>OX451741.1:323808462-324408462 GCA_948472305.1 Vicia faba | reverse complement strand
TAATAATAGAGAAATTCATTGAATGTCAATCTCAAGGACTGCGCGTCAATATAGAGTTCAATTAAACAAAAACTTAAATTGGGGTTTTGTTTAGAAATTATCACTTAACAATAAGTAAAATAAGCAGAATAATAAATTGGCTTTTTCACAGATATGAGGAACATGATAGGGTAAAATGTATGATTTACCCTATAACAACCTTGAATCCTGATTTCTTCAACAAGTTCAAAATACTCAATTACCAGATCTTTAGTTTATTTTTCCCTAAGTCCTTAGTGGGAAAACCTTTGAACATTCATCCTAAATCCTAAGTCCATAGAGAATTATGATGAAATCAACCCTTGGTTTTATGAAGAATTAACCAGTAACTATAGGGTATCCCTAGTCCTACGTGATATCTATTATATTATAATCGTACAAAAACCTTAGCAACTACGGCCCAACTGATATTTAACTATAAACCAATCCTTGTTGGTCCGACAAAGAAAGCAATAAAAACCTTGTATAATTAAATTAAATATGAAAAATAATCTTATTACTGAAATTAGGAAATTAGAGTCATTACAAAATCAAATCAGGGATACCCCCTAGCATTGGAGGGTTTAGCTACTCATATTGTTCAAAATAACTAGAAGATAAAAATTAGACATTACATGTATTTGGATAACTTCGATCTTCAATTGCTTCTGCTCATGAAAATCTTCCGCTCTCCAATGACCTTGGCCTCTCCAATCTTTGATCGTGTAAAAATTCTTTGCTCCGTCAAAAGTCCCTTCATTCATCGTAAAACTCTATAAAATAGTGAAAATCCATTGTTCTCGGTAGGAAATACCCAAAACGTCCCTCTGGGTTACATAGTAAAAAATCATGAAAACAAGGAAAATCAACGTCACTGGCCAACACGACCCTTGTCAAGCAACACGGCCTCCCGTGTTGGCCTTCTGCATCATCACATCAACTTTTAGCTCCCAGACTTGTTGGCACGGCCCATGTCAGGTGACACGGACGTCCGTTTCATCCCCATTGCGTCTCACTTTTTCAACACCTATCTTCCTGACACGGCCCGTGTCAGGTGACACGGGTAGCCTTGTCAGGCCTCCTATAACATGATTTTTCCACTTCCTCCGAAACTCCGAGTTTTCACTTTTTCGCACTAACTTTTCCTGATTTATTCCTCTGAGCCTACAAACACTAAAACACGCAACCAATGCATAAATTGTAAAGAAATGAAATAAAATGTTGGACAATATAAAGAAAAGATAACTAAAATCAACGGTAATTAACTGTGTAAAAACCACTTATCAAACTCCCCCGAACTTAAACCGTTGCTTGACCTCAAGCGACAATTACAAGAGCTTCTAAAATTCACATCATACTGGTACTCATACGTGAGACGTCTGTTCATATTGATCAAGAGATAGTTTGTTCGGTTTTCACACGGTGCAAAGAATTTTTGTAAGAACCTTTTCAACCTGAGTTTCCTCTTTGGATACCTCTCTAACTATGCTTTGTACTTAAGTCTTTTTCTGATTTTCCTCCTTTTTCATCCGGATAATCAAATTAAAGCAATGAGAATTATGATGATCATCACATGCACAAGACTAATCAAGAATTTTTTTTAGGCACCAAATAAGCAGCTATTTCTACTTTTAATTACTACCGATGAAATTTTCAAAACTTGCCTGTTTATATATTGTCCTTATTTGGATGACGTTTGGGGATCAACCCCTTTTGGGCTGAATAACCGGGTGAGGGCTACCCAACTTAGTTGGCCTTTTTCCTTTTACCGCCTTTTCATCATTTGGTGCCAAAATTATTTAATTCTCAACCAATCATACATGCATGTGAATCTAGATTATGCCAGATTGTAAAGATAAACTACTCAAAGAGTACTTCTCAGGATACAAGGACTATGGTACAAATCTACATGTTAGACTCGTATCACTGTCACATTATTCTGAACTTCCTACCCTCAAACAATCATCCCTTTGTCTCTATATAGTATTCACGATCTCTTTGAAATTCAAGCTCTTTCACAAGAAAAAAAAATCCAAAAAATTTCGGTCAACTTTGGGAAGGACTTCAACGTGTGGTTTTACAAATAAAATAGCATAAAACAAACAAATAAATCGCAAAACAGAAAACAGAAATCCCCCCCCCCCCCCTCGAACTAGAACTAAACATTGGCCCCAATGTTTTAGAATAAGAGGAGAAGGGTGACTCACAAAGGGTAATGCAACACCAACTGTTGCATCCTAGCTTTCACTTGTAAGGCCCCCTTTTTATTACCTAAAGGTAAAACAAAACAAACAACAAAAATAAAAAACTAAGTCATTAAAAGCATGGGTTGCCTCCTACGAAGCGCTTCATTTAACTTCACATGCCTTGATGGTTCATTCCCCTTTATTACAGGGGGTACTTCCTCTTTCACACCTTGTTGCTTATCCTTTCCGCAACCAAGCACTCATCTAGATCAAAAGTATGGACAACTTTGTGCTTCAAGTCACTTTAAAATTCCATATTCTCACCTTGATGTTCCTTCTTCTTTATCTTCTTGTCTTATAGAATGAACTTAGTAACTTTGATAGAGCATAATATGATGCCACTTTAGAGATTATGCCTAAGACTTATTCTGGAAGTGGTTTTAAATTTTTGCTTTCTCCTTCTAGTTTGATCATTTCAACGAATGATTGATTATTTCCACTTGTACCTTGCTTCTTGATCTCCAGCACTTTCAATGTTATCTCCTCATCAAATGATTTTAACGTCAGCGTCCCTTTCTCGATATCAAAATTGCATCGACTAGTCATCAAAAATGGTCGACCAAGAATGATAGGAGTCTCTTCATCTTTGGGAATGTCCATGATCTGAAAATCAACTAGAAAGATAAAATTTTCAATTTCCACCAATACATCTTCCGCTATCCCATATGATTGCTTGATGGTGTGATCAGAAAATTTTAATTTTGTCCCATCCTCGCTTTTCTTTTCAATACCAAGCTTTTTAAAGATTGATAATGTCATTAAGCTCACACTAGAACTAGAATCAATTAGAAACCTCTTGACTGTTCTTTATTTTATAGTGCACAGTATTGCAACTGATCCAGGATCCTTCTGCTTGATAGGTATTCTTCTCTAGGGCGTGATTGTACATAATTTCTCATCACTGCATACTGATCCATCTTTTATTGGTCTCTTTTAAGATAGTACTTCCTTCATGAATTTTTGGTACATGAGCATTTTCTCGATAGCTTCAAAGAAAGCCATGTTAATCTCTAACTTTTAAAACACTATGACAAATTTCTCAAAGTCTTTCTCTTTTGGGTCCTTCTTTTATACTCGAGAGGGATATGGAAGCTTAATCACCGGTTTAGCCTCTTTTTTAAATTTTTCTTCAGTTGGCTTCACATGTGGTATAACTTCTTCCATCTTTTTCGTGTTTTCTCTCACTTCTAGATCTACCTTTATGACATAGTCATCATCTGATACCTTCTCTTCTTCACCTTTTGACCCCTTTTGACTTCTTGTTGTCACAACATTCACATTCTCATGACTTTTCCGATTGTCCTATGCTTGCAGAGATAATTGTTGTTCTCTTTGTCCCACTTGAACTTCCAATTTTTTTACGGAAGTTGTGGTGTTCCTGTGGTTTCTCCTTGTCTCTTCCTGGAATTGAGAAGTTTAGGAGGCCATATTTTCAATAGCTACCTCCCAATCTGCCTTTTATGGAGCTTGTTGATGATTTTGGACATTTCCTTGCTGATTTTTCTAGGAAAAACTTGGATGATTCTTCCATCCTAGATTGTAAGTATTTGAGTAAGGATTATTCTGCCTCAAAAATTTGATCTCTTCAATTTGTTGTGGATTATCAAGACAATACATAATATGGTGAGGTCCACTACAAATCTCAGAACTGACAGTCTGAGCAGGTTGAACTTGGGCTCCAGTTTGAGTACCTAAATTCATAGCCTTGAGTCTTCTTTTAACTTTGGCAGCAATTTGATCTTCCATCTTTACAACTTGATTTTCAAGTTTAAAGTCAATCACTCCCTCCAGTTTACTCACACTTCGGTCATATAATTCCATATGTTCATTTGTAGTAATGGCTTCAATAATCTTCTTAATACCAGTGGTTGTTGTAAAGTTGGATGAGCCATCGACAGTTGTATCAATAAGTTGCTTTGTCTTCATTCTGAGGCCATTTACAAACAACTGCATTTGTTCAGTTTGGTCCATATTATGAGTGGGACAAGCTAGCAATAACCTCTTGAACCTCTTATACACCTCACCTAGTGACTCTCCTTCTTTCTGCTTAAAATTCACAATATCATATCTTTTGTGAATGTAAGCAGAAGTAGGAAAATATTCATCAATAAAAGTTTTCTCCATCTCTACCCAACTAGTAATACTCCCAGCAGGTAATGAGTAAAACCACTCTTCAGTATCTTCAGAAAGAGTGAATGAAAACATTCTTAATTTCTTTTCTTGTTCATAGTGCCCCTCAATCTTAAAAGTAGTTCTCATAGTAAGAAATCTTTGTAAATGCTTATTCGTATCTTCATTTATCTTTCTTGTGAAAGTTCTATTTTCAATTTGTCGGATTGTTGAAGGGTGAAGCTGAAAATTTTCAACATTCACCGATTGATTAACAAAAGTCAACCGACCTGCTGGAGCATTTTCTCTTTCATAGTCCCCAAGAAGTCTCTCAGGTGCTGGTGGATTTTCACCCATATGTATTTCTTTTTTTGACTCTGACTCTGATTCTGTATGAACTGAATGTTTTCCGTTGGAGGCTAGTCTGCCTAATTAAGCTTGTCTACGCCTTACGTGAAAAGTTCTTTCGATTTATGAGTGAAAAGGAAATTCAGCCGAGGGCTTTCCTCGCATACAAAGGTTTGGCATGAATCACTAATAACAAAGGTTAGACTAAACAATTAATTTCATCTAAGTTTCTACGAAGCCTGAAATTTGACCACATAATAATTTAACTTCTTTAACCGATACGAAGCCTGGAATCCGACCAGATAACAACAAGTTACTGCGAAGCCTAGACCTGACCAGATAACAGTTCAACTTTATCCTCTCAAGAAAATTGTTGTGAAGACTGGACCCGACCAAATAAAAGTTGGATTTCATCTAAGTTAATACAAAGCCTGGAATCCGACCAGATGTTAGTTCAACTTCATCTCTCTAAACAAATTACTATGAAGAATAGACCCGACCAGATAACAATTTGATTTCTTCTAAGTTACTGCAAAGCCTAGAATCCGACCAGATGTAAGTTCAACTTCATCTCTATAAAAAATTACTATGAAGACTGGACCCGACCAGATAACAATTTGATTTCATCTAAGTTACTGTGAAGCCTGGAGTCCGACCAAATAACAGTTTGAGTTACTGCAAAGCCTGGAATCCGACCAGATAACAGTTAATTTCATATTCTTCAGTAAGTTGCTGTAAAGCCTGGGATTCAACCATATAACAAATAACTTTATTATCCCTAACAAGTTATTGTGAAGCCTTGATCAGACCAGATAATAGCTAACATCCATTCTCTCCAATTAAGAGATAATTCCCCAGTAGAGCAACGAACAACTAAAACTCCTGAACTATTTTCCCCAAGCATAAATCAACACTCCCCGCAGAGTTTCCTCAAGCAAAGAGCCAAAATCAATGTTCCCCAGTGGATTTCTCCTCAAATAACAAAACAGGAGTCCCCAGCGGAAATATTCTAAACAAGGCCTGAAGATGTGCATACTCTTCATCCCAACAACAGTCCGGGGTTTAGCTTCCCAAAGCTCCCCAACATTTGTCAAGGATTTATTTTCCAAGACAAAGATACATTTCAACAATATATCACATTCATACATCATATTACATACATGATAAATGCATACATCACAATCTCATTTATTTTGAGAACATCATCAAGCCATGCATACATCTGCATGCAGCTAACCCTCTTCCTTGCAGGAAAAGTCAATCAACAAAAAAAAAGTCCCCTTCCGGATAAATTCACATCTTCTAGTTTATAATAGGCAATCAACAGTGCTCTTTTAGATATATTTACTTCTTCCAATTAATGATAAGCGATCAATCGAAGACCTATTCTAGTTAGATTCACTTCTTCCAATTAAAGACAAGCGAAGGACATTTGTTGTCTTAGATTAAATTGACCAAAGATTTATTCTAATACTTCTCTCGGTAGACTTTTTCTAGCTCAGATTAAATCAACCAAAGATTTATTCTGATTTTTCTCCTAGCTGAAGTTCAGCATTAGACTTAGTCTAATTTCTCTATCAACACTCATTTCTGGATGGCATCTATAAGCCCATCTCCGACAATTCTCAACCATTTCTGATGGCATCTATAATCCCATCTTCGACAACATTCTTTCACTCTCCAAATGGCATCTATAAGCCCATTCCCGATACGATAAGTCCATAGTGGTATTTCTTGCACAAGTGAGTGAAAAATTTTGGGCACTCTAGTGTTCAATCATCTTCCACTTTCAAGCTACAAACGACAAACATGCCAATCTCACTTTTCAAGTTTAAGAAGATTGAACATGGACAACTGTTGTACCCTAAAATTTTCCCTCCCATTTTTCATTCAAGATGTTGTCCTAGGGTTTCTCAAATACTCAAAATGGCTCAGGGTTTGATCAGACAGATTCTCTTCCTAGGCATTGAGTCAGTAACTAGGGATCGGTACTTCTCAAGAAAAATTGAGTTTCCAAGGTTTCAAATAGTCTCCATGGTTCTTCATGTATTCTCAAGGATGCTTGTGCTAAGTTTCAAGCATTGCATTGCGAGTTTTCTCAGTCAATGGTTCAGATGACTGAAAATGAACTGCATTGAGCCAAAAGTCGACCTTTTCAAGATCAAGTTCTAACAATCGTAACTTCTTCATTATTCGATATTTTTGAGTGGTACCTTTTGCGTATGATTCTCCTTGACGTCATCTCGAACTTCTCTTTACAAGTAAAGATCCGATTATGTACGAAAGATCATCAAAAATTTGAATACTTTAGAGGTCACTTTATGGAGTGTGGCCTAATCCCAAGTAACTGTTGCCCGACTTCCAAGAATCATAATTTCCTCAATTTTCAAGATCTTGAGACAATTATTTTTTCACATTGTCATAGGTGATTTCATCAACAAGTCTTCTTCATGAATCAAAAGAAAATTGTGTTTAGAAGACATTGAAAGTTATTAAATTGTCATAGGTAATTTTTCTTGATTTAAAAGTTTCTTGATTTCTAATTTCAATTCATGGTGCCAACTGCTCAATGCAACAACATTTATCTTGAAGCCCACCTGTATTGATCATTCAAGGCCTTTTAGTTTTGACTCGATTTATGATGCAAGATGAGTTGATTTAAGATTTGTGAACGGTCGGTACAGGGCATGCCTTTTAAGTATTCAAAGTGGGTTTGCAAAATTTCATATTTGAAAACTCTTTGAGTTTTAAAAAGAAAGTTGAATTTCATGGTATGATTGAATTCAGTCCATTTCGGAAGAGGAATCTATCAATAACTCTTGGAGTTTTTATCCTTTATAATTCAAAGGTTAAAATCGAATGTACAAGGCATAGTTCCTTTATTCATCGAATTTCACTTAAGACATTCATCATCATTCAAGATATCAAGTTCTTATTCCATTCAAGAATTGGACTCAAACTTCAAGATACAAGTTCATCAATGTTAATTAAAGGAAATTCAAGAGCATTAAAAGTTTCAAGGCATGTATCTTTATCCATTCATCATTCGAATGTCCACTTTCAAAGTTCACTACCTTTCAATTTCATTCATATTTATTCAAGCTTCAAGAAAAAAAGCGACATGGATTTCAATTCTAAAGCTTTGAATAATTTCATTATTCAAGTTTACAAAAATACAAATCCAATTCATGTTTTTTTCCAAGTTTCAAATTACAAATTACAAGAAAATTCACAAGTTCTTTTTTGTTGTACATGGAAACCTAAAGTCCTCCCTAAGCATATGCTAACTTGCTTCTAAAATCCTTCATGCTTAATTTGTTATGCTCAATCTTCAACCCTGCCTCGTCTACTTCACCTCCAAATCAACACTCATCACATGAAAGAAGAGAAGAGAAAGGTGTTAGCAACATGAAACATTGGTCATGAAATCAAAATTTTCAAGGAATTTCTCATCATGAGGGTTATGCTTGGAATCAGAAAAGTTAGGAGGTCATTTAATCATGTGCTAAGCCCAAAGCCTCATACAAATCAGTTTTCAATCATGGGCCATTCTTTTCCAATTGCAAATCACAAAGGTGAACCTTGGTTCACAAAATGAAAGAGGTGTATAAAGAAAATCACAAAGTTACAGCAAACCATAAATTCTGTTAAAAACAGAAATAGTCCAAGAACCACTGTCCAAAAAGACTTGTTTCCCTGCACAAATTCTATAAAAAACAGTCCAAACAGTCCAAGTATAACAGTCCAAAATCTGCCCAAGAGTTGCACTAAAATGGTAACACAAAAATTGTATCCAAAAGAAATTAATACATCATACCAATATGTTCAAAACCATCACTTGTCCCCCCCAAAATGTTATCCGTCTACTGTTATAAAACACACAAGATATAGAATATAGAAATGGGGGTTCATAGCAATAACATACACACAAAAAATCATATATATACGAGCAGAACCAGGGCCAGAATCCATCATCCATAAAAAACCAGAACAATATTGTTGTTCAAAAGAAAAGATAGCAAAGCCAGATATCAAAAACCATTGTCCTCATCATCATTTTCCCTTACAAACCCTTCAGAATTATTAAGAAAAAAGAGAGAAAGTTTTACAGAAGGGACTTCCATGTAGCAAACCGCAACCTTCAATTACTATCCCACGAACAACTTGGAACAAATACTACTAACCCTTAACCATCCACCTGTGACAGCACAAAAATCTTTCATCAATCAAATCTATGAACTTTTTTACAGTAACATCTGAACATCTACTCCAAATCTGGTAAGTCTCATTTTTCTTGTCTCGTGAATATGTTGTTGCTTTTCATTACCTTGAATTGTTGTTGAATTGTTATTATTCAGAAATTAGAGATATAAGTTGGCATTGTTATTATATAAAACCATTGTTGTTATTTTCTACTTATTGAAATCATACCTGGGAATAAGTCGGAATACCAAAATCAGGGCCATTTCAGTTGTTGTTACTGATAAATTCACAACCTCGACAACCTCTAGCCCTGTAATATCTATACTTACTGCCATAATCATCCAGCTCACCTCAACCATCATCAACATCCACCGAAACTACCATTTTCGCAACCTCTACTCACCTGTAGAAATAACAACTAAAAATACTTCACTAAAAAAGAAACCAGATCGGAAAAAAAACTTAAACAAAAATGCAGTAAACCAACATCCTCCTTCAACGAACCAAAACCCTCTGCCGCACCAGCCAGATCTAGAACCAAACGTTCTACTTAAAATGAGCGTAAACCAGCAAAGAAGAAACACATACGAGAGAAGGGATACAACTTGAGGAGATGTTTGTCATGACCATCGTTGTTTTAACCGTCAGTGAGAGAGGTTAAGAAAGTAAGAATAAGGAGAACAGGGAAATAGAAACCAGAGAATAGAGGATTGAATTTAGGAGATGAAGATTTCGATGAGGAGGGAGAGTGTTTTTTTTTTGTTTTTCATGGTACAACATAGAGATAAGAGTTTACAGTAATGTAATCTGATTTCCCTTCCCAATTCTAGAACACAAGCGACGCTTCTTCTTTCTCTCTAGGGTTTTTATTTTTTAGTTTACTTTCAAAATCATTTTGGTGTGTTATTTTCTATTTGGATCATTAATTTTGGAATCCCTAGCCCAGTTACGATTTATTTACAACATACCCCATTGTTCCAATTAGAAACCCAGTTTTATTTCATTTTTTCTGTTGGGCTCGTATCATTAGGCTCAGTCCTGAATTATTTTCTTTTTCACCCCTATTTTACTGTTTTAACCCATTGTAACTTCCTTTATTTTATTTTATCAAAATTAACTAGGTTTTAATTTGATTTTAAGTTTTAACTTAACTTTAGGTTTCTAATAAATTTAATTTAATTTTAGATTTAGTTTAATTTTTCTTCACTCTTTTGGTTTACTAATTAGTTTACTTTAATTATTAGTTTTATATTTTTCTTAATTAGTTTAGTTTTAAGTTTAGAACTTTTTGTGAATAATTAATTTCGATAACTAACATTTTACTTTTAATGTTATATAGTTAAGTTCTTCTAATTAATTTATTTTCTTCATAATAAACTAAAATTCCAAAATAATAGAATAGATTTTTTTATTTTATTTTCTTCTTTCCAAATTTTCCAATAAAAAAAATATCAAAAATGTTATCTTTGTTCGTTGTTACTTTAAATTATTTTAATTAATTGTTCATTGCATTGCCAATTTGATTTTTTACTTAGACTTTTAATTGCATTGCCAATTTGATCCATCCCCATTTGTAAATTTGTATTCCCCATTTCGGAAAGCTCTGTAATAGAGTATAATTTTACTTTCCACAATTTATTTGTTTTTTCTTTATACTGTATAGTAATTAGGCGTGTATGATAAGACAAAATCAACCGCTAGATAACCTTAATCAAAGACAAATTAATTTGAATCAATCACTTTTTGCACACGTGCACCTCTAGGGCTAACCTCGCTCGTTGCCTCAGAAAAACAGTCATGTCCCTCGAATGTGGGACACTTTAGCAAATACCCTCGATTAAAAACGATCTTAGTCCCTCGACGACCCTTCGATGTTGCCTTCGGTAAAAAGATCTTAGTCCCTTACAAAAATTGATAAAGCGTCTCATAAGTTTCTTTCTATGATTGTACGATGACCCGCGCATGTCCCTTCACATTCAATAATAGGGCTTCTTACCAATCAATGGTAAGATAGCAATATCTGAAGGAGGAGGAAAAGAACAAAGATTTCTTTTGAGTAGGTAGAACGTTCATAGTTGCTTGCTCACAACCATTTTCAAAACAACATCTTTCAAACACACCAACACTTTCAAACGAAATATTTTCAAAAGTCAACACTTTGTATACATTCTTATAGAGACGAGAATCATTACAAAGTTTGCCTAAACGAAGGCACTTTTCAAAAATACTTTCAAACCATCACAAACACATTTAAAACAAAGCATTTTCAAAGTAAACAAGCAACTAAGATCCTATAGATAACTACGAATGAAAATGGTGCTAACACCTTCCCTTTTCATAACCTACCCCCCGAACTCAAGAAAACTCTCAAAAGGTCTTTCCTGTTATTTTCACCCTTTCCTTTATTGGATAAAATAAAAGTTGATGACGACTCTTTTTATCTGCAACAATTGCGATAAAACGCAAAACACCAAGTCAGTTCTCCCACCGTATTACAGAACGGGCGACTCTGCTGGGGACTAATTTAAAAGTGGGGTTACCTTAGATCTAGATCATCTTTAAATACTTTTGTTGTTTGATTTGTTTGCTTTACATTTATGGGTCTTTGTTTGGGTTTGTATTGATCCTCTATCCAGATCTGGGAACATCATTAGGTAAATAGCAAAAATTATGGAGACTGTACGGCATAGACCGATATGGTTGAGACAATAGCTATGTCAGTGTGACACATTTGTGGGTACCGGTATCCCTTATGGCGAATTAAGGAGAATACGAGGCCATTGTGTGGTGTCATGAAGCACTAAAGAACCTTAGAACCTTTAATTGAACAACTTGGCCATTAGGAAGTAGTGAGATAGCCGGCTTTGGTGCAGTCTGAAGTTGGTTGATACTCGATACTACGCTCATTGAGATCGGACTTTTGGGATGTTTCGTCTGCCAAAACATAGGCTTGCGCTGAAACCATGCCCAATGAAGAAAGATCATTGATATTGAGATCCCCTAGAACCTAATTACTTTCTAGGACAGGTTGAACCATCTAAACTTCAAGAGGGTACTTACCTATGAACCTCACGCAAGCCTAAACCTAACAACTTGTTTGCTTTGTGTGTATGTGTTTACTTGTACATAACATCATGACATCATACCATGGCATTTGCACTAACCATTTCAAGGACTTTAGGATTTATCTTTGTGCTATTTTGTAGGACATGGGTTCCATGCGAAGAAATACTATTCAAATCAACCTTGTGAGAGTGCCTCCTCAACTCAAGGAATTAGCATCAAGGGTTCCAAACGATTCTCCGCTCACCAAGAAGTACGGTCGTCTCATCAACTTGGTTACCACAAACTTTGAAGAGTATATGGTACATGTGCTTTTCCAATTCTTTGATCCTAAGAACCATTGTTGTACATTTCTTGATTACCAACTAGTGCCTACCATGGAATAATTTTCTCAACTCTTAGGGGTGCCTATTCTTGATCAATTACCCTTAACCAGCATTGAGAGAGAACCAAGACCTAAGGAGATTGCGGGAGTTATACATTTGCAACAGTATGACATTGTATAAAATTGGGAAACAAGAAGTGGTGCTAAAGAGTTTCTAGCCAAGTTTCTGTTTGAGAAGGCTCAACATTTTTGGGAGGCTCTGGATTTGCAAGCTTTTGAAGAAGTGGTGGCTCTTATAATATATGGGATGGTACTTGTTGTACCCCAAAATTTTCCCTCTCATTTATCAAATATTTTCTCACAAAAAATCTCTCTTGGTTCAAGATTGCACTAAGTTTGATCAACTCAAGACACCTCCTCAAGCACTGATGACCAAAATTAGGGTTTGAGATTTCACAAGGATAATTGAACTTTCAATGCTTCATATGACTTTCATGGGTCATTATGGACCCCCAAGATTACTCATGTCAAGTTTCAAGCCTTGGATCACATTTTTGCTCAGTCAATTGAACAATTGATCCAAAAATCAGTTGTATTGGGGAAAAAGTCAACTATGGCCAATTTACAGTCAAACTTCATAATTTTTGGTCCACATCAACATTATAAACTCATATGTATCATTTGATAAAGTTTGGACCATAATTCCTCAAGAATTTTGATCAAATCATCAAAAGGGCAAAATGGTCAAAATTAGGGTTTTGACTGAGAAAGGGCAATTTCTGATTTTTTGACCTAGCAAATAATCAGTTGGTTTGAAGTATGATCTCAAGAGTTCAATGGAATCATTTTGACCTAATGACATGACCTAAAACATTGTTCAAGATCAATTGGATTGATAGTGAATTTTCAGTCACTGATCAAAAGTCAACTGTATACTAAAAAGTCAAACTTTGACTTTTTGGTCAAAATTCACTGTCAAAGATCACAATTCATCAAAACATGTCAAAATATGAAACTTATTCATCAAGAAATCAAAAAGTCAAGATTTCATTTTGAAAAGTCAAAGTTTTCTAACTTAGAAATTTTTCTAAATGTTTAAAACTTCATGTTTTTTCATAACTTTAAGCTAACTTTTCACCATGATGCAAGAGGATTCAGAAGAAACCATCAACATGAAAGTTGTATATATCAATGATATCTACAACATTTCTTTACACAACTTTTCCTAAAAATTCCGTGATCTCAATTTATCAATTCCTAAAGTCATGGTCTTGAAATTGAACACTTAGTGAAATTTTGCCCTAGTTTTGATCAGGATTTTGACCTAACTTCATGGCACTTTTTCATATAGTTCCAAAGAGAATTTTCAAAAGTGATTCAAAGAGGGGTTGTAGAGCACATTACAAGCTTTCCAAAATGTTCCAGAACTCCTTGAGATCATTCTTGAGCAGGGAGAATCGAAGAGATGAAGTTAGGGTTTTTACACTTGAAGTACAAGTCATTTTGTGATGAACAAGATTCAAATTTCAAACCTATGCTGCATAATTTCTACTTTACAAGCCTCAAACTTGTTAGGCACTCCATAATTAATTTCTTACACAACTGTTAGAGGTCTCAATTCAAGCATTCAATGCAAAGCCATGCTTTATATCCATTTTAGGAAGAAAGTGCACAATGCCATTTTGATAAAGTAGCTTTTTGCACAAAACTTGTTCTTGAGTCTTGAAATTGTTTTCTTCTGATCATACATGTCCTATAACTCAAGAGAAGTTTTTCTAAACATTTACAATCACTCAGGCCATGCTTTTACTTCCTCTTGGAACCATACTTCCCACTTTTCTTCAAAATCAAGTAACATATCAATCAACCTATATCTTGTACTTCTGACCCTCTCGAGCACAAAAAACCTTCTCATTACTTATGTACAAGTCATTTGCCACAAATCACATGCATGTTTGAGCCCTGAAAAAGAGCAAGAACTCAAATTTGCATCTCACACCTCCATTGTTGCATATTTTGACCAGAAATCCCAAAACCAAAAACTACTCTTGTGTTTCTTGGCTTCTTGTTTCCAAAAGCTTCCAAGCATCATACACAAACAATCCCATACCCTGTTACAGTTCTGTAACACCATCTTCCTCCATTTCCAAGTTCAAAAACATAGCACTACAAGTGGACTTATCCAGACCATTTCAGCCATTCTGCAACCAAGCTAACCATTGCATTAGCTTCCTGGGACCTCAGTGGAGCTATTCTGATAATCACAACAACTTGAGGAGTGCTCAAACTCAGAATACGATTTCCAGATTTGAGGTAAGTTTCCTTAACTTTAAACTTTTCATACAAGCATCATTAATGGTTTATTTGTGAATGAAAAAGGTAGATATCATTGCCCTAAAGCTAACCATGTCCATAGTTTTCATTTATGTTGCTTGAGCTTAGAGAATTTTAAGATTGAAGTTTCTGAAATTTTTAGAGTTCATATTAGGGCCATTAAAATTCATGCTTGTATTTGATCTATAATTTTATTGCTTTACATTTATGAAATTGTGAGGAAATTTGCCACAAGATTCATGTTTACACTTTTGCAAATGGATGAGAAATGAACAAGATGCAGGTACTCTGGTTGGGCGTGAGGTTGAAGATGAAGTTCAGGCCATGGACTTGATTTCTAAAATATATTTATTGTTTTGTTTATATGAACGGATGTATAGCCACCCATGTGGTAAAGCGCGCGCCTATTAACCTTTGGGACTTGGGTTCGAGCCCCAGTGGTACCCTTTTACTTATTTTCTCATTTTTTGTCACATTTTTTGTGTTTGTTTGCAGCGCTGGGCCCCTGTGTTGGGCCTAGTACTTTTGCTCATTTCATACTCCCTGCTCACTATTCACACCTCTGGCCCATTTTATTTTCCTTTTTCTTTTCTTTATTTATTTGTTTTCTTTAATATTTTATTTAATATTAGAAAAATCAGAAAACATATAAAAACATTAGATTCATATTTTGATATATTTTATTTATTTTTACAATAAAAATTATTTTTATTTAATCATACTTTATCTATTTTACTAATTAATTTGTAAATTTAATTAGAAACTAGGGTTTTAATTATTTCTTTTACAATTAAAAAATATTCTTTTAAAACCAAAAGACCAAAAATGTTTTACCATATATTATTTTCAACACAAAAAGACATTAAAAATATTTTTTTTACAAACTTAATTTATTTTTCTTTCTTAATCAATTAATATTTAGATTAGGGTTTTATTTAATTTTCTTTTCCTAATTAATTTAGGTTTACTTTTACTAATTTAACTAATTATTTTCTTTTAGTTAATTAGGTTAAAACCAAACCCTTTCCTAAAAAAATCCAAACAAAAATCCATTTTTTTCTTTCCATTTACATTCTTGTATATTTATTCACTTTTGTACATTATTTATACAAATTCAATATGGTTGTAATAGATAATTAGGTTTATTTTCTTGCAATCCCCATTTTTAATTTGTACACCCCCTCCCACAAGTATTGTAATAGCATAATAACTTTAAATTCTGCAATTTATCGCTTTATATACAAAATGCTAGTAATTAGGGTTTTGTATGGAAAGACTAAAATCAATCAATTAGAAAACCCTAATCAAAGACAAATCTAGCATGAAAAATCAACACACTTGCATACAAGCACCCCTAGGGTAAAATCCACTTAGTTGCCTTACAAAATGACCATGTTATGCATGTGAGGTATCTTAACAAACACAAGATCATAGTTCCTCAATGACGCTATCCATGTTGACTTTCAAATGATCTTAGTCCCTAAAGAAAAATGCTAAGATACCTTACAACATTGCTAATCATGGTTATACGATGACCCACGTCCGTCCCGTCCACATCCAAAGATAGGGTTACTTACCAAATCAATGGTAAGATAACAATGTCAAAGGAAAAAAGGAAATAAATATGAAAGACTTTTGAGTAGGTAGAATGTTCCCAGTTACTTGCTCAATTTCAAAAAACAAACATCCTTGCTATTTTTAAAACAAACACCAAACACTTTCCAAACATCTTTCAAAACATGAAAACATTTTGAAAAGATCAACACTTTGTATACATTCTTACGAACGAGAATCATTACAAAGTTTGCCTAAACGATGGCGCCTTTTCAAAAGACTTTCAAAAACCACACAAAGCGCATTTTCAAACAAAAGCAAGTGATCTAGCAAGTAACTAAGAGCCCATGGAAAACCATGGATGAAAAGGGTGATAATACCTTCCCTTTTCATAATATACCCCCCGAACTCAAGAAACAATCTCAAAGGTCTTTCCTGTGCTTTTTCACCTTTCCTTTTGGATAAAAGAAAAGTCGGTGGCGACTCTTGCTAACCGCAACATTTGCGATAAAACGCAAAACATCCCAAGTCAGTTCTCCCACAGTATCACAGAACTGGCGACTCTGCTGGGGAATTTTGTAAAAGTGGGGTTACCTTAGGGCTAGATCACATTTACTTGCTTTCTTTGTTTGACTTGTATGCTTTACATTTTGGTTCTTTGTTTGGGTTTGAATCCTCTACCCGAATTTGGGATACCATATAGGTAAGTAGCAATACATTGTGGAAACTGTGCGGGGTATACCGACATGGTCTAAGAAATAGCTACATTAGTGTGACATATTTGTGGGTACCGGTAGCCCTTGAGTAGTCAAGGAGAATACGGGACTGCTGAGTGATTTTATGAAGCACTAATGAACTTTTAGAACCTTTACTTGACCAACTTGGCCTTTAGGATGTAGTGAGATGACCGGCTTTGGTGTAGTACAAAGTTGGTAGATACTCGATACTACACTCATTGAGGTTTGGTTTTTTGGGATATTTCGGTCGCCATTAAAGAGGCTTGCACTGAAACAATTCCCAAGGAAACAAATCAGTGATATTAAGCTCCTTAGAACCCGATTACTATTACTAGGACAGGTTTGAGCCAACTAAACTTCAAGAGGGTACTTACCTATGAGACTCCATGCAAGCCTAAACCTAAGGACTTGTTTGCTTTGTTTGTATATATATACTTGTACATAACATCATAAACATCATGACATCATACTCATACTCACTAACCATTTCAAGGAGTTTTGGGATTTATCTTTGTTCTGTTTTGTAGGACATGGATTCTATTCGCAGGAAAAACATTCAAGTCAATCTCGTAAAGATCCTTCCTCAACTCAAAGAGTTAGCATCAAGGATTGCTGAAAATTCTCCATTCACCGAAAGACATGGTCGCCTACTAAACTTGGTCACCTCCAACACTGATGAAGACATGATGAAGGTGCTCTTTCAGTTCTTTGATCCTTTACACCATTGCTTCACATTTCCCGATTATCAACTTATGCCAACTTTGGAAGAATTCTCCCAACTCTTGAGGATTCACATTCTCAATCAACTACCTTTCAACGGTACGGAAAGAGATCCAAAGCCAGAAGAGATTTCTCAAGCTCTACACTTGCAACCATCTGATATCACAACTTATTGGGAAACAAGGAGTGGTGTCAAGGGTTTCCTAGCAAATTTCTTGTTTAAGAAAGCCCAAAACTGTTGGAACTCTTTGGATTTTCAATCTTTTGAGGAAATTGTGGCTCTCCTCATCTATGGGATGGTTTTGTTTCCAAATCCTGACCAACTCACAGATGTGAACGCTGTCAAAATCTTCATGTCTCGTAACCCAATACCTACTTTGCTAGGGGATATCCTACATTCTTTTCACACTCGCACCATGAGGAAAAGAGGCATACTTATGTGCTGTACTCCTCTTTTGGCAAGATGGTTTAGTTCACATCTTCCCCAATATGTATTGAAGAATGAGCAAGGTTCAAGGTGGTCACATAGGTTGATGACGCTCAGACATTCAGATATTCATTGGTGTTCCCGCTCTTTGGAGAATGTTACTATCATCGACCATTATGGAGAATTCCCTAATGTCCCTTTACTTGGCATTAGAGGAGGTATCACCTACAACCCTTGCTTAGCCTTAAGACAGTTTGGTTACGCCCAAAGGGATGGTCCACACGAGATGCTTATTTAAGGTTTGGTATTTGACTACGAGAGTGACAATCAAGGTTACCATCAGAGGTTTATCCGAGCCTGGAGGATGTTGAACAAGGTGGATAGTAAGATGTTGTGACACAAGAACTCCATTCCCCTCGAGCCTTACATTAAATGGGTACGAGCTCGTGCTCAGAAACTTGTGATGCCTTATCCCTCCATATTACCAGTCATCGTGGAGCCTGTGGTAGAAGGAGATGTTCCCTACACTATCCTCCATCCCGACATGCCTACCTCTCTCGAAGACTTGAAAAAGGGTTGGATCCAGCTGAAGGAAGAATGAGATACTTTCGAGGCCCAATTCTATGCTAGTGAGAAGAGGGTCTTGGAGCTTACAAAGAAATTACAAGAAGAGAAAAGTGTGAACGCTTATCTCACGCCAAAGAGGACGCGTTCAGTCTTTTTATCTTAGAAAGCTATTTTGTAAGCCCAAGAGGCATGATGTAATCTTTCTTGTTTTCTAATGAAGATTAATGTTTGTTGATTATTTTGTCTATACCAATTTAAATTTCATTAATCCTTGAAATCATTTGCATGTACATATTCCATGCATCATGACATGACAGGCTTTTGCATAACAGGTCTCCTTATCTTTCTACTATTTATTTCAGCAAGATGGATCTAGAGAAGACTGTGAAGGATCTCCAAGCCCAGAATTCTCAGTTTCAGGAAGCTCTAATAGCCCTAGCCAAGGGTCAGCAAGATATGATAGCTTTGTTGGCCGTTAAGAAGAAGCCAAAGAAGAAAGCTCTGCTCAACATGGGTAGAAGGTTCAAGGAGACAATCCGTCAAATCCAAGTAGGAGGAGACTCATCTGAAGAGGAGGAGAACCAGGTCGGTGAAGTCAAGAGTACTCAAGCTGAATGTGCTAATGGTCAAGAATCTGATGATGATTATTTTAATGAGCAGTATCCACCCGCTGATATCAAATACAAGTAGTTAAAAGACAGATTGAAAGCTGTTGAAATCCAAGCCTTCCCCGGTTTAGATTTTGATGATTTGGGTTTGATCTCCGGGGTAGTCATTCCCCACAAATTCAAAATACCAATCTTTGTAAAGTACGATGGGGTTTCTTGTCCAAAACTCCATTTGAAATCTTATGTGCGCAAGATACATTCGCACACTGCTGATAAGAAGCTCTGGGTTCACTTTTTCCAAGAGAGCTTGGCTGGAACACAACTTGAATGATTTTATCAGTTAGATGGTTCTCGTATCAACACTTGGGAGGATCTAGCTACTGCCTTCTACAAACAGTATCAGTACAATGCCAACTTGGCACCAACAAGGGTTCAGTTGCAAGATATGACTATGGGAAAGAATGAAGGATTTAAGGAATATGCGTAATAGTGGAGAGACCTTGCTAGTAGGGTCCAACCTCCATTGACTGATAGGGAGAACATCGACATGTTCATGAGCACTTTATCTGGTCCTTTCTTCAATCTGTTGGTTGGCTGCTCTTCTTCTGGTTTAACCGAATTAATCTTAACCGGCGAAAGAGTTGAAAGTGGCATCAAGAGTGGGAAGATCTCAGTGGCATCTACCTACACTCCCAAACCTATCAAGAAGCCTTTTGCTGCGAAGAAGGAAGTCAATGCTGTGTATGGGGAAAGGGCCCATACCAAGAAGAATGACCACCCGTCTGTCAATGCTGTCTGAATCTCTAATCCAACTCCTACTCCAAGACCATCTGCAAATCATCAACATTTTGGAACTCCAAGAAGACAATTTACAAGTTTAGGCATGTCACTGTCTCAATCCCTTTAACATTTGCTCAAGGATAGTTTAGTGACATTGTGCGATCCTCCCGTCAACCCTGACACCTCATCACCAAAGTATAATCCGAACGCTAAGTGTGTTTACCATTCAAACAGCCCCGGGCACGAGACTGGTCAGTGTTGAGCCTTGAAGAACAAAATCCAGGATTTGATTGACAACAAGACTATTGAGTTTGATCCTCCTCCAACTCCGAATGTAATTACCGCTCCGATGCGGAAGCATGACAAACGTGTTAATGTTGTCGAAGATACAATTTTCGTTGCCTCTATTGAAGAATTGAATACTTCGTTGAATGTAATCAAGAATAATCTGTTGAAAGCTGGGATCTTCCCTGGATGTGAAAAATACTATGTGTGATGTACAAGACAACTCAATGGATGTGAGGGGCTGAAAAAAGGAATACAACGCCTGATGGATAGCCACGAAATTCTGTTTGAAAAGACTCCACTTGCCAAGAGTTTGATTAACAAATGTGAAGACCTCTCCATTATTACCATCTCAAGCAAGCCTCTTAGGATCACCTCCAAAGGTCCTATTAAGATGTCAAATGAACCCACTATTGCTCCATTAATAATTACCAATCCCGGACTGATTCCCTACTCTTCTAACGAAGCGGTACCATGGAATTACGGTGCTGAAGTGTTCTATCATGGGATTAAACAAGATGGATGGATCGAAGAAGAAAAAGATGACAATGTTGGCAACATAGCTGGTTCAAGAAAAGTAACTAGAACTGGAAGAATATTTTCACCCAATATCTCACCACCAGTTGTTACAAGGACGTACATCCGCATTACTGCTGCCAAGCCAAGTATCGATATCAGAGGGAAGGAAAAGGTTGTTGAGACGGTTGTGATTGAAGTACCCTCCAAAGACGTAGCTGATGAATAACCCTCCGCCCGTGAAATGGACGAGACTTTGAAGATCATAAAGAGAAGCGACCTTAAAATTGTAGAACAGTTCGGGAAAACCCCTTCTAAGATTTCAATGTTGTCATTGCTGCTTTGCTCTGATGCCCATGCTCGAACATTAATCAAGTTCCTGAAAAAATCTCATGTCCCCCATGAGACAACAACATATCAATTCGAGAATTGCGTGGCTAGCCTGACAGCTGATAATGGCTTGGGATTTTCAGATGCTGAATTAACACCTCTCAGAAAAAATCAAAATAAAGCTTTAAATGTGTCAATCGAGTGCAAAGTGACTACCTTATCACATGTGCTAGTTGACACTGGTTCTTCTCTGAATGTGTTACCCAAGGGGGCGTTAGACCATCTTGACTGTGAAGATTTAGTCTTGAATACAATATTTCTTTGATTTTCTCTCTAAATTGACAAAATACAATATTGGTTTGTCTTACTTGTTAATAATGTAGGTAAAGGCAATGAGGTTTAGCAAGTTGCATCATGGGTTCATGAGTTTATTTCCATGCCCTAGTCAAAGTCTTGAGAGATTCAAACCTCACCATTGAAGTTGTTTTGAAGTTGGTATGGAAGTAGTTTTGGTGGCCATGAGTCCTCAACATCATCCTCAACAAATTCTATTCACAAAGGAAGAATATTGGCACAAAAAGTTTGTTCAAACTTGGCAAAGTTCCACCAAGCATTCTCTTGAACTAGAGGCTAGGGTTTTGGACTTCAGAGGGGCATATCTTGCTCATATTTTGGTATTTTTGAGTGATTCCAAAAACATTCTTCTCTTCAAAGAGTTACCAATAAATCACTTCAAAAGTTCCAAGGAGTTTTCATATGGAAGGAACTTGGTCAATTTCCATATGTGACTTCAAATGGTCATAACTTGGTCAATTTTTATCACCTTGAGCCCATTCTTTTTTCATAATTACCCTAAGTATGTGTACTTCATGCCTTCTTTTATGTGCAAAGTAAGAAAATGGATGGAAGTTTCCTTAATAATGCAAGATATTATAGGTCATTTCATGATTTTTGGCCAACTTCAACAAGTCATAACTTGCTCAATCTTTGGAGATTTTGAGTGGTTTAAATTGCAAATTGTAATCCAAGAGATCTAATTCATTCCATCTTTTTTGGTCAAGAGAAAATTCTAAGTGGAAGGCCATGTTTGGATGCAAGAGATTATAGGTCATTTTTAAAGAAGAATTTGAAATATTTCTAAGTATGGAAAGTCAACTCTTTTTCTTCAACTTTGACTCCATGTAATTTTAAGCTCAAGCATCCATTTGATTCCATTCTTTCTCCATTGCAAAGCTTGTTACCTCATCTTTCCAAATCATCAAGGATTTTTCCCTAAGACCCCCTGAGGTGGAAATTCCATTGGATTGAACTTGGTAACTTGGAATTGAGGTTTCACCATAAGTCAGGATTTGAAATCCATGTTTTGGCCTTTAAACATCAAATTAGCACGCGTTTGTGATCTAAACATGTTTAACCAAGTTGCCAAAGTGGATTAGAGCCTTGAAACACAAGGATTTGATGAGTTTTGATGAAAATCAGATCACACTTTGCTTGTGCATCAGGTTCACACGATTTCCCTCCAATTTGCATCATTCCACGCGCTTGAACATTCCATTTGATTCCATATAAATAGAGGGTAATCCCCCATTCAATTTCCCAAGCTTAGATAGCCAGAATCACCCTGCCAAACTTGCTTCACGACTCAGAATTCAGCTACTTCGAATCCTATTCTCAAGCCTTTTTCAATCCATTTTTTTCATCAATTCACCTTCCTTGATCTTCCCTGAAGCTAACCATATAATCACATTCAAGAATCATGCCCTATATTGCTCCATAGAAGTCCAGTTTCAGAGCTCTGCAACTCAACTTCAATAGGTAGATTCCTTCATCAATTCTTCAAAACTTTGGTATCATTGTGTTGCTCTCATTGCCCTGGTTCTAGTCGCAACACTTACTTTTATCTGGAAGCACGTTTTGACCATGAATTTTCAAATCCCTTTTCAAAACTTTCTTTCCAAATTGCTTGAGTTACAGTTTATATAAATTTGGCGCGAGGGTGTGGTTGTCTTCGTCTTGAAGAGACGAAGCGAATGGCATAGGTCTGAGCTTCTGATTTTACAGTTTGAGAGACCTGCAATTCGTGAAGGCTGGAGGTTGAAGATGACCAACGTGTCATCTTCTAACCAATGAAAGCGTGACATTTGTTATTTTCAAATTCTGATTTTATTAATGATTATGTACGTTATTCATTAAAGACCATGATATGCACAACGCGCCAGATCCTTTGGATTTGATTACTAACGCGTTTTGACTCTCATCCAATGGTCCACATCTTTTTCTTTTATTTTCTTTTTCTGATTTTTATATTTTAATTGTTTTAAATTTCAAAAAATCATAGAAAATTCATTTTTAGTCCAAAAAATCTAAAAATTTTATGAAAATTATTTTGATTATTCTCTTTCTGATTTTTATTTTTTCACAATTTAATTTTGTGTTTTGATATTTTTTATGAATTTTACACTTATTTGATTTGTTTAAAATGTTTAAAAATACTTTTACACATTTTTAAATTCTGAAAAAATTATGGAATGATCCAATGATATTGTGACAAATATTGGTGACCTTATTTTATTTTTGTTTCTGACATTTCTATTTTTTAATATTTTTGTTTATTTTACCCATTTTTTTTAATTTTTAAAAATAGTTTCTGACTTTTAAAAATTCCCAAAAATTTTGTAAAATTATTTGGCCTCTTTTCTGATTTTTCTATGGTCTTATTTTTCACTTCTTGATTAATTTGAATATAATTGACATTTTCTTCATTATTTTCCATTTTTTAAAAACATTTTTAAACCCTTTAATGAACATATTAACTATATTATTATTTTGTGAATATTTTCTGGCTGTCTTGGGTTGATTTTTTGGACATGGCTTTATTAACATCATTGGATCCATGGTGTTGAGTCTAACTCCACAAAAATGGATGAATGATTTTAATAATAGTTTGATTAAATATTAATTCAAATGTGGTTTTTCTTTTTACCCTAATTCCTCTTCATCTCATCCCCTTCTTATTGCACTAAATGTTGTTAGATGATGATCTCTATATCATGTCTCAAAACAAATGGTGCATAGATTTCTATTGACCGGCCTCAAAATAGGTGTGACTTCTATATAAGTCCACTTACGATTGCTTAACATAGCGCTAAATTTAGTCTCGATTAGAATAAATGATCATTCGTGGCCCAAACTTATGATTGCAAGCCCAAGTATGTTAATTTGATCTCTTTGATCCAATAACCTTGAGATTCATTGTGTAGAGGCTTTGGTTCTACCAATCCTCTAATGGATCTTGTGATACGGTGGGAGAACTGACTTGAGGTTTTGCGTTTGTTTTTGCAAATGTTTCGGTTGAGCAAGAGTCGCCACCGAATTTTTATTTTATCCTAAGGAAAGGTTTAAAAAGCACAGCAAAAACCTTTGAGATTTTTCTTGGGTTCGGGGAGTAGATTATAGAAAGGGAAGGTATTAGCACCCTTTCTATCCATGGTTATCCATGGGCTCTTAGTTACTTGCTTAGATCACTTGCCTTTTGTTTTCAATTATTTGAAATGGTGCTCTTGTGTGTGTGGGTTTGAAAAATGTTTTGAAAAGAAGCCAATGTGGTGGCAACCTTTGTAATGATCCATGTTGGGATGTATACAAAGGTGTATGTCTTTTGAAAAGGTTTTCATTTGTTTTTGAAAGTTGTTTTGAAAGTGTTGTGAGGTGTGTTTTAGAAAATAGGCAAGTGTTTTTGTATTGCAAGTTTGATTCAAGTAACTAAGAGGTTATCTACTCCTAAATTTCTCAAAGTTTATTGCTATGTTTTAACCCTTTTAATAAGTTTGTTCCACCATTGTATTTGGTGGGCAATCTTATGTTAGGATGTGAAAGGGACGGGCGCGGGTCATCTTTTAGACCATAATTGCAACGGTGTCAAGTATCTTTGGGCAATTTTTCTTAAGAGACTTGATCATTTGTTTAGGCAACATTTCGAAAGCGTCATCGAGGGACTATGATCATTTGATTTGTTTGTTTTGCCCAAAGAAACCTAACATGCAATATGGCCCAATTTTGAAAGGCAACAAGTGGAATACCCTAGGGGTGCAAGTGTGAAATGTGTTGTCCATTTTTCATGCTTTTTTGTCTTGTATTAGGTCAAACTAGTTTGTTTATTTTATTTGCATACAAACCCTAATTCTAGCATTGTATATTTAGAAAGCGTTAAAGTGCGAAATTTAAATTCCTACGCTATTACAACACAATAATATGGGGAGGGGGGTACAATGTTTCAACTGGGGAGATATTTTAGACAAGAAATTGAATCTAAGCTATTACATCATTTTCTTTGAATATTTACAATATGATTAAAAGCATAAATAAAATAGAAATAAAACAAATATGCAAGAATGCAAAAAGAATTTTTATATGTATGAAAAAAAGTATTATTTATGTAGAATAAAAGAGAAAATAAAAAGGTATTATTTTTGGAGTATTTTCAAATTTAGGGCCAAAACCCTAATTTTTAATCAAAGGGGTATTAATCAATTAATTCATATAATAATTATTATTTGCATACAAAAATAAAATAAAATATAGTATATTTGTAAAAAAAGTATTTTTTAGTATTAAATATTGAAAAATAAAATATGTACATTTTTTAGTATTTTTATCCTAAGTATGTTAATGTATACCTATATATTTATATTATTTACAAAATGTATATTATATGTATTAGTTAATAATATTTAATATTTAAATGAAAAAGTAATTTTCTATAAAATATTTTCAAGAAGTAAAGATAAGATAAAAATGCATATAAAAATATATTTGTACTATCTTAATATTTTAAACAAAAAAGCATATATATATATTCATTTATTATGTACAAACTAAAGAAACAATCAAATAAATACTTAATAAATTAAAAAAAATGATGAGAAAAATATTTTTGTATTTTTAATATGCTGAGAAAAAATAAATGAGTCAGTTAAAAAAAGAAAAAGTCAAAAAACATTAAAAATGAAGCAAATGGGCTCAGGGGTGTAAAACCAAAAAGGGGGGTGTGAAAAGGAAAAGCACTCAGGCCCAGCCCAAGAAGCCACTGTCTTCAACCTTCAGCCAAAAACAATTCAAAAACGCGCGCCCTGTTCTTGATCTGCTAACTCCTGATTCCTGGCTTATTAACAAAAACTTATAACAAAAAATGCTCAGCATCAAGAGACGAATCCAACCATATGCAGAACTTGACCTAACTCTCTAAGATGAGGGAGAATTTCTTCTCCCCCAAATCCTAACCTAGTTTTTCTGCCATTTTCAAACCTCAAATTCTCACAGCTCAAGCAAAAGAAATGAAAAGTAAAAACATGTACATGTTCAGTGGCATGAGTAGAACATTGTTTATTCACAAACTTAAACCTAATGATGCCTAATAAGAGAGATACGAATTCAAAAACTTACCTGTTCAGTTGAAGTTCTATCTGGCAATGTAGAAGCTTTCAGTGCAAGGTGATGATTGGAAAAGCTTCCTTGAGGTCCAGGGATGCTATTCCAATGTTTGTCTTGAAAGCTTTTGAATCGTGCTAGAGCACTTCACCTGCAAAACAAGAAACTGAAAATGGTGGAAGTGGTTAGAGGGATTACAGGTCGTGTTTCAAGGCATGGTTAGCTTGCATAGGTTCTAGGGAATGTATGTGAACTGGTTTGGGCAAGAGAGCTTGAGAGAAATGGAAGATGGTACTCAAACTGCAGGCCTGACCCTGTTTTTGCAGTTTGAGAGTGATTATGGCAATGGGAGTGTTTGAGAGGTGTTAGGGTCGTGCAAAAGCTTGGTTGGGATGTTTTGAATGTGTCTACAATATTTGCATCTGTGTTCTAATGCTGAGATGAAAGATGATCTATGTTATGGCACTTTACTTCACACTTAAGCAAGCAAAACCAACTTGGTGTTTTAGGCAAGTAGGGGACCCCTAATGAGCTGCATAATCTCTCCTTGATCAGAGTGATTTGCCCATAATCTTATGCCAATTGGATTTGGTTTGTACTTGTGGATTTGCATCATGACATAAAGTGAAACTTTAGCAAAAATGGAAAGAATGCTTAATCTTATTTGGGATTAATCCATCATACAATGCTTTAGCTCATGAAACAAGGTCTTAGCACAATGAACATGCATTAAATTATTGAGTGTTGGATGGTTTTAGGACCTGTAATCAAGGGGCATGCTGAGTTTTGAAAATGCATAGTGTTATGAACATGTAACTTGGCCTAATCAAAAGTGAGTTTTTGCTATATTGTGAAATTCGAATCTCTCAAGTCATGAGGTTGTTTGATGAGTTCTTTGACATTTTGGAAAGCTTGGAATGTGTAATACAATCCATCTTTGAAATTCAATTTGAAATTCCAAGTGGAAGTGTATGGAAAATGGCCTTGAAGTGGGGTAGAAAACCTTGTCAAAATAGGTCAAAAGCTCACTAAGTTAAGAATGGTTTAGTGCCCTTATTCAAAAATTTGTAACTTGAGATACAAGCCTCAAATGGGAAAACTTTGTGAATCAAAGTTGTAGATTATGCAACAAGCTACAACTTTCATGTTTTGACTTTTGTTTTAATCCAAATGGATCTTGGTGAAAAAGTGGGGCAAAGTTGGGAAAAAATTAGGGTTTTCCATAACTTAGAAAAATTCTAAGTTATGAAAAATTCCATTTCAAACCCTAATTTGCATTTCTTGGTTTCTTGGTGAACAAGTTTCATGATTTGGCATGCTTTGATGAAAAATGAATCTTGACTCTTGATTTTGACCAAAAAGTCAAAGTTTGACTTTTCAGTATACAGTCAAAATTGATCAATTGACTGGGAAATTCAACTGTCAATCCTGTGTACTTGGGATCTTTTGAGTTTGTTGAGCATGTCAAGATAATTCCATGGGGTCCTTGAGTCCATATTTGAGCTTGTTTTGTCATTGGCTAGGTCAAACAGTCAAAAATTGCCTTTGTGCAGTCAAAACCCTAAAAATGACCATTTTGCCCTTTTGGTGATCTGATCAAATTTCTTGTGGAATTGTGATCCAAACTTGATCAAATGGTCCATGTGAGTTCATAATGTTGATGTGGGTCAATTTTCATGAGATTTGACTGTCAATTGGCCACAGTTGACTTTTTCCCCAATACAGTTGATTTCTAGGTCAACTGTCCAATTGACTGGGTAAAACTTGGAATCAAGACTTGAAACTTGGTATGGGTAAACTTGGGAGTCCAACATGAAGCATGAAAGTCATCTTAGGCTTTTTAGGTCAAAACATCTTTGTGCAAACACAAACCCTAATTTGGGTCAATAGTGCAAGGAGAAGTCTTGAGCAGAGGAAACCCTAACTGGATCTTGATCTTCAAAGGTCTTGATGAGAAAATGTTGAGGAAATGGGAGGGCAAATTTTGGGGTACAACAGTTGCCCCTGTTCAATCTTCTTGGACCTGAAGAGTTAGATTGGCAAGTTTGCCTTTCGTGACTCGAGGGTAAAAGAAGATTGGACACTAGAGTGCCCAGAAATTTGCACTCGCATGTTGGAGTCTCAACAATGTGATGTCGGGAATGGGCTTACAGATGCCATTTGGAGAGATGGTGGATAGGGAGATGGGCTTATAGATGCCATCTGGAGATGTGACAGAACCTTGTCGGGAATGGGCTTATAGATGCCATTTGGAAGTGTTGATCGCATAAGAGATTCCTTAGCGAGAACTTGTGTATTTGAGAAAGACAGATGTTTTCCTGGCTTGTTACAGGTGTTTGATCTTCAATCTCTTTATGCAGATATGCCCTGGCTAGATACAGGTATCGAGTCTACAAACGGTTGCTCACAGATGTGCCCTGGCTGGATACAGGAATCGAATCCGGAAATAGTTGTCAACAGATATGCCCTGGCTGGATACAGGAATCGAATCTTCGAACTCTTCAGACGTGCCCTGGCTAGATACAGGAATCGAGTTTGGAAATGTGGTCAACAGATATGCCCTGGCTAGATACAGGTATCGAATCTGGCATTGTGATAGTTGCTAGATATGCCCTGGCTGGATACAGTAATCGAGTCTGAAAATGTGGTCAACAGATATGCCCTGGCTAGATACAGGAGTCGAATCTGGAAATGTTGTAGTTGATAGATGTGCCCTGGCTGGATACAGGAATCGAATCTTCGAACTCTTCAGACGTGCCTTGGCTAGATACAGGAGTTGAGTCTGGAAACTGATCACTCTCAGATGTGCCCTGGCTAGATACAGGTATCGAATTTGGAATTGCGACAGTTGAAGGTAGTTGTCTTTGGGATTGTCTTCTTCCCTGAAAAGGCAAAAACATAAGTTGTATGCAATGTCATGATGTATGATATGCATGATGTCATGATGTTCAACATGAGATAGTGTTGTATGCACTTTATCATGTATGTAAGCAAGAAGTATGAAATGTGAAATGTTTATGAGTGTAACTTCGTCTTAGGAAAATAAATCCTTGACGACTGGCCGAGGAATTTCTCTGTGGCAGAGATACTTTGCTGAAGTTTGACGAGAGGCCTGAAGAGGACTTCAACGATGGATTCTGCTAGGGATAATGATGATAAACTCCGCTGGAGAATACCAAAGACAAACTCCTGCCGGGGACTAAAAGAACCTTGCCGAGGGCGATCTTCCATGTCAATTAGCTGAGGATAACCTAGTTATAAGCCCTTGTGAGGAATAACTCTGAATAAAGCTCGGGAGAGACGTCTGTATTCTGCAGGGAACAAGCTTCCAGAATCTACTGGGGATAAGCTTTTAGACCTGCCGGGGAAAGTTGGCGACTTCACTGGGGAAAGTATTGTTGAATCTTGCCTTACTCTGCGGGGAGCTGAGGTCATTTGGTCACATTCTTCAGTCGAATCTACCTTGGTACCTTGGCGGACAAAACAACCAGACTGCATCAGACAGCTCCACATTGCCCCTGTTTCTGATGTCACCTGTAATTAATCTTTCGTTTCATATGCAAATATTTATGAATCAGCAATTTAATGTCAAATGCATATATCAAAAATGAACATTGGACGTTCTTCGCAAGATAAAACAGAAAAAGGAAAAACAATGGCAATTTGTACGGACAAATGAATTTGTATTGATTTGAATTTTGCCTGTGAATAGGCGTTTTTTGTACAAGAGGCTGACATCCTCGTAAGAGGGTGCCGCCGAATAACACAGAATTCACAATTTTGAAAAGAAAACAAAACAGCTATGTGAACAATCCTACTGGGTTCCAACTCTGCTATCGCCTTTATGTCTCCAAGCGTCTCATCGCTTTGCTGCCTAGTTGAAGATGAAGCTGATTGGTCGATGCCGAAATCTGAGCCAGATAGTTGATGCCGAATTCCGGATGCGAAGTGATCCAATGAGACATAGTGTTACGCTTTATCCCTAACTTTTGCCTGGACCTCCCTTTCGGGTTTTCAGTCCACCGGGATACCCATTTTTGACCAAGCCGCCTTTTCAGGTTTTCAACTTGCCGAGTGTACAGATTTTTTCATTTCATCCCTTATTTTTGCCCGAACCCTTTTGGTTCGCCGGGAAGCCCTAATTTTTGCCTAGGTATGTCAACCTAGCGGGTCTTTTATTTATGCGTAGTATTTTTTCACTATGTCTGCATTGGCGGGGTGAGGAAGGTCGTCACTGTCCATGGTGGTTAGGATCATGGCTCCTCCTGAGAACACATGTTTAACCACAAATGGCCCTTCGTACGTAGGGGTCCATTTGCCCCGGGGATCACTTTGAGGAAGGATGATGCGTTTGATTACCAGGTCCCCAATTTAATAATCTTGCGGTCTGACTTTCTTGTTAAATGCCCTGATCATCCGTTTTTGATACGTCTGACCATGACAGATAGCGGTGAGTCTCTTTTCGTCAATCAGATTTAATTGATCAAGTCGAGTCTGGATCCAGTCATCTTCACTCAAGTCTGCATCCTTCATAATCCGGAGAGAGGGTATCTGGACTTCGATTGGCAAGACTGCCTCCATGCCATAGACCAAGGAGAAGGGAGTTGCCCCGGTTGACGTCCTTGCTGAGGTACAGTACCCATGAAGAGCGAACGGTAACATCTCGTGCTAATCTTTATAGGTCACTGTCATCTTCTGCACAATTTTCTTGATATTTTTATTCGCTGCTTCTACAGCCCCATTCATCTTCGGCCGGTAGGGAGAAGAGTTGTGGTGCTGTATCTTGAATTGTTCGCAGAGCTCAGTAATCATCTTGTTGTTGAGATTGGTACCATTGTCCGTAATGATTCTTTCCGGGACTCCGTACCGACAGATCAGATTATGCCGGATGAAACGTGCCACGACGCTCTTGGTTACTGTGGCGTAGGAAGCTGCCTCAACCCACTTCGTGAAGTAATCGATCGCCACTAAGATGAAGCGATGCCCATTGGATGCCGTCGGCCAGATCTCACCGATCATATCAATCCCCCACATTGCAAAAGGCCAAGGTGCCGTCAGGACGTTCAGAGGAACTGGAGGAATATGCACCTTGTCAGCATAGATTTGGCATTTATGACAAGTTCGAGAGTGTTGGTAACAATCAGCTTCCATTGTGGATCAGAAATATCATGCCCGAAGGATTTTCTTAGCCATGGTGTGTCCACTGGAATGTGTTCCAAATGTACCTTCATGCAGTTCTATCATGATCTTCTCTGCTTCGGCCTTATCCACACAACGTAGTAGAGTTGAATCATGATTCCGCTTGTAGAGAATGCCGTTGCTGAGGAAGAATTTCGCCGCGAACCTTCTCATGAACTTCTTGTCATTGACAGATGCGCCTTCAGGGTATTCCTGAGCTTCCAAATACCTCTTCACCTCATGATACCAGGGTTTTTCAGTCACCTTTTCAGCCTCAAGCTCGCAGCAGTATGCCGGTTCATCCAACTTCCAGATAATGATCCGGGGAGCCTCATTGTCCCATTTAACCTTGAACATTGAAGACATCGTAGCTAGTGCGTCTGCTAGATGATTCTCCTCTCTTGGGAAGTGCTCAAAAGTTATTTCTTCAAAGTGGGGAAGCAAGGTTGACACATACTCCTTGTAAGGAATAAGATTTGGGTGTTTCGTATCCCACTCGCCCTTGATCTGATTGATCACGAGAGCGGAATCTCCGAAGACACTCAGAAACTTGATCCTTAAGTCGATTGCAGCTTGTAAACCCATGATACATGCTTCATATTCTGCCATGTTGTTGGTGCAGTTGAAACACAATCGGGCGGTGAGTGGAGTATGAGTTCCTTTGGGAGATATGATTACAGCGCCGACGCTGTTACCCAAAGCATTGGAGGCTCCATCAAAATGCATAGACCATCGGGATCCTTCCTCAGGTCCTTCATCCGGTCTAGGTACTTCACAGTCAGTTACCACCATGATGTCTTCGTCCGAAAAATCAAAGTTCAATGATTGGTAATCGTCCACAGGTTGGTGTGCCAAATGATCTGCCAGTACACTTCCTTTGATTGCTTTCTGAGTTGTATACTGGATATCATATTCTGTTAAGATCATTTGCCATCTTGCTATTCTCCCAGACAGAGCAGGCTTTTCAAATATGTACTTGATGGGGTCCATCTTTGAAATCAAAAGGGTAGTGTGAGTCAGTATATACTGTCTCAGCCGGCGAGCAGCCCATACTAGAGCGCAGCAAGTTTTCTCAAGCAACGAGTAACGAGACTCACAGTCGGTAAACTTTTTGCTCAAGTAATAAATAGCGTGCTCTTTTCGGCCAGACTCGTCATGCTGCCCCAACACACACCCCATTGAATTATCAAGCACTGTTAAGTATAGTATTAGAGGTCTTCCTTCCACTGGCGGCATAAGAATGGGTGGCTCTTGGAGATATTCCTTTATCCTTTCAAAGGCAGCCTGACATTCATCGTTCCAGCATACTACTTGATCTTTCTTCAGTAATTTGAAGATTGGCTCACAAGTAGCAGTCAGATGTGAGATGAATCGGGCAATGTAATTCAGTCGTCCCAGGAAGCCTCTGACTTCTTTCTCTGTCTTAGGAACTGGCATCTCTTGAATGGCTTTAACCTTGGCAGGGTCCACTTGAATACCCTTATCACTTACAATGAAGCCTAGCAACTTTCCGGACCTTACCCCAAAGGTGCATTTGTTGGGATTCAATCTCAGCTTGTATAACTTGACTCGGTCAAACAGCTTCCTCAGATGGTCAAGATGCTCCTCCTCAGTTTGAGACCTTGCTATCATGTCATCAACATATACCTCAATCTCATGATGGATCATATCATGAAATAAAGCAACCATGGCGCGTTGGTAGGTTGCCCCAGCATTTTTCAACCCGAATGGCATGACCTTGTAACAGAAAGTGCCCCACTGAGTCACAAAGGTAGTCTTTTCCATATCTTCCGGAGCCATCTTGATCTGATTATACCCTGAAAAACCATCCATGAAGGAGAACACCTTGTGTTGAGTAGTATTGTCAACGAGGACGTCAATGTGAGGTAGAGGAAAATCATCCTTGGGGCTGGCCCTGTTCAAATCCCTGTAGTCGACACACATTCTGACTTTACCGTCCTTCTTCGGCACTGGCACCACATTGGCAACCCACTGAGGGTAAGAAGTTACTGCTAGAAACCCGGCGTCGAATTGCTTCATAACTTCAGCCTTGATCTTTTCAGACATCTCTGGGCGCATACGGCGGACCTTTTGCTTTACCGGAGGACAGTCTTCCTTGGTTGGCAGGTGATGAACTACAATGTCGGCATCCAAACCAGGCATATCTTCATAGGACCAAGCAAATATCTCCATGTAATCCTGTAGCATATGGATCAATCGTTGCTTCACGCTGAGCTCTAGATTAGCACCAACCTTGACCTCTTTCCTATCTGTCTCAGTACCCAGGTTAACTGTTTCCACTGGCTCTTCATGCGGTTGAATAACCCTCTCTTCCTGGAGTAGCAGTCTTGCAAGCTCACCAGGCACTTCACAATCATCTTCACCTTCGTCTTCGGCCAAGTTGATCGGATTCTCGAAGTCATAACTGGCGGTAGCAGAGCTGTTACCAGTGAGATCCAGAGTGGATTGAAACCTGTATAAGTGAGTGTGTGTAAATATAGCTGTTTTGCAATATATATAACACAGAAAGAAAAAGAGCACAAGATTTGAAATGCAACAAACGTCCAATGTTTTGATTGATGATATATGGAAATGTCATACAAAAAAGCCCTCACAAATGGAGCTACGATGCCCCGGGTAGGACACCGAGCCAACAAAGTTTTAACATATTGTTTGTTACAAATTGGAAATCAAAAGAAATTAATTACTGCGTGACAAATGTGATAGGTGTAAAATCCTTTGCCGTCCAGTTGCTCGGTCCGTTGCTGGTAGTCGGGTAGATCCAACTGTCAAACTCTGCTTCCTCTACATCCTCCTCAATAGCATTCACCCTTGGGTTGGAGATAAACACCAGAGCCTTTCTGATCCTTTCCTTGCGCACAGCCCTCTGAGCCTCCACAGTAAAGCCCAGCCCAAACTTGTCATTCTTTTGAGTGAAGTCAGGAAGCTGACCCCAGTTTGCATAATTGCCTTTCTTGATTACAGCCCGGGCATCCTTCAAGGACGCCATCTTCAACGGAAAGTCTTCTTCAACCACTGCCTCAGCCGATGCCAACACTGGAGGTACTTCTTCAAAATGCTGAAAGGGGGTTTCAATAAACTCCCCGTCCATCTCGATATACCGGAATGAATTCAAGTGACTAACCATGTATTCCTCCTCACCCTGCACAGTAACAATCTTCCCTTTGACAGGGTATTTGAGCTTTTGGTGTAGAGTGGAAGTTACTGCCCCAGCTTTGTGAATCCAGGGTCGACCCAATAAGCAGGAGTAAGATGGACGAATATCCATTACATAGAACGTTGAGTCGAAAACTTGGGAACCCACACGAATAGGAATGTCTACCTCACCGTGCACTATCCTCTTAGAACCGTCGAAGGCTCTAACAATGATGTTACTAGGTTTCAACTCCATACCCTCACAATCCAAGCGGTCCAATGCCTTCTTGGGTAAAACATTCAGGGAAGAGCCGGTATCCACCAACACGTGTGCGAGAGTAGTGCCCCTGGACTCTATAGAGACGTGCAGGGCATCATTGTGATTTTTCCATTTGGCGGTAAGGTCAGCATCTGAGAACCCCAACCCATTGTCAGCCGTCAAATTAGCCACACAGTCGGTGAATTGATCCGTGGAGGTCTCTTGCGGCACATGGGCCGTTTTCAGAAATGAAATCAGGGCTTTTGCATGGGCCTCTGAGCATAACAGTAATGATAGCATAGAGATTTTGGAGGGGGTATGCCCCAACTGTTCAACAACGTTAAAGTCACTCTTTTTGATGATTTTAAGAATTTCCTCCATTTCTTGTTGGGAGGCTTCCACAGCAGTCTTCTTTGGTGCCTCCGTCCTGGCAGGCGAATTGGTAGCAACTTCTTTGCCCCGAGTATCAGAGGACTCAGCGGCAGTAGTAGACACAGGAACTTGAACTGGAACATGCACACTTGCGGGTGTGATGGTGAGAGGTTTTCGGATAACTAGCGGTGCAATGTCAGGCGAGAAGAGCCTACCGCTGCGGGTAATCTTGGCGGGACCAGTGATGTTACTGATACTGGTATTGGTGTTGAACTCCTGCTTCACCCCAAGCACATACACGTCGGCTCCATAATGCCATGGAACATCTTTATCAGACTCATACGGGAGAGGCCCCGGGACAGTAATAGTGATGGGTGCAACAGACATAATTTGGACTGGTTTCTTTACGGGAGCTTTGGCAGGATTGTAGATTGTGACAACAGATATTTCTTCAACGGAAACAAACGGAACAACAGTTTTCTCGAATAGAATTTCCTTGCTATCCATCAGGCTTTGGATGCCTGACTTCAGCAGTGGACAACCGGTAGGGATAACAGCACACAGGAGGCAACCCTTACTACAACCCAGAAATAAACCGGCTAGTAGTAAGTTCCTCTTAACAGTTAAAAGAGGGGTAACAACTTCATTCACCGAAACAGCATACGACTCTTCCTCAATGGCATTTACTCTATGCTGGGGCATAGGAGCAGTTACAACATTTGGTCTCTCAGGCGCTTCAAACTTAATTTCCTTCGCGTTGATAAGATCTTGCACTTTGTTTCTCAAGGCCCAGCAATCATCAATAGTGTGCCCGGGACTATCAGAATGATAAGCACATCGGGCATTTGGGTTATACTTAGGAGACGCAGTGTTCACGACTTTAGGAGCTTCTTTGATGGTCACCAAGTTGGTTGATAACAGTTGGGGTAAAATTTGTGACAAGGTCATACTTAACCGAGTATACTGTCTCTTAGGCCTTTCACCTCTTTGTTGATTGTACTGCTGAGAAGCAGCGACAGGTTTGGAAATGACCAAAGCATTGACGGCTTGGCGACTCTCTGGCTTGACTTGTCTTCTAGGACCATAGACGGCACTTGCCTCTTTCTTAAAAGGCCTCTTCTCAGTACTTGCAGCAACACCCTTCTGAATCTTTTCTGACTTGATGCCAGCTTCTATTCTCTCGCCCGTTAAGATCAAATCGGTAAACCCCGCGGAAGAGTTACCAATCAGATGATTGAAAAATGGCCCAGATAGGGTCCCTAGAAACATATCAACAAGCTCACGATCGGTTAAAGGAGGCTGCACCCTGCCAGCCAAATCCCTCCATTTTTGTGCGTACTCTTTGAATCCTTCGCCTGTTCCTAACGACATACCCTGAAGTTGGGTACGAGTAGGGGCAAGGTCAGAATTGTATTGGTATTGTTTGTAAAAAGCGGTGGCCAAATCTTCCCAATTTCGAACGCTGGTTCCCTCTAGCTGATAAAATCATTCCAATTGAGCTCCAGAAAGGTTGTCTTGAAAGAAATGAATCCAGAGGTTTTTATCTGCCGTATAGGGCTGGATCTTTCTCACGTAGGACCTAAGATGCATTTTTGGACAGGACAGCCCATCATACCTTACAAACACTGGCACTTTGAATTTTGGGGGAATCACAATCCCGACAACCAAACCCAAGTCTTCAAAATCCAAACCCGGTACTCTTTGTAGCTCCATGGCGGCCAACCTGTCTTCCAGCCCTTTGTATTTATCATCAGCTGGAGGGTATTGCTGGTCAGAATAATCTTCATCCTCTTCAACCTCTTCTTCTTCCGCATCAGACTCGGAAGGCACCGCAACTCCATCTCTCTTACTGGTCCCTTCATCAGAAGTAGGAGGAAATTCAAGCACTCTTCGAGCTTCTCCGTCAAATCTTCTCCCCAAAGTAGCCACCCCGAGTCTCTTTTTCTTCTTCTTTACTAGGTCTTTGTTCCCTAATTGAGTCTTGATATCCTCCTGACCCTTAGCCAAGGTCATCAGGAGCTGCTGGAACTGTGCATTCTGAGCCTGTAGGTCTTTGACTGTTTGCTCGAGATCCATCCTACTGAAATAAACAGCAGACAGATAAGGAAACCTGGAATGAGACCTGCTTATGCACATGATGAATGGTATGCTTATGTATGCAATGCATTCAAGGATTTAGGACATTCAAAATTGTTTCAGACAAAGAAGAACGCACGTCATATTAATAAGAAGAAATTTGTCAGTACATAAATGCCCCATGGGCCAAATATTACAAAATAAACTTCTTAAGGCAAAAAGACATTGTGCATCCTTTTTGGTGCGATGTAGGTATTGAGGGCCTCTTGCTCGTGGAGTCGGCGGGTAAGCTCTAGAACCTTCTTTTCACTGGCGTAGTAGCTAGCTTCAAAAGTATTTCGTTCCTCCTTGAGCTGAATCCAGCTTTTCTGCATTTCCTCCCACGATGTAGGCATGTCTGGATGTAGGATGGTGTAGGGAACCTCTCCTTCATTGACGGGCTCTTTAATCACTGGGAGTACATGGGGATAAGGCATCATTAGACTTTGGGCTCGGGCTCGTACCCACTTGAGATAGGGCTCAAGAGGGATGGAGTTCTTGTGTCCCAGAGTCTTGCTATCAACCTTGTTGAGTTTTCCCCAAGCTCTGATGAATCTTTGGCGAAGTCCTTGCGCATCGTTGTCGAAGTCAAAAACTAGGTCAGGAATCAACATATCATGAGGGCCATCCCTCCGTGCATATCCAAATTGCCTCAAAGCTAGGCAAGGGTTGTAGGTGATACCTCCTCTAATTCCAAGTAAAGGAACATTAGGAAATTTTCCGCAACGATCGACAATGATGACATTTTCTCTGGACCGAGAACACCAATGCACATCAGAATGAGTAAGAGTCATCAACTGTTGGGACCACCTTGTACCTTGGTCATTCTTCAAGACAGATTGTGGAAGGTACGAAATAAACCACCTTGCAAGGATAGGAGTACAGCACATGAGAACACCCCTCTTTCTCATTGTTCGTGTGTAAAATGAGTGAAGAATGTCCCCAAGCAATGTCGGTATCGGATTTCTGGACAAGAAGATTTTGACAGCGTTGACATCTACCAATTGGTCAGGATTTGGGAACAAGACCAACCCATAGATAAGGAGTGCCACAATCTCTTCAAAGGCTTGTAGGTCCAATGAGTTCCAACATTCTTGTGCCTTCTCAAACAAGAATTTTGCTAAGAATCCTTTGACGCCGCTTCTGGTTTCCCAATGCCCCCTTGATGTCGGATGGTTGTAGATGTAATGCTCGAGCAACATCTTCCGGCTTTGGTTCCTTTTCCGTACCGTTGAATGGTAGTTGGTTAAGGATAGGGATTCTTAGGAGTTGAGAAAACTCCTCCAAAGTGGGTACCAACTGGTAATCAGGGAAAGTGAAACAGTGGTGAAGAGGGTCAAAGAACTGGAATAGCACTTTCATCATGTCTTCTTCAATGTTGGTGTTGACTAGGCTGAGCAGTCTACCATGTCTTTCACTGAAGGATGAATTTTCCGGAATTCTTGAGGTGAGCTCCTTGAGTTAAGGAGAGATTCTCACAAGGTTGACTTGAATGGTATTTCTGCGAGGAATTTCCATGTCCTACAAAAACAAGAACAAAGATGAAGATCCAAAACCCTTGAAATGGTTAGTGAATGCATATGATGTTTTATGATGTTTATGATGTATGCACAAAACATATGTACAAGCAAATCACACCAAACCCTAGTTTCAGGCTTGCATGGGCTTTCATAGGTAAGTACCCTCTTGAGTGTAGTTGGCTTAAAAACCTGTCCTATAAATAGTAACCGGGTTCTAAGGAGCTCAATATCACGGGATTGTTTTCATCGTTCATTGTTTTGGTTTAGCCACTTAACTAGCGACCAAAATATTCCAAGAAAACAACCCTCAATGAGTGTAGTATCGAGTATCTACCAACTTCGGACTGCACCAAAGCCGGTCATCTCACTACCCCTAATAAAAGGCCAAGATGGTCAAGTAAGGTTCTAGGTCATTAGTGCTTAGTGACATCACTCAGCGGCCCCGTACTCTCCTTGATTGAACTCAAGGGTTACTGGTACTCACAAATATGTCGCACTAATATAGCTATTGCTTCGACCGTGTCGGTATACCCCGCACAGTTTCCACAACATATTGCTATCTATGAATGTTTCCCAAAATCCGGGTGTAGGATTGCAAACCCAAACAATAGAGCCAAGGTATAAAGAAAACAATTAAAACAATTAGTCATGCAAGAGGGTGATCTAAGCCCTAAGGTTACTCCACTTTTTTAAAATGTCCCCAGCAGAGTCGCCAGTTCTGTGATACGGTGGGAGAACTGACTTGAGGTTTTGCGTTTGTTTTCGCAAATGTTTCGGTTGAGCAAGAGTCGCCACCGACTTTTTATTTTATCCTAAGGAAAGGTTTAAAAAGCACAGCAAAAACCTTTGAGATTTTTCTTGGGTTCGGGGAGTAGATTATAGAAAGGGAAGGTATTAGCACCCTTTCTATCCATGGTTATCCATGGGCTCTTAGTTACTTGCTTAGATCACTTGCCTTTTGTTTTCAATTATTTGAAATGGTGCTCTTGTGTGTGTGGGTTTGAAAAATGTTTTGAAAAGAAGCCAATGTGGTGGCAACCTTTGTAATGATCCATGTTGGGATGTATACAAAGGTGTATGTCTTTTGAAAAGGTTTTCATTTGTTTTTGAAAGTTGTTTTGAAAGTGTTGTGAGGTGTGTTTTAGAAAATAGGCAAGTGTTTTTATATTGCAAGTTTGATTCAAGTAACTAAGAGGTTATCTACTCCTAAATTTCTCAAAGTTTATTGCTATGTTTTAACCCTTTTAATAAGTTTGTTCCACCATTGTATTTGGTGGGCAATCTTATGTTAGGATGTGAAAGGGACGGGCGCGGGTCATCGTTTAGACCATAATTGCAACGGTGTCAAGTATCTTTGGGCAATTTTTCTTAAGGGACTTGATCATTTGTTTAGGCAACATTTTGAAAGCGTCATCGAGGGACTATGATCATTTGATTTGTTTGTTTTGCCCAAAGAAACCTAACATGCAATATGGCCCAATTTTGAAAGGCAACAAGTGGAATACCCTAGGGGTGCAAGTTTGAAATGTGTTGTCCATTTTTCATGCTTTTTTGTCTTGTATTAGGTCAAACTAGTTTGTTTATTTTATTTGTATACAAACCCTAATTCTAGCGTTGTATATTTAGAAAGCGTTAAAGTGCGAAATTTAAATTCCTACGCTATTACAACACAATAATATGGGGAGGGGGGTACAATGTTTCAACTGGGGAGATATTTTAGACAAGAAATTGAATCTAAGCTATTACATCATTTTCTTTGAATATTTACAATATGATTAAAAGCATAAATAAAATAGAAATAAAACAAATATGCAAGAATGCAAAAAGAATTTTTATATGTATGAAAAAAAGTATTATTTATGTAGAATAAAAGAGAAAATAAAAAGGTATTATTTTTGGAGTATTTTCAAATTTAGGGCCAAAACCCTAATTTTTAATCAAAGGGGTATTAATCAATTAATTCATATAATAATTATTATTTGCATACAAAAATAAAATAAAATATAGTATATTTGTAAAAAAAGTATTTTTTAGTATTAAATATTGAAAAATAAAATATGTACATTTTTTAGTATTTTTATCCTAAGTATGTTAATGTATACCTATATATTTATATTATTTACAAAATGTTTATTATATGTATTAGTTAATAATATTTAATATTTAAATGAAAAAGTAATTTTCTATAAAATATTTTCAAGAAGTAAAGATAAGATAAAAATGCATATAAAAATATATTTGTACTATCTTAATATTTTAAACAAAAAAGCATATATATATATTCATTTATTTATGTACAAACTAAAGAAACAATCAAATAAATACTTAATAAATTCAAAAAATGATGAGAAAAATATTTTTGTATGTTTAATATGCTGAGAAAAAATAAATGAGTCAGTTAAAAAAAGAAAAAGTCAAAAAACATTAAAAATGAAGCAAATGGGCTCAAGGGTGTAAAACCAAAAAGGGGGGTGTGAAAAGGAAAAGCACTCAGGCCCAGCCCAAGAAGCCACTGTCTTCAACCTTCAGCCAAAAACAATTCAAAAACGCGCGCCCTGTTCTTGATCTGCTAACTCCTGATTCCTGGCTTATTAACAAAAACTTATAACATAAAAAATGCTCAGCATCAAGAGACGAATCCAACCATATGCAGAACTTGACCTAACTCTCTAAGATGAGGGAGAATTTCTTCTCCCCCAAATCCTAACCTAGTTTTTCTGCCATTTTCAAACCTCAAATTCTCACAGCTCAAGCAAAAGAAATGAAAAGTAAAAACATGTACATGTTCAGTGGCATGAGTAGAACATTGTTTATTCACAAACTTAAAGCTAATGATGCCTAATAAGAGAGATACGAATTCAAAAACTTACCTGTTCAGTTGAAGTTCTATCTGGCAATGTAGAAGCTTTCAGTGCAAGGTGATGATTGGAAAAGCTTCCTTGAGGTCCAGGGATGCTATTTCAATGTTTACTTTGTCTTGAAAGCTTTTGAATCGTGCTAGAGCACTTCACCTGCAAAACAAGAAACTGAAAATGGTGGAAGTGGTTAGAGGGATTACAGGTCGTGTTTCAAGGCATGGTTAGCTTGCATAGGTGCTAGGGAATGTATGTGAACTGGTTTGGGCAAGAGAGCTTGAGAGAAATGGAAGATGGTACTCAAACTGCAGGCCTAACCCTGTTTTTGTAGTTTGAGAGTGATTATGGCAATGGGAGTGTTTGAGAGGTGTTAGGGTCGTGCAAAAGCTTGGTTGGGATGTTTTGAATGTGTCTACAATATTTGCATATGTGTTCTAATGCTGAGATGAAAGATGATCTATGTTATGGCACTTTACTTCACACTTAAGCAAGCAAAACCAACTTGGTGTTTTAGGCAAGTAGGGGACCCCTAATGAGCTGCATAATCTCTCCTTGATCAGAGTGATTTGCCCATAATCTTGTGCCAATTGGATTTGGTTTGTACTTGTGGATTTGCATCATGACATAAAGTGAAACTTTAGCAAAAATGGAAAGAATGCTTTATCTTATTTGGGATTAATCCATCATACAATGCTTTAGCTCATGAAACAAGGTCTTAGCACAATGAACATGCATTAAATTATTGAGTGTTGGATGGTTTTAGGACCTGTAATCAAGGGGCATGCTGAGTTTTGAAAATGCATAGTGTTATGAACATGTAACTTGGCCTAATCAAAAGTGAGTTTTTGCTATATTATGAAATTCGAATCTCTCAAGTCATGAGGTTGTTTGATGAGTTCTTGGAAATTTTGGAAAGCTTGGAATGTGTACTACAATCCATCTTTGAAATGCAATTTGAAATTCCAAGTGGAAGTGTATGGAAAATGGCCTTGAAGTGGGGTAGAAAACCTTGTCAAAATAGGTCAAAAGCTCACTAAGTTAAGAATGGTTTAGTGCCCTTATTCAAAAATTTGTAACTTGAGATACAAGCCTCAAATGTGAAAACTTTGTGAATCAAAGTTGTAGATTATGCAACAAGCTACAACTTTCATGTTTTGACTTTTGTTTTAATCCAAATGGATCTTGGTGAAAAAGTGGGGCAAAGTTGGGAAAAAATTAGGGTTTTCCATAACTTAGAAAAATTCTAAGTTATGAAAAATTCCATTTCAAACCCTAATTTGCATTTCTTGGTTTCTTGGTGAACAAGTTTCATGATTTGGCATGCTTTGATGAAAAATGAATCTTGACTCTTGATTTTGACCAAAAAGTCAAAGTTTGACTTTTCAGTATACAGTCAAAATTGATCAATTGACTGGGAAATTCAACTGTCAATCCTGTGTACTTGGGATCTTTTGAGTTTGTTGAGCATGTCAAGATAATTCCATGGGGTCCTTGAGTCCATATGTGAGCTTGGTTTGTCATTGGCTAGGTCAAACAGTCAAAAATTGCCTTTGTGCAGTCAAAACCCTTAAAATGACCATTTTGCCCTTTTGGTGATCTGATCAAATTTCTTGTGGAATTGTGATCCAAACTTGATCAAATGGTCCATGTGAGTTCATAATGTTGATGTGGGTCAATTTTCATGAGATTTGACTGTCAATTGGCCACAGTTGACTTTTTCCCCAATACAGTTGATTTCTAGGTCAACTGTCCAATTGACTGGGTAAAACTTGGAATCAAGACTTGAAACTTGGTATGGGTAAACTTGGGAGTCCAACATGAAGCATGAAAGTCATCTTAGGCTTTTTAGGTCAAAACATCTTTGTGCAAACACAAACCCTAATTTGGGTCAACAGTGCAAGGAGAAGTCTTGAGCAGAGGAAACCCTAACTGGATCTTGATCTTCAAAGGTCTTGATGAGAAAATGTTGAGGAAATGGGAGGGCAAATTTTGGGGTACAACAGATCTATAACACTTTTGGTCAACGCGGATCACTTAAACATCGTTGATCATTAAATGGTACTTGTGAGAATTCCAAATGGATGATATACTTGACAAAAAGCAAATGCAACTTGTTGTGTGGAGGCTTTGGTTCTACCAATCCTCTAATGAGTTCCAAATGCAAGTTTCAAGATGTTCATCCAACTAACCACTAATTATTGACTTGTTTTATTTTATGCTTTTATTCTTTTATGCTTTATGCACTATTTATTTTTTAGCATTTTACATTTCATGCCATTTTCATCTTTGCTCATTTGAGCATTTATTTTCTTGTCATTTTTACTTTTCTCACTTAAGCTTTTCTTTTTCCTTTTCCTAAGATACTTAATAACCAACTTAAACCCTAAAAAACTCTTAATGGTACTTGGACTATTTGGTTACTATCCTTGGCATGATGGAGCAGTGGACTTTTTCTTGGACTTAGGATTAGAAACCTTGGCCTATCTTGGATACCTTGTGATTTTATCTAATTATTTTGTCTGGAGCTCTTGAGGTTTACCTCAAGATATTGGGTTGCTTGTTTATTTTTTTTTGCAGGTTTTTGTGATTACACTCTTCGTTTGTAATCTGGAATTCACCCGCATACATCCGTTACTCTGCCCAATTTTTGTGAAGACTTAATACATTTGAAGAGGTCTAGCATCTTTGCTTGCTTGGTTTCACTCCAAAGAATGTGAATTCTATCTTGACTCATAATGTCAAGTTTTGGCTTCTTGTTGGTTAGATGGTCCTTATCCTTAGCTTTTACCTTATGCTTTAGGATAGCCTCTTCTTCTCCTCCCATATTCTTTAATTTCAAAAATTTTCTCCCTCCTTTTGAAAACCCTTCTTGTTTTGAAACTTAAACACTTTCATAATAAACTTGGGCTCATGTCCATGCATTTTCAAAAAAAACATTTTCATAAATAAACTTCAATCAATTTAATAATACCTTGACATTTTTTGTGAAAAGACTAAAAGTCAATCAATCTCATTTCAAATCATTTTGCCACTTTGGCTTTTACCATTAAGCTTTTCTTAAAAGATTAGGCTCTTGTCAATCCTTGTAGTGATGAAAACAACTATACTTCTACAATATATAGTGAAGTAAGATATTTTCCACTTGGGTATTGAGTGAGGCATTGTTGATTTTAAAATCCAAGCCATATCTTCCACTTTGAGATGATGCAAATTCTCCTTTCTCATGATTGTGGGTAGTAAGTATTATTTCCACACGGACAATGACGATGACGTCTTATCTCATAAAATTAACCAACACACTCGTGTTTCAAATTTTTAAAAGAGGAACTATGTGTACCCTGATCCCCTATTGCACGAAAGGTGGTACGTAGGAACTAAAGGTTTGCAACCGCGGCGGGTGCAAAAATCATAAAAAATACTTCTTTTCTCACCTCCACTATCCATTTTATATACAACACATTTTTTTATAGCCAAAATATACAGATTTTACAAAGAGGTTACTGCGGAGTACCGTAGATGTTTAGGGTGCTAATAACTTCCCTTTGCATAACCAACCCCCTTACCTTGAATCTTTCCCCCTCTTTTGGGTTATTCTCTCTTTTCCTATTCCTTTGGAAACAATAAAGCGCGGTGGAGATTTTTATTTTGATTTGTATAAAGTCTAGTCAATCCAATGGCTTAGTCTTGAACATATTCACTGGGGAAAGATTGACCTCTTGCTGGTCCATCCCTAAGTGGGTTAAGCCTATCTCTGTTTATATCTGTATATGTGCTATTGTTTTTTATGTGTTATATTTTGTATAAATGTTTGTTTGGATTTTCCTGGTTTTCAGGGTGCTTGGTGATTACTCATAAGTCCTATACCTGGACTTGGGCAAACATTAAGATAGGACGAGCGGTATAGTCATGTTAACTTTGAGGGAGTAATCCCAAAAAATGAGGCATGAGATCCCCCACTCAGTGGAGGCCCCTTTGACTATAGTGTCGTTTACCGAGTAATCGGGAAGACGTACTGCTTTCGACCTGGGAGCCTGCTGAAACTGAGGACCGTAGAATACCAAACCCATCTTGGCCTTTTAGGTGTAGTGCGAAAGCTATGACGAAGTAATCCTGAAATAGTTGTCACGCGATACTGCACTCGGATGAGTCTTTCTTGAGAATATTACAAATTACTGAGTTAATCGGGAAGTTGGTAATATCCGAAAGAAGGATGTAGACTCTGGGAACCTCTAGAAACTTTTTCAGCAGGTGATAACTTTTTAGACCAACACCTTATGGGTAGTACCTTCAACCTCATGCTCGTGACGTTGAACCTATGAACCCTATATGTATGATCTTGTGTGTGATTGTTGCGTCATTCATCTATGCACTCATAAGCATCTTTTGAAGAAAATAATATTTCAAGGGATTTAAAGGTTGACTATTTGTGAATATCTCAGGTACTTTTAACCATGGATTCTGGAAAGAGAAAGACCGGGAAATACAGTTTCAAGGATCCCAAGAGAGATGAGTTGGTCAGTCTAATTCCAGAGATTGAGTGTCCTGCAGACTTTCGGAAGAAGTATGGATCCATCATTCCTCTCATGAAGCTGAAGATGAAGGAGGGTATTCTCTCGACCTTGGTCCAGTTTTATGATCCGATGTATCACTGTTTTATTTTTCCCGATTATCATTTGATGCCTACATTGGAGGAGTATTCTTATCTATCGGATTTACCTATTACCGATCGTGTCCCTTTTACTGGTTTGGAGGGCGAGCCAAAACCACATGAGATTGATGCTTTGATTCATCTGGGGAAGTCTGAGGTGGAAGCCCATATGACTACTAAAGGATGGATTAGAGGATTACCAGCTCAGTTCTTATTGGAGAAAGCTCGTTACTTTGCCAGAATGAAGAGTACGGTTGCTTTTGAGGCCATCTTTTCTTTACTTGCTTATGGATTATTCTTATTTCCTAATGTGGACAAGTTTGTCGACATTAACGCTATCAGGATTTTCATGATTGGAAACCCAGTTCCTACACTGTTGGGTGATGCTTATTACTCTGTTCATCTTCGGAGTTCTTATCATGGGGGAATGATTATCTGTTGCACGCCTTTGTTGTACCAGCGGTTCATCTCTCATATGCCTCAGTCTGATGCTTTTTGGAATGTCAAGAATGAACCTCGTTGGGCTCCTAAGATCATGGCACTTACTCACTCGGATATTAATTGGTATCATCGGTCTTACCAGGATGTAGAGATTATTGACAGTTGTGGTAGTTTCCCCAATGTACCTCTTCTTGGTACTAAGGCTGGAATTAACTATAACCCTGTTCTTGCACGGCGATAGCTTGGTTACCCGATGAGGGATAAACCAAACAATATTCATTTGAGTAGTTTCTTTCTGAAGGAAGGAGAAGACCACAGGGAAGCTAGGGAGCAGATTGCGAAGGCCTAGCGTCACATTCATAAGAAAACTAGGAAAGATTTGGGACCTAGGGGTGCTGTTTCTTTGGAGCCATATCTTCAGTGGGTCCGATCGAGAGCCATCCAGTTGAAGATGCCGTATAGTCGGGAGACACCCATGCCTGATCTATTTGTGAAGACCACTCCTCCTTTATTAGATTATCTAGAAGAGTTTCAGCTTGCTTTAGTTAGGATGCAACAGGAAAGAGATGCTTGGAAGAACAAGTTCCAGACTTTAGAGTGTTCCTACAAAGCAGACTTGAAGGAAAAAGATGATTTGATCGAGATCCTTGAGAGTCGAGCAGTAAAGTCTATGGAAAGGCAAGGGGATTTATTTTCTCCTAAGCCTCAAATAGGTTCTGATTGCTCATGTCCTGATCCGAATGATTGGAAGGAGGTTGCCATCAGACATGTGGAAGAAAACCAGAGGTTGAGAGCTCAGATTGCCAGGCTCACAGGGAAGCGCCAGCGTACAAATTGATCTCTATTAACTTCTTTCTCTCAGGATTTTTAGATTGTATTTTCATCTTGTACTTGGGATCATTGAAACTTGTAACCCATTTTGAAGTTATTATAATAAAAGTTTTCAGTATTTCAAATGCGTTATTATTTTGATGTTTGCAATATGTCTATAAACGTTAAATCCCTTGAAATATTAAATGATAAAGTAAAAATAATCATATGAATTTCATGTCATGCATCATATTGCACATATTTCTTGCATTTATTATGCATATCCAGGTGCCTTACCCATTTTTTTACTTCGTTCAGCAAACTGACTCATCACTACAACACTCAAGCTAACTTCAAAAAGAAGATAGACAACTTGGAACAGGAGAATCGCGAGCTACGCGAAGAAGTTTCTGCTTTGAAGGATGGCTTGGCCAATTTGACTACTATGATGGAAGCTCTGGTGGTTGCTCAGAATCAACCACCGAGTGTTTAACCTCAACCAACAAGGGAAAATGCTGAAGTTCCTGATGTTCCTATATCCGCTACTTCGACTGTTATTCAAAACCGTATGCCTCAGGGTTATCCGTCGGGAATGCCAGAGAATTTTGCACCTGAAGGTTTCAATTTAGACCCCCAAGATGCTCCAGTGGTTCCAAATGTTGTTACTCTAGCACCTCCTGTGGTGCATGCTGTTCCTACTGCACCTCCTTCGGTGAATTTGGTTCTATTTGTTAATGAAGATATATGTCGTCCTTTCCCTCCGCCGAGTGAAGACTTGGGTTTTTATGATAGAATGGATGATTTCCAAGAGAGGTTTGATAGAATGCAAAGAGAGATGAAGGCTCTTAGGGGAAAAGACTTATTTGGGCAGAATGTGAATGAGTTGTGTTTGGTCCCGAATGTCAAAGTGCCTGCTAAGTTCAAGGTCCCGGAGTTTGAGAAGTACAAAGGCAACACTTGCCATCGTGCTCACTTGGTGATGTATGTAAGGAGAATGTCTACCCACACCGATGATCAACGTCTGCTGGTTCACTTTTTCCAGGATAGTCTGACTGGTGCAGCATTGAAATGGTACATGAGTTTAGACAGCACAAACATCCATACCTTTAATGATTTGGGTGAAGCATTCATAAAACAATACAAGTACAATGTAGACATGGCCCCCGATCGTGACCAGCTTAGAGCCATGGTTCAGAAAGATAGAGAATCATTCAAATAGTATGCACAGAGATGGCGCGAAGTGGCTGCACAAGTGATTCCTTCCATGGAGGAGAAGGAAATGACTAAAAATTTTCTGAAGATGCTAGGCGCTTTCTACTACGAAAGAATGGTAGCAAGTGTCCCAAGTGATTTTACAGAGATGGTAGGAATGGGTGTCTGCCTAGAAGAGGCAGTAAGAGAAGGTCGTTTGGCAAAGGGTGAAGGATCCAGAGGTGTGAAAAAGCCAGCTTATGGGTTCACAAAGAAGAAAGAGGGGGATACAAATGCTGTCATACAAGAGAGGAGAATAAATTCTCCTAGAAGGAATTATCAGTGTCACCAGTAAGTTGCTTCAGTGACTCCTGTTATGAATGTTGCTCCAACTACCGTTGCTTATCAAAGACAGTCCCAGCAGGGGAACCAAGGGAATAATCAGAGAAGGGAGAACTGTGACCCTATTCCTATGAGTTATGCAGAGCTACTACCAGCATTGATTCGGAAGAAATTGGTCCAGACATGACCACCTCTAGCAGTACCATCACCATTGCCTTGGAATTACAAAGCAGACCAGACGTGTGCCTTTCATCAGGGAGCACCAGGGCATATTGTTGATAATTGTTATCCTTTGAGGAATGAAGTGCAAAGGTTGGTGAAGTCTGGAATTTTATCTTTCGAAGACATGGGACCTAATGTAAAATAAAATCCTCTACCCAAGCACGGGGGAGTGAATGCTGTGAATATGATGGCCAATTGCCCAGGTGACATCCGGATCTTTGACATTAATTTGGTTAGAGGGGATTTGGTAAAGATGCACGCAGACCTCTGTGAATTCAGTTATTATACGCATGACCATGCCGATTGTGCTATTTACAGTATAAACATACAGGGTTGCGAGAAGATAAAGGCTGATTTACAGGAGATGATGGATGAAGGTGTAATTCATATAATCAGGCCTAGGGCAGAATATGAAGAGGAAGTTAATATGGTTTCTGGATGTCCGGGTGAATTCAGAATTTTTGAAGTAGAGCATTTGAATGAAGATCTCGTACAGTTGCATGCTACCTTCTGTCGTACTGCTGGTCAGGTGGAACACCAATATGGATCATGCGTAGTTTGCTGTCAACACCCCCGAGGATGTTCTATTGTGAGAGAAGGTGTTCAATTGCTGTTAGACAATGGAACTATCAAGATCACAGGTCAGAGAGATGATTATCACGAGATTGATATGGTTGAAGTTTGTTTGCTGGGAGAAGAGTCAGAAGAAGAATATGCCTCAGCGGATGAGTATTTCTCTTCAGACGAAGATTTGTTTGCCGGAAATGGTCTTTTGAGGGCTAATTGTGTCGAGGAAGATGTAAACGTCATTGTACCTTATTTTGGTGCACCCGCTCATCTTGAGGTGGAGTACCATAGCAAACCAGCTATTACCCTATTGGTAATTAGTCTGTAAGGACTTGTTCCCTATAAATCAGATAAGGTTGTGCCTTACAAATACAATGCTACAATCTTAGAAGATGGGGTGGAAGTTCCCATCCAGCCAATGCCAGATGTTGGAAATATAGTTGATAATAACAGGGTGACCTGTAGTGGTCGCGTGTTTGTGCCGGTTATTCGAGTAGACGTTGTTGCAGGAAAGAAAATTGTTGAGAACGATGAGCCTAAGAAGGTTGTAGGAGAGACTAGTGGAGCTACATTGGAGAAAGAAGTGGATGATATCTTGAAGATAATTAAAATGAGCGACTACAAAATTGTGGACCAACTATTGCAGACTCCTTCAAAGATATCCATCCTAGCTTTATCGATGAATTCCTCCGCTCATAGAGAATCACTGATGAGAGTACTAGACCAAGCTTTTGTATAGAATGACATGCCGTTAGATCAATTCAGCAGCGTAATTGGAAACATTACGTCATGTAACAACTTAAGTTTCTGCGATGATGAATTACCAGATGAAGGGAGGAATCATAACCTGGCCCTCCACATATCCATGAACTGCAAGAATAATTCGCTATCCAATGTGCTAATTGATAACAAATACACGTTGAATGTTATACCGAGAAGTACTCTCATGAAGTTAAAGTATCAGGGAACACCTATGCGCCCGAGTGGCATCATTGTGAAGGCTTTTGATGAGTCGAGGAAATCTGTCATCGGTGACGTGGACTTACCCATCCATATAGGACCACACTTGTTCTTGATAACTTTCCAGGTAATGGACATTATTCTCGCGTATAGTTGTTTGCTAGGATGACCATTGATACACGAAGCAGGGGTTGTCACTTCAACTCTGCATCAAAAGCTAAAATTTATGCGTGAAGGGAAGGTAGTGATCATAAATGGGGAGCAGGCGTTGTTGATATCCCATCTATCCTCTTTCAGTATTGTAGAAGCGGATGAGGCTGATGTTGGAACCCAGTTCCAAGCCCTATCAATTGATAACATAATGAAGAATGAGAATTCTGTGGTTTCCCTGAAGGATGCACAACAGGTGGTGCGCAATGGTCATAATGTAGTTTGGGGACGACTTGTGGATCGACCTGTGAACAAGAATAGAACTGGCTTGGGTTTCTCTTCGAGGAATGGCAAAGGCAAAATTTTTAAGTCAAAGTCTTCTGTGAACAGTTATCATGATGTTTTCCGCAGCAGAGGCTAGCTCCATGCGATTAGTTCTGGAATTAATGTTGTTGAATAGGATAAAGCAGAGCAGGAAGCACTGAATTATGTGACGCATGGAGTCCGAGTTCAGAACTGGGTCACCATTGATGTTCCTTCTTCCATACATGTTTCAAAGTAATTTGTTTTGTTAATCTACTTCTTTCTTTTGAAATGCTTTCACTCTGCCCAAGGTGGAAGTATTAATGTTGTAGGGCTTATCTGTTTGCTATAATTGTTAAGATCATTAATAAAAGTTGTCTTTGCTTCCAAAATTATGTCTTTTATTTTCTGCCTTTTTCTTGGGAAATGGTAATAATAATAAAAAAAGCCCTTTCAAAATAAATGATAACTGAAAATTAATCTGCATGATCACTTGTTATATGTGTCAGTTTCTTAAAACAGTCATAAATCATATGTGCAGATTAATTAAAAAACGCGTTGAATACAATGACCCTGCACCCTCTCCCAACTTTGATTGTCCTGTGTTTGGGGCTGAAGAAGAAGATTATGATGAGATTCCAGAAGAGGTCTCACGGTTGCTTGAACACGAGGAAAATACCATTCAGCCATTTAAGAAGCCTTTGGAAGTGGTTAATTTGGGTTCAGAAGAAGATCCGAAGGAAGTCAAGATTGGAGCATCGTTGCATCCTGATGTAAGGAGCGGGTTGATTGAGTTGTTGAAAGAGTATGTGGTCTAGATACAGACATTGTCGAGCATCGTTTTCCGTTGAAGCTAGAGTGTCCGCCAGTTAAACAAAAGTTGAGAAGAACCCACCCGGATATGGCAGTAAAGATCAAAGAGGAGGTCCTAAAACAAATTAATGTTGGTTTTCTTGTGACATCAGTGTATCCTCAATGGATCGCCAATATTGTTCTAGTACCGAAAAAATACGGATTAGTCCGCATGTGCGTAGATTACAGAGATCTAAATAAACTAGTCCAAAAGATGATTTTCTATTGCCTCACATTGACATGTTAGTGGATAGCACAACAAAATTCAAGGTATTCTTGTTCATGGACGGATTTTACGGGTATAATCAAATAATAATGGCTCTAGAGGACATGGAAAAAACAACGTTTATCACACCCTGGGGAACATTCTGTTACAGAATGATGCCCTTCGGGTTGAAGAACGCTGGTGCAACGTACCAGAGGGCTATGACAACCCTATTCCATGATCTGATGCATAAAGAAATCGAAGTATATGTTGATAATATGATTGCCAAATCCCAAACTGAAGAAGGGCATATAGAAGATCTGTTGAAGTTGTTTCGGAGTTTGAGGAAGTATCATCTCCGCCTGAATCCAAATAAATGCACCTTCGAAGTTAGATCGGGGAAATTGTTAGGTTTTATTGTTAGCCAGAAAGGAATTAAAGTTGACCCTGATAAAGTCAAAGCAATCCAAGAAATTCCAGCACCAAGAACTGAAAAGCAAGTCAGGGGTTTCCTCGGGCGTTTGAATTATATCTCCAGATTTATTTCCCACATGACTGCAATGTGTGAATCGATCTTTAAGTTGTTAAAGAAAGAACAAAGTTGTGTGTGGACGGATGACTGCCAAAGGGCATTTGAGAGTATTAAAGAGTATTTGCTTGAACCTCCTATCTTTCTCCCTTCCATAGAAGGAAGACCGTTGATTATGTATTTAACAGTGTTAGATAAATCCATGGGTTGTATTCTGGGACAACAGGATGAAACAGGAAAGAAAGAGTTCTCCATTTATTATCTCAGCAAAAAGTTCACTGATTGTGATTCACGGTATTCTATGCTAGAAAAAACATGTTGTGTTTTGGCCTGGGCAACAAAGCGTTTGCGGCAGTATATGTTGAATCATACTACTTGGTTGATATCCAAAATGGATCCAATCAAGTATATTTTTGAAAAGCCTGCTCTTACTGGGAGAATTACCCGCTGGAAGATGTTGTTATCTGAATATGATATCGAGTACCACACTCAAAAGGCTATCAAAAGTAGTGTGTTAGCAGATTACCTTGCTCACCAGCCGGTGGAAAATCATCAGTCTGCAGAATATGAATTCCCCGATGAAGATGTGATGTTCTTGAAAGTGAAAGATTGAGATGAACCATTGCCTGAGGAGGGCCCCAACCCTGAATCTCATTGGAGTATGGTATTTGATGGAGTTGTGAATGCTTATGGTAAAGGAATTGGTTCTGTGATTGTTACTCCTCATGGATCGCACATTCCTTTTACTGCAAGGTTAATATTTGATTGCACTAATAATATGGTAGAATATGAGACTTGCATCATGGGTCTTGAGGAAGCTATTGATCTAAGAATCAAGATTCTGGATGTGTATGGTGATTCAGCCTTGGTAATAAATCAGATTAAAGGAGAATGGGACACTCGTCACCCTGGCTTGATCCTTTACAAAGATTATGCTAGAAGATTACTACCCTTCTTCAATAAAGTTGAATTCCATCACATTCCTAGGGATGAAAATCAAATGGCAGATGCTCTGGCAACTCTAGCTTCCATGTACCAAGTAAATGTTTGGAATGATATACCCCGAATTACAGTTTGATGACTAGATAGGCCCGCTCATGTGTTTGCGGCAGAGGAGGTAGAAGATGAAAAACCTTGGTATTATGATACCAAGCATTTTCTTCAGACTCGGGAATACCTGTTTGGTGCGTCAAAGAAAGATAGAAAGACACTGAGAAGATTGGCAGGCAGTTTCTTCCTCAGTGAAAATGTGTTATACAAGAGGAATTTTGACATGGTCTTGCTCAGATTAGTGGATAGACACGAAGCAGACATGTTGATGCATGAGATCCATGAAGGTTCATTTGGCAGTCATGCTAATTGACATTCAATGGATAAAAGGATGCTAAGGGCAGGTTATTATTGGTTGACAATGGAATCTTATTGTTACAAATTTGCAAAGAAGTGCCATAAATTCCAGATTTACGCAGATAAGATCCATGTACCTCCGACACTTCTCAATGTGATCTCCTCCCCGTGGCCTTTCTCTATGTGGGGTATTGACATGATCGGCATGATAGAACCCAAAGCTTCGAATGGACACCGTTTCTTCTTGGTAGCAATTGACTACTTTACCAAATGGTTAAAGGCTGCTTCGTATGCCAATGTTACAAAACATGTGGTTGTGCGTTTCATCAAAAACAATCTTATATGCCGGTATGGTGTGCCGAGCAGAATCATCATTGACAATGGCTCGAATTTGAACAACAAGATGATGACTGAACTGTGTGAAGAATTCAAGATTGTCCATCAAAATTCATCTCTATACAGGCCAAAGATGAATGGGGCTGTTGAAGCCGCTAATAAGAATATCAAGAAAATTATCCAGAAAATGGGTGTTACTTATAAGGATTGGCATGAAATGCTCCCTTTTGCTCTGCATGGATATCGAACATCTGTTCGCACTTAAACAGGAGCAACCCCGTTTTCTCTAGTGTATGTAATGGAAGCTGTACTCCCTGTCGATGTAGAGATTCCCTCGTTGCGTGTGTTAATGGAAGCCAAATTGACAGAGGCTGAATGGGTTCAGAACAGGTTTGACCAATTGAATTTGATTGAAGAGAAGAGAATGACAGCTTTGTGTCATGGGCAGTTATATCAGAAAAGAATGAAGAAAACATTTGATAAAAAGGTCAAACCTCGTGAATTCAGAGAAGGCGACCTCGTGCTCAGGAAGATCATGTCTTTCAACACTGATTCTAGGGGCAAGTGGACTCCCAATTTTGAAGGCCCGTATGTTGTCAAGAAAGCCTTCTCTGGTGGTGCATTAATTCTTGAAACTATGGATGGCGAGGAGTTCCCACGTCCCATGAATGTTGACGCATTCAAGAAATACTTCGCCTAAAGAAATAAAAGAACATCTCGCTAAGTTGAAAACCTGAAAGGGCGTCTTAGGCAAAAAAGAGCGCCTCGGTAGGCCGAAAACCCGAAAGGGCAGTCTAGGCAAAAATTAGAGACATAAACAGAATAAATTTCCCGCTAAGTTGAAAACCCGCAAGGGCAGCTTAGGCAAAAGTTATGGACTTTCTTGGCAAGTAACTACATCAGACGAGACTTTATCGTTGAAGCAACAATCTTCTCGGATCCTCACCATACTTCAACAGAAGTTGCGGCCTAGGATTTCAAAAGTAGTTAGGGGGGACAGTGGTCATTGTATCTCAATGTATCTTTTCCATTATGTATTACCATTTCCTAAACTATGTAATCATCCATGGAGTCTCGCCATTCACAGACTACCATTCTATTAATGAAATTTGAGCTTTTGCCTAACTCTTTGTGTTCTTATTTTTGTATAGCTTGCAAAGATTTCATTTATTACTGATAATAACTATTAAAGCAAAAAAGATTAAAAAAGAAAAACTGACTTTTCAAAAAGAAGAGAGATCTTTACAAATTCAATTTACTTTGGGATCTGCGATGAAACAATGACAACAAGAATGGTGGTCCCAAGAATGAACAAACTACGGTTGTTTTAAGAAGATTTACACCCTTCATGAAAGTTTTCTCAGGTCATTTTGTGTGTTTCTCAGATAGTTAAAGACGATATCAGTGGGTGCAAGGTACACTATTGGGTTTATGATCCCATTATCACCAGTCAAGTCTTGGTTCGCTTTTGATTTTGGGTTTGCATGGTCAGAAGCCTCTGTCCCAGGTTCCCCAGCAAAGTCTTCCCTCATATAATGAAAGGTTTTATTCCTTTGGTGTGCTGGGATGTCGCTCTTTTTGCAGTTTTGGCATTAATATTGACTTCTTGACTTCCCGGGAAGATTATCCCAGGGCATCTCTTGTTGGAATGAGTATTCGTGATGAAAGTTTTCTCCAGGGAGGTAGGCTTGAATCCCCCAATGAGGTTTGGTTGTGTCGGCGTCAGTCTTCTTTAATGAGGCTGGTCTCACAATCTCCAGTAGGCATGTTGCTTTTGGAAAACTGTTTTCTCCGATGAAACCGGAAGAAGGATGTTCTATCCCGATATCTATTTGATTTGGCTATGTCCGGATTATGTTTCTCCTCAGTGAAGTTAAAGCATGCAATAGGTTTGGTTTCTGCAGTTGCTTTTACCTTTCTTGGATTGATCTTTTTGGTTGAAGTTTAGCCCAATGGTGTTAGTACCTGAGGCGGTTTTGTTTGTTTATACTGATCATGTATCCTTTTACCAGTATATGCACGATATCACTCATACATTCATACATACATCATGCATTGCTAAAAATCATCGTTCATTGATATAGTGTTCTGACCTTTCCTGCAGCGCTCTTTGCTTAGTTGAATTTGGTTTCCCCTCTTAAGTTTATTTCTCAATGGATGATTCTGCATTGTCCGTCTTGCTCCAGTTTATTTCTGAATTGGATTCATTATTTTCTGAAAACTTTGGGTTTTGGTTTGTGCATTTATTTTGCACAGGAAGACTTTATCTCCTCAGCAGGAATATCATGGAACTTACCCGGGAAATCATATTTCCATCCCTAGAAAGTCATTTCTCCTTGCAAATCCCCTTGACAATAAGTGGAAGTCTCTTTATTTGAGACATATTACGTATTACCCTTTCCAGGCATATTTCCTTGGTTAAATAAGAAGTTGAGACCCGTTCTTGGCAAAACACCAGAATCTCGGGAAAACTTGATATATTTTCTCTTTCTACCTTCAGTGAACATTGGTAGTACATCGGTAGTGAACATTGGTGTTTGTTATCTTTTTTCTATCTTCAGTAAACATTAATAGTTCATCATTAGTGAACGGCGGTGATATGATATATTTTCTCTTTCTACCTTCAGTGAACGTTGGTAGTACATCGGCAGTGAACGTCGGTGTTTGTTATCTTTTTGCTATCTTCAGTGAATGCTGATAGTTCATCATCAGTGAACGGCGGTGATATGATATATTTTCTCTTTCTACCTTCAGTGAACGTTGGTAGTACATCGGCAGTGAACATCGGTGTTTGTTATCTTTTTGATATCTTCAGTGAACGTTGATAGTTCATCGTCAGTGAACGGAGGTGATATGATATATTTTCTCTTTCTACCTTCAGTGAGCGTTTGTAGTACATCGGTAGTGAACATCGGTGTTTGTTATATTTTTGTTATCTCAGTGAACGTTGATAGTTCATCGTCAGTGAACGGCGGTGATATGATATATTTCATCTTTCTACCTTCAGTGAACGTTTGTAGTACATCGGCAGTGAACGTCGATGTTTGTTATCCTCCTCTCTGATTCTTTTCTTGTGGTTTACCAGTGATTTATTTTCCTGGTGGGATTTCTCTTTTGTTTCTACATTTCATGTTGCATCCCTAATGCTACTTTGCATCTCTTTTGTTCCATTCATATGCATTTATATGCATAAATGTTTGCATGGCATCTTAGGGCCAAAAACAGGGTTTGTTTTATATTTAAGTGTCTTCGATCACGTCGACACGAAGATTTTTAACCTTCGTATCTCCGGATAGAAGAAACTTAAATAAGGGCAGCTGTTATACCCCAATTTTTGCCCCTAAGATTCCTTCATCATACCATATTGTTTCAATCATCACAAAATCACATTAGGGCTTTTGGTTCTTCTCCCTATCTTTAGCTTTGCTCTTTGAGGAGTTACCAAGCACCTTGATTTGTTTTCTTTGGTGATCATGGATATTTTGCTTTTATTTTCTCTCTAAATTAACAAAATACAATATTGCTTTGTCTTACTTGTTAATAATGTAGGTAAAGGCAATGAGGTTTAGCAAGTTGCATCATGGGTTCATGAGTTTATTTCCATGCCCTAGTCAAAGTCTTGAGTGATTCAAACCTCGCCATTGAAGTTGTTTTGAAGTTGGTATGGAAGTAGTTTTGGTGGCCATGATTCCTCAACATCATCCTCAAAAAATTCTATTCACAAAGGAAGTATATTGGCACAAATAAATTGTTCAAACTTGGCAATGTTCCACCAAGCATTCTCTTGATCTAGAGGCTAGGGTTTTGGACTTCAGAGGGGCATATCTTGCTCATCTTTTGGTATTTTTGAGTGATTCCAAAAACATTATTCTCTTAAAAGAGTTACCAACAAATCACTTCAAAAGTTCCAAGGAGTTTTCATATGGAAGGAACTTGGTGAAGAAGAAAGATTACAAGTCATCCAGATGAATACCTTATTTTCCATATGTGACTTCAAATGGTCATAACTTGGTCAATTTTTATCACCTTGAGCCCATTATTTTTTCATGATGACCATAAGGATGTGTACTTCATTCCTTCTTTTATGTGCAAAGTAAGAAAATGGATGGAAGTTGCCTTAAGAATGCAAGAGATTATAGGTCATTTCATGATTTTTGTCCAACTTCAACAAGTCATAACTTTCTCAATCTTTGGAGATTTTGAGTGGTTCAAATTGCAAAATTTCATTCAAGAGATCTACTTCATTCCATGTTTTTTGGTCAAGAGAAAATTCTAAGTGGAAGGCCATGTTTGGATGCAAGAGATTATAGGTCATTTTTAAAGAAGAATTTGAAATATTTCTAAGTATGGAAAGTCAACTCTTTTTCTTCAACTTTGACTCCATGTAATTTTCAGCTCAAGCATCCATTTGATTCCATTCTTTTTCCATTGCAAAGCTTGTTACCTCATCTTTCCAAAGCATAAAGGATTTTTCCCTAAGACCCCGTGAGGTGGAAATGCCATTAGATTGAACTTGGTAACTTGGAACTGAGGTTCCACCATAAGTCAGGATTTGAAATCCATGTTTTGGCCTTTAAACATCAAATTAGTACGCTTTTGTGATCTAAACATGTTTAACCAAGTTACCAAAGTGGATTAGAGCCTTGAAACGCAAGAATTTATTGAGTTTTGATGCAAATCAGATCACACTTTGCTCGTGCATCAGGTTCACACGATTTCCCTCCAATTTGCATCATTCCACACGCTTGAACATTCCATTTGATTCCCTATAAATAGAGGGTCCTCCCCCATTCAATTTCCCAAGCTTAGATAGCCAGAATCACCCTGCCAAACTTGCTTCACAACTCAGAATTCAGCTACTTCAAATCCTATTCTCAAGCTTTTTTCAATCCATTTTTTCATCAATTCACCTTCCTTGATCTTCCCTAAAGCTAACCATATAATCACATTCAAGAACCGTGCCCTATATTGATCCATAGATGTCCAGTTTCAGAGATCTGCAACTCAACTTCAATAGGTAGATTCCTTCATCAATTCTTCAAAACATTGGTATCATTGTGTTGCTCTCATTGCCCTGGTTATATTCGCAACACTTACTTTTATCTAGAAGCACGTTTTGACCATGAATTTTCAAATCCCTTTTCAAAACTTTCTTTCCAAATTGCTTGAGTTACAGTTTATATAATTGGAATTGGTTGTCTTCGTCTTGAAGAGACGAAGCGAATGGCATAGGTCTGAGCTTCTGATTTTACAGTTTGAGAGACCTGCAATTCGTGAAGGCTGGAGGTTGAAGATGACCAACGTGTCATCTTCTAACCAATGAAAGCGTGACATTTGTTATTTTCAAATTCTGATTTTATTAATGATTATGTATGTTATTCATTAAAGACCATGATATGCACAGTGCTCCAGATCCTTTGGATTTGATTACTAACGTGTTTTGACTCTCATCCAATGGTCCACATCTTTTTCTTTTATTTTCTTTTTCTGATTTTTATATTTTAATTGTTTTAAATTTCAAAAAATCATAGAAAATTCATTTTTAGTCCAAAAAATCTAAAAAATTTATGAAAATTATTTTTGATTATTCTCTTTCTGATTTTTATTTTTCCAAAATTTAATTTTGTGTTTTGATATTTTTTTATGAATTTTACACTTATTTGATTTGTTTAAAATGTTTAAAAATACTTTTACACATTTTTAAATTCTGAAAAAATTATGGAATGATCCAATGATACTGTGACAAATATTGATGACCTTATTTTATTTTTGTTTCTGACTTTGCTATTTTTTACTATTTTTATTTATTTTACCCATTTATTTTAATTTTTAAAAATAGTTTGACTTTTAAAAATTCCCAAAATTTTTGTAAAATTACTTGGCCTCTTTTCTGATTTTGCTATGGTCTTATTTTTCATTTATTGATTAATTTGAATATAATTGGAATTTTCTTCATTATTTTCCATTTTTTAAAAACATTTTTAAACCCTTTAATGAACATATTAATTATATTATTATTTTATGAATATTTCCTGGTTGTCTTAGGTTGATTTTTTGGTCATGGCTTTATTAACATCATTGGATCCATGGTGTTGAGTCTAACTCCACAAAAATGGATGAATGATTTTAATAATAGTTTGATTAAATATTAATTCAAATGTGGTTTTTCTTTTTACCATAATTCCTCTACATCTCATCCCCTTCTTATTGCACTAAATGTTGTTAGAGCATGATCTTTATATCATGTCTCAAAATAAATGGTGCATAGATTGCTTTTGACCGGCCTCAAAATAGGTGTGACTTCTATATAAGTCCACTTACGATTGTTTAACATAGCGCTAAATTTAGTCCTGATTCGAATAAATGGTCATTCATGGCCCAAACTTATGATTGCAAGCCCAAGTATGTTAATTTGATCTCTTTGATCCAATAACCTTGAGATTCATTGTGTGGAGGCTTTGGTTCTACGAATCCTCTAATGGATCTACAACACCTTTGGTCAACGCGGATCACTTAAACATCGTTGATCACTAAATGGTACTTGTGAGAATTCCAAATGGATGATATACTTTATAAAAAGGAAATGCAACTTGTTGTTTGGAGGCTTTGGTTCTACCAATCCTATAATGAGTTCCAAATGCAAGTTTCAAGATAGTCATCCAACTAACCACTAATTATTGACTTGTTTTATTTTATGCTTTTATTCTTTTATGCTTTATGTACTATTTATTTTTTAGCATTTTACATTTCATGCCATTTTCATCTTTTCTCATTTGAGCATTTATTTTCTTGTCATATTTACTTTGCTCACTTGAGCTTTTCTTTTTCCTTTTCCTAAGATACTTAATAACCAACTTAAACCCTAAAAAACTCTTAATGGTACTTGGACTATTTGGTTACTATCCTTGGCATGATGGAGCAGTGGACTTTTTCTTGGACTTAGGATTAGAAACCTTGGCCTATCTTGGATACCTTGTGATCTTATCTGATTATTTTGTCTGGGGCTCTTGAGGTTTACCTCAAGACATTGGGTTGCTTGTTTGTTTTTTTGTGCAGGTTTTTGTGATTACACTCTTTGTTTGTAATCTGGAATTCACCCGTATACAGCCGTTACTCTGCCCAATTTTTGTGAATACTTAATACATTTGAAGAGGTCTAGTATCTTTGCTTGCTTGGTTTCACTCCAAAGAATGGGAATTCTATCTTGACTCATAATGTCAAGTTTTGGCTTCTTGTTGGTTAGATGGTCCTTATCCTTAGCTTTTACCTTATGCTTTAGGATAGCCTCTTCTTCTCCTCCCATCTTCTTTAATTTCAAAAATCTTCTCCCTCCTTTTGAAAACCCTTCTTGTTTTGAAACTTAAACACTTTCATAATAAACTTGGGCTTATGTCCATGCATTTTCAAAAAAAAAACATTTTCATAAATAAACTTCAATCAATTTAATAATACCTTGACATTTTTTGTGAAAAGACTAAAAGTCAATCAATCTCAATTCAAATCATTTTGCCACTTTGGATTTTAACTTTAAAATTTTCTTAAAAGATTAGGGTCTTGTCAATCCTTGTAGTGATGCAAACAACTATACTTCTACAATATCTAGTGAAGTGAGATATTTTCCACTTGGGTGTTGAGTGAGGTATTGTTGATTTTAAAATCCAAGTCATATCCTCCACTTTGAGATGATGTAAATTCTCCTTTATCATGATTGTGGGTAGTAAGTATGTTTTCCACACGGACAATGATGATGACGTCTTATCTCATAAAATTAACCAACACACTCGTGTTTCAAATTTTTAAAAGAGGAACTACGTGTACCCTGATCCCCTATTGCACGAAAGATGGTACGTAGGCACTAAAGGTTCGCAACCACGGCGGGTGAAAAAAATAATAAAAAATACTTCTTTTCTCACCTCCACTATCCATTTTATATACAACACTTTTTTTTATAGCCAAAATATACAGATTTTACAAAGAGGTTCCTGCGGAGTACTATAGATGTTTAGGGTGCTAATACCTTCCATTTGCATAACCAACCCCCTTACCTTGAATCTTTCCCACTCTTTTGGGTTATTCGCTCTTTTCCCATTCCTTTGGAAACAATAAAGCGCGGTGGCGATTTTTATTTTGATTTGTTTAAAGTCTAGTCAATCCAATGACTTAGTCTTGAACATATCTACCGCTACAGAAGGGAACTGTGATACTTGGGGGAAACTCCTCGGTATCCCATTTAAAGCGAACAAGTTTGGTCTGGGATTCACCGTCAAAGCTTAGAAGGAAGTAAGGCGTGCTCGTGCTGGAAGGCCACCTCTCCGCATTGGAAACTGTGAAGTCAACGCCGTGGGTGATTCTGATGAAGAAGATGCATTTGAAGAGTGGGTGTATCCAACTACAACAGAGCTGAAGAATTGGCATGCGAAGGACTTTATGCCCATCTCCTTCATTGAGGAGTAATCTACTTGTTATTGCTTTTCTTTAAATTTAAGAACTTGTTGTCTGTAATATTTTAACAATGATTTTTCAGCCATGTGCCTGGCCCGGGGCACTTTGGTCCATTTGTCAAGGGTTTTATTTATATTCATCTAATCATATGATCATTCAGTACATTGGATTCTTTTGCATTCAAATATTTGTGTTCATTGTCTTTCCTTTCTTTTAAATACATTTTTCAAAAAAAAATAGCAATGTATCTTACGTGCACACACACACACTCTTGCAGGACCACATCCACTCTGGATCCTATTGCCAATGACTCTACCATTGCCGACTATGACTCTGAATGTCCTATCAACCAAGTCGAAGACGAAGGCGGGGAAGATTGTGACATACCGGGAGAACTAGCCAGACTTCTATTACAAGAGGAAAAAGTTATTCAACTGCATGAAGAGTCAGTTGAAGTTATGAACCTGGGTACTGAGTCAGATAAGAAGAAAATCAGGATCGGCGCTAACTTGGAAAGCAGTGTCAAGAGCAGGTTGGTTCAGATGTTGTGAGACTATGTGGAATTATTTTCTTGGTCTTATGAAGATATGCCTGGGTTGGATACCGACATCATAGTTCATCGTCTGCCGACAAGAGAAGACTTCCCTCCTGTTAAACAAAAGGTTCGTCGCATGAGGCCAGATATGTCTAAAAAGATCAAAGAGGAAGTGATGAAACAATTTTATGCAGGGTTCCTAGCTGTGACATCCTATCCTTAATGGGTTGTCAATGTGGTTCCAGTGCCAAAGAAAGACGGGAAAGTTCGCATGTGCATTGACTATAGGGATCTGAATAGGGCAAGTCCCAAGGATGACTTCCCTCTAACACACATTCATGGATGGCTTCTCAGGCTATAATTAAATAAGGAAGGCTCCGGAAGATAGGGAAAAAACTACTTTCGTTATGCAATGGGGCACCTTCTGCTACAAGGTCATTCCATTTGGATTACAGAATGCAGGGGCAACATATCAAAGGGCTATGGTAGCTTTATTTCATGACATGATTCATCATGAGATATAGGTATATGTGGATGATATGATTTCCATATCACAAACCGAAGAAGAACATCTCGATCACCTGCACAAATTATTTGAGAGGATGAAAAAGTACAAGCTAAGGTTAAACCCTAACAAGTGCACATTTGGAGTACGATCTGGAAAGCTTCTAGGTTTTTTCGTCAGCAATAAAGGCATTGAAGTTGATCCTGCCAAGGTAAAGGCCATCCAGGAAATTCTAGTCCCTCATTATGAAAAATAAGTCAGAGGATTCTTGGGTCGTCTCAATTACATTGCCCATTTCATATCTCACTTGACTGCTACTTGTGAGCCACTCTTCAAACTCTTGAAGAAAGATCAGGTAGTCAGATGGAACGATGAGTGCCATATTGATTTTGACAAAATCAAAGAATACCTACAAGAACCTCCTATTCTCATGCCTCCAGTTGAAGGAAGACCCTTGATCATGTACTTGACGGTATTAGAGAACTCTATGGGGTGTGTTTTGGGCCAACATGACGAGTCTGGACGAAAAGAGCATGTTATTTATTACCTGAGCAAAAAGTTTACCGACTTTGAAACCAGATATTCACTGCTCGAGAAAACTTGCTGCACTCTGGCATGGGCTGCTCGCCGGCTAAGACGGTATATGTTGACTCATACCACTATGTTGATTTCTAAGATGGACCCAATCAAGTACATCTTCGAGAAACCTGCTCTTTTCGGACGGATAGCCAGATGGGAAATGATCTTGACTGAGTACGACATTCAATACACGACTCAAAAAGCCATCAAAGGAAGTGTACTAGCATATCATTTGGCCCATCAAGCTGTGGACGATTATCAGTCAATGAACTTCGACTTCCCTGATGAGAGCATCATGCTGGTAACCAACTGCACGAAACCTGGACCGTATGACGGACCTGAACAAGGATCTCGATGGACTATAGTATTCGATGGAGCTTCCAACGCCTTAGGTAATGGAATTGGTGTTGTGATCATCACTCCTGAAGGTTTCCACACTCCTTTCACTTCCAGACTATGCTTCGATTTCACAAACAATATGGCCGAGTATGAAGCATGCATCTTAGGTCTAAAAGCTACTATCGACTTAAGGATCAAGCATTTGGAAGTGTTTGGGAATTCCGCCCTAGTGGTCTGCCAAGTAAAAGGAGATTGGGACATTAAACACCCTAATCTTATCCCTTACAAGGAACTTGTGTTATCCCTAATTCCTCACTTCGAAGAGATCACTTTTGAGCACTTCCCTAGGGAAGAAAACCAGTTGGTTGACGCTTTGGCAACCATGTATTCAATGTTCAAAGTCAAATGGGACAACGAATCCCCTATGATAACAATTGAAAGATTCGATGAACTTGCACATTGCTATGAGCTTAACACTGATGCGGAAAAGCCATGGTACCATGAGGTGATGAGATACCTTGGAGCAAAAGAGTATCCAGAGGGGGCATCTATCAATGATAGAAAGTTCTTGTGAAGATTTGCAGCCAAATTCTTCCTAAGTAACGGGATTTTGTACAAGCGTAACCATGATTCAACTCTACTCCGATGTGTAGACAAGAAGGAGGTGGAGGAAATCATGGAAGACATGCACGATGGAATATTTGGTACTCACTCAAGTGGACATACAATGGCTAAGAAAATCTTAAGAGCCGGTTACTATTGGTCAACGATAGAGACTGATTTCCATCAACATTCAAGAACTTGTCACAAATGCCAAATCTACGCTAACAAGGTCCATGTGCCTCTTATTCCTCTGAATGTCATGACCGCTCCGTGGCCATTTGCAATGTGGGGCATTGACATGATTGGAGAGATCAAGCCCACAGCTTCCAACAGACATCGCTTTATTCTTGTTGCTATTGACTATTTTACCAAATGGGTCGAAGCCTCCTCATTTGCCTCAGTCACCAAGAATGTGGTATCCAGATTCATCAGACACAACCTCATCTTCCGTTATGGAATCCACGAAAGGATCATCACTAAAAATGGGACTAACCTCAACAATGCTACGATTACTGAGATTTGCATTCAGTTTAAGATCAAGCATCACAATTCTTCTCCGTATAGACCAAAAATGAATCGTGCAGTCGAAGCGGCCAACAAAAATATCAAGAAGATTGTGAAGAAAATGGTGGTAACCTATAAGGATTGGAATGATATATTGCAGTTTGCTCTACATGGTTACCGTACTTCAGCTAGAACATCAACTTGGGCAACGCCCTTTACTCTAGTCTATGGCATGGAAGCTGTTTTGCCAATGGAAGTTCAGATTCCCTCGCTGAGAATTATGAATGAAACAGGCCTAGGCGAAGACGAGTGGATTCAAACGAGATTGGATCAGCTGAACTTGATTGACGAAAAACGATTAGTTGATGTTTGCCATGGTTAGACGTACCAAAAACAGATGATCAAGGCTTTCAACAAAAAGGTCAAGCCTCGAGTATATCAAGTTGGTGACTTGGTGATAAAGCGCATCATTTTACCACAAGGCGACCCAAGAAGCAAATGGACTCCCACCTATGAAGGGCCATTTGTTGTCAAGAGTTTTCTCTGGCGGTGCCATGATGCTAACTACCAAGGATGGTGAAGATTTCCCACATCCTATAAACGCGGACATAGTTAAAAAATACTACGCATAAGAGACCTGTTAGGTTGACACACCTAAGCAAAATAAGGGCATCCCGGCAAACCAAATGTTTGGGCAAAATTAGGGATATATGCAAAAGATTGTACACCCGGCAAGTTGAAAACCCGAAAGGGCGACTTAGGAAAAAAAAGGGTATCCTTGTGGGCTAAAAATCAGAAAGGGAGGTCCAGGAAAAAGTTAAGGATTAAAAGCGTGTGATTACATCCCATGGAATTAACACGGTCAATTTTATCACCAAGGTCCAAGTTCAAACGGTCCAAGATCAATCCAATCAACTTTGATCGAACGACAAGGGACATTCGAAGACATTGGGGAAATAGTGGAGTTGGAAGGCAATAAGATCATTTCACATGGCTATTTGTTTTCATTCTCAATTTTGTTTTCCTTTCGACGATTTCCTCTTACTAGGATCTCCGTCTCTCTGTAAAAAAAACGCCTATTCATGGGCAAAATATCAATACAAATATACTTTGAAGTGCAAAATTTCTGTCTTTGTTTTGAATGCAAATTTGTTCTATGACTAAAATTAAATGAACATATGCATATGATCATAATCAAAACTATTTGGCACATGTGTCCTGCTAAGCAGCAACAAGCATCTCTTTAATGTATATGAAATATCCCCACAGAGTTATCTCATTATCATTATCCCCACGAGGACGGCTGCAATAAACCCTTCCCCAACAGGTTTTATTTCCCAAACAATAATTGAGGAACCACAAAACTCCTCAGCCGAGTTCAAATTTCCTCAACATACAACAATCCAGACACCACGAAGTTCCCCAACTGAGCATGTCTTCCCCAGCTTAGCGTATCTTCCCCCTGCCAAGGCTAGTACCCCCAAACAGAGTCTATCTTCCTCAGTTGAGAGTATCCTCCCCAAGCTGAGTCAGTCCTACCAAATTGAGTCCACACTCTCCAGTTTAAATTTTCCTTTCAGATTATTGCAAATCATAGGGCCACAACCCCTGATCCCCCGTAAAGCCATCAGCAAAGCCTTTACTATTCCCAAAAAGATACTATAAAACCTGGACCCGACCAGATATTAGCACAATTTTCAAGTAATTATTGTAACCTGGACCTGACCAGATAACAGTTTGAATACCTGAAACCTGGATCCAACCAGATAACAATTGATCTCAATTTCAAGATTCTATGAAACCTGGACCCGACCAGATAATAGTCTAACTCTTCAAAGATATAGAAGAACCTGGACTCAGTCCGACCAAGGTTTAACTTCTTTTCCCCAGTAGAGTTTGCCTCTGCCCTAATAAATTACTGTGAAACCTAGATCCGACCAGATATTAGTTTTCAAGCAAAGTTGTTGTGAAGCCTGGATCCGACCAGATAGAAATCACCCTCGAAGATTCGTTGAAACATGGAGCGACCAGATAGCAATTAACCTCATCAACCTCAGAAATCTACAAAGCCTGGACACGACCAGATAAGCATTTTTTAAATAGTTTATTATGAATCCTGGAGCCCGACCAATTAACAATTAACTATGATCCCCAGAGACACTATGAAGCCTGGACTCGACCAGATAATAGTACAACTTTCCAAAAAACCATGAAACCTGGACCCGACCAGATAGTAGTTATCACTTCAAGTTACTACGAAGCTTTGACCCGACAAGATAACAATTAACTTCCGTATCCTCAGCAAGTTGTTGTGAAGCCTGGATCCGACCAGATAACTATTCATTTTCAAAGAAAATATTCTGCAAAGTCTGGAATCCGACCAGATAATAGTTAATTCGTCTCTTCCTCTAGTAAGATACCGTGAAGCCTAGATCCGACCAGATAACAGTCGACTTCTTCATCCTCAGCAATTGTGAAGCCTGGATCTGACTAGATAATAGTTGACATTCAAGCGATATTCCACAGCGAAAGCATCCTTTCAACAAAATTTGATGATATGCATATTCTTCATCTCCAACGGTAATCAAGGATTCAATCTCCCAGAACTTCCTCAACAACAGTCAGGGATTTATTTTCTCGGACAAAAAGATACATCTCACATTCATACATCATAGCATGTACATACCATATGCATTTAACATAATACCACATCTGGTGAACATCATGCATGCATCTGCATTTTACTAACTCTTTTCCTCACAGGTAAAACATCATGTTTTGGTATAAATCAACAAGATATTTGTGTTGATGCCTCTTCCAGTGTTTACTAACATCCCTCCAAATGGCAACTATAAGCCCATCCACCATCCATCTTCGAGTGCAAATTTCTGGGCACTCTAGTGTTCAATCATCTTTCACCTTCAAGTCACGAATGGCGGATCCGCCAATCTAAATATTCAGGTTTAAGAAGATTAAACAGGGGGAGCAGTTGTACCCCAAAATTTTCCCTCTCATTTATCAAAAATTTTCTCACAAAAATCTCTCTTGGTTCAAGACTGCAATAGGGTTGATCAGCTCAAGACACCTCCTTAAGCACTGATGACCAAAATTAGGGTTTGAGATTGCACAAGGATAATTGAAATTTCAATGCTTCATATGACTTTCATGGGTCATTATGGACCCCCAAGATTACTCATGTCAAGTTTCAAGCCTTGGATCACATTTTTGCTCAGTCAATTGAGCAGTTGACCTAAAAACCAATTGTATTGGGGGAAAAGTCAACTATGGCCAATTTACAGTCAAACTTCATAACTTTTTATCCACATCAACATTATAAACTCATATGTATCATTTTATCAAGTTTGGACCACAATTCCTCAAGAATTTTGATCAAATCATCAAAAGGAAAAATGGTCAAAATTAGGGTTTTGACTGAGAAAGGGCAATTTCTGATATTTTTTGACCTAGCAAATGATAAATTGGTTTGAAACATGATCTCAAAAGGTTAATTGCATCATTTTGACCTAATGACATGACATAAAACATTTTTCAAGATCAATTGGATTGACAGTGAATTTTCGGTCAACTGATCAAAAGTCAACTATACACTGAAAAGTCAAACTTTGACTTTTTGGTCAAAATTCAATGTCAAAGATCACAATTCATCAAAACATGTCAAAATATGAAACTTATTCATCAAGAAATAAAAAATTCAATATTTCATTTTGAAAAGTCAAAGTTTTCTAACTTAGAAATTTTTCTGAGTGTTTAAAACTTCATGTTTTTTCATAACTTTAAGCCAACTTTTCACCATGATGCAAGAGGATTCAGAAGAAACCTTCAACATGAAAGTTGTAGATCTCCATGATATCTACAACATTTCTTTACACAACTTCTCCTAAAAGTTCTTGGATCTCAAGTTATTAATTCCTAAAGTCATGGTCTTGAAATTGAACACTTAGTGAAATTTTGCTCTAGTTTTGGTCAGGATTTTGACCTAACTTCATGGCACTTTTTCATATAGTTCCAAATGGAATTTTCAAAATTGATTCAAAGAGGGGCTGTATATCACATTACAAGCTTTCTAAAATTTCTAAGAACTCCTTGAGATCATTCTTGAGCAGGGAGAATCGAAGAGATGAAGTTAGGGTTTCCACACTTGAAGTACAAGTCATTTTGTGATGAACAAGATTCAAATTTCAAACCTATGCTGCATAATCTCTACTTTAGAGGCCTTAAACTTGTAAGGCACTCCATAATTAATTGCTTACACAACTCTAAGAGGTCTCAATTCAAGCATTCAATGCAAAGCCATGCTTTATATCCATTTTAGGAAGAAAGTGCACAATGCCATTTTGATAAAGTAGCTTTTTGCACAAAACTTGTTCTTGAGCATTGCAATAGTTTTCTTATGATCATACATGTCTTATAACTCAAGATAAGTTTTTCTAAACACTTACAATCACTCAGCCCATGCTTGTACTTCCTCTTGGAACCATACTTCCCACTTTTCTTCAAAATCAAGTAACATAGCAATCAACCTATATCTTGTACTTCTGACCCTCTAAAGCACAAAAAACCTTCTCATTACTTATGTGCAAGTCATTTTCCACAAATCACACGCATGTTTGAGCCCTGAAAAAAGCAAGAACTCAGATTTGCATCTCACACCTCCATTATTGCATATTTTGACAAGAAATCCCAAAACCAAAAACTACTCTGCGTTTCTTGGCTTCTTGTTTCCAAAAGCTTCCAAGCATAATACATAAACAATCCCATACCCTATTACAGTTCTGTAACACCATCTTCCTCCATTTCCAAGTTCAAAAACAGAGCACTGCAAGTGGACTTCTCCAGACCATTTCAGCCATTCTCCAACCAAGTTAATCATTGCATTAGCTTCCTGGTACTTCAGTGGAGTTATTTTGATCATCACAACACCTTGAGGAGTGCTCAAACTCAGAATACGATTTCTAATTTTGATGTAAGTTTCCTTAACTTTAAACTTTTCATACAAGCATCATTAATGGTTTATTTGTGAATGAAAAATGTAGATATCATTGCCCTAAAGCTAACCATGTCAATAGTTTTCATTTATGTTGCTTGAGCTTAGAGAATTTTAAGATTGAAGTTTCTGAAATTTTTAGGGTTCAGATTAGGGCCATTAAAATTCATGCTTGTCTTTGATCTATAATTTTATCGCTTTACATTTTTGAAATCGTGAGGAAATTTTCCACAAGATTCATGTTTACACTTTTGCAAATGGATGAGAAATGAACAAGATGCAAGTACTCTGGCTGGGCGTGAGGTTGAAGATGAAGTTCAGGCCATGGACTTGATTTCTAATATATATTTTATGTTTTGTTTATATGAACGGGTGTATAGCCACCCCAGTGGTAAAGCGCGCGCCTGTTAACCTTTAGGACCTGGGTTCGAGCCCCAGTGGTACCCTTTCGCTTATTTTCTCTTTTTTTCTCACATTTTTTGTGTTTGTTTGCAGCGCTGGCCCCCCTGTGTTGGGCCTGGTATTTTTGCTCATCTCATACTCCCTGTTCACTATTCACACCCCTGGCCCATTTTATTTTCCTTTTCTTTTCTTTATTTATTTGTTTTCTTTATATTTTATTTAATATTAGAAAAAAAAATATAAAAACATTAAATTTATATTTTGATATAGTTTATTTATTTTTACAATAAAAATTATTTTTTATTTAATCATACTTTATCTATTTTACTAATTAATTTGTAAATTTAATTAGAAACTAGGGTTTTAATTATTTCTTTTACAATTAAAAAAAATATTCTTTTAAAACCAAAAAGACCAAAAATGTTTTACCATATATTATTTTCAACACAAAAAGACATTAAAAATATTTTTTTACAAACTTAATTTCATTTTCTTTCTTAATCAATTAATATTTAGATTAGGGTTTTATTTAATTTTCTTTTCCTAATTAATTTAGGTTTACTTTTACTAATTTAACTAATTATTTGCTTTTAGTTAATTAGGTTAAAACCAAACCCTTTCCTAAAACAAATCCAAACAAAAATCCATTTTTTTCTTTCCATTTACATTCTTGTATATTTATTCACTTTTGTACATTATTTATTCAAATTCAATATGGTTGTAATAGATAATTAGGTTTATTTTCTTGCAATCCCCATTTGTAATTTGTACACCCCCTCCCACAAGTATTGTAATAGCGTAGTAATTTTAAATTCCGCAATTTATCGCTTTATATACAAAATGCTAGTAATTAGGGTTTTGTATGGAAAGACTAAAATCAATCAATTAGAAAACCATAATCAAATACAATTCAAGCATGAAAAATCAACACACTTGCACACAAGCACCCCTAGGATAAAATCCACTTGGTTGCCTTACAAAATGACCATGTTATGCATATGAGGTATCTTAACAAAAACAAACCAACACAAGATCATAGTCTCTCGATGACGCTATCCATGTTACCTTTCAAATGATCTTAGTCCCTAAAGAAAAATGCTAAGATACCTTGCAACATTGCTAATCATGGTTATACGATGACCCACGCCCGTCCCGTTCACATCCAAAGATAGGGTTACTTACCAAATCAATGGTAAGATAACAATGTCAAAGGAAAAAAGGAAATAAACATGAAAGATTTTTGAGTAGGTAGAATGTTCCTAGTTACTTGCTCAATTTCAAAAAACAAACATCCTTTCTATTTTCAAAACAAACACCAAAAACTTTCAAAACATTTTCAGAAGATCAACACTTTGTATACATTCTTACGAACGAGAATCATTACAAAGTTTGCCTAAACGATGGCGCCTTTTCAAAATACTTTCAAAAACCACACAAAGCACATTTTTAAACAAAAGCAAGTGATTTAGCAAGTAACTAAGAGCCCATGGAAAACCATGGATGAAAAGGGTGCTAATACCTTCCCTTTTCATAATCTACCCCCCGAACTCAAGAAACAATCTCAAAGGTCTTTCCTGTGCTTTTTCACCTTTCCTTTTGGATAAAAGAAAAGTAGGTGGCGACTCTTGCTAACCGCAACATTTGCGATAAAATGAAAAACATCCCAAGTCAGTTCTCCCACCGTATCACAAGACTGTTTCCTAACCCGGACCAACTCATAGATATGAATGCGTTCTAAGTTTTTCTCTCTCGTAACCCGGTACCTACCTTTCTTGGAGATATCTTACATTCTCTTCACACTCACACCATGAAGAGAAGAGGAATTCTTATATGTTGCACTCCTTTGTTAGTTAGGTGGTTTATTTTGCACCTACCTCGATCTGTTTTGACGAATGAGCAAGGCATGAGATGGTATAATAGGTTGATGTCACTCACGCATTCGGATATTCATTGGTGTTCTCGGTCTTTGGAGGATGTTACCATTATTGGTCGCTGTGATCGATGGATTTAGAACTGATTGTTTAACGCTGGATCGCGAAATGTCGCGGAAGCAAGAGTCGCCCCCGTCTTTTATTTTCTCCAACAAGGAAAGGACAAAAGCACAACAAAATTCCTTATGAGATAGTTTCTCGGTTCGGGAGGTAGATTTATAGAAAGGGAAGGTGTTAGCACCCTTTCTATCCATGGTTATCCATGGGCTCTTAGATACTTGCTCATTGTGTTTTCAAAATGTTTGCTTTTCAAGTGTGAGTGGGTTTTGCAAAAAAGTTTCGTTTAAAGATTTCTTAATAACTCTTGTATCAGTCCTCAAGAGTGTTTGAAAAATTGTTTTGAAAGCTTTTGAAAGTGTCGGTGTGAAAAGAGTTTTGATTTGTTTTCGAATAGAGCAAGTATCTATGAGTCATCTACCTACCCTAAGGAATTAGGATGTGTAAATGTCCTTAAGGTAATGCCATCCCACCATTGAGAGGTAGGTAGCACCACCGTTGGAGGTGTTCGGGTCAATTCGAGTGTAGGGACAGTGTGGTCACCGAAGCAACAGTAGGACACCTTAGAAGCTACCTTTATGTCCTTGATCCTTTTTAATCTGAGGCAACCGTTTCGAGGCAACTGTTCCGAGGCAACTTTTTCGAGGCAACGGGATCATGGACATAAGGACTTACTAAAACGTCCTATACTTGACGACCACGTTTCGAAGGCAACAGGTGAGGCGTACCCTAAGATTGGTGTGTGAATTTGTGTGTTATTTTCAGTTTAACAGTTATCTTTGATCATGGCATTGTGAGCTACGCTTGTTTTTAATTAACCATACATTCTTTCATGCAATTTAGAATTTAAGAGTGCGGAAAGTAAAAACGGAAACATAAAAGCTACGCTATTACAAGGCGCGGGTCTATACATCGCCAAAGTACAAAGACCCGTTTGATAAAAGATGCGGAAAGTAAAAAGAAAATACCTAATTACTATTACAATCATTGAGCAGTTACATAATATTCGAAAGAAAGTAAATGCGCGAAAAGAATAAAAGTTAGGACGTCCGAGGGTTTTGACCCTTTTGAAATTAAATTGAATTAAAAGCTAATTAATTATTTAATTAAAGAAAAGAAGATGTTTTTATGTTTTTTTGTATTTATGAAAATAAAGAAAATGAAAATCAAGAGAAACCCTAATTCTAAGCTATTTTTAGTTATTAACGAAAATATTAAAGTTAACCTAATTTACTAGTTGATTAATGTACATGTTTATTTAAAAAAATAAATAGTAATTAATAATAATAATAATGAGAAAAATTAATTAAGAAAAAGAGAAAAAAAAAGAAAAGGTGAAAATGTCAAAACCTAATTCTACATATTTTTATTTATTAAGAAAAAGGTTGAATTAACATCTAAATTAACTAAATTAATTATTAACATTTATTTACAAAAATAAATTAATGAGTAAATTAATAAATAATTAGACATATTTTGTATTTTTCTGTTTTTTATTATGGAAAAAAAATTATTTTATGGAATTAAAGAGAACAATTAAAACAATTAAAATAATTTTAACAAAATTAGAATTAAAAAGATAATAAAATTAAAAAAATGCAAACCAGGGGGGTGTCAGGCCCCAAAGGGAGGTTTTTTGAAGTAATTTTGGCCCATCAGCATAGGCCTTGCGTGACTTTTTGGTATCACGTGTGGGATGGTTGACTGAGTGTACCATGGACCTCATCCTGCAGCCTTCAGATTGGACCTTGAAGCCACTTGTCAGGCTAGCGCATGAGCGTGTATGGTAGAACGTTTGATGGAAGCTGCATGGGAATACGTTACAACAAAAATTATGCAATATGTGGGGGACCTGGGAATCGAACCTAGGTCCTAGTGGTTACAAGGCGTGTCATCCACCATCTGAACCAAGCAACACGTTTGTAATGTTAGTGGAAAACAATGATTATATAAAAAGAAACTACATTAGTGGTATAAAACAAAAAGTGCGCTGGATATTTGAATTGTCCAACCATAAGATGACACGCCAGGCTTCTTCTTCGTTTTCTCTGTAAACATAAAGCAAGTAGCGGGGGTTTTAAACCCCCGCTAAATGGAAACTGTAAAAATAGCGATTAGAAGAGGAATAAATATAAAAAGGGCGCGAGGGCATCATTGGATTCGTCTTGTTGTCACGAATGTGTCCATATATGTTTGGTGGTCTAATTTTACCATATATGAGAACCCCCAATTTTGAAGTTCTGAAACCCTAGGTTTCATCAATGGTGAATCTCGTTTCAAGCATTTTTAGAACAATTAAACTATGCCAAAAGTTCCAGGGAGATGTTAGTAACACAAATCAATGATCAAAACACATGAATGATGCATAGAAATTGAAATTCGATTATGGACATATTTATGAAAAAGATGATTTTGTTCTACCGATTCTTGGAGTATGGGGACTTGTTCTTGATTGCAATCGACTCCTAGCAATGTCAGGAACGTAATGGAAAAGGTTCTAAGCCTTGAATCGCCCTGCAAATATGAAATCAGTTTCAAGTTTTTTTGTGAAAATTTGCAAATTGGTTCGATCTTTCTAAGCAGTTTTTCGTGTCCCCTTGAATTAGGTTTCCTTGTGCATATGTAAGTGAAGCATTCTAGGTCAAAACAAAGCCCATAAGTCCAAGAATTTATGATTCATATCTTTGATTTTCAATCAAGAAATTTCAATATTTTTTCCATGCAAATCTTGCCAAATATGGATGATCTTGTCTTGTTGATTGGTGCACGAAATCTTTAGCCTATAATGAGAATATTTGCTGCACAAAAAGATTTGAAAACCATTATTTGATATTTTTCTCATAATTAAATCTAATTAAATGAATTAATAATAATAAAAATTCAATTAATTAATTAAAAATAAGAAAATAAATCATTTTTAGCTCAATGGGTCGTGAATATGCTTTGGGTAATGATTCAAGGAAGAATTTGAGGCCCATTAGCAATTTTGAAGTGTTTTAGGCAAAGTTGACTTTCCAAAATTCCCAAAAATTTCCCAACTTCTCCAAGGCATATCTTGCTCAGTTTTGAAGCTATGATCATGTTCTGGGACATTTTGGAAAGGTCTTGAAGTCCTCTAACCAATGCCTTTGGTCCCATGTCATTTTGATTTACCAATCTCAAGTTATGGTCTTTGACTTAAAGTGCCTTTTTGTTGACTTTTGAAAATGACCTATAATGTTGAAATTGATAACCTTTTATGAGAGCATTCCTTGGACTTGAAGTGTGAAGATGAGTTGTAGGAAATGTCACCCTCTTCAAAATGAGCTTTGGATGGGATTTTTCTGATAAACCATGAAGAAGTTATGCCCTGGTCAATTTGCAGTTGACTTTTTCAACTGTCCAAAAATAGAAACTTTTGCATCTTGAGACTTTTTGAGCCATGCTTTGAGAAATCATGATCAAGAATTGATCAAATGATGTTTGTGGCTTCAAAATAAGATGTTGACCAAAAATTTTGACTTTTGACTGTCAAATGACCATATTGCCCCTGCAATTGACTGTGGAGCATTTAGGGTTTTTGACTGTGCAATTTGATGCTGTGAGTCTTGAAACTTGACATATGGATGCTTGACAATGTGTATAGGCATGTGGGACTTGTTTGGACCCTTGGAAACCTTATTTTCTTTGCCATAACCACAACCCTAATTTTGACTGTGTTAGGAGGCAATTGGACTGTGCAACCCTTGAGAGATTTTGAACCATGATCTTGGCAAATCTTGAAGAATATGGGAGGGCAAATTTTGGGGTACAACAGTTGCCCCTGTTCAATCTTCTTAGACCTGAGGATGTAGATTGACTGGCGTGCCTTTCGTGATCCGAAGGTGGAAGATGATTGAACACTAGAGTGCCCAGAAATTTGCACTCACATAGTAGAATGTCAGCAGTATGATGGCGGGAATGGGCTTATAGATGCCATTCGGAGAGATGATGGGCATGAGGATGGGCTTATAGATGCCATCTAGAAGTGTGACAGAACTTTGTTGGGAATGGGCTTATAGACGCCATTTGGAGACTGTCGGTATGTGGATGGGCTTATAGATGCCATCTGGGTGTCGATCGCGTAAGAGATTCCTTAGCGAGAACTTGCGTACCTGAGAAAAGAAAGATAATTACCTGGCCTGTTACAGGATTTGATCTTCAAACTCTTCATGTAGATGTGCCCTGGCCGGATACAGGAATCGAATCCTTAAACTCTTCAGACGTGCCCTGGCAAGATACAGGAATCGAGTCCGGAGCATAGTCGTCAACAGATACACCCTGGCGAGATACAGGAATCGGATCTTCGAACTCTTCAGACGTACCCTGGCAGGATACAGGAATCGAGTCTGGAATTAGCCTTCAACAGATACACCCTGGCAAGATACATGAATCGGATCTTCGAACTCTTCAGATGTGCCCTGGCAGGATACAGGAATCGAGTCTGGAATTAGTCATCAACAGATACACCCTGGCAAGATACAGGAATCGGATCTTCAAACTCTTCAGACGTGCCCTGGCAAGATACAGGAATCGAGTCTGGAATATAGTCGTCAACAGATACACCCTGGCAAGATACAGGAATCGGATCTTTAAACTCTTCAGACGTGCCCTGGCAAGATACAGGAATCGAGTCCGGAGAATAGTCGTCAACAGATACACCCTGGCAAGATACAGGAATCGGATCTTCGAACTCTTCAGACGTGCCCTGGCAAGATACAGGAATCGAGTCTGGAATTAGTCGTCAACAGATACACCCTGGCAAGATACAGGAATCGGATCTTCGAACTCTTCAGACGTGCCCTGGCAGGATACAGGAATCGAGTCTGGAATTAGCCGTCAACAGATACACCCTGGCAAGATACAGGAATCAGATCTTCGAACTCTTCAGACGTGCCCTGGCAGGATACAGGAATCGAGTCTGGAATTAGTCGTCAACAGATACACCCTGGCAAGATACAGGAATCAGATCTTTAGTTGCGACCGTTGACAGTAATCATCTTTGTACTGATCTTTGTCCTGAAAAGACAAAACGTTAGTTGTATGTAATGTCATGATGTATGACATGCGTGATGTTCTCAGAATGAATGAGATTGTATGTTCATGATGCGTATGTGCATGCTATGTATGTAAATGTTTATGAATTGTGTTTTCGTCTCGGAAAATAAATCCTTGACGGATGCTGGGAAATTAATTCCTAGGCTGATGTTTGAAGAATAGAGCTTTTGTTTCCGCTGGAGATGATGGTTGCAAGAATACCGGTAGGAGAAGATGACTCCGTTGGGGAATAAACTTGGCGAATAGATTACTCTGCGGGGAGTGAACTCTGTGGGGAAAGAGAGGCACTTTGCTGAGGTTGATGATAACTCCGTTGGGGATACCATTGTTGAGCTTTGTTGGAAGATTTGTTGAACTCCGCTGGGGGATAGAAAGACTTCGCCGGGGACGATCTTTCCGTGGCAATTGGCTGAGGATAACCCAGTTATATCCTGGTGGGGAAATAACCTTTGAATACAGCCGGGGGAGCGTTCGTGCTCTGCGGGTGACAAGCTTCCAGAATCTACTGGGGATAAGCTTCAAGACCTGCTGGGGAGGATGATTCAACTCTCCTGGGGAAACTTTTGAGATTGCACTGGGGAAGTGGCTCCACTTGATGTTTGGTATACCGCCGGGGAACAATCTTATATTAAGACTGCCGGGGATGCTTGTTAGGAATGTTTGTATACTGCTGGGGAATGTTGAGATCTTCGGGGATACTCCAACTCCCTTAAGGCCGACTGAATAGGCTAACTCTGCTTGGGGAGAGTGTTGACTTGCTGGAGATATTATGCCTTTGTTAGGGTTAATGAGAGACCAACTGCTTGGGAGAGAATTGTTGGATCTTGGCTCACTCTCTGGGGAATTAAGATATCTTGGTTACATTCTTCAGCCGAACTTACCTTGGTACCTTGGTGGACAGAACAATTAGATCGCTTAGACAACTCATTTTTGCCCATGTTTCTGATGTTACCTGTCATTAATCCTTTGTTTCACATGCAAGTATTTATGAGTTAGCAATTAGTGTCAAATGCATATATCACAATTGAACATTGGACGTTCTTCGCAAAACAAAACAGAAAAGGAGAAACAATTGGCAATTTAGCTGAAAAGTGAATTTGTATTAATTTTTTTAAATTTACCTGTAAATAAGCGTTTATGTACAAGAGGCTGACGTCCTAGTAAGAGAACGCCGCCGAACAACAGATTTTATACAATTTGTACAAGGAAAATAAAACAGCTGTGTGAAAAGAGTAATCCCACTGGGTTCCAACTCTGCTATCGCCTTTATATCTTCGAGCGTCTCATCACTTTGCTGCTCAGTTGAAGATGAAGCTGATTGATCGATGCCGTCTGATCTTGATGTTGATACCGGATTCTGGATGCAAGGTGATCCAATGAGACATAGTATTACGCTTTAATCCCTAACTTTTGCCTGGACTGCCCTTTCGGGTTTTCAGTCCACCGGGATACCGATTTTTTCCCAAGCCGCCTTTTCAGGTTTTCGACTTGCCGGGTGTACAAATTTTTTTTTATTTCATCCCTTATTTTTGTCCGAACCCTTTTGGTTCGCCGGGAAGCCCTTATTTTTGCCTAGGTATGTCAACCTAGCGGGTCTTTTATCATGCGTAGTATCTTTTTACTATGTCTGCATTGGCGGGGTGAGGAAGGTCGTCACCATCCATGGTGGTTAGAATTATGGCTCCTCCTGAGAACACATGTTTAACCACAAATGGCCCTTCGTACGTAGGGGTCCATTTGCCCCTGGGATCACTTTGAGGAAGAATGATGCGCTTGACTACCAGGTCCCCAACTTGATACTCTTGTGGTCTGACTTTCTTGTTAAAAGCCCTGATCATCCTTTTTTTATACGTTTGACCATGACAAATAGCAATGAGTCTCTTTTCGTCAATTAGGTTTAATTGATCAAGTCGAGTCTGGATCCAGTCATCTTCGCTCAGATCTGCATCCTTCATTATCCGGAGAGAGGGTATTTGGACTTCAATCGGCAAGACTGCCTCCATGCCGTAGACCAAGGAAAAAGGAGTTGCCCCGGTTGACGTCCTTGCTGAGGTACGGTACCCATGAAGAGCAAACGGTAACATCTCGTGCCAATCTTTATAAGTCACTGTCATCTTCTGCACAATTTTCTTGATGTTCTTATTCGCTGCTTCTACAGCCCCATTCATCTTCGGCCAGTAAGGAGAAGAGTTGTGGTGTTGTATCTTGAATTGCTCGCAGAGCTCAGCGATCATCTTGTTATTAAGATTGGTACCATTGTCCGTAATGATCCTTTCCGGGACGCCGTATCGACAGATCAGGTTATGCCGAATGAACCGTGCCACGACATTCTTGGTTACAGTGGCATAAGAAGCTGCTTCAACCCACTTTGTAAAGTAATCGATCGCTACCAGGATGAAGCGATGCCCGTTGGATGCCGTAGGTTTAATTTCACTGATCATATCAATGCCCCACATTGCAAAAGGCCAAGGCGTTGTCAAGACATTCAGAGGGACTGGGGGAACGTGCACCTTATCATCATATATTTGGCACTTGTGACATGTCCGAGAATGTTGGTAGCAGTCGGCTTCCATTGTGGACCAGAAATATCCTGCCCGAAGGATTTTCTTTGCCATGGTGTGTCCACTGGAACGCGTTCCGAAAGTACCTTCAGGCAGCTCTGCCATGATTCTTTCTGCTTCAGTCTTATCCACACAACGCAGTAAGGTTGAATCATGGTTTTGCTTGTACAAAATGCCATTGCTGAGGAAGAACTTCGCTGCGAACCTTCTCAGAAACTTCTTATCATTGATGGATGCACCTTCAGGATATTCTTGAGCTTCCAAGTACCTTTTCACTTCATGATACCAAGGTTTTTTAGTTACTATCTCAGCCTCAAGATCACAACAGTATGCAGGTTCGTCCAATTTCCAGATAATGATCCGGGGAGCCTCGTTGTCCCACTTGACTTTGAACATGGAAGACATCGTAGCTAACGCGTCCGCCAACTGATTCTCCTCTCTTGGGAAGTGTTCAAAAGTTATCTCTGAAATGGGGGATTAATGTCAACACACACTCTTTGTAAGGAATAAGATTTGGGTGTTTCGTATCCCACTCGCCTTTGATCTGATTGATCATGAGAGCGGAATCTCCGAAGACACTCAGAAACTTGATCCTTAAGTCAATCGCAGCTTGAAGACCCATGATGCATGCCTCATACTCCGCCATGTTGTTGGTGCAGTTGAAACATAGTCGGGCAGTAAGTGGAGTATGAGTGCCTTTGGGGGATATGATCACAGCGCCGATACCATTACCCAAAGTGTTGGAGGCTCCGTCAAAGTGCATAGACCATCGGGATCCTTCCTCAGGTCCTTCATCTGGTCCAGGTACTTCACAATCAGTTACTACCACGATGTTCTCGTCAGGAAATTCAAAGTTCATTGACTGGTAGTCGTCCACTGCCTGGTGTGCCAAATGGTCTGCCAATACACTTCCTTTGATAGCTTTCTGAGTTGTGTACTTGATGTTGTATTCTGTCAAGATCATTTGCCATCTTGCGATTCTTCCAGACAGAGCAGTCTTTTCGAATATGTACTTTATAGGATCCATTTTAGAAATCAACAGAGTAGTATGAGTCAGCATATACTGTCTCAACCGGCGAGCAGCCCATACCAAAGCGCAGCAAGTTTTCTCGAGCAGTGAGTATCAGGTCTCACAGTCGGTAAACTTTTTGCTAAGGTAATAAATGGCGCGCTCTTTTCGGCCAGACTCGTCATGCTGCCCCAGCACACACCCCATTGAGTTGTCGAGTACTGTCAAGTATAGTATTAGAGGTCTCCCTTCAACCGGTGGCATAAGGATGGGTGGTTCTTGGAGATACTCTTTGATTCTGTCGAAAGCGGCCTGACATTCATCATTCCAACGTACTACCTGATCTTTCTTCAGCAGCTTGAAGATTGGTTCACAGGTAGCAGTTAGATGCGAGATGAATCGGGCAATGTAATACAGACGTCCTAGAAAGCCTCTGACTTCTTTCTCTGTCTTAGGAACTGGCATCTCTTGTATGGCTTTAACCTTGGCAGGATCCACCTGAATACCCTTGTCACTTACGACGAAGCCTAGCAGTTTTCCAGATCTCACCCCAAAGGTGCACTTGTTTGGGTTCAACCTCAGCTTGTATAACTTCAATCGGTCAAACAGCTTCTGTAGATGGTCAAGGTGTTCCTTCTCAGTTTGGGACCTTGCAATCATATCATCGACATACACTTCAATCTCATGGTGGATCATGTCATGAAATAAAGCGACCATGGCACGTTGGTAGGTTGCCCCAGCATTTTTCAGTCCAAAAGGCATGACCTTGTAGCAGAAGGTGCCCCACTGAGTAACAAAGGTAGTCTTTTCCATATCTTCAGGAGCCATCTTGATCTGATTATAACCTGAAAAACCATCCATGAAGGAGAAAACCTTGTGCTGAGCGGTATTGTCAACCAGAACGTCGATGTGAGGTAGAGCGAAATCATCCTTGGGGCTCGCCCTGTTCAAATCCCTGTAGTCAACACACATTCTGACCTTACCATCTTTCTTCGGTACCGGAACCACGTTGGCAAGCCACTGAGGGTAAGAAGTCACTGCAAGAAAACCGGCATCGAATTGCTTCATAACCTCAGCTTTGATCTTTTAGGACATCTCTGGACGCATACGGCGGACCTTCTGTTTTACCGGAGGGCATTCTTCCTTGGTGGGCAAGTGATGGACCACAATGTCGGTATCCAACCCAGGCATGTCTTCGTAGGACCAGGCGAAGATCTCCACATAATCATGCAACATCTGGATCAACCGTTGTTTCACGCTGAGCTCCAGATTGGCACCAATCTTGACTTCCTTTCTATCTGTCTCAGTACCCAGATTTACCGTTTCCACTGGCTCTTCATGCGGCTGAATGGCCCACTCTTCCTAGAGTAGCAGTCTTGCAAGCTCACCAGGCACTTCGCAATCATATTCACCTTCGTCTTCGGCTAAGTTGATCGTATTTTCAAAGTCATAACTAGCAGTAGCAGAGTCGTTACCAGTGAGATCCAGAGTGGATTGAAACCTGTATGAGTGAGTGTGTGTAAATATAGCTGTTTTGCAATATATAAAGAGAGAAAGAAAGGGAGCACAAGATTTGAAATGCGAAAAACGTCCAATGTCTTTATTCATGATATATGGAAATGACACGTAATAAGCCCTCACAAATGAAGCCACGGTGCCCCGGGTAAGACACCGGGCCGTAAAGTTTCAATTTATTATTCATTACAAATAAAAAACAAAGGAATTCATTACTGCGTAACAAAAGTAACAGGTATGTGGTCTTTTGCAGTCCAATTATTCAGTCCACCGTCAGTCGTCGGGTAGATCCAGCTATCAAACTCTGATTCCTCTGCATCGCCTTCAATAGCATTCACTCCCGGGTTGGTGATGAACACGGGAGGTCTTCCGATCCTTGCTTTGCGTACAGCCCTCTGAGCCTCTGCAGTAAAACCCAGCCCAAACTTGTCAGTCTTAGGAGTAAAATCAGGGAGCCTGCCCCAGCTAGCACATTCACCTTTCTCAATTATAGCCCGGGCGTCCTTCAAGGAAGCCATCTTCAAAGGAAAGTCTTCTTCAATCACGGTCTCTGCTGACGCCAATGTTGGAGGCACCTCTTCAAAATGTTTAAAGGGGGTTTCAATAAACTCCCCGTCCATCTCTATATACCGGAACGAGTTCAGATGACTAACCATGTATTCTTCCTCCCCCTGTACTGTAACAATCTTCCCTTTGACAGGGTATTTGAGCTTCTGGTGTAGAGTGGAGGTCATAGCCCCAGCTTTGTGGATCCAAGGACGACCCAGCAAACAAGAATAGGATGGACGAATGTCCATCACATAGAACGTTGAATCAAAGACTTGAGAACCAACACGAATCGGAATGTCCACTTCACCATGTACCATCCTCTTCGACCCGTCAAAGGCTCGGACAATAATATTACTAGGCTTCAACTCCAGACCCTCACAATCCAACCTGTCTAAGGCCTTCTTGGGCAATACATTCAGCGAAGAACCGGTGTCTACCAACACGTGTGCAAGAGTAGTGCCCATGCATTCTATGGAGACATGCAGGGCATCGTTGTGGTTTTTTCCCTTGGCGGTAAGATCAGCATCCGAGAAACCCAAACCATTGTCAGCGGTCAAGTTGGCCACACAATCAGTAAATTGATTGGCAGACGTCTCCTGTGGCACATGGGCCGTCTTCAGAAATGAAATCAGGGCCTTGGCATGGGCCTCTGAGCACAACAATAATGATAGCATGGAGATCTTGGAGGGGGTATGCCCCAGCTGTTCAACGACGTTGAAATCGCTCTTCTTGATTATCTTAAGAATTTCCTCCATCTCTTGCTGGGAGGCTTCAACATTCACAGTCTTCGGTGCCTCCATCCGGGCAGGCACATCATCAATCCCTTTGCCCTGAGTATTAGATGACTCGGCAGCAGGGGTAGAAACTTGATCAGAAGGGGAAACAGGCGCACTTGTAGGCGTGATTATAAGAGGTCTTCGGATAGCTGGTGGCGCAATGTCAGGCGAGAAGAGCCTGCCACTGCGGATAACTTTAGCGGGACCGGTGATGTTACTGATACCGGTATTAGTGTTGAACTCCTGCTTCACTCCAAGCACATACACATCTGCCCCATAATGCCATGGGACAGCCTTGTCAGATTCATAGGGGAGAGGCCCCGGAACAGTAATGATAATGGGTGCAACAGACATGATTTTGACGGGCTTCCTCGGGGGAGCCTTGGTAGGATTGTTGAAGATGGTGACGACAGATACTTCTTCAGTAGGAACAATAGGAACAACAGTCTTCTTGAACAAGATTTCTTTGCTATCCATCAGGCTTTGGATGCCTGACTTCAGCAACGGACAACCAGCAGGGGAAACAGCACACAGAAGGCAACCCTTGCTACAACCCGCAAATAAACCGGCTAGCAACAGGTTCCTCTTAACAGTCAATAGAGGGGTAGCAACATCATTCACAGAAACTGCATACAGGTCTTCCTCAATAGCATTTACTCCATGCTGGGGCATAGGAGCAGTCACAACGTTTGGCCTTTCGGGCGCCTCAAATTGTATTTCCTTCGCATCAATAAGGTCTTGAACCTTATTTCTTAGGGCCCAACAATCATCAGTAGAATTCCCCGGGCTATCAGAGTGATAAGAACAGCGGGCATTGGGATTATACTTCGGAGAGGTTATGTTTACCACCTTCGGAGCTTCTCTGACGGTCACCAAGTTGGTCGATAGAAGTTGCGGCAAGATCTGCGACAAGGTCATACTAAGCCGAGTGTATTCTCTTCTGGGTCTCTCAGCCCTTGGTTGGTTAGGTTGCCGAGGAGCGGCAGCAGGCTTTGCAATTACCACCGCGTTGACAGCTTGGCGGCGTTCTGGTTTATTTTGCCTTCTAGGCCCATACACAGCACTGGCTTCCTTTTTGAAAGGCTTCTTCTCAGAACTTGAGGACGCACCTTTCTGAATTTTTCCTGATTTCATTCCAGCCTCTATCCTTTCCCCAGTCAGAATGAGATCTGTAAACCTTGCAGACGAATTGCCAATGAGATGGTTGAAGAACGGCCTGGATAGGGTCCCCAAGAACATGTCCACTAATTCACGGTCGGTTAATGGTGGCTGCACCCTGCCAGCCAGGTCCCTCCACTTCTGCGCATACTCTTTAAAACCTTCTCCCGATCCTAGCGACATACCCTGAAGTTGGGTACGTGTAGGAGCGAGGTCGGCATTATACTGATACTGCTTGTAAAAAGCAGTAGCCAACTCCTCCCAGTTACGAACCTTGGTTCCATCCAGCTGATAGAACCATTCGAGATGAGTCCCTGAAAGACTCTCCTGGAAGAAATGGATCCACAAGTTCTTGTCCATAGTATACGGCTGGATCTTCCGCACATAAGATCTGAGATGTAGCTTAGGGCAGGACGCCCTGTTGTACTTTGCGAAAGATGGTGCTTTGAACTTGTGTGGGATCACCACACCAGAAGATAGACCCAGGTCTCCGAAATCCAGCCCTGGCACTTGTTGAATTTCCATGGCATTCAGACGTTCCTCTAACTGCTTGTACTTGTCTTCAGCTGGAGGATACTGCTCCTCGTTGAAATCAGTCTCGTTGTCAGAGACCACCGGACTAGGAACCCTTCCCCCCTGGGGACTGCCTTTCCCTACAGAAGAACCAGCTTGATCAACCTCATTCTGCAGTGTGTTACCAAACCTCCGGCCAGTGTTGAATAGTACAGTTCTCTTCTTTTTCTTCTTGACCAGAAGAGCCTTCAACTCCTCTTGACCTTGTGCTAAACTCATGATCAGCTCTTGGAACTGGGCGTTCTGAGCCTGAAGGGCTTTGATGGACTGCTCAGTAGATGATTCAGGATTCATGATGCTGAAATAAATGGCGAAGAACAATAAGCAACCTGAAAAGAAGAGTACCTGTTATGCACATGATGCATGATATGTTATTTATGCAATGCATTCAAGGGTTCGAAAGTTCAAATTTGTTGTAGACAAAAAGGAGCACACGTTATCATTAAGCAATAATTGTTCAGTACATCAAAGGCCTCATGGGAAAACATTACAAAGTAAATCAATCCCAAAAGACACTGCGCATCCTCTTTGGAGCAATGTAAGTATTGAGAGTCTTTTCCTCGTGCAGTAGGCGGGTGAGCTCCAAGACCCTCTTCTCACTGGCATGTAGACTGGACTCAAGAGAATTCCGTTCTTCCTTAAGCTGGATCCAACTCTTCTGCATTTCTTCCCAGGATGTAGGCATGTCAGGATGTTGAATGGTGTAGGGCACCTCTCCTTCCAATATTGGCTCTTTGATCACAGGGAGAACATGAGGATATGGCATCACTAACTTCTGGGAGCGGGCTCGTACCCACTTGAGATAAGGCTCCAACGGGATGGAGTTCCTGTGCCCCAGTGTCTTGCTGTCTACCTTGTTGGGCATCCTCCAAGCTCTGATAAATCTCTGGCAAAGTCCTTGTGCATCATTGTCGAAGTCAAAAACTATGTCAGGAATTAACATGTCATGAGGGCCGTCCCTCCGAGCATAACCAAACTGTCTCCAAGCCAGACACGGGTTGTAAGTAATACCTCCTCTGATTCCAAGTAAAGGAACATTAGGAAACTCCCCGCAACGATCAATGATAGTGATGTCTTCTCTGGATCGAGAACACCAATGTATATCAGCATGTGTAAGAGTCATTAACCGTTGTGACCATCTCAAACCCCGCTCATTCTTCAGAACTGATTGTGGAAGGTGCGAAATAAACCACCTTCCCAGGAGAGGAGTGCTGCATATAAGAACACCTCTTTTTCTCATGGTTCGAGTGTAACATGAGTGAAGGATGTCCCCAAGCAACGTAGGTATAGGATTCCTGGACATGAAGATCTGGACAGCATTGATATCTATAAGCTGGTCTGGATTAGGGAACAGCACCAACCCATAGACAAGGAGGGCCACAACTTCTTCAAAGGCTTGTAGGTCAAGGGAATTCCAACATTCTTGGGCCTTCTCAAACAGAAACCTGGCCAAGAACCCTTTGATACCACTTCTAACTTCCCAATGTCCCTTGATGTCAGATGGTTGTAGGCATAATGCTTTAGAAATCTCTTCAAGTTGGGGTTCCCTTTCCGTACCGTTGTATGGTAGTTGACTAAGAATAGGGATCTTCAGAAGCCGGGAGAACTCTTCCAATGTAGGCACCAGTTGATAATCCAGGAAAGTAAAACAGCGATGCAGAGGGTCAAAGAACTGGAAAAGGACCTTTATCATATCTTCCTCAATGTTGGTGTTGACCAAACTGATGAGTCTTCCATGTTTCTCACTGAAAGAAGAGCTCTCGAAAATCCTGGATATAAGTTCCTTAAGCTGAGGAGGGATCCTTACAAGGCTGATCTGAATTGTCTTTCTGCGGACAGTTTCCATGTCCTACAAAACAAGAACAAAGATGAAGATTCGAACCCCTGAAATGGTTAGTCAATGCATATGATGCTGTATGATGTTATGATGCTATGATTAAACACACCACAAGTATTCACAAAAGCAAACATGGTAAGGCACACAAGTCACACCACAACCCTTAGAGTTCAGGCCAGCATGGGGTCTGGGGTACTACCCTCTTGAAGTTGGTGGGCTCAACCTGTCCTATCAGAAGTAACCGGGTTCTAAGGGTCCCAATATCATTGGATTGCTTTCATTGTTCATCGTTTCGATTTAGACACTGAACTGGCGACCGAAATATTCCAAGAAAACAACCCTCAATTGAGTGTAGTATCGAGTATCAACCAACCTTGGACTGCACCAAAGTCAGTTATCTCACTACCCTAAAGAGGTCAGGATGGTTCAATTAAGGTTCCTAAGGTCAGTTGATGCTTCACGACACCACGCGGCGGCCCCGTACTCTCCTTGACTGGACTCAAGGGTTACCGGTACTCACCAAAGTGCCACATCAACGTAGCAGACTGCTTCAACCGTGTCGGTATACCCCGCACAGTTCCCTCACAGTCTTGTTGCTACTTTCTAAGAAGGTATCCCCCAGATCCGGGTTAGGATCTATAGAACTCCCAAGACAGTACCCACAATAATAAAGCAAGCAATTCAGACAATTGAAAACACAAGTGATCTTAATCCTAAGGTACACCTCACTTTATAAGTATTCCCCAGCAGAGTCGCCAGTTCTGTGATCGGTGGATTTAGAACTGACTATTTAACGCTGGATCGCGAAATGTCGCGGAAGCAAGAGTCGCCACCGTCTTTTATTTTCTCCAACAAGGAAAGGACAAAAGCACAACAAAATTCCTTATGAGATAGTTTCTCGGTTCGGGAGGTAGATTTATAGAAAGGGAAGGTGTTAGCACCCTTTCTATCCATGGTTATCCATGGGCTCTTAGATACTTGCTCATTGTGTTTTCAAAATGTTTGCTTTTCAAGTGTGAGTGGGTTTTGCAAAAAAGTTTCGTTTAAAGATTTCTGAATAACTCTTGTATCAGTCCTCAAGAGTGTTTGAAAAATTGTTTTGAAAGCTTTTGAAAGTGTCGGTGTGAAAAGAGTTTTGATTTGTTTTCGAATAGAGCAAGTATCTATGAGTCATCTACCTACCCTAAGGAATTAGGCTGTGTAAATGTCCTTAAGGTAATGCCATCCCACCATTGAGAGGTAGGTAGCACCACCGTTGGAGGTGTTCGGGTCAATTCGAGTGTAGGGACAGTGTGGTCACCGAAGCAACAATAGGACACCTTAGAAGCTACCCTTATGTCCTTGATCCTTTTTAATCCGAGGCAACCGTTTCGAGGCAACTGTTCCGAGGCAACTTTTTCGAGGCAACGGGATCATGGACATAAGGACTTACTAAAACGTCCTATACTTGACTACCACGTTTCGAAGGAAACATGTGAGGCGTACCCTAAGAGTGGTGTGTGAATTTGTGTGTTATTTTCAGTTTAACAGTTATCTTTGATCATGGCATTGTGAGCTACGCTTGTTTTTAATTAACCATACATTCTTTCATGCAATTTAGAATTTAAGAGTGCGGAAAGTAAAAACGGAAACATAAAAGCTACGCTATTACAAGGCGCGGGTCTATACATCGCCAAAGTACAAAGACCCGTTTGATAAAAGATGCGGAAAGTAAAAAGAAAATACCTAATTACTATTACAATCCTTGAGCAGTTACATAATATTCGAAAGAAAGTAAATGCGCGAAAAGAATAAAAGTTAGGACGTCTGAGGGTTTTGACCCTTTTGAAATTAAATTGAATTAAAAGATAATTAATTATTTAATTAAAGAAAAGAAGATGTTTTTATGTTTTTTTGTATTTATGAAAATAAAGAAAATGAAAATCAAGAGAAACCCTAATTCTAAGCTATTTTTAGTTATTAACGAAAATATTAAGGTTAACCTAATTTACTAGTTGATTAATGTACATGTTTATTTACAAAAATAAATAGTAATTAATAATAATAATAATGAGAAAAATTAATTAAGAAAAAGAGAAAAAAAAAGGTGAAAATGTCAAAACCTAATTCTACATATTTTTATTTATTAAGAAAAAGGTTGAATTAACATCTAAATTAACTAAATTAATTATTAACATTTATTTACAAAAATAAATTAATGAGTAAATTAATAAATAATTAGACATATTTTGTATTTTTCTGTTTTTTATTATGGAAAAAAAATTATTTTATGGAATTAAAGAGAACAATTAAAACAATTAAAATAATTTAAACAAAATTAGAATTAAAAAGATAATAAAATTAAAAAAATGCAAACCAGGGGGGTGTCAGGCCCCAAAGGGAGGTTTTTTGAAGTAATTTTGGCCCATCAGCATAGGCCTTGCTTGACTTTTTGGTATCACGTGTGGGATGGTTGACTGAATGTACCATGGACCTCATCCTGCAGCCTTCAGATTGAACCTTGAAGCCACTTGTCAGGCTAGCGCATGAGCGTGTATGGTAGAACGTTTGATGGAATCTGCATGGGAATACGTTACAACAAAAATTATGCAATATGTGGGGGACCTGGGAATCGAACCCAGGTCCTAGTGGTTACAAGGCGTGTCATCCACCATCTGAACCAAGCAACGCGTTTGTAATGTTAGTGGAAAACAATGATTATATAAAAAGAAACAACATTAGTGGTATAAAACAAAAAGCGCGCTGGATATTTGAACTGTCCAACCATAAGATGACACGCCAGGCTTCTTCTTCGTTTTCTCTGTAAACATAAAGCAAGTAGCGGGGGTTTTAAACCCCCACTAAATGGAAACTGTAAAAATAGCGATTAGAAGAGGAATAAATATAAAAAGGGCGCGAGGGCATCATTGGATTCGTCTTGTTGTCACGAATGTGTCCATACAGGTTTGGTGGTCTAATTTTACCATATATGAGAACCCCCAATTTTGAAGTTCTGAAACCCTAGGTTTCATCAATGGTGAATCTCGTTTCAAGCATTTTTAGAACAATTAAACTATGCCAAAAGTTCCAGGGAGATGTTAGTAACACAAATCAATGATCAAAACACATGAATGATGCATAGAAATTGAAATTCGATTATGGACATATTTATGAAAAAGATGATTCTGTTCTACCGATTCTTGGAGTATGGGGACTTGTTCTTGATTGGAATCGACTCCTAGCAATGTCAGGAACGTAATGGAAAAGGTTTTAAGCCTTGAATCGCCCTGCAAATATGAAATCAGTTTCAAGTTTTTTTGTGAAAATTTGCAAATTGGTTCTATCTTTCTGAGCAGTTTTTCGTGTCCCCTTGAATTAGGTTTCCTTGTGCATATGTAAGTGAAGCATTCTAGGTCAAAACAAAGCCCATAAGTCCAAGAATTTATGATTCATATCTTTGATTTTCAATCATGAAATTTCAATCTTTTTCCATGCAAATCTTTCCAAATATGGATGATCTTGTCTTGTTGATTGGTGCACGAAATCTTTAGCCTATAATGAGAATATTTGCTGCACAAAAAGATTTGAAAACCATTATTTGATATTTTTCTCATAATTAAATCTAATTAAATGAATTAATAATAATAAAAATTCAATTAATTAATTAAAAATAAGAAAATAAATCATTTTTAGCTCAATGGGTCGTGCATATGCTTTGGGTAATGATTCAAGGAAGAATTTGAGGCCCATTAGCAATTTTGAAGTGTTTTAGGCAAAGTTGACTTTCCAAAATTCCCAAAAATTTCCCAACTTCTCCAAGGCATATCTTGCTCAATTTTGAAGCTATGATCATGTTCTTGGACATTTTGGAAAGGTCTTGAAGTCCTCTAACCAATGCCTTTGGTCCCATGTCATTTTGATTTACCAATCTCAAGTTATGGTCTTTGAATTAAAGTGCCTTTTTGTTGACTTTTGAAAATGACCTATAATGTTGAAATTGATAACTTTTTGTGAGAGCATTCCTTGGACTTGAAGTGTGAAGATGAGTTGTAGGAAATATCATCCTCTTCAAAATGAGCTTTGGATGGGATTTTTCTGATAAACCATGAAGAAGTTATGCCCTGGTCAATTTGCAGTTGACTTTTTCAACTGTCCAAAAATAGAAACTTTTGCATCTTGAGACTTTTTGAGCCATGCTTTGAGAAATCATGATCAAGAATTTATCAAATGATGTTTGTGGCTTCAAAATAAGATGTTGACCAAAAATTTTGACTTTTGACTGTCAAATGACCATTTTGCCCCTGCAATTGACTGTGGAGCATTTAGGGTTTTTGACTGTGCAATTTGATGTTGTGAGTCTTGAAACTTGACATATGGATGCTTGACAATGTGTATAGGCATGTGGGACTTGTTTGGACCCTTGGAAACCTTATTTTCTTTGCCAGAACCAAAACCCTAATTTTGACTGTGTTAGGAGGCAATTGGACTGTGCAACCCTTGAGAGATTTTGAACCATGATCTTGGCAAATCTTGAAGAATATGGGAGGGTAAATTTTGGGGTACAACAGTCGCTGTGGGGAATTCCCTAATGTCCCTCTCCTTGGCATTAGGGGAGGTATCACTTATAATACTTATTTGGCTTTGCGATAGTTTTGGTATGCTAGGAGGGATGGTCCTCATGATTCACTTGTCCAAGGAATTGCATTTTACTATGAGAACGATGTCCAAGGTTATCGTTGGAGATTCATAAGATCTTGGGGCATGGTGAAAAAAGTTGATAACAAAACATTAGGGCATAAGAACTCCATTCCTTTGGAGCCTTATCTCAAGTGGGTGCGAGCTCGCACTCAAAACCTCATGATGCCTTATAAGGCCATTCTACCTATTATCATTGAGCCTATTATTGAGGGAGATGTTCCCTACACTATCCTTCATCCTGACATGCCGACTACTCTCTAGTAATTGCAAATATCTTAGACTCAACTCAAAGGGGAGCGAGACACCTTTGAAACCCAGATCTACACAAGCGAGAAGAAGGTTTTGGAGCTCACAAGATAACTTCATGAAGAGCAAAGTTTAAATGCCTACTTGCACCGAATACAATGCACTCATGGGAAGCTTGATTCCTTTTTTAGGAGTTTATTTTGTCTTATCTTTGTTTCTTCCATTGTAAGCCCAAGAGGCATCTTGTAACTGTTTGAACTTATCAAAGAAATTAATTTGTGTTCCCTCTTTGAATAAACAAATTTAAATCTTAAAAGTCCTTGAAATAATTTTCATACGCATTTCATGCATCATAACATAAGCATGTTTTCAGACACAGGCTTCCACATCTTTCTACTGTTTATTTCAGTAAGATGAATATCGAGCAGACCGTGAAAGACTTGCAGAAGAAAAATTCTCAATTTCAAGAAACCTTGCTCACCTTGGCCAAGGGACGACAAGAGCTGACGACACTTATAGTGGCCAAAAAGAAGACCAAGAAAAAAACATTGATCAACATGGGGAAAAGGTTTAAAGGTCTCGTCCGTCAGGTGCAAGTAGTTGAAGAGTCATCCAAAGAGGACGAAAACCAAGATGAAGATGCAAGGAGCACCCGTGCTAGGGGTGAAAAAAATCAAGCTTCTTAGGATGGAGATTACTCTGATGAATAGTATCCACTGGCTGAGGATAAGTACAAGCATCTGGAAGATAGGTTGAAAACTATGGAAATTCAAGTTGTACCTGGCTTGGAATTTGGTGATTTGGGCTTAGTTCTTGGGGTTGTTATCCCCCACAAATTAAAAATTCCAATCTTTGCTAAGTACGATGGAGTTTCATGCCCAAAACTTCACTTGAGGTACTACGTCCGCAAGATACGACCGCATACCACTGATCAGAAGCTCTGGGTAGACTTCTTTCAAGAAAGTTTGTTCGGGACACAGTTAGAATGGTTTTACCAGTTAGAGGGTTCCAACATTCATACACGGGAAGATCTGGCCACGACTTTCTACCGTCAATATCAGTACAACACTGATTTGGCACCGACTAGAGTTCAAATTCAAGGAATGACAATGGGTACTAATGAAGGGTTTAAAGAGTACGCACAAAAATGGAGGGACCTTGCTGGTAGAGTTCAACCACCACTGACTGATAGTGAGCTGGTGGACATGTTCATGGGAACATTAACTAGACCATTTTTCAATTTGTTAATTAGGAGCTCATCATCTGGTTTCACTGATATAATCCTGACTGGTGAAAGGGTCGAGAGCGGTATCAAAAGTGGGAAAATTCCCATGGCTTCTGGCCCTACATCAAACATTGTGAAGAATCCCTTTGCTGGAAAAAAAGGAAACCAATGTCGTATATGGTTCAAGAAGCCATGTAAAAAAATACCATCGCCAATCTGTTAATGCTGTTTTGATCTCCAATCCACCATCTACTCAAATACAACCACAACAAGCCAATCATCAAAGGTCTGAGGTTCCAAGAAGACAATTCACGAGGATTAACATGTCACTGTCCCAAGCCTTGAAACACCTGTTGAAGGCCAACTTGATAACATTGCAGGATCCACCGTCAAATCCCAATGTTTCATCACCGAAGTACAATCTTAATTCCAAATGTGCATATCATTCCTACGACCCTGAGCATAAAACTGATCAATGTTGGGCTCTAAAAAACAAGATTCAAGATCTTATCAATAAAAAAACTATTGAGTTTGATCCACCTACAACTCCAAATGTTATAACTTCACCAATGCCAAATCATGGTAAAGGTGTAAATGAAATTGAAGACACTATTTTTGTTTCCTCCGTTGAAGATTTGAGTACTCCACTCACCATTGTTAAAAAGAACCTGCTGAGAGTTGGGGTTTTCCCTAGCTGTTTGAAAGACTGTAATTACTACGCCGAATAAGTGAATGGATGCAAATGGATGAAAGAAGGTGTTCAACGCCTGATAAATAGTCAGGATATATTGTTTGAAAGAACTTCGTCCATCAAAAGTTTGACCGATAAAGCTGAAAACATTTCCATCATAACAATTTCCAACAAACCTATTAGAATCTCCTCAAAATATCCTATTAGGATTTCCTATGAAACAGTGATTGCTCCCTTGATAATTACTGCTCCTGGGCCGATTCCTTACTCCAATGAAAAGCAGTCCCTTGGAATTACCGTGTTGAAGTTTACTATCATGGAATTAAGCAAGATTCTTGGATCAATAGGGACAAGACTGATGATGTTACAAATATTGCTGGTTCTAGCAAGGTAACGAGAACGGGGAGGATTTTCTCTCCTAACATTTCACCTCTAACTACTACAATGACACATGTCCGCATTAGAATTGATAAGCCTAGTACTGACACTAAGGGTAAAGAGAAATCAATTGATCCTGCTGGGATAGAGGCGCCTGCCAAAGACACTACTGCTGAGGAACTCTCCACTCAAGAAGTGGAGGAAATATTGAAGATTATAAAAAAGAGTGATTTCAAGATAATAGAGAAACTAGGGCAAACCCCCTCCAAAATCTATATGATGTCTTTGTTTCTTTATTTTTATGCTTATCCCAAGCTTTAATCAAATTTTTGAATAAAGCTCATGTTCATCAAGAGACCACGACTGACCAGTTCAAAAATTGTGTGGCGAGTTTAATTGTCAACAATGGGTTGGGGTTCTCCGATGCTGACTTAAATCCTATTGGAAGAAATCATAACAAGACCTTGCATGTCTCTATTGAATGCAAAGGAACTACTCTAGTCCATGTCCTGGTTGATACTGGTTCCTCTCTAAATGTTCTACCCAAAGGTGCCTTGGACCGGTTAGATTGCAAAGGTCTGGTGTTAAATCCAAGTGACCTAGTTGTGAGGGCTTTTGATGGGTCCAAAAATGATGGTGCATGGAGAGGTGGATCTCCCCATTAAAGTTGGTTCACAAGTTTTCAACTTTACCTTTTATGTGATGGACATCCATCCCGCTTACTCTTGTTTACTTGGGCACCCTTAGATACATGGGGCAGGAGCAATGACGTCCACCCTTCACCAGAAATTGAAATATCCAGTCAACGGAAAGATTGCTACTGTTTGTGGTGAAGAGGAGTTCATGGTTAGCCACCTCAATTCATAAAAGTATGTGGAGATGGATGGTGAGTTTATAGAGACTCCCTGCTAAGCTTTCGAAGTGGTTCCTCCCATGGTTCCACCACCAAAGTTTCTTTTGACATTCCAAAAGCTGATGAAGTTGTGCCAAGAATGGATTCACTCAAAGAAGCTTGCTTCGTGGTTGAATATGGAAGTTGTACTATTTGGGGACAACTCCCTGACATTCCTTTCAAAGCAGACAAGTTTGGGTTGAGTTTCACTTCAAAAGCTCAAAAGGAGGTCAGACGTGCTCGCGTAGGAAAACCACCTCTTTCCATTGGTAATCATGAAGTGAACGCTATTGAAGACTTTGAGGATGACTGCAAATTTGATGAATGGATTTACCCGACTGCTGGTGAAGAGCTAAACAACTGGCGTGCCAAAGATTTCATTCACATCTCCTTCAACAAGGAGTAATTACTATTTACTATTTTGTCAATTAAAGAACTTTTGTCTGTAATTTTAATTCCAAACAATGACTTTAAGCCATGTGCCTTGCCTGGGGCACCATGGTCCATTTGTTAAGGATTTGTTCATTTCCATATGCCATATGATCATTTAATGAAAAACATTGGACCTTTTGCATTCAAATTTTGCGCTTATTGTCTTTCTTTTTCTTATTTGCATTTTCAAAATAGCCATGTATCTTAGATGCATACACACACACACACACACTTGCATCCACTCTGGATCTCATTACCAACGACTCTACTATTGCCAGCTATGACTTTGAGCATCTAATCAACCAATCCGAAGACGAAGGCGAAGAATATTGTGAAATACCAGGGGAACTAGCCAGACTTCTGATGCAAGAGGAGAAAGCCATTCAACCTCATGAAGAGCCAGTTAAAGTGATCAACATAGGTACTGAGGCAGACAAGAAAGAGGTCAAGATCAGAGCCAACTTAGAAGACGGTATCAAAGGCAGATTGGTCCAATTGTTACATGACTATGTCGAGGTATTTGCTTGGTCGTATGAAGATATGTAGGGGCTTGATACTGACATTGTGGTTCATCATCTACCAACAAAGGAAGATTGTCCCCGAGTCAAGCAAAAGGTTCGTCGTATGCGGCCAGACATGTCTAAAAATATAAAAGCCGAAGTAATGAAGCAATTCAATGCATGTTTTCTAGAAGTAACGTCATATCCATAGTGGGTTGCAAATGTGTTCTCAGTTTCGAAGAAGGATGGAAAGGTCCGTATGTGCGTAGACTATATAGATTTGAATAGGGCAAGCCCCAAAGATGATTTCTCATTACCTCATATTGGCGTCTTGGTCGACAACACGGCTTAACATAAAGTTTTCTCCTTTATGGATGGATTCTCTGGTTATAATCAAATCAAAATGGCTCCCGAGAACATGGAGAATTCCATCTTTCTCACACAGTGAGGCACCTTTTGTTACAAGGTCATGCCTTTTCGTTTGAAGAATGCAGAGGCAACCTATCAACGATCTATGGTATCCCTATTCAATGACATGATCCATCATGAGATAGAAGTCTATGTTGATGATATGATTGCAAGGTCGCAAACTAAGGAATAACACCTTGATCATCTTCATAAGTTGTTTAAGAGGATGAAAGAATACAAGTTGAGGTTGAATCCCAACAAATGTACCTTTGGGGTAAGGTCTGGAAATCCCCTAGGATTTGTCGTCAGTGGTAAAGGTATTGAGGTTGACCCTGCGAAGGTCAAAGCTATCCAACAAATGAAACCTTCCCGTACTGAGAAGGAGGTCAAAGGTTTATTAGGTCGACTTAACTACATCTCCTGATTCATATCTCACTTAACTGCTACTTGTGAACCACTCTTCAAACTGCTGAAGAAAGATCAAGCAATCAGATGGAATGACGATTGCCAAGTAGTTTTTTACAAGATTAAGGAGTACTTATAAGAACCTCCAATCCTGATGCCTCCAGTTGAAGGAAGACCTCTGATTATGTACTTGATTGTATTAGAGAACTCAATGGGGTGTGTGTTGGGCCAACATGACGAGTCTGGCCGAAAAGAGTATGCAATATACTACCTGAGCAAAAATTTTACTGACTGTGAAACAAGATATTCACTGCTCGATAAAACTTGTTACGCTATGGCATGGGATGCTCGCTGGCTAAGATAATATATGTTGACTCACACCACTTTGTTGATTTCTAAGATGGACCTTATCAAGTATATCTTCGAGAAGCCGACTCTCTCTGGACAAATAGCTAGATGGCAAATGATTTTGACTTAGTATGATATCCAATACACTACATAAAAAGAAATCAAAGGAAGTGTATTGGTGGATCATTTGGCGCATCAAGCTGTTGACGACTACCAATCTATAAACTTTGAATTCTTGGATGAGAATATCATGCTAGTAACTGACTATGAAAAGCCCGGGCCATATGAGGGACCTGAACAAGGATCCCGATGGACTATGGTTTTTGATGGAGCTTCCAATTCTTTGGGTAATGGAATTGGCGTTGTGATTGTTTCTCCCGAAGATTGTCATACACCTTTCACTACTAGATTGTGCTTCGATTGTTCGAACAACCTGGCTGAGTACGAGGCATGCATCATGGGTCTAAAGGCTGACATCGAATTAAGAATCAAGTTCTTGGACGTATACGGAGATTCTGATCTAGTAATAAGTCAAGTTAAAGGCGAGTGGGATACCAAACATCCTAATCTAATCCCCTATAAAGAGCTTGTGTTGACTCTGATCCCATACTTCGAGGAGGTCACCTTTGAACACTTCCCGAGGGAATAAAATCAGTTGGCAGATGCCTTAGCAACAATGTCGTCCATGTTCAAGGTCAATTGGGACGATGAGGCTCCCAGAATTACTATAGAAAGATTTGACAAACCAGCACACTGTTGCGAGCTTGAAACTGACAAAGAGAAGCCTTGGTACCATGAGGTGAAGAGATATCTTGAAGCACAAGAGTATCCTGAAGGAGCTTCAGTCAATGAAAATAAATTCCTGCAAAGGTTTTTATCTAAATTCTTCCTAAGCAATGGAATCTTGTACAAACTCAACCATGATTCTACTCTGCTCCGTTGTATGGACAAGAAGGAAGCAGATAAAATCATGGAAGACATGCATGAAGGTATCTTTGGGACTCACTCTAGTGGACAAACTATGGCCAAGAATATTCTGAGGGCTGGTTACTATTGGTCGACAATGGAAACTGATTGTCACCATCACTCGAGGACTTTCCATAAGTGTTAGATCTAAGCTGACAAAGTTCATGTGCCTCTGATACCTCTAAGTGTCATGACTGCTCGGTGGCTGTTTGCAATGTGGGGCATTGACATGATTGGAGAAATCAAGCCCACTGCTTCTAATGGACATCATTTTATCCTTGTTGCTATTGACTACTTCATCAAATGGGTCGAAGCTTCCTCATATGCCTTAGTAACGAAGAACGTTGTAGCCCAGTTTATCAAGCATAACCTCATCTGCCGTTACAGCGTCCCCGAAAGGATCATCACCGATAACGGAACCGATCTCAACAATGTTATGATTACTGAACTCTGCACTCAGTTTAAAATCAAGCATCACAATTCTTCTCCATACAGATCTAAGATGTATGGCACAATGGAAGCTTCCAATAAAAATATCAAGAAGATTATGCAAAATGTGGTAGTAACCTACAAAGATTGGCATGAGATGTTATCATTCTCTCTCCATTGTTACCGTACTTCGTCTCGACCATCAACTGGGGAAACTCCTTTCTCTTTGGTCTATGGCATGGAAGTTATCCTGCCTGTTGAGGTTCATATTCCTTCCCTAAGGATTATGAAAGAGGAAGATCTAGGCGAGGACAAATGGATTCAGACTAGATTGGATCAGTTGAACTTGATCAACGAGAAGAGATTGTATGATGTTTGTCATGGTCAAATGTATTAAAAATGTATGATCAAGGCTTTCAACAAAAAGATCAAGCATCAAGTAAATCAGACTGGTGACTTGGTAATAAAGCGCATTATTTTACCACAAGGCGATCCCATGGGCAAATGGACTCCCACATACGAAGGGCCATTTGTTGTTAACAAAGTTTTCTCCGGTGGTACCATGATACTGACTACTATGGATGGTGAAGATTTCACACATCCTATGAACGCGGACATAGTTAAAAAATACTATGCATAAAAAGACGCGCTAGGTTGACACACCTAGGCAAAAATAAGGGCATCCTGGAGAACCAAAGAGGTTCGGGAAAAATTAGGGATATATACAAAAGAATGTACACCTGGCAAGTCGAAAACCCAAAAGGGAGGATTGGGAAAAATGGTTATCCTGGTGGGCTGAAAACCAGAGAGGACGGTTGTTGTACCCCAAAATTTTCCCTCCCATATTTCTCAATACATTTCAAGTGAGATCCTCAAATTGCTCAAGGAAGTCCAAGGGTTTGCCAGACAAACTCTCTCCTAAGGCAGTCTACCTCAAATTAGGGTTTCAGTTTGCATCAAGATGTTTGAATCAAAAGGACCCCAAATGATCACCATTGTCCTAATATGTTCTCAAGACTATCCATGTCAAGTTTCAAGCCGTACAGAGAAAGTTTGCTCAGTCAATTGCTCAAAGACCTGAAAATCGACTGTGCTAGGGAAAAAGTCAACTATGGCCCACAAACAGTCAAACTTCAAGATTTTTGGTCAACATCCTCATTTTGAAGTATTATTAATCATTTTATCAAGTTTTGATCATGATTCCTCAAGGATTGCTCACAATTCATCAAAACCCAAAATATGCTAAATTAGGGTTTTGTAGGAAAAGTCAACTCAACTTTGACCAAGCATAACTTTCTCATACTTTATTAGAAATGACCCATCCAAAGATAATTTTGAAGAGGATGCAATTCTCTACACTTCATCTTCAGCTCCGAAGTTCAAAATATGCACTCACAAGAAGTTATGAATTTGGACATTATAGGTCACTTTGAAAAGTCAACAAAAACACCTTTTTTGTCAAAGCTTCATACATGAACATGGAAGACTCAATTGAGATGAGACCAAAATGGTTGCTTAGAGGATATCTTGAGCTTTCTAAAAAGTCCGAGAACACACATATATGGTCAAAATTGAGGAAGTTATGCATTGGTGAAGTTGACCTTTTTTGCAAAATTGCCAAAAGTCAAATATGCCTCAAATTGAAATTTTTGTCAAATGGGCCCAACTTTTTGTGCTTGTGTTGAGTTTGTAACAAGGTCCACGGCCCATGATCCTTCCCACTTGCCTTTATTTTATTTTTGCCATTTATTTTTATTTTTATTTCAATTAAATCAAATAAAATCAAAATAAAATCATGAAAATATCAAAATCATTTAAACCTTGAGATTTTGTGCATATTTCAAGTCCATGAATAACTGGCAATGAGATCAAATCGTGCAAGGCTTGTTTGTACACAAAAATATTGATTTTTGGCTTGTTTTGGAAAGATTTACAAGAGAATCAAATCTTGATCAATCACCTTAATTGAAGAAGATTTGAAACAAATTTGTAAACCTAATTCGCTCAAGGCTACATATAGAACGTTTGCAGACCAAATGCACAAGGGTTAGAGGCGTGTAGGTTGAAGAACAACTTTCAAAAAATCAAGAAAAAGTAGCAATCTGTTTTCATAGTTCCATGCGCTTTCAAGCCATTCCAAGCACTCATTTCACTTGCTGGGCATTCAAGGAGTCCATCCCAATCCTTAGCAAGCATTTTCATGGACAAAAACTCATTGTAAGCGCCTCACGATACCCTTACCTTCTTGAAATCGAATCTCTTGAATTTGGCATTTGTAGCATGAATTATTTATATATTCTTGTTCATTGAAACATTTGCAAGCTAATGGTAATGATCAATTGTGTTTTTGTTAGCCATACTGTGATCCACCATTGTTAGGGTTTAGGTTTTGTTTTTAGGGGTCTTGATTGCAGGTAAAATTGGCCCAAAAGAAGGGTACTATGGTGTTCACAAGGTCAAGACGAATTGATTTGCACCATTAGTTTTGATTTATTGTGCCTGTATGAGATTTTGGAAAATTGCAGGGGTTATACCTACAAAGAACGTCTGTAGGTAAAAGTTATTTTACCTAAAACGACAGACAAGGGTAAACGATGATTGCGTGGCACCACCCCATTCGCCCGTTTGAATTCTGGCGCGTTTGTTTGATAATTGGCATTGTTTTCCATTTTATTATTATTATTTCACATACTAACAAATGAATTCAAGTGGCCCAGTGGTAGCCAGGGAAGGCGTTAAGGCTTTGCAGGCATGAGGTCAGGGGTTCGACCCCTGCCTCCAACATTTGCAATTTTTCTCAATTATTCTTTACAGATTCAATGCACCCTTGGCCCAAGCGTCTCACCATATGCCCTCAGTGTTCAATCACTAGATCTCCAGAAGGCCAGATCTAACACCCATCATTTGAGGGTCTACCATGCACCCTAGTCAATTTGCAACCTGGAATCTGAGAAGTCAAACATGGATCCAGGCTATTGGGCTCAAATATGCTATGGACACCTCCCTTTCTACTTTGACACCAGGCCCAATTCTCCTTTCTTTTCTTTTATATATTTTCTTTTATTTATTTATTTATTTGTTAAAATTATTTTCTCACATAAAAAAATTAATTCTTTTTTACAAAAAAAAACTCATAAAAATCAATTTCATCAAATTTAGGTTTTTTATATATTTTGTCAAAATTAATTTAATTAGATTAATTTAATTCTAGGGCAATTTTAACCTTTTGTAAATAAATTAAAATCAATTAGAAAATTAGGGTTTTGTTTAATTTAATATGTATTTTCTTTTCTTAAAATAACAAAAATACAAAAAAATAGGTCAAAATTAATTAATTTTCTCAATTTAATTTAATTAGTAATTAGGTTTGTATTTATTCATTAAAACCTTATTTTCTTAAAATAATCAAAAATCAACCAAAAATAATAATTTTTCTTTTAATTAGGTTTGGACGAGGTCAAAACCCTAATTTCTCTCGTTCTCAATTCATCGTGTGCGTTTATTTATTTTTACAATATTGATGTAACTGCTCATGGGATGTAATAGTTTAATTAAGATTTTTCTTTTATTTATCGTTTTACGGTTTTTTGGCTATGTAATTAATCCCCCTCCCCGAAGCCTTGTAATAGTGTAGCTTTTATTTCTCGCATTTTAATTCTCGCAAATATTAACTGTTAGATGTATGATAATAGGATTGCATGACAAGAATGTATGATTAATTTTAAAACGGTTAGCAAACCCTAAATGTGCAAAGATAATAACTTGAAATTAAACCACTTGCACATGCGCACTTCTAGGGTATACTCTCACTTCGGTTGCCTTCGGTAAACGATCATTAAGTATAAGGTGTTTTAGTGGTCGATCTCTTGTTTAAACAAAGATCAAATGTCCCGTTCGGAAACATTGCCTCGGAAAGGTTGCCTCAGAAATGTTGCCTCGAATTTGATCTTAAGACATTAGGTTTATTACTAATACGTCCTAACATTGCTTTAGTGATCGTACGTCCCTTTCGAATTGACCCTTACAACTCCAACGACGGTGCTACCTACTCACTAATAGTGGGATAATGTTGTCTAAAGGAAACAAGAACATAAACATTCTTTTTTCGAGTAGGTAGATGCTAGTAGGTACTTGCTCAAAAATCAAACTTTTCACACCAAACACTTTTCAAACAAAGTTTTCAAAACAACTTCGTAACATTCTTGAGGACAGAAACAAGGGTTAAAACAAAGTAAAACAAAACTTTTCAAAACAAACACACACAAGCAATTTTTTAAAGATGAGCAAGTACCTAAGAGCCCATGGAAAACCATGGATAGAAAGGGTGATAACACCTTCCTTTTCAATAATCTACCCCCCGTACTCAAAATCTCGAAAAAGGAATTTTTCTGTGCTTTTTTCCTTTCCAGTTGGATAAAACAAAAGTCGGTGGCGACTCTTGCTTACCGCGACATTTTGCAAACACAAACGCAAAACGCAAACCAGCATTTTCCTAAAACAGTCTGGTTCTGCCACCGTATCACAGAACAGGCGACTCTGCTGGGGAAAAATAAGTGGGGTATACCTTAGGATTAGTTCATCATAAATTGCTTCTCTTGTTTGTTTTGGTTGCTTTACTGTTAAAGGGTTTTGTATCGGGAGTTACTATAGATCCTAACCCGGATCTGGGGGACACCTTTTAGGTAAGTAGCAATAAACTGTGAGGGAACTGTACAGCATAGACCGATACGGTTGAAGCAGTAGCTACGTTGATGTGGCACATTGGTTGGTACCGGTATCCCTTGTGGAGAAACGAGGAGAATACGGGGCTGCTATGTGTGTCGTTAAGCATCAACTGACCTTATAACCTATAATTGACCAACTTGGCCATTAGGAAGTAGTGAGATAGTGGGCCTCGGTGTAAAGCTGAGAACTGGTTGATACTCGATACTACACTCATTGAGACCATACTCTCGAGATAGTTCCGGCCGCAAGAAAATATTGCGTGAGCTGAAACCATGACCGATGGAGGATGGTCAGTGATATTGAGAATCCCTAGAACCCGGTTACTATTACTAGGACAGGTTGAAACTAACTGAACTTCAAGAGGGTAGTACCTAGACCCCATGCAAGCCTGAAACTTAAGGGCTTTTTGTGTGACTTGTTTTCCTTTACCATGTCTGTTATCTGCTATACCTGTTGTGTGTTTTATCATGACATCATGCATCATAACATAGCATGCATACTTCATTATGCTAACCATTTCAAAGACCGAGGGGATTTATCTCTGTTCTGTTTTGCAGATTATGGCTTCCATATGCAGAAACACCATCCGAGTTAACTTTGTGCAAATACCTGCTCAACTCAAAGATTTAGCCTCGAGAGTTTCTGATACTTCTTCATTAGTTAGGAGACATGGTCAGCTTCTTAGCTTGGTTACCTCAAAGTTTGATGAGCAGATGATGAGCGTGCTTTTCCAATTCTTCGATCTGGTGCATCATTGCTTCACTTTCCCGGATTATCAGCTAGTTCCTACCATGGAAGAGTTTTCTCACTTATTGGGCATATCCATCCTTGAGCAGATGCCCTTCACAGGTTTGGAAGAGACTCCTAGACCAGAGGATATTGCTTCAGAATTACATTTGAAAAGGGCTGATGTAGTATCCAACTGGGAGACACGAAGCGGGGTTAAAGGTTTCTTAGCCAAGTTTCTGATGGATCAAGCTCAACTATTCTGGGATAACTTGGACTTTCAGGCTTTTGAAGACATCTTGGCTCTCCTTATCTATGGTTTGGTTCTTTTCCCGAATCCAAATTCCTTCATAGATGTGAATGTAGTTAAGATCTTCCTGTCTCGCAATCCCATGCCTACTCTTCTGGGTGATATCTTGCATGCCCTCTACACTCGTACTGTGCGTAGAACAGGGACCCTCATGTGTTGCATGCCTTTGTTGGCGAGGTGGTTTATTTCGCACCTCCCCAAATATGTGTTGAAGAATGAGGAAGGTTTAGGTTGGTCTTACAGGATAATATCCCTTGCCCATAAGACATTCTCTGGAGTTCTAAGGCTATGGAAAGCATTGCTGTCATTGATCGATGTGGGGGATACCCTAATGTCCCATTGCTTGGAATGAGAGGGGGAATAACCTACAGTCCTTGCTTGTCTTTACGATAGTTTGGTCGCGCTCGGAGAGACGGTCCTCATGAGCTACTTCTTACAGATATTGCATTTGACTACAAGGAGGACGTTGACGAGCATCGTCGATGGTTTATACGAGCTTGGGGCATGGTGAACAGGTCTGACCCTGAAGAGCTAGGACCAAATACTTCTCTCTCTATGCAACCTTATCTCCAGTGGGTTCGAGCTCGAGCCCAGAAGCTTGTGATGCCTTATGAAGCTGTGTTGCCAGTGATTGTGGAGCCTACCAATGAAGAGGGAGTTCCCTATACAGTCCTTTATCCCTACATGCCCACTGATCTTGGGGAATTAAAGAGATCCTGGATTCAGTTGAAGGAGGAAAGGGATACCTACCAAGAGAAGTACCATGAGCAAGAAAGGAATATATTGAAGCTCACCAGGCAACTTGAGAATGAAAGGACAATCAATGACTACGTCAGCACGAAGGGGAAGCGTCCATGGGATTTCTGATTTTTGCTTTTTCTAGCTTAGATTTGTTTTTCATTTATTTCTTTGTAACGCCTTAAAGGCATTGTTAAACATTTTTACAAGTTTAATCTAATAAAGTTTGTTTATTTCTGGGTTTGCAAATTTAAATCTCCCAAAGTCTTTGAAATCATTACATATGCATCCCATTATCATGCACATCATTACAGGTATCATTACAGGTTTCTCATCTCCTTCGCTATTTATTTCAGCACAAAATGTCTTCTGAAATACCTACCGATCAAGCTATCAAAGCTCTTCAGGCACAGAATGCCCAATTCCAAGAGATGTTCTTGAACTTGGCTAAAGGGCAAGAAGATTTGAAGACTCTCATCATGAAGGAGAAGAAGAAGAAGAAGAAGAAGAAGAAGAAGAAGGTGGTTCTTCTAAATATGGGTAACAGATTTGGGAATAGATTGCGACAGGAAGCTGATTTGTCTCTTTCATCCAAAGGAGAGAAGAACCAAGAAGAAGAAAAGGGTCACAGTCATGTGGTCTCTGATAATGATACTGATTTTGATGATGAGAAATATCCTCCTGCTAAGGATAGGTACAAACAACTTGAAGACCATCTGAGTGCTATGGAGATTCAGAAGATCCCTGGTTTGGATTTCGGAGATCTGAGACTGGCATCTGGGGTGGTGATCCCTCATAAGTTCAAAGCTCCATTTTTTGCCAAGTATGATGGAGTATCCTGTCCAAAACTCCATCTCCGCTCGTACGTCAGAAAAATCCAACCTTACACTGCTGATAGAAATTTGTGGGTGTATTTCTTTCAAGATAGTCTGTCAGGGACTCAGCTTGAATGGTTTTATCAATTGGAAGGAGCTAATGTCTGAAACTGAGAGGACCTTGCTGCTGCTTTCTACAGGTAGTATCAGTATAACATCGACCTTGCTCCCACTCGTACTCAGCTTCAGGTTATATCTATAGGTGCAAGTGAAGGTTTTAAGGACTATGCTCAAAATTGGAGAGACTTGGCTGGAAGAGTCCAACCCCCTCTGTCTGACAGGGAGTTGGTTGACATGTTTCTAGGGACGTTGTCTGGTCCATTTTTCAATCATCTGATCGGCAGTTCGTCATCTGGGTTTAATGAATTGATTTTGACTGGGGAGAGAGTAGAAGCTGGTATCTGAAGCGGTAAGATATAGAAAGGTACTTCATCAAGTGCATAAAAGAAGCCCTTCACCGGTAGGAAAGAAGCTAGTGCAGTCTACGGCTCGAGGAGCCAAAACAGACCTGAACGCCGTCAAGCAGTAAATGCGGTAGTAATATCAAGACCCACCGTTGCCCCACAACGTAACAATCAGCAAAGAATGGAGAGACCGCAGAGACAGTACACTCGGCTTAATATGACCTTGTCTCAAATTCTACCGCAATTGTTGAAGACCAACCTGGTAACTCTGAGGGAAGCCCCGAAAAATCCCAGCACCACATCTCCGCTGTATAATCCGAACGCCCGCTGCACCTATCACTCCGATAGCCCAGGTCATGACACGAACAACTATTGGGCCTTGAAGAATAAGGTGCAAGATTTGATTGAAGCTAAAGAGATTGATTTTGACGCTCCGGAGAAACCCAATGTCATAACTGCTCTTATGCCCAAGCATGGTCATGGAGTAAATGCTGTGGACGATGATTTATTTGTGACCTCCGTGGAAGAAGTTTCTACTCCTTTGATGACAGTTAAGAAGAATCTATTGTTGTCCGGTTTATTTCCGGGTTGTGGTGAATGTTGCCACCTATGTTCAATCCAGCCTACTGGTTGCTACTTATTGAAATCAAGTGTTCAACTCCTGATGGATAACAAAGAGATCCTATTCGAGAAAACTATGATTCTGTTGGTTCCAATTGAATATGTCTCCATAATAACCATTTACGCTAATCCTTCCGAGGCTTCCTCGAGAAATCCTGTTAGGATTTCACCCGTTCCAAGAGTTGCTCCGTTAATAATTATTATCCCTGGTCCTATCCCGTACACCTTGGATAAGGCTGTCCCTTGACACTATGGGGCCAATGTTTATTAACATGGAGTTAAGCAAGACTTCAAGATTGAAGAAGATGATGTTGATATCAGCATTATTGTCGGGGCTAGCAAGGTCACCAGAAGTGGAAGACTCTTTTCTCCCGAAATTTCCCCTCCGACTGTTCATAACCCTATTGTCATTCCATCTTCTAGTACATCAGCTGTTGTCCCAGTTCCTGTTCCAGTTGTGACCCCTATCACCGAGTCATCTGGGACTCGGGGCAAAGAAATCACAGGTGAGCCTTCCCGGACGGAGGCACCTAAGAAGATCATCGTAGAAACCTCTAAGCAGGAGATAGAGGAAATTCTGAAGATTATCAAGAAGAGCGACTACAATGTAGTCGAGCAGCTGGGGCCGACCCCGTCAAAAATCTCCATGTTGTCCTTGTTATTGTGTTCGGAAGCCCATGAAAAGGCTTTAATTACTTTCCTCAAAACTGCGCATGTGCCGTAGGAAACTTCGGCTGATCAATTCAAAGACTACGTAGCTAGTTTGACTGCCGACAACGGGATGGGTTTCTCAGATGAAGATCTGACTGCTAAAGGAAGAAATCACAATGATGCTTTGCACGTCTCGATCGAGTGCAGGGGCACTACTCTGGCCCACGTATTGGTGGATACTGGGTCCTCATTGAATGTTTTGCCAAAGAAAGCATTAGACCGTCTAGACTGTGAAGGTTAGATTCTGAAGCCGAGTAATATTGTGGTTAGAGCTTTCGATGGGTCAAAAAGGATGGTGCACGGGGAGGTGGACGTCCCTATTAAAGTTGGCTCTCATGCTTTTGCATCTACTTTCTATGTGATGGATATCCAACCATCTTATTCTTGCTTGCTGGGTCGCCCTCGGATTCATAAGGCTGGAGCAATGACTTCTACGCTCCATCAGATGTTGAAATATCCGGTAAAGGGGAAGATTGTTACGATACAAGGTGAAGAGGAGTACATGGTGAGTCATCTTGATTCCTTTCTCTATCTGGAGATGGATGGGGAGTTCATTGAAACCCCGTGTCAGAACTTTGAAGAGGTCCCCCAGACTCTGGCGTCGACTGAAGTTGCTGTTGACAAACCTCCAATGAAGATGGCTTCCCTCAAGGATGCCAGGGCTGTAATTGAAAAAGGTGGGTGTGCAAATTGGGGTCAACTCCCCGACTTTGCACACAAAACTGACAAGTTTGGTTTGGGCTTTACTGCAGAAGCTCAAAGGGTTGTTCGGCGCGCGCGGATTGGAAGACCTCCTCTGCACATCAGTAATCAGAGAGTGAATGCAATTGAGGATGATGAAGAAGAGTCAGATATCGACAGCTGGATTTACCCGACTATCAACGGTGGATTGAACAACTAGACAGCGAAGGACTTCATACCAGTTTATTTTATTACACAGTAATTAACTTTTGTTTTGAGATTTGTAACAGACAATTTGAAACTTTACGACCCGATGCCTTGCCCGAGGCACTTTGGCTTTGTTTGTGAGGGCTTATTATTTGTCATTTTCATATATCATCAATAAAGCATTGGACGTTTCTTGCATTACAAATTTTGCACTCCTTGTTTTTCTTTTCTATCTTGCACTTTATCAAAACAGCTATTGTCTTACACACACTCATGTATCATAATGCAGATCCACATCCACTCTGGATCCCATTGATAACAACTCTGCTACTGCCAGTTATGACTTCGAAAATCCGATCAACCAAGCCGAGGACGAAGGTGAGGATGATTATGATGTGCCTGGGGAACTTGCTAGGCTATTACTACAGGAAGAGAGGGCCATACAGCCTCATGAAGAGCCAGTGGAAACAGTGAATTTGGGTACAGAGGAAGACAAGAAAGAGGTCAAGATAGGTGCGAATCTGGAGCCTAGTGTTAAGCAACGGTTGATACAGATGCTACGCGACTATGTTGAAATCTTCGCTTGGTCTTACGAAGATATGCCTGGTTTGGACACCGACATTGGGTTCATCGCCTGCCAACTAAAGAAGACTGTCCTATGGTAAAGCAGAAGGTTCGCCATATGCACCCTGAGATGTCTGAGAAAATCAAAGTTAAGGTCATGAAACAGTTTGACGTCAGGTTTCTAGCTGTTACTTCTTATCCACAGTGGCTTGCGAACGTTGTTCCGGTGTCGAAGAAGGATGGTAAGGTGCGGATGTGTGTGGACTATAGAGATCTGAATAGGGCGATCCCCAAAGACGATTTTCCATTACCTCACATCGATGTTCTGGTCGACAACATCGCGCAGCATAAGGTCTTCTCCTTTATGGATGGTATCTCTGGTTACAATCAGATTAAGATGGCTCCCGAAGACATGGAGAAGACAATCTTCGTTACACAGTGGGACACCTTCTGTTACAAGGTAATGCCTTTCGGGTTGAAGAATGTTGGGGTAACTTATCAGTGCGCCATGGTCGCTCTGTTCCACGACATGATTCACCATGAGATTGAGGTTTACGTTGATGACATGATTGCAAGGTCCCAAACTGAGGAAGAACACCTTGACCATCTCCAGAAACTGTTCGACGGGCTGAAGATGTACAAGCTGAGGTTAAACCCAAACAAGTTCACCTTTGGGGTCTGGTCTGGTAAGCTGCTGGGTTTCTTCGTTGGTGATAAAGGTATTCAAGTGGATCCTGCAAAGGTGAAGGCTATACAGGAGATGCCAGCTCCCCGAACAGAAAAGGAAGTCAGAGGCTTTTTGGGACGTCTAAATTACATTGCCCGATTCATTTCACATCTGACTGCTACTTGTGAGCCGATCTTCAAGCTGCTGAAGAAAGATCAAGTGGTAAAATGGAATGATGAATGTCAGATCGCTTTTGAAAGGATCAAGGAATACCTCCAAGAGCCACCTATTTTGATGCTTCCAATTGAAGGAAGACCTTTGATGTTATACTTGACAGTGCTGGATAATTTAATGGGGTGCGTGCTAGGGCAGCATGACGAGTATGGCCGAAAAGAGCACGCTATTTACTACCTTAGCAAAAAGTTTATCGACTGTGAGACCCGATACTCACTGCTCGAGAAAACTTGCTGCGCTTTGGAATGGGCTGCTTGCCGGCTGAGACAGTATTTGTTGACTCACACTATCCTATTGATATCAAAGATGGATCCAATCAAGTATATCTTCGAAAAGCCTGCCTTGTCCGGAAGAATAGCAAGATGGCAGATGATCTTAACTGAGTATGATATCCAATACACAACCCAAAAAGAAATCAAAGGGAGTGTGTTGGCGGATCATTTAGTGCATCAGGCTATGGATGATTACCAATCCATGAATTTTGAATTCCCGGATGAGAACATCATGTTGGTGACCGACTGTGAAGAAACTGGACCGGATAAAGGACCTGAGGAAGGATCCCAATGGTCTATGTATTTTGATGGAGCCTCAAACGCGTTGGGTAACGGCATTAGCGCCGTGATCATATCTCCTGAAGGCTGTCATACTCCATTCACCGCCCGATTATGTTTTAACTGCACCAACAATATGGCGGAGTATGAGGCATGCATCCTAGGTCTTCGAGCAGCTATTGACCTGAGGATTAAGTTCTTGAGTGTATTCGGAGATTCTTCTCTAGTGATCAGTCAAATCAAAGGCGAGTGGGATACGAAGCACCTAAATCTTATTCCTTACAAAGAATATGTACTGACATTGCTCCCGCATTTCGAGGAGATAACCTTTGAACATTTCCCCAGAGAAGAGAATCAGTTAGCGGACGCGCTAGCTACCATGTCTTCTATGTTCTAAGTCAGGTGGGACAATGAAGCTCCCCATATCACCATTGAGAGGTTGGACGAACCCGCACATTGTTGTGACATTGAGACTGAATATGTAGCAGATAAACCTTGGTTCCACGAAGTGAAGAGGTATCTTGAGGCTCAAGAGTACCCTGAGGGTGCATCTGTTAATGATAAGAAGTTCATGAGAAGGTTCGCTGCAAAGTTCTTCATCAGTAATGGTATCCTTTACAAGCGTAACCATGATTCAACCTTACTGCGGTGTATGGACAAGAACAAGGCAGAAAGGATTATGGCAGAGCTACATGAAGTTACTTTCGGAACTCATTCCAGTGGACATACCATGGCAAAGAAAATCCTACGGGGTGGATATTATTGGTCTACTTTGGAAGCTGATTGTTATCAATACTCTCGGACCTGTCATAAGTGCCAAGTCTATGCTGATAAGGTGCATGTACCTCCAATTCCTCTGAACATCTTGACAGCTCCTTGGCCTTTTTCAATATGGGGCATCGATATGATCAGTGAGATCATACATACTGCATCTAACGAGCATCGTTTCATCCTGGTAGCTATTGATTATTTCACGAAATGGGTTGAAGCATCTTCCTTTGCTACAGTAACCAAGAACGTCGTGGCACGGTTTATCCGACACAACTTGATCTGTCGATACGGTGTACCAGAGAGGACCATTACGGACAATGGTACAAATCTCAACAATACAATGATTACTGAGCTCTGCAAACAGTTTAAGATACAGCATCACAACTCTTCTCCTTACCGGCCAAAGATGAATGGGGCTGTTGAAGCGGCTAATAAGAACATCAAGAAGATTGTGCAGAAGATGACAGTGACATACAAAGACTGGCACGAGATGTTACCATTCGCTCTTCATGGGTACCGTACCTCAGCATGGACTTCGACAGGGGAAACACCCTACTCTTTGGTGTATGGTATGGAAGCAGTCTTACCCATTGAGGTCCAGATACCTTCTCTCCAGATTATGAAGGATGCAGGTTTGAGCGAAGATGACTGGATCCAAACCCGGCTTGATCAGCTGAACTTAATCGACGAGAAGAGACTTACTGCTATTTGTCATGGTCAGGCATATCAAAAGCGAATGATCAAGGCATTTAACAAGAAAGTCAGACGACAAGAGTATCGAGTCAGGGATCTGGTGATCAAACGCATCATACTTCCACAAGGTGATCCCAGGGGCAAATGGACCCCTACGTACGAAGGGCCATTTGTGGTTAAGAACATTTTCTCAGGTGGAGCTATGATTCTAACCACCATGGATGGTGACGACCTTCCTCACCCCGTCAATGCAGACATAGTGAAAAAATACTACGCATAATCAAAGACCTGATAGGTTGACTGGCCTAGGAAAAAATAAGGCCTTCACGGCGAACCAAAAGGGTTCGGGCAAAAGTAAGGGATGAAAATAAAAAAATTTGTACACTCGGCAAGTCGAAAACCTGAAAAGGCGGCTTGGGCAAAAAAGGGTATCCTAGTGGACTAAAAACCCAAAAGGGCGGTCCAGGAAAAATTAGGGATTAAAGCGTAACACTATGTCTCATTGGATCATTTTGCAACCAGACTTCAGTATCGACTATCAAGCTCGGAAGGCACCAATCAATCTGATCTACCTTCAACCAAGTGGCAAAGTGATGAGACGCTCGAAGATATAAATGCAATAGCGGAGTTGGAACCCAGTGGGATTGTTCACATAACTGTTTTTCTTTGTTTTTCACAAATTGTATAATTTCTATCTTTCGGCGGCATTCTCTTACTAGGACGTCAGCCTCTTGTACAAAACGCCTATTACAGGCCAACTTCAAAATCAATACAATTCATTTTACAATAAATTTCAAAATTGTTATTCTTTTTCTGTTTTGTTTTGCAAGAACGTCCAATGATTCATTTTTGATATATGCATTTGAAAATAATTGTTGCTCATAAATATTTATATGTGAAACAAAAGACGATTACTCGTAATTTCAGGAACAGGGGCAAACAAAAATGTCCAAACCTTACAGTTGCTCTATTCACTAGGTACATGGATAGACCCAGCTGAAGAATATGACTAAAAATGCATACACTCCCCGCAGAGTAAAAGGTACCCAAAAACAATGGTGTTAATTCTCCCCACGCAGAGTTCATCTATCACCAACAATGGAAGACTATCCCCAGTGGAGTTTATTTCTTCCACAGACAGTAAGTCATCCCCAGCCGAGTTTTATAACTATGAGCAGTTCATGCGAGTGCAAATTTCTGGGCACTCTAGTGTTCAATCATCTTCCACCTTCGAATCACGAAAGGCAAGCAGGCCAATCTACATCCTCAGGTTTGAGAAGATTGAACAGGGGCAGCTGTTGTACCCCAAAATTTTCCCTCCTATATTTCTCAATACATTTCAAGTGAGATCCTCAAATTGCTCAGGGAAGTCCAAGGGTTGACCAGACAAACTCTCTCCTAAGGCAGTCTACCTCAAATTAGGGTTTCAGTTTGCATCAAGATATTTGAATCAAAAGGACCCCAAATTCTCACCATTGTCCTAATATGTTCTCAAGATCATCCATGTCAAGTTTCAAACCCTACAGAGAAAGTTTGCTCAGTCAATTGCTCAAAGGCCTAAAAATCGATTGTGCTAGGGCAAAAGTCAATTGTGGCCCACAAACAGTAAAACTTCAAGATTTTTGGTCAACATCCTCATTTTGAAGTATTATTCATCATTTGATCAAGTGTTCATCATGATTCCTCAAGGATTTCTCACAATTCATCAAAACCCAAAAGTTGCTAAATTAGGGTTTTGTAGGAAAAGTCAACTCAACTTTGACCAAGCATAACGTTCTCTTACTTTATTAGAAATGACCCATCCAAAGCTCATTTTTAAGAGGATGAAATGCTATACAATTCATCTTCAACTCCCAAGTTCAAAATATGCACTCACAAGAAGTTATGAATTTGGACATTATAGGTCACTTTGAAAAGTCAACAAAAATACCTTTTTTGTCAAAGCTCCATACATGAACATGGAAGACTCAATTGAGATGATACAAAAAGGGTTTCTTAGAGGATATCTTGAGCTTTCTAAAAAGTCCAAGAACACCCTCATAGGGTCAAAATTGAGGAAGTTATGCATTGGTGAAGTTGACCTTTTTTGCAAAATTGTCAAAAGTCAAATATGCCTCAAATTGTAATTTTTGTCAAATGGGCCCAACGTTTTGTGCTTGTATTGAGTTTGTAACATGGTCCATGACCCGTGATCCTTCCCACTTGCCTTTATTTTATTTTTTCCATTTATTTTGATTTTTATTTCAATTAAATCAAATTAAATCAAAATAAAATCATGAAAATATCAAAATCATTTAAACCTTGAGATTTTGTGCATATTTCAGGTCCATGAATAGATGGCAGTGAGATCAAATCGTGCAAGGCTTGTTTGTACACAAAAAGATTAATAATTTTTTGCTTGTTTTGGAAAGATTTACAAGAGAATCGAATCTTGATCAATCACCTTAATTGAAGAAGATTCGAAACAAATTTGTAAACCTAATTCACTCAAGGCTACTTATAGAACGTTTGCAGACCAAAAGCACAAGGGTTAGAGGCGTGTAGGGTGAAGAACAACTTTCAAAAAATCAAGAAAAAGTAGCAATCTATTTTCATAGTTCCAAGCGCTTTCAAGTCATTCCAAGCACTCCTTTCACTTGCTAGGCATTCAAGGAGTCCATCCCAATCCTTAGCAAGCATTTTCGTGCACAAAAACTCACTGTAAGCGCCTCACGATACCCTTACCTTCTTGAAATCGAATCTCTTGAATTTGGAATTTGTAGCATGAATTATTTATATATTCTTGTTCATTGAAACATTTGCAAGCTAATGGTAATGATCAATTGCATTTTTGTTAGCCATACTGAGATCCACCATTGTTAGGGTTTAGGTTTTGGTTTTAGGGGTTTTGATTGCAGGTAAAATTGGCCCAAAAGAAGGGTACTATGGTGTTCACAAGGTCAAGTCGAATTGATCTGCACCATTAGTTTTGATTTATTGTGCCTGTATGAGATTTTGGAAAATTGCAGGGGCTATACCTACAGAGAACGTCTGTAGTTAAAAGTTATTTTATCTAAAACGACGGACAAGGGTAGACGATGACTGTGTGGCACCACCCCATTCGCCCGTTTGAATTCTAGCGCGTTTGTTTGATAACTGGCATTGTTTTCCATTTTATTATTATTATTTCACATACTAACAAATGAATTTAAGTGGCCCAGTGGTAGCCAGGGAAGGCGTTAAGGCTTTGCAGGCATGTGTTCAGGGGTTCGACCCCTGCCTCCAACATTTGCAATTTTTCTCAATTATTCTTTACAGATTCAGTGCACCCTTGGCCCAAGCGTCTCACCATATGCCCTCAGCGTTCAATCACTAGATCTCCAGAAGGCCAGATCTAACGCCCATCATTTGAGGTTCTACCATGCACCCTAGTCAATTTGCAATGTGGAATCTGAGAAGTCAAACATGGATCCAGGCTATTGGGCTCAAATATGCTATGGACACCTCCCTTTCTACTTTGACACCAGGCCCAATTCTCCTTTCTTTTCTTTTATATATTTTCTTTTATTTATTTATTTATTTGTTAAAATTATTTTCTCACATAAAAAAATTAATACTTTTTTACAAAAAAAACTCATAAAAATCAATTTCATCAAATTTAGGTTTTTTTATATATTTTGTCAAAATTAATTTAATTAGATTAATTTAATTCTAGGGCAATTTTAACCTTTTGTAAATAAATTAAAATCAATTAGAAAATTAGGGTTTTGTTTAATTTAATTTGTATTTTCTTTTCTTAAAATAACAAAAATACAAAAAATAGGTCAAAATTAATTAATTTTCTCAATTTAATTTAATTAGTAATTAGGTTTGTATTTATTCATTAAAACCTTATTTTCTTAAAATAATCAAAAATCAACCAAAAATAATAATTTTTCTTTTAATTAGGTTTGGACGGGGTCAAAACCCTAATTTCTCTCGTTCTCAATTCATCGTGTGCGTTTATTTATTTTTACAATATTGATGTAACTGCTCATGGGATGTAATAGTTTAATTAAGATTTTTCTTTTATTTATCGTTTTACGGGTTTTTGGCTATGTAATTAATCCCCCTCCCCGAAGCCTTGTAATAGTGTAGCTTTTATTTCTCACATTTTAATTCTCGCAAATATCAACTGTTAGATGTATGATAATAGGATTGCATGACAAGAATATATGATTAATTTTAAAACGGTTAGCAAACCCTAAATGTGCAAAGATAATAACTTGAAATCAAACCACTCGCACATGCGCACTCCTAGGGTATACTCTCACTTCGGTTGCCTTCGGTAAACGATCATTAAATATAGGGTGTTTTAATGGTTGCTCTCTTGTCTAAACAAAGATCAAATGTCCCGTTCAGAAAGGTTGCCTCGGAAAGGTTGCCTCGGAAATGTTGCCTCGAAATCGATCTTAAGACATTAGGGTTATTACTAAGACGTCCTAACATTGCTTTAGTGATCGTACGTCCCTTTCGAATTGACCGTTACAACTCCAACGATGGTGCTACCTACTCACTAATAGTGGGATAGCGCTGTCTAAAGGAAACAAGAACATAAACATTCTTTTTTCGAGTAGGTAGATGCTAGTAGGTACTTGCTCAAAAATCAAACTTTTCACACCAAACACTTTTCAAACAAAGTTTTCAAAACAACTTCGTAACACTCTTGATGACAGAAACAAGGGTTAAAACTAAGTAAAACAAAACTTTTCAAAACAAACACACACAAGCAATTTTTTAAAGATGAGCAAGTACCTAAGAGCCCATGGAAAACCATGGATAGAAAGGGTGATAACACCTTCCTTTTCTATAATCTACCCCCCGTACTCAAAATCTCGAAAAAGGAATTTTTCTGTGCTTTTCTTCTTTCCAGTTGGATAAAATAAAAGTCGGTGGCGACTCTTGCTTACTGCGACATTTTGCAAACATAAACGCAAAATGCAAACCAGCATTTTCCTAAAACAATCTGGTTCTGCCACCGTATCACAACGGTCAAGGAAAAAGTTAAGGATTAAAGCGTATGACTATATCCCGTTGTATCCCTACAACCAATTTATTACCAAGGACCAAGTTCAATGGTACAAGACCAATCCAATCAACTTCTTTCAACGGCAAGGCATGATGTTCGAAGACATAGGGGCAATAGCGGAGTTAGAACACAATGAGATCACTTTCACATGGCTATTATTTTTTCTTTCACTTTGTACTCTTTTCATTTCTTTTGACGATTTCCTCTTACTAGGATCTTTGTCTCCTTGTACAAAAATGCATGTTTATAGGCAAACATCAATACAAGTATACTTTAATGTGCAAAATTTTTGTTTTTCCATTTTAAGTGAAAAAGCGTCCAATGGCTTAAATTGAATGAACATGTGCATGAACAAGATTAACTTTTAACAAATATATGAAAACAATAATAAGTATCTCCTTGAGGATTTGAATTATCCCCGTAGAGTTACTTCAATAAAATCATCCCCACAGACTTGGATTCATGCAATCCCCAACCAGAGTTTCAATCTCCGGAAAACCCTCTCCCTAGCTGAGTTGGTCTAAAAAAGGCCTTGTGGATTTCTCCCTAAAGGAAACACCTCTCCAGCAAGTCGTCAAATTTTCTCTTCAACAACGTTTATTTCCCAAACAAACTACAAATTCCCCAGATTGAGTTTGCTTCTCAGACTATTACAAATCAACGAACGAAACCCCTTAACCCCCGGCAGAGTCATTACAATCTCTAACAGAGTCGTTACTATCCCCGAAAGTGGCTGTGAAGCCTAGAACCCGACCTGATAATAATTGACTCCATTCCTCCAAAGCAAGTTATTGCAAGGCCTGGACCCGACTAGATAACAGTTCAACTTCATCCTTTCAAGCAAGTTACTGCGGATCCTGGAATTCGACTAGATAACAGTTCAACTTCATCCTTTCTAGCAAGTTACTATGAAGCTTGAAATTCGACCAGATAACAGTTAATTTCATCTAAGTTGTTGTGAAGCCTAGAATCCGACTAGATAACAGTTTAACTTCTTTAATCGCTGCGAACCCTGGAATCCGACCAGATAACAGTAAGTTACTTTGAAGCCTAGACCCGACCATATAACAGTTCAACTTTATCCTCTCAAGAAAATTACTGTGAAGACTGGACCCAACCAGATAACAATTTGATTTCATCTTAGTTACTGCATAGCCTGGAATCCGACCAGATGTCATCTCAACTTCATGTCTCTAAAGAAATTACTATGAAGACTATACCCAAACAGATAACAGTTTGATTTCATCTAAGTTACTGTGAAGCCTAGAGTCCGACCAGATAACAGTTTGAGTTACTGCAAAGCCTAGAATCTGACCAGATAACAGTTAATTTCATCTTCTTCAGTAAGTTGTTGCGAAGCCTGGGATCTGACCAGATAACAGATAACTTTATTATCCCCAACAAGTTATTGTGAAGCCTAGATCCGACCAGATAACAACTAACTTCCATTCTCTCCAATCAAGAGATAACTCCCCAGTAGAGCAACTGACAACTAAAACTCCTGAAATTTTTCCCCAAGCAGAAATCAACACTCCCCGCGGAGTTTCCTCAAGCAAAGAGCCAAAATCAATGTTCCCCAATGGATTTCTACTCAAATAACAAAACAGGAGTCCCCAGCGGAAACATTCTAAGCAAGGAATGAAGATGTGCATACTCTTCACCCCAACAGTAGTCTGGGATTTAGCTTCCCAAAGCTCCCCAACATTTGTCAAGGATTTATTTTCCAAGACAAAGATAAATTTCAACAATATTTCACATTCATACATCATATTACATACATGATAAATGCATACAGCACAATCTCATTTATTTTGAGAACATCATTAAGCCATGCATACATCTGCATGCAACTAACCCTCTTCCTTGCAGGAAAAGTCAATCAAAAAAACAAAATTCCTCTTCTGGATAGATTCACATATTCCAATTAGTAATAGGCAATCAACAGTCCTCTTCTGGATAGATTCACTTCTTCCAGTTAATGATAGGCGATCAATTGAAGACCTCTTCGGGCTAGAATCATTTCTTCCAGTTAATAATTGGCAATCAACAGGCCTCTTCTGGTTAGAATTGTTTCCCCAATGAAGTCTTCAAACAAAGACCTTTTCTGTTTAGACACACTTCTTCGAGTTAAAGACAGGTGAAGGACATCTACTTTCTCAGATTAAATCGACCAAAGATTTATTCTAATACTTCTCTCAGTAGACTTTTTCAGGCTTAGATTAAATCGACTAAATATTTATTCTGATGCTTCTCCTAGCTGAAGTCCAGCATTAGACATAGTCTAATTTCTCTATCAACAGTAATTTTTGGATGGCATCTATAAGCCCATATCCGACAATTCTCAACCATTTCTGATGGCACCTATAAGCCCATCTCCGACAATATTCCGTCACTCTCCAAATGGAATCTATAAGCCCATTCCCGATATGATAAGTCCATAGTGGTATTTCTTGCACAAGCGAGTTCAAATTTTTGGGCACTCTAGTGTTCAATCATCTTCCACTTTCAAGCTACGAATGACGAACATGTCAATATCACTTTTCAAGTTTAAGAAGATTGAACAGGGGCAGCTGTTGTACCCCAAAATTTTCCCTCCCATTTTTAATTCAAGATGTTGTCCTAGGGTTTCTCAAATACTCAAAATGGCTCAGGGTTTGATCAGACATATTCTCTTCCTAGGCATTGAGTCATCAACTAGGGTTTCTTACTTCTCAAGCAAAATTGAGTTTCCAAGGTTTCAAATAGTCTTCATGGTTCTTCATGTATTCTCAAGGATGCTCATGCCAAGTTTCAAGCCTTGCATTATGAGTTTGCTTTGTCAATGGTTCAAATGACTGAAAATGAACAACATTGACCCAAAAGTCTACCTTTTCAAAATTAAGTTCAAACAATTGTAACTTCTTCATTATTCGATAATTTTGAGTGGTTCTTTTTGCGTATGATTCTCCTTGACATCGTCTCCAACTTCTCTTTACAAGTCAAGAGCCGATTATGTACGAAAGATCATAAAAAATTCAAAAACTTTAGAGGTCACTTTCTAGAGTGTAACCTAATATCAAGTAACTGTTTCCTGACTTCCAAGAATCATAATTTCCTCAATTTTCAAGATCTTGAGACAATTATTTTTTCACATTGTCATAGGCGATGTCATCAACAAGTTCTCTTAAAGAATCGAAAGAAAATTGTGTTTAGAAAACCTAGAAAGTTATAAAATTGTCATAGGTCATTCTTCTTGATTTAAAAGTTTCTTGATTTCTAATTTCAATTCATGGTGCCAACTGCTCAACGTAACAACTTTTATCTTGAAACCCACCTGTATTGATCATTCGAGGCCTTTTAGTTTCGGCTTGATTTATGATGCAAGATGAGTTGATTTAAGATTTGTGAATGGTCGGTACAGGGCATTCCTTTTAAGAATTCAAAGTGGGTTTGCAAAATTTCATTTTCGAAAACTCTTTGAGTTTTGAAAAGAAAGTTGAATTTCATGGTATGATTGAATTCAGTCCATTTCGGAAGAGGAATCTATCAATAACCACTGGAGTTTTTATCCTTTAGAATTCAAAGGTTAAAATCGAATGTACAAGGCATAGTTCCTTTATTCATCGAATTTAACTTAAGACATTCATCATCATTCAAGATATCAAGTTCTTATTCCATTCAAGAATTGGATTCAAACTTCAAGATACAAGTTCATCAATGTTAATTCAAGGAAATTCAAGAGCATTAAAAGTTCTGAGGCATGTATCATTATCCATTCATCATTCGAAAGTCCACTTTCAAAGTTCACTACGATTCAATTTCATTCATATTTATTCAAGCTTTAAGAAGAAAAGATACATGGATTTCAATTCTAAAGCTTTGAATAATTTCATCATTCAATTTTACAAAAATACAAATCCAATTCATGTTTTTTCCAAGTTTCAATTTTATAATTACAAGAAAATTACACAATTTCTTTTTTGTTGTACATGGAAACCTAAATTCCTCCCTAAGCATATGCTAACTTGCTTTTAAAATCCTTCATGCTTAATTTGTTATGCTCAATCTTCAACCTTGCCTCGTCTACTTCACCTCCAAATCAACACTCATCACATGAAAGAAAAGAAGAGAAAGGTGTTAGCAACATGAAACATTGGTCATGAAATCAAGATTTTTAAGGAATTTCTCATCATGAGGGTTATTCTTGGAATCAGAAAAGTTAGGAGGTCGTTTAATCATGTGCTAAGCCAATAGCCTCATACAAATCAATTTTCAATCATGGACCATTCTTTTCCAATTACAAATCACAAAGGAGAACCTTGGTTCACAAAAGGAAAGAGGTGTATAAAGAAAATCACAAAGTTACAACAAACCATAAATTCTGTCAAAAACAGAAACAGTCTATGAACCACTGTCCAAAATGACATGTTGCCCTGCACAAATTCTGTCAAAAACAGTCCAAACAAGTCCAACTGTAACAATCCAAAATCTGCCCAAGAGTTGCACTAAAATGGTAACACAAAAACTGTATCCAAAAGAAATTAAGACAACATACCAAAGTGTTCAAAACCATCAATCCCCCCCCCCAAATGTTATCCTTCTACTGTTATAAAACATACAAGATATATAATACAGAAAAGGGGGTTCATAGCAATAACATACACACAAAAAATCAGATATATACGAGCAGAACCAGGGCCAACATCTATTAACCATAAAAAACCAGCACAATATTGTTATTCAAAAGAAAAGATAGCAAAGCTAGATATCAAAAACCATTCTCCTCATCATCATTTTCCCTTACACAACCCTTTAGAGTTATTAAGAAAAAAGAGAGAAAGTTTTACAGAAGGGACTTCCCTGTAGCAAACCACAACCTTCAATTACCATCCTACGAACAGCTTGGAACAAATACTACTAGCCCTTAACCATCCACCTGTGATAGCACAACAATCTTTCATCAATAAAATCTGTGAACATTTTTATAGTAACAACTCAACATCTGCTCCAAATCTGGTAAGTATCCTTTTTCTTGTCTCATTAACATGTTGTTGCTTTGTATTACCTTGAATTGTTGTTGCACTTTTATTATTCAGAAATTAGATATACAAGGTTGCACTGTTATTACATGAAACCATTCTTGTTATGTTCTACTTATTGAAATCATACCTGAGAGTAAATTGGGGCCATTTCAGTTGTTGTTGTTACTGATAAATTCACAACTTCCACAACCTCTAGCCCTGTAACCTTCATACTCACTGCCATCATCATCCAGCTCACCTTAACCATCATCAACATCCACCAAAACTACCATCTCCGCAACCTCTACTCACTAAAAAATAAACCAGATTGAAAAAAAAACTTAAACAAAAATGCAGTAAACCAACATCCTCCTTCAACGAACCAAAACCCTCTGCCTCACCGGCCAGATCTTGAACCAAACATTCTACTGACAATGATGCCAAACCAGCAAAGAAGAACCACATACGAGAAAAGGGATACGACTTGAGGATATGTTTGTCATGACCATCGTTGTTTGAACCGTCAGTGAGAGAGGTTGAGAAAGTGAGAATAAGGAGAACAAGGAAATAAAAAGCAGAGAACAGAGGATTGAATTTAGGAAATGAAGATTTCAATGAGGAGAGAGAGTGTTTTTTTTATTTTTCATGGTACAACATAGAGATAAGAGTTTACAGTAATGTAATATGATTTCCATTCCCAATGCTAGAACACAAACGACGCTTCTTTTTTTCTCTCGAGGGTTTTTATTTTTTAGTTTAGTTTCAAAATCATTTGGGCCTTTAGCTTCGCATGGCCCGATCCAGCTTATATTTTGGTGTGTTATTTTCTATTTAGATCATCAATTTTGGAAACCCTAGCCCAGTTACGATTTACTTACTGCATACCCCCTTGTTCCAATCAACAACCCAGTTTTATTTCATTTTTTCAGTTGGGCTCATATCATTAGGCTCAATCCCGAATTATTTTCTTTTTCACCTCTGTTTTACTGTTTCAACCCATTGTAACTTCCTTTATTTTATTTTATCAAAATTAACTAGGTTTTAATTTGATTTTAAGTTTTAACCTAACTTTAGGTTTCTAATCAATTTAATTTAATTTTAGGTTTAATTTAATTTTTCTTCACTCTTTTGGTTTATTAATTAGTTTACTTTAATTGTTAGTTTTATATTTTTCTTAAGTAGTTTACTTTTAAATTTAGAGCTTTTTGTAAATAATTAATTTCGATAACTACCATTTTATTTTTAATGTTGTATAGTTAAGTTCTTCTAATTAATATATTTACTTCATAATAAACTAAAATTCCAAAATAATAGAATATATATTTTTTATTTTATTTTTCTTCTTTCCAAATTTTCCACAAAACAAAATACCAAAATAGTTATCTTTGTTTGTTCTTACATTAAATTATTTTAATTAATTGTTCATTTCTAATTCGATTGGGTTGTATTTATTGTTTACTTAGACTTTTAATTGCATTGCTAATTCGATCCATCCCCATTTGTAAATTTGTATTCCCCATTCCCGAAACTCTGTAATAGCGTAGAATTTTACTTTCTGCAATTTTTCTTCTTCTTTATACTGTATAGTAATTAGGCATGTATGATAAGATATAAAACCAACCGCTAGATAACCCTAATCAAAGACAAATTAATTTGAATCAATCATTTTTCACACACGTGCACCTCTAGAGCTAACCTCGCTTGTTGGCTCAGAAAAATAGTCATGTCCCTCGAATGTGGGATGCTTTAGCAAAGACACTCGATTAAAAACGATTGTAGTCCCTCAATGACAATTCAATGTCGGCTTAGGTAAAATGATCTTAGTCCCTTAAGAAAATTGCTAAAGCGTTTCATAAGTTGCCTTCTATGACTGTACGATGACCCGCGTCTGTCCCTTCTCATCCAATAATAGGGCTTCTTACCAATCAATGGTAAGATAGCAATATCTAAAGGAGGAGGAAAAGAACAAAGATTTCTTTTGAGTAGGTAGAACGTTCATAGTTGCTTTCTCACAACCATTTTCAAAAATACTTTCAAACCATCACAAACACATTTTAAACAAAGCATTTTCAAAGTGAGCAAGAACCTAAGAGCCCGTAGATAACTACGGATGAAAAGGGTCCTAACACCTTCCATTTTCATAACCTACCCCCCGAACTCAAGAAAATTCTCAAAAGGACTTTCATGTTATATTCACCCTTTCCTTTATTGGATAAAATAAAAGTCGGTAATGACTCTTGTTATCCGCAACAATTGCAATAAAACTCAAAACACCAGTTCAGTTCTCCCATTGTATTGCACACGACAACGACACCAAAAAATTGAATGTCAAAATAGAAAGTGTACTATTTTTCCTCTGTATTAATAACAGGGAAATTCCCTGAATTCCAATCTCAAGGTTTGCGCGTCAATATCACGTTCAATGCATGGTTCAATTAAACAAACACTTAAATTGGAGTTTTGTTTGGAAATTATTACTTAACAATAAGTAAAATAAGCAGAATAATAAATTGGCTTTTTCACAGATATGAGGAACATGCTAGGGTAAAATGTATGATTTTCCCTATCACAACCTTGAATCCTGATTTCTTCAACAAGTTCAAAATACTCAATTACCAGATCTTTAGTTTATTTTCCCCTAAGTCCTTAGTAGGAAAACCTTTGAACATTCATCCTAAATCCTAAGTCCTTCGAGAATTATGATGAAATCAAGCCTTGGTTTTATCAAGAATTAACTGGTAACTATAGGGAATCCCTAGTCCCAGGTGATATCTACTATAGTCTAATTGTACAAAAACCTTAACAACCATGGTACAACTGATTGTTAACCGTATATCAATCCTTGTTAGTCTGACAAGGAAAGCGATAAAAACCTTGTATAATTAAATTGAATATGAAAAACAATCTTATTACTGAAATTAGGAAATTAGAGTCGTTACAAAATCAACTCAGGGACAACCCCTAGCATTGGGGAATTTAGCTACTCATATTGTTCAAAATAACTACAAGATAAGAATTAGACATTACATGTATTTGGATAACTTCGATCTTCAAATGCTTCCGCTCATGAAAATCTTTCGCTCTCCAATGACCTTTGTATCTATAATATTTGATAGTGTAAAAATCCTTTTCTCCATCAAAAGACCCTTCATTCATTTTAAAAACACTTTAAAATAGTGAAAATCCATTGGTCTCGGTAGGAAATGCCCAAAACGTCCCTTCGGGTTACACATAGTGAAAAATTATGAAAACAAGCAAAATTAATGTCACTGGCCAACACGGCCCGTGTCAAGAAACACGGCCGGCTATGTTGGCCTTTTTCCTTATCCCATCAACTTTTAGCTCCCAGACTTTTTGACACGGTCCGTCTCAGGTGACACGGTCTCCCGTGTCAGCCCCCTTGCGTCTCACTTTTGTAACACTTATCATCCTGACACGACCCATGTCAGGTGACACGGGTGGCCATGTCAAGCCTCCTGTAACATGATATTTCCACTTCCTCCGATACTCCAAGTTTTTTCACTTTTTCACACTGATTTATCCTGATTTATTCCTCTAAGCCTACAAACACTAAAACACACAACTGATGCATAAAATGTGAAGAAATTAAATAAAACGCTTGACAATATAAAGAAAAGATAATTAAATCAATGGTAAATAATAGTGTAAAAACCACTGATCACTACTCTATTCATCCTTGGACCTTAAAGAGTGGTGAAACCATCATATGTTGTTAACCTTTACTGTACAAGTGGTTTATTTCGCACTTGCCGCAATCTAATTCTTTCAAAGATAACAAGAGATGTTCAAGGTGGTCTCAGAAGTTCATGTCCCTCACTAGTGCAGATATGACTTGGTACTCTCGGGTATATGATGATGAGAAGATCATTGATAGTTATGGATAGTTCTCTAATGTGTCTCTTCTTGGTACATAAGGGGGAATTAACTACAATATGATCCTAGCAAGACGTCATCTTGGATATTCTATAATGGTAAACAAAACAACATTCTGTTGGAAGGGTTATTTTTCCATGAGACAATGGATAGTCAATGATTTCAGAAAATAATAGTTCATGCTTGGCACAATGTCCATAGAAAGGTGAGGAATGAGTTAGGAAGAAATAATTGTGTTGCTTTGGAGCCCTACACTCAATGGGTGAAGCATAGAGCTCGTGAGCTCAAGATGCCTTATGCTTTTGAAAAACCTATGAGTCCTGTGGTCAGCCAATTACCCCTTATTCCTATTGAAAATGAGGGAGGTCTTCAAATAACTTTAGCCAAGATAAAGTAAGATAAGGAAGATTGGGAGAGCAAATTCTACGTTTCTAATATTGAGAAGATAGAGTTGCAAAGGCAGTTGAAGGACAATGATAATTTACTTCTTCAGAAGAATAAGTTACTTGAGCAACATGACAACAAGAGGAAGAGGGTTCAAGAGGATTTATTTTCCTCTACATTTCTCAATCTCAAAGTATTCATGAGTTTTGTGATTTTGCTACTACATTAGGTGCTTGGAAAGGCATTGTTGACAAGCTTATGATAGAGAAAGCTCCGATGGAGGCTTCTTATGAGGATCATATCAAGAGGCTCAAGAGCAAGCTACAACGTAGAGTTGAATCTTCTTTAGATATGGTTCCTTTGGACCCCCTAGGATTTGCTTTTTTCCTCTTTTGTTTAAGATTATTTGAAACTATGTACTTCAGTTTGTAATCCTTCCATTCTAATGAAATGAGATATTTAGTTTATCTCAAATGGGTTATTTACTTATGATATTTGAAATTTGTTATAATTTATAAAGTTTCTTGAAAACTAAAAGTAAATAAAACAATCATTTATATTGCATTTCATTCATCATACATCATTTGGTCTTGCTTTCTTTAAGTTTTCTTGAGTCTTATAACTTTTTCTTTGTCTTCTTAAAAGACAAATTGTTTTGACAATACAACATTAAGTCCAATTCTAGAAGAAGAATGGAAACTATTGAGAAAGAGCGGAGGGAACTCAGGGAGGAAGTCAACTCTTTGAAGATTGGTATGGAGCAGATGATTGCATTGTTGGAATCTTTGATCGCAACACAGAATCAACTTTAGTCCACACCTCCTTCTCAACCTCAGGTTATCGTGATTTCTGAGATTGCAACTTCTCTTGTGTCTGTTGCACCTGTGGGTCTTCCACGTCAGAATCAAATGCATGTTGGCTACCCTTGGGGCATGCCTCTTAACTTCATGCCAAATAATTTTGTTCCTACTTCTGAAGTTCCTCCAGTGAGTCAGATTCCTATTTCTTAACATGTAATGGTTATTGCTCCTCAAGTGGTACACACTGTGCAACATGAGGAAATTCGTGTGTATCATGCTGAAACTTTGGTTGGTCAGAACTCAAATGTCCTATGACATGTTGGGACATTTGATCTGACATAAAAAACATGGCAATGTATAAACATATTAAAAACAGTACTGAAAAGATAAACAACACACATAATTGATAACCTAGTTCGGTGACAACAGCACCTACTCTGGGGGCATACCAAGCAAAGAAGGAAATCCACTAGAAAATAGCAATTCAAAGCTAAACTCCCCTGTTTAAAACTTATCACTGAATCAATACCTTGTGCAAATTCTACCTAGGTCCTCCCTATATATGAGAAATCCCATCTCACCTCCAATCACCACATTGAGGTCTAACAGTCCCAGTCTCAGTTACTGTATCAACGAACTTTCACATATATGAAGATTACACTTCACTTACAAAAATAGGAAGACACACTTCCATGACGACAAAACTAGAAGACATACTTCCATGAAAATATTAGAAGAATCACTTCTAAAATAATACCTAGCCAAGACTCTTGACTAAGAACACAACTTAGAGTTACTTAACAGCTTCCTCCAAGAACAATACTACCTCTTGCTTAAAAGCTTCGAGGAGAACAATAATAGAGACTTATAACTCTATAACAATGTTATACTGTCATATCAACATGATATTCGAGAGGCTCATAAATAACCAACTCTCATAGAGAGTGGAACAATGACGAAACCCTAATACTTTTACATACTATACCTGTACAAAACTAGATTACAAAAACTTCTATTTATAACCTTTTTCCCAACTGGATTTGGGCTTCAAAAATGCAGTAGAGAGGTTGCACAAAGTCTGCAAAAACTTCTCCAAAAAAATAGGTCTTCAATCATAACATTCCTAAAATGTCTCCATATTTAGAAAGTTTGAATATCTTGAATAACCAACATAATATCTCTGATTTATAAATCTTGTATGCCACATAGGATTACTAAATATTCCCAGAATATTCAGTAATTAAATCACAATAACTGAATCCAATCTGTCAGTTGTAGAAGACCTGATGTCCTATACTTCTAGTTAGGATATCACATTCGACGTGTTCAAACAGCAAGTTGAAATAACTTGTTCAACATGTTGATGCAAAGTTAGTTTTATCGAAGTTCATGCCAATCATAATTTCAGAGAAATAACAATCTCCCCCTGTTGTACCCCAATTTTTTCCCCTAAGATCCCTTCATCATACCATGTTAATTCACTCACAACAAGATCACACTAGGATTCTTGGTTCCCCTCCCTACATTTAGTTTTGCCATTTTTGAGGGATTACCAAGCACCTTGACTTATGTTCCTTTTTTGATCATGAATATTGTTTTGTTTTCTTCATTTAACTAATAAAATGCAATGTTGGTTTGTCTTGCTTGTTATCCATGTAGGTGAAGGCAATGAGAATTAACAAGCTACCTCATGGGTTCATGAGTTTATTTCCATGCCCTAGTGAATATAGCTTGAGAAGTTCAAACCTCACCATTGAATTGGTTTTTGGAGAATTACATGGAAAGTTTTCTTTGGTTCATCACATTTCAAGGTTATTAGATTTGACTCAAAAGTACAAGGGGTTGATTGGAGAAATTGTCATGTTTGGACAAGGCCTTGTTCCTATTGGTCACAAGAGTATATTTCTATCAAATTTCAAGATATAAAAGTGGTTTTTGTGGCTATGAGTCCTCATTATCATCCTCAACAAATTCTATTCACAAAGCAAGAATATTGGTACAAGAAGTTTGTTCAAACTTATCAAAGTTCCTCAAAGCATTTTCTTGATCTATGAGCTAGGATTTTGAACTTCAAAGGAGTACATCTTGCTCAACTTTTGGTATTTTTGAGTGATTCTAAAGATATCCTCCTCTTAAAAGGGTTATCAATAAATCACTTCAAAATTTCCAAGGAGTTTTCATGTGGAAGGAAATTGGTGAAGAATAAAGATTACAAGTCATCCAGATGAATCCACAAATTTACATGAGTGACTTCAAATGGTCCTAACTTGGTCAATTTTTATCACCTTGAGTCCATTATGTTTCCATAATGATCTTTAAGATGTAAACTTTATGCCTTCTTTTATGTGCAAAGTGGGAAAATGGATGGAAGTTGCCTTAAAGATGCAAACGATTATAGGTCCTTTCATGATTTTTTGCCAACTTCAACAAGTCATAACTTGCTCAAATTTTGGATATTTTGAATGATTCAAGTTTAAAAGTGTCATTCAAGAGGTCTACTTCATGCCATCATTTTTGGTCAAGAGCCAATTCCAAGTGGAAGGCCATGTTTGGATGCAAGACATTATAGGTCATTTTTGAAGAAGAATGTGAAATATTTCTAAGTATGGAAAGTCAATCCTTTTTCTTCAAATTTGACTCAATGCAACTTTCATCTCAAACATCCATTTAACTCCATTCTTTTTCCATTGCAAAGCTTGTAACCTCATCTTTCTAAAGCATCAAGAATCATGCCCTAAGACCCCTTGAGTTGAAAGAGCCATTGGTCAGAAGTTGGCACTTTGAAATTGAATTTCTCACCAAGTCAGAATTTTAAAATCCATAATGTGGCCTCTAATCTCAAGTTTTCCACGCGTTTTTTCCTCTAAACATGTTTAGTGAAGTTCCAGATTTGTTTAGCGCATCAAAATGCAAGAATTGGATGAGTTTTGATGAAGTTTGTATCACACTTCACTCGTGCATCAGGTGTGCATGATTTCCCTCCAAAACACATCATTCACTCTTCCTTTTTATGCTATTCGCTTCTCCTATAAATACATGAACTATCCCATTCAATTTCCCAAGCTTGGATAGCCAGAATCACCCTGCCAAACTTGCTCCATAACTCAATTTTCTATAACTTTAAAATCCATTATCGACCCTTTTTCAATCCAATTTTTCCATCAATTCACCTTCCTTGATCTTCCCTGAAGCTAACCATATAATTACATTCAAGAATCGTGCCCTATACTGCTCCATAGAAGTCTAGTTTCAGAGCTCTGCAACTCAACTTCAATAGGTAGATTCCTTCATCAATTCTTCAAAACTCTGATATCATTGTGTTACTCTCATTGCCCTGGTTCTAGTCGCAACACTTACCTTTTATTGGAAACACGTTTTGACCATGAAATTTCAAATCCCATTTCAAAACTTTCCTTCCAAATTTCTTGAACTACAGTTTATATAAATTTGGTGCGAGGGTGTGGTTGTCTTCGTCTTGAAGAGACGAAGCGAATGGCATAGGTCTGAGCTTCTAATTTTATAGTTTGAGAGACCTGCAATTCGTGATGGTTGGAGGTTAAAGATGACCAACGTGCCATCTTCTAGCCAATGAAGGCGCGCCATCTGTATTTTTCAAATTCTGATTTAATTAATGATTCTGTACAATATTCACTAATGACCATGATATACACAGCACGCCAGATCCCTTGGATTTGATTACTAACGCGTTTTGACTTTCATCCAATGGTCCACATATTTTACTTTTATTTTCTTTTTCTGATTTTTATATTTTAATTGTTTTAAATTTAAAAAAATCATAGAAAATTCATTTTTAGTCCAAATAATCTGAAAAAATTATGAAAAATATTTTTGATTATTCTCTTTCTGATTTTTATTTTTTCACAATTTAATTTTGTGTTTTGGTATTTTTTTACAAATTTTACACTTATTTTATTTGTTTTAAATGCTTAAAAATACTTTTATACATTTTTAAATTCTGAAAAAATTATGGAATGATCCAATGATATTGTGACAAATATTGGTGACCTCATTTTATTTTTGTTTCTGACTTTACTATTTTTTACCATTTTTTGTTTATTTGACCCATTTATTTTAATTTTAAAAATAGTTTCTGACTTAAAAAAATTACCGAAAAATTTGTAAACTTACTTGGGCCTTTTTCTGATTTTCCTTATTTATTTCTCATTATTTTCTATTTTTAAAACATTTTTAAAAATACTTTTTTGTGTATATTAAATACGATATTATTTTGTGATTATTTTCTGGCTGATCTTGGGTTAGATTTTGGATCATGAACTTTATTAACATTATTGGATCCATGGTGTTGAGTTTAACTCCACAAAAATGGATGAATGATTTTAATAATAGTTTGATTAAAATTTAATTCAAATGTGGTTTGTATATTTTTCCCATCCCTCTTCATCTCATCCCTTTCTTATTGCACTCGATGTTGTTGGAGCATGATCTCTATATCATGTCTCAAAACAAATGGTGCATAGATTGCTATTGACCGGCCTCAAAATAGGTGTGACTTCTATATAAGTCCACTTACGATTGCTTAACATAACGCTAAATTTTGTCCCGATTCGAATAAATGATCATTCGTGGCCCAAATTTATGATTGCAAACCCAAGTATGTTAATTTGATCTCTTTGATCCAATAACCTTGAGATTCATTGTGTGGAGCTTTGGTTCTACCAATCCTCTAATGGATCTACAACACCTTTGGTCAACGCGGATCACTTAAATATAGTTGATCATTAAATGGTACTTATGAGAATTCCAAACGAATGATATACTTGACAAAAAACAAATGCCACTTGTTATGTGTAGGGTTTGGTTCTACCAATCCTCTAATGAATTCCAAATGCAAGCTTCAAGATGGTCATCTAACTAACCACTAATTATTGACTTGTTTACCTTATACTTTTATTTTTTTATGCTTTATGTACTATTTACTTTTAGCATTTACATTTCATGCCATTTTCATCTTTGCTCATTTGAGCATTTATTTTCTTTCCATTTTTTACTTTGCTCACTTGAGCTTTTCTTTTCCTTTCTTAAGACACTTAATTATCAACATAAACCCTAAAGAATCTTTAATGGTGCTTGGACTATTTGGTTACTATCCTTGCCATTATGGAGCATGGGACTTTTCTTGGACTTAGGATTAGAAACCTTGACCTATCTTGGATATCTTATCTGATTATTTGTCTGGAGTTATTGAGGTTTACCTAAAGACATTGGGTTGCTTGTTTGTTTTTATGTGCAGGTTTTTGTGATTACACCCTTTGTTTGTAATCTGGAATTCACCCGTATACAGCTGTTACTCTGCCCAATTTTTTTGTGAAGACTTAATACACTTGAAGTTTGGTTCTCTCAAGAGGTCTAGTATTTCTTTGCTTGATTGATTTCAATCCAAGGAATGGGGATTCTATCTTGGCTCATAATGTCAAGTATCGGTTTCTTGTTGGTTAGATGGTTCTTATCCCTAGCTTTTACCGTATGCTTTAGTATAGTCCCTTCTTCTTTAATTTCAAAAATATTCTTTCCCTTTTTGAAAACTCTTATTGTTTTTGAACTTGAACCACTTTCATAATAAACTTGGACTTATGTCCATGCATTTTAAAAAAAAAATCATAAATAAACTCCAATCAACTTAATAATGCCTTGAAATTTTTGTGAGAAGATTAAAAGTCAATCAATCTCATTTCAAACCATTTTGCCACTTTAGCTTTTATCTTTAAACTTTTCTTAAAAAAGGTTAAACTCTTGTCAATCCTTGTAGTGATGCAAACAACTATACTTCTATAATATGTAGTAAAGAGAGATATTTTCCACTTGGGTGTTGAGTGAGGCATTGTTGATTTTTAAAATCCAAACCATATCCTCCACTTTGAGATGATGCAAATTCTCCTTTCTCATGATTGTGGGTAGTAAGTATGTTTTCCATACGGACAATGACAATGATGTTTCATCTCATAAAATTAATCAACGCGTTTGTGTTATAAATTTTTAAAAGAGGAACTATGTGTACCCTGATCCCCTATTGCACGAAAAGGTGGTATATAGGCTATAAAGGTTCGCAACCGCGGCGGGTGAAAAAATTATAAAATTAAATATATTTCTTTCCTCACCTCCACCATCCATTTTTTTATATATACAACATTTTTTTATAACCAAAATATACAGATTTTAGAAAGAGGCTCATGCGGAGTACTGTAGATGTTTAGGGTGCTAATACCTTCCCTTTGCATAACCAACCCTCTTACCTTGAATCTTTCCCCCTCTTTTTGGGTTATTCGCTCTTTTCCCATTCCTTTGGAAACAATAAAGCGCGGTGGAGATTTATATTTTGATTTGTATAAAGTCTAGTCAATCCAATGGCTTAGTCTTGAACATTTCTACCGCTACACCCTCTTTGGAAAATTTTGGCTAAAACAACCAAATAACCCTTCCACAAGAAAACACCATAATCATGTTTGAAAATAAATCAAACACGCACATCAGAGGCATACAATAGCAGAAATCACCCTAGTAGGGTTAGCAGCAAAGTAGCAAAACAATAAGACACACATTTAGTAGTAAGTTGATCTACTAACACAGCTGCAACCAATAAAGAAAACATAAGTTCTCAACATCATGATGTCAAGACATCATGTCTGACATCTCTTTAGAGCCCTTTAGTCCATAACAGCAGGGACACCTCCTCAACACCTGCTAAGCACACACTTTAGAGAATAAGAGCTTATCCTCCTCAATAGCAGCCAACAATCAGTGGTTAGTACACACTTACGCATTTCTCCCTCTTTTTATCCATAATATGACAAAGGAAGAAACTAACCAAAAACAAACCACAATAGAACATTAAAGTAATGCTAATTCCAAACCAAAACAGAAGAACACAATTGCAATGCATAATGAGAACCATGTGCCATACTCCCTCCTGATAGCACCGTCCATAATATTTCCTTGTCAGCCTTAAGGATAACATGTCTTGAAAAAAACTTCTTCACCAATCAGTAGAAAATGTTTCACATCATTTTCTACACATTAGGAAGCAAGAACACCCAGCCTTCCAACAGACTCTAAGCCTACTCCTTTTAGCCAGAAGTAGAAGCACTTACCAAGACATAAGAACATCATATACGTGACATCTCTCAATAATAAATACCCTTAGAGAGTCCTAAAAAAAATCATTAGAGAAAAATAAATTCTCCCACACATGTTGAACCATAACCACACCCTTATGAAACCAATTTGAACTAGATACTCCAGCTCCATGTCTTCTGACCTCTTCAAGGACATGTCTGATATATGGCCTTACTGAACCACACACTTCATCATACCTCTTTGCATGACCAAGATGGCATGCACACTTTCTTTGACATCACAAACAAAAACAACCAGTTTGCTTGCTTCACAAGGTCCAGGATGACACAATTGCAGCAAAGGAAAACAATTCTCCACAATATTCCTGATCATATCACACTATCTGATACTAGTTCTCTGCCCTTACATTCACTAGCAATTATTGATACTAGTGAAGTCTTAAACATAGTAGTCATGCATTCACCAAGCATATTGTGATCGGTGGATCTGGAACTGACTGTTTAACGCTGGTTCGCGAAATGTCGCGGAAGCAAGAGTCGCCACCGTCTTTTATTTTCTCCAAATGGAAAGGACAAAAGCACAGAAAAAATCCTTATAGAGATTGCTCTCGGTTCGGGAGGTAGATTATAGAAAGGGAAGGTGTTAGCACCCTTTCTATCCATGGTTATCCATGGGCTCTTAGATACTTGCTCATTTGTGTGTTCAAAATTGTTTGTTTGCTTTTCAATATGGGTTTTAAAAAGTTTCTTTGAAAATTCCAGTTCGACTCTTGTATCAGTCCTCAAGAGTGTTTGAAAATTTGCTTTCGAAAGCTTTTTGAAAAGGTGTCGGTGTGAAAAGTATTTTGGATTTGTTTTTGAAATTAGAGCAAGTATCTAGAGTCGTCTACCTACCCTAAGGAATTCGTCTGTGTAGATGTCCTTTAAAGTAGTGTCATCCCACCATTGAGAGGTAGGTAGCACCACCGTTGGAGGTGTTCGGGTCAATTCGAGGTTCGGGACATGGTGATCACCAGAGCAATAGGAAGACACCTTAGAAGCTACCCTCATGTCAGGTTCCCGGATCATGAGGACTTACTAAGACATCCTCTACTCGACGATCACCTTTCGAGGCAAGGCAACAGTGAGGCGTACCCTAGGGGTGGTGTGTGATTTGTGTGTCAGATTCAGATATTTAGTCTTGTCATGTCATGGGTGATCTAAGCGTTCGCTTTTATTTTTGTCCATTCATTCTTGCATGCCTTGATTAACAGTTAAAATATTGCGAGAAATAAAAGTTCTAAGCTATTACAAAAGGCGCGGGTCCACATCGCCAAAATTTCCAGGACCCGATTTGACAGAAAAAATAAAGAAATAAAATAAGGTGCGAAATATAAATGTTACATGGCTTTGGGAGAAGTACATAAATATTAAAAGGAAAAGAAACAAATATGCGAATTGAATTTTAAATTGAAACGAGGGCGTTGGACCCTTTTTAATTAAATTAAATTAAACGATTATTAAATTAATAAAATTAAAATGAAAATAAATTTGTTTTTGGTATTTTAAGATTTTATTGGAAAAAAGAATTAAATGAAATTGAGAAACTAACCCTAATTCTAAATTTTTTATTTGTTAAGAAAGTATTAAACTTTAACCTAAAATTAAACCTAATTATTTTACATGCAAATTATAAAAATAAATAATAGGAAATATTTAATTATTATGAAAGAAAAGAAAAAGGGATAAAAATGATTATAAACCCTAATTCTACCAATTTTAGATTTTATTAAGGAAAATATTACAATTAAACCTAATTTAATAACTAAAGTTAATTAAGGCAATTTATTTACAAAAATACTAGTTAAATAAAATATTTATTATTTTTTATCTTTTTCTGATTTTTTTTTGTGTTTTTTTATATTATTGTGAAAATAATTAAATTAAAAGAATTAATTAAAATAAAGACAATAATTGAAATAAAAAGATATAAAAAAAGAAAGAAAATTCAAACCATGGGGGGTTCTGTCCCCAGTAAGAGGGTTTATTAGCATTTCTGGCCCATTTAAATCCATGGCCTGATTGACTTTCGTGGCTAGCATGTGGCTCCGTTGACTAGTGCCTATGGTGTCCATCAGATCTGGTCCCTTGGATTGGCATTATTGGCCAAGTGGCACGCCAGAAACTGTGGACGTATGGTGGTCCTTGAAGCTGAAATTGCATAGGAACGTTAATTGCAAAATAATATGGAAAGGGTGAGGACCTGGGGCTCGAACCCAGGTCCTGAAGATTACCACTAAGACGCTTGACCAATGGAGCTAGTGAGACGCGTTTGTACCTAAAACAACATACAAATAATATAAACGAAAACAAGGGTTAGTGGAAGTCTGGCGCGAAAATTCAAACCAACCATTCGTTGCCTGCCACCGAGTCATCGTCTTCGTGGTTGTTTATTTTCCTGAAATACAAAAAACAGAGGCAACGGTTTTGAACCGTTCCAAAAGGCATCATTATAGAAAATAACGATTAGGCCATATGGCCATATAAATTAGGCGCGAGGGTGGATTTTGCATCGTCCAGGCATGCTTGTTTCAATGGTCCAAGTCTTGAGTGCTAATTTTTTCTTAACTAAGAAGCCCTAATTCAAGGTCCTGAAAACCCTAAGCATCGCCCATGGTGGTTTCTTGTATAGTGCGTAAAAACTCAATTCATCTACATGGTTAGCTTCAGGAAGGTCCCATTAGTACAAGTCAATCATAAAAATGCAATGATATGGTCTAAATTACAAAATACGTTTATGCAAAAAGAGCTATGCAGTTTGCCTTCGAATTACCACTTCTTTGAGTATGGGACACAGTTCTCGATTGGAATCGTCTCCTGGCAACCTTGGCAAGCTAATGGAGTGGTTGTTTTGTCTTGAGAGGCCCTGCAATCGTGATTTCAGTTTTCAACTTTTAAGCAAAAAACTCAAATGTCGTTCTTGGTCTGTAGCGCAGCTTAGAGGTTTTTAGGATTAGGTTTTGCATCTATATGTACCTGTGAATGATTAGGGTTAAAGAAATCACCCAAAAACCTTTGCATTCATGATTTGCAAGATTTGATTTTCCAAGATCTTTTCAAATATTTTTCATGCCTATTTGGTACAAATCATGGCCAATTGACTTCAATTACTTCTATATCTGATCATGCACGAATTATTGAGTATATATCATGCATAAAAAGATTGAAAAACTTAGGTTTAGTATTTTTTATATATTTTAATTAATTAAATGAATTATTAATGATTAAAAATCCAAATAAATAAAATAAAAATGATAAAAACTTCCCTTTGGGCCAAATGGTCGTGCACATGCCTTAGATAATGAATGGTGGAAGAAAAAGAGGCCCATTAGCAATTTTAGGTCATTTGAAGCAATGTTGACTTTTCAAAATATCCAAAAATATCCCAACTTCTACAAGGCATAACTTGCCCAATTTTTAAGCTTTGCTCATGTTCTTGGACATTTTGGAAAGGTCTTTGAGTCCTCTAACTAATGTCTTTGGTACCATGTCATTTTGATTTACCAATCTCAAGTTATGGCCTTTGACTTAAAGTCCCTTTTTGTTGACTTTTGAAAATGACCTATAATGTTGAAATTGATAACTTTTTGTGAGAGCATTTATTGGACTTGAAGTGTGAAGATGAGTTGTAGGAAATGTATTTATCTTCAAAATGAGATTTGGATGGAATTTTTCTGATAATCCATGTGAAAGTTATGCCCTGGTCAATTTACGGTTGACTTTTTCAACTGTCCAAATAAGGAAACCTTTGCATCTTGATGATTTTTGAGCCAAGCTTTGAGAATCATGATCAAGCATTGATCAAATGATGTTTGTGGCTTCAAAATGAGATATTGACCAAAAATTTGAACTTTTGACTGCCAAATGACCATTTTGCCCCTATAGTTGACTGTAGTGCAATTAGGGTTTTTGACTGTGCAATTTTGTGTTGAAAGTCTTGAAACTTGGTATGAGGATGCTTGACCATATTTGTAGGCATGTGGGACTTGATTGGACCCTTGGAAACTTCATTTTCTTGATCAGAACCAAAACCCTAATTTTGACTGTTTAGGAGGCCCTTGAATTGTGCAACCCTTGGGGAATTTTGCAGCTTTGACTTTGCAATTCTTGAAGAATATGGGACGGAAAATTTTGGGGTACAACAGTTGCCTCTGTTCAATCTTCTTAGACCTGAGGATGCAGATTGGCTGACGTGCCTTTCGTAATCCGAAGGTGGAAGATGATTGAACACTAGAGTGCCCAAAAATTTGCGCTCACATAGTAGCAGTGTGATGGTGGGAATGGGCTTATAGATGCCATTTAGAGATTGATGGATAGGATGATGGGCTTATAGATGCCATGTTAATAGATGATGGAAGGTGGATGGGCTTATAGATGCCATCTGGATGTCAATCGCATAAGAGATTCCTTAGCGAGAACTTGCATACCTCAACAAGAACGATGAGAGAACCTTGGTGGGAATTACCATCTCCGCAGTATCGGGGAGAGAACCATAGGCGATTACAACCTCAATAGCAATCATTGAGAAAACCTTGGATGGAATTATCATCTCCGCAGTATCGGGGAGAGAACCATAGGCAATTACAATCTCAATAGCAATCATTGAGAAAACCTTGGATGGAATTATCATCTCCGCAGTATCGGGGAGAGAACCATAGGAAATTACAATCTCAATAGCAATCATTGAGAAAACCTTGGATGGAATTATCGTCTCCGCAGGATCGGGGAGAGAACCATAGGCAATTACAATCTCAATAGCAATCATTGAGAAAACCTTGGATGGAATTATCATCTCCGCAGTATCGGGGAGAGAACCATAGGCGATTACAATCTCAATAGCAATCATTGAGAAAACCTTGGGTGGAATTATCATCTCCGCAGTATCGGGGAGAGAACCATAGGCAATTACAATCTCAATAGCAATCATTGAGAAAACCTTGGATAACTTCTACTGAGTCTTCATTAAAAAAATATGTTTGGGGTCGATTTAACTGGACTAGAGAAGGCCTTGGACTGGATAAGAAATCTTTGGAGTCGATTAACTGAACCAGTCTAGGTCTTGGAATGTCTTCAACTGGGTTTTTATCAGAAAAATCTGTTTGGGGTCGATTTAACTGGTCCAGAGAAGGCCTTGGACTGGATAAGAAATCTTTGGAGTCGATTAACTGAACAGGTCTAGGTCTTGAAATATGATTGAGGATTTAACTGAATCTTTCCTGAAAGGTAAAATAGATTTTGCTTCCGCTGGGGATGATAATTGCAAGAATACCGGTGGGAGAAGATGACTCCGTTGGGGAATAAACTTGGCGAATGGATTACTCTGCGGGGAGAAAAGTACTCTAATGATCTTGCTGGGAAGCAATACTCTTGTGGGGAGAGAGGTACTTTGTTGAGTTGTTGATAATGACTTGCTGGGGATACCCTTGTTGTGTTGGAAGTGTTAATAGACTTCGCTGGGGATAAGAAGACTGCGCTGACGATGACCTTTCCGTGGCTTTTGGCTGAGGATAACCCAGTTATATCCCGGTAAGGAAATAACTCTTTGAATAAAGCCGGGCGACGCGTTCGTGCTCTGCGAGGATAAGCTTCCAGAATCTACTGGGGATAAGCTTACTGCTTGGGGAGATGAATTCCAACTTTCCTGGGGAACTGGATTGGACTCTCCTGGGGAAGTTTTGAACTGCGGGGGAAGTGATTCCTTTGAATGTTGGTATGCCGTCGGGGAACAATCTTTAGACCAAGACTTCCGGGGATGCTTGTTAAGAATATGTATATTGCTGCTGGGGAATGTTGAGATCTGCTGGAGGATACTCAATTTCCTTAAGGTTTGATAATATAGCTTTGCTCGAGGAGAGTATACTGTCTTGCTGACTTACTCTCTGGGGGATTGAGATACCTGGTTATGTTTTCCAGCTGAACCTACCTTGGTACCTTGGTGGATAGAACAATTAGATTGTTTAGACAACTCTTTATTGCCCCTGTTTCTAATGTTACCTGTATTTGACCCTTTGTTTCGTATGCAAATATTCATGAGTTAGCAAATTATTGTCAATGCATATATCACAAATTGAACCTTGGACGTTCTTCGCAAAACAAAACAGAAGAAGAAAAACAATTGGCACTTTCAACTGAAAAATATACTTGTATTGATTTTTGAATGGCCTGTAAATAGGCGTTTTGTGTACAAGAGGCTGACGTCCTGGTAAGAGAACGCCGCCGAACAAAAGAGTTTATACAAATTTTGTACAAAAGAAAATAAAACAGCTGTGTGAAATGAATGATCCCACTGGGTTTCAACTCTGCTATTGCCATTATATCTCCGAGCGTCTCATCACTTAATGACCTTGGTTGAAGGTGAAGCTGACTGATCGATGCCGTCTGAACTTGATGTAGATACCGGATTCTAGATGCAAAGTGATCCAATGAGACATAGTATTACGCTTTTATCCCTAACTTTTGCCTGGACCTCCCTTTCGGGTTTTCAGTCCACCGGGATACCCATTTTTGCCCAAGTCGCCTTTTCAGGTTTTCGACTTGCCGGGTGTACAGATTTTTTCATTTCATCCCTTCATTTTGCCCGAACCCTTTTGGTTCGCCGGGAAGCCCTAATTTTTGCCTAGGCATGTCAGCCTAGCGGGTCTTTTTTATGCGTAGTATCTTTTTACTATGTCCGCATTGGCGGGGTGAGGAAGGTCGTCACCATCCATATTTGTTAAAATCATGGCTCCTCCTGAGAACATATGTTTAACCACAAATGGCCCTTCGTACGTAGGGGTCCATTTGCCCCTTGGATCACTCTGAGGAAGGATGATTCGCTTGATCACCAGATCCCCAACTTGATATTCCTGTGGTCTGACTTTTTTGTTAAATGCCCTGATCATCCGTTTCTGATACGTCTGGCCATGACAGATAGCAGCAAGTCTCTTTTCATCAATAAGGTTGAGCTGATCAAGTCGTGTCTGGATCCAATCATCCTCGTTCAGATTTGTATCTTTCATTATCTGGAGAGAGGGTATTTGCACTTCGATCGGTAAGACTGCCTCCATACCATAAACCAAGGAGAAAGGAGTTGCCCCGGTTGACGTCCTGGCTGAGGTACGGTACCCATGTAGAGCGAACGGTAACATCTCGTGCCAATCTTTATAAGTCACTGTCATTTTCTGCACGATTTTCTTGATATTTTTATTTGCTGCTTCTACAGGCCCATTCATCTTCGGTCTGTAAGGAGAAGAATTGTGGTGCTGTATTTTGAACTGCTCGCAGAGCTCAGTGATCATCTTGTTATTCAGATTGGTACCGTTGTCTGTAATAATTCTTTCTGGGACGCCGTACCGACAGATCAGATTATGCCGAATGAACCGTGCCACAACAGTCTTGGTTACCGTAGCGTAGGATGCTGCTTCGACCCACTTTGTAAAATAATCAATCGCCACTAGGATGAAGCAATGTCCATTAGATGCCGTAGGTTTAATCTCACCGATCATGTCTATGCCCCACATTGCAAACAGCCAAGGCGCAGTCAGGACATTCAGCGGAACTGGAGGAACATGCATCTTGTCTGCATAAATCTGGCACTTATGGCATGTCCTGGCATGTTGGTAACAGTCTGCTTCCATTGTAGACCAGTAATATCCTGCCCGAAGGATCTTCTTTGCCATTGTATGTCCGCTAGAATGTGTACCAAAGGTCCCTTCATGTAGCTCTTCCATGATCCTTTCTGCTTCAGTCTTATCCACACAACGCAGTAAGGTCGAATCATGGTTTCGCTTGTACAAGATGTCGTTGCTAAGGAAGAACTTTGCTGCGAACCTTCTCAAGAACTTCTTATCATTGATAGAGGCTCCCTCAGGGTATTCCTGAGCTTCCAGATATCTCTTCACCTCGTGGTACCAAGGTTTCTCAGTCACCAACTCGGTCTCGATATCACAACAGTATGTCGGTTCGTCCAGTTTCCAGATGATGATCCGGGGAGCCTCATTATCCCATTTAACTTTGAACATAGAAGACATTGTAGCTAACGCGTCCGCCAACTGATTCTCTTCCCTTGGAAAGTGTTCAAAGGTTATCTTCGTGAAGTGGGGGATCAACGTCAACACACATTCTCTGTAAGGAATAAGGTTCGGATGTTTCGTATCCCACTCTCCTTTGATCTGATTGATCACAAGAGCGGAATCTTCGAAGACACTCAGAAACTTGATCCTTAGGTCGATCGCAGCTTGAAGACCCATGATGCACGCCTCATACTCCGCCATTTTGTTGGTACAGTTGAAGCATAGCCGGGTAGTGAGTGGAGTATGAGTGCCTTGAGGAGATATGATTATAGCACCGATACCGTTTCCCAAAGCGTTGGAGGCTCCGTCAAAGTGCATAGACCATCGGGATCCTTCCTCAGGTCCTTCATCCGGTCCAGGTACTTCACAATCAGTCACAATCATGATACTTTCATCCGGAAACTCGAAGTTCATTGACTGATAGTCATCTACGGCCTGATGTGCCAAGTGGTCTGCCAATACACTTCCCTTGATGGCTTTCTGGGTCGTGTACTGAATGTCGTATTCTGTCAAGATCATTTGCCATCTTGCAATTCTCCCAGACAGAGCAGGCTTTTCGAATATGTACTTTATAGGATCCATCTTTGAGATCAACAAGGTAGTGTGAGTCAGCATATACTGTCTCAGCCGGCGAGCAGCCCATACCAAAGCGCAGCAAGTTTTCTCGAGCAGTGAGTATCGGGTCTCACAGTCGGTAAACTTTTTGCTAAGGTAATAAATGGCCTTCTCTTTTCGGCCAGACTCGTCATGCTGGCCCAACACACACCCCATTGAGTTGTCAAGCACTGTCAGGTATAATATCAGAGGTCTCCCTTCAACCGGTGGCATAAGGATGGGTGGTTCTTAGAGATACTCTTTGATTCTGTCAAAAGCAGCCTGACATTCATCATTCCAGCGTACTACCTGATCTTTCTTCAGCAGCTTGAAGATTGGCTCACAGGTAGCAGTTAGATGCGAGATGAAGCGAGCAATGTAGTTCAGGCGTCCTAAAAAGCCTCTGACCTCTTTCTCTGTCCTAGGAACCGGCATCTCTTGAATAGCTTTCACCTTGGCAGGGTCCACTTGAATACCCATATCACTTACCACGAAGCCTAGCAACTTTCCAGATCTTACCCCGAAGGTGCACTTGTTCGGGTTCAACCTCAGCTTGTATAGTTTCAACCGGTCGAACAACTTCTGCAGATGATCTAGGTGTTCTTCCTCAGTCTGGGACCTTGCGATCATGTCGTCAACATACACTTCTATCTCATGATGGATCATGTCATGAAATAAAGCAACCATGGCACGTTGGTAGGTTGCCCCAGCATTTTTTAGTCCAAAAGGCATGACCTTGTAGCAGAAGGTGCCCCACTGAGTAACAAAGGTAGTCTTCTCCATGTCTTCAGGTGCCATCTTGATCTGATTGTAACCTGAAAAACCATCCATGAAAGAGAACACCCTATGCTGAGCAGTATTATCCACAAGGACATCAATGTGAGGTAGAGGGAAGTCATCCTTGGGGCTGGCCCTGTTCAGATCCCTGTAGTCGACACACATTCTGACCTTACCGTCCTTCTTCGGTACCGGCACCACATTAGCAACCCACTGAGGGTAAGAAGTCACTGCAAGAAACCCGGCATCAAACTGTTTCATAACCTCGGCTTTGATCTTCTCAGACATCTCTGGACGCATACGACGGACCTTTTGCTTAACCGGAGGGCAGTCTTCCTTAGTAGGCAAGTGATGGACCACAATATCGGTATCCAACCCGGGCATGTCTTCGTAGGACCAGGCAAAGATCTCCATATAATCATGTAGCATCTGAGTCAACCGTTGCTTCACCCTGAGCTCTAGGTTGGCACCAATCTTTACCTCTTTCCTGTCTGCCTCAGTACCCAAGTTTATTGTTTCCACTGGCTCTTCATGTGGTTGAATTTCCCTCTCTTCCTGAAGTAACAGTCTTGCAAGCTCGCCAGGCACTTCGCAATCATCTTCACCTTCGTCTTCGGCTAAGTTGATCGGATTTTCGAAGTCATAACTGGCAGTAGCAGAGTCGTTACCAGTGAGATCCAGAGTGGATTGAAACCTGTATGAGTGAGTGTGTGTAAATACAGCTGTTTTGAAATATGTATAAAGGAAGAAAAGACAGAAAAGGAGCATAAGATTTGAAATGCGAGAAAATGTCCAAGATTTTCATTTATGATATATGAAATGACAATTTATATGCCCTCACAAGTGAAACCGTGGTGCCTCGGGTAAGACACCGGGCCATAGAGTTTATTTATTGTTTATTACAAATAATAAAACAAAGAAATTTATTACTGCGTAACAAAAGTAACAGGAGTATGGTCTTTGACAATCCAATTGGTCAATCCGCCTTCAGTCGTCGGGTAGATCCAGCTATTGAATTCTGCTTCATCCACTTCATTATCCTCCCCAACAGCATTCACTCCTGGATTGGTAATAAGCACAGGAGGTCTTCTGATCTTCGCCTTCCGCATAGCTTTCTGACCCTCTGCAGTAAAACCGAGTCCAAATTTGTCAATTTTCTGTGTAAAGTCGGGAAGCCTTCCCCAGTTAGCACATTCACCTTTTTGAACCACAGCCCGGGCATCCTTCAGGGAAGCCATCTTCAAGGGAACATCCTTTTCGACCGCTGTTTCTGCTACTGCTGAAATTGGAAGCACCTCCTCGAAATGCTGAAAGGGGGTTTCAATAAACTCCCCATCCATCTCAATGTATCTGAAAGAATTCAAGTGGCTTACCATATATTCCTCCTCTCCTTGCACAGTGACGATCTTCCCTCTGACGGGGTACTTCAGCTTCTGGTGCAAGGTAGAGGTTACTGCCCCAGCTTTATGGATCCAAGGTCGACCCAATAGACAAGAGTACGATGGACGGATATCCATCACATAAAAAGTAGATTCAAACACTTGAGAGCCCACACGAATAGGAATGTCAACCTCTCCATGAACCATCCTTTTTGAACCGTCAAAGGCTCTGACGATGATATTGCTGGGTTTTAATTCCAGGCCTTCACAGTCCAAACGGTCTAAAGCCTTCTTTGGTAGAACATTCAAGGAAGAACCAGTATCCACCAATACATGTTCCAGGGTAGTGCCCCTGCATTCGATAGAGACATGCAGAGCATCATTGTGGTCTCTTCCTTTTGCAGTCAGGTCAGCATCTGAGAAACCTAAGCCATTGTCTGCTGTCAGATTTGCTACGCAATTAGTGAACTGGACTGCAGATGTCTCTTGTGGCACATGGGCCGTCTTGAGGAATGAGATCAAGGCCTTAGCATGGGCCTCGGAGCATAGCAATAAGGAGAGCATGGAGATCTTGGAGGGCGTATGCCCCAGCTGTTCCACAACATTAAAGTCACTCTTTTTTATTATTTTTAAGATTTCCTCCATCTCTTGTTGGGAGGCCTCAGCATTTATAGGTATCGGTGCCTCCATCCGGGCAGGCTCATCTTCAATTCCTTTGCCCCGAGCATTGGATGACTCGGCAGCAGGGGAAACAACTTGGTCAGTAACAGGAACAGGTACACTTGTAGGTGTTATAAGGAGGGGTCTTCGAGCAGCGGGCGGTGCAATGTCAGGCGAGAAGAGCCTGCCACTGCGAGTAACCTTGGCTGGGCCAGTGATATCACAGATACTGGCGCGAGTGTTGAATTCTTGTTTGATCCCATTCACATACACATCTGCCCCATAATGCCAGGGGACAGCTTTATCAGATAAGTAGGGAAGAGGCCCCGGAACAGTGATAACAACAGGTGCGGCAGTCATGATTTGAACAGGCTTCTTCGGGAGAGCCTTGACTGGATTATTGAAAATGGTAACCACGGAAACTTCTTCTACCAGAACCAACTGAACAGCAGACTTCTTAAACAGAATCTCCTTGCTATCCATTAGGCTTTGGATGCCTAACTTCAGCAAGGGACAACCAGATAGGGAAACAGCACAAAACAGGCAACCCTCACTGCAACCCGGAAATAAACCGGCCAGCAGCAGGTTCCTCTTGACAGTCTTCAGAGGAGTAGCCAGATCATCCACAGAAACAGCGTACACTTCTTCATCAACAGCATTTACCCCATGCTGAGGCATAGGAGAAGTAACCACATTCGGCCTCTCAGGCGCTTCGAACTGCATCTCCTTCGCGTCGATAAGGTCTTGCACCTTATTCCTTAATGCCCAACAGTCATCAGTGGAATGCCCCGGGCTATCAGAATGGTACGCACAGCAGGCATTTGGGTTGTATTTCGGAGAGGCAGTGTTTACACCTTTGGGGGCCTCTCTGACAGTCACTAGGTTGGTGGATAGTAATTGCGGCAAGATTTGGGATAGGGTCATGCTCAAACGGGTAAACTCTCTCCGGGGTCTTTCAGCCCTTTGAGGATTGGTTGGCCGAGGAGCGGCAGCAGGCTTAGCAATCATTATCGCACTGACAGATTGGCGGCGCTCAGATCTCTCTGGTCTCGGGGAACCATATACAGCACTAGCCTCCTTTTTGAAGGGTTTCTTCTCAGAACTAGATGATGCACCCTTCAGAATCTTTCCAGACTTCAACCCAGCCTCAATTCTCTCTCCAGTCAGAATCAGGTCAGTGAACCCTGCAGACGAATTCCCAATAAGATGGTTGAAAAATGGCCCAGATAGGGTCCCCAAGAACATGTCTACCAACTCCCGATCAGTCAACGGAGGCTGCACCCTGCCAGCCAGGTCCCTCCACTTCTGAGCGTACTCTTTAAAACCTTCACTTGACCCTAACGACATACCCTGGAGTTGGGTACGCGTAGGGGAAAGGTCGGAATTATACTGATACTTCTTATAGAAAGCAGTAGCCAACTCCTCCCAGTTACGAACCTTGGTCCCATCCAGCTGATAGAACCATTCGAGATGAGTCCCTGAAAGACTCTCCTGGAAGAAGTGGATCCACAAATTCTTATCCGCTGAGTACGGTTGAATCTTCCGCACATATGACCTGAGATGTAACTTGGGACAAGACGCCCCGTCGTACTTAATGAAAGATGGTGCTTTGAACTTCCGAGGAATAATCACACCAGTAGACAAACCCAAATCTCCGAAATCCAGCCCAGGTACCTGTTGTATCTCCATAGCATTCAACCTATCTTCCAACTGTTTGTATCTGTCTTCTGTAGGAGGATATTGCTCTTCATCAAAATCAGTCTCGTTGTCGGAGACTACCGGACTAGGACCTTTTTCTGCCTGAGGAGTATCCTTGCCAACAGAAGAACCAGCCTCTTCATTTTGCAGAGTATTACCAAACCTTCGGCCTGAGCTGAACAGAACAGTCCTTCTCTTCTTCTTCTTTTCCTTCTTCAGGAGCAGAGCCTTCAGCTCTTCTTGGCCCTGAGCCAAGCCCATGATTAGTTCCTGAAATTGCGCATTCTGTGCCTGAAGAGCCTTGATGGACATCTCAGTTGATGACGAGTCAGGATTCATGATGTTGAAATAAACAGCGAAGAACGGTAAGCAACCTGAAAAGAAGAAAACCTGCTATGCACATGATGACTGGAATGCGTATGATTTATGTTTTCAAAGACAATCGGGAATCAACTTTGTAAACAAAAAGGAACACACTTCATTAGATTCAACTTTGAAACTGAAATTATTCAACAGGTTGCCCTTAGGCGTTACATGAAAGGAAATACTGAAAAGGGAAATAAAACTGTAAAAGAACATTCGGAGCTCCTTATTGATCCCATGGTCTCCTCTTCTCCGTACGGATGTAGGCATTCAGAGCTCTCTCATTCTCCAACTGCTTTGTCAGCTTCTGGATCTTTAATTCCTGCTCGTTGAACTTTTCCCGGTAAGAATCCCGCTCTTCTCGCAGTTGCGACCAAGATCTCTTCAATGTCTCATAATCAGTAGGTATCTGAGGAGGAAGGACAGTTGGAGGAACACCATCTTTGTCGGGACACTCAAGAATGACGGGTCTGACGGCTTCGTACGGCATACCTAACTTCTGAGCACGGATGCGAACCCATTTGTAGTAGGCTTCCATAGGTAAAGAAGTCTTTGGCCCCAACTCTTGTGGGTCAGCTTTATGAACTTTGTCCCAAGCCTTGATGAACCTACGACGCATCTCGTCACTATCCACCTGAAACTCAAAACTGATGTGAGGCACCAACATCTCATGGGGGCCTGCTCTTCTTGCTCTTCCAAACTGACGGAGCACTAGACATGCATTGTAAGAGATCCCTCCTTGGGTACCAATCAGAGGAACATTAGGGTATTCCCCGCATCGATCAATGACAGCTATCTCATCCAAACCTCTGCAAGTCCAAATGATGTCTTTGTCGGTGAGAGACATTAACCTATGAGCCCAACCTCTTCCTTCTTGGTTCTTCAGTACGAACTTGGGGAGGTGCGAAATAACCCACCTCACCAACAAAGGGATACAACACCATAGGGTTCCTCGTCTTCGGGTAGTACGAGCATGAAGTTGTTGCAAGATGTCACCCAAGAGATTGGGCACAGGATTCTGAGACATAAAGATCCTTATGGCAGTGACATTAATGAAGTTATCAGGATTAGGAAACAAGACTAACCCATAGATTAGGAGAGCCAAAATGTCTTCATATGCCCTAAAGTCCAGGTCATTCCAGAAACTGTTAGCTTTACCGATCAGAAACTTGGCCAAGAAACCCTTAACTCCGCTTCTAGTCACCCAGTTGTCCATTACCTCTTGATGTGTCAAGGGAAGAGCTGCAGCAACATCCTCAAGCCTGAGGGTCTTTTCCCAACCAGTAAAGGGAGTCTGATCCAAGATAGGGATACCAAGAAAATCAGAGAACTCTTCCAGGGTAGGGACCAGCTGGAAGTCTTGAAAGGTGAAGCACTGGTACAGAGGGTCATAGAACTGGGTCAGAACGCTCGTCAATTGTTGATCCCGCTTTGCAGTGACTAAACTGAGAAGAGAACCATGTCTCTGAATGAAGGAAGTGGTATTTGGAATTCTGCTAACCAACTCCTCAAGCAACTCAGGTGAATGAACAAAGTTGAACCGGATAGTATTCCTTCGCACAGGCATCATGATGTCCTACAAAACAGAGCAAAGGTGAAACCCTCTTGTCTTTGAAATGGTCAGTCCTTATGCAGAATGCATGCAATGCTCATGATGTTATGATGTTATGATAAAGCACACCACAAATAGATACAAAGGCAAACATGGTAAGGCACACAATTCACACAAGGCAAGCCCCTAAATTTTAGGCCAGCATGAGGTCTAGGTACTACCCTCTTTCAGTTTGTTGGTTCATACCTGTCCTATCAAAGTAACCGGGTTCTTAGAGGATCCCAATATCATTGACTACCCTCAATCGGTCATAACTCCAGCATCGCAATCTTTTCTTGCGGCCAGAACCATCACGAGAGTTTAGCCTCAATGGGCGTAGCATACTGCTACTGTTCTAATGGCCAAGTTGTGTCATTTAAGGTTCTAAGGTTGTTGGTGCTTAATGACTCCTTAGAAGACCCGTATTCTCCTCGTTGCGACACAAGGGATATCGGTACAGACCAAGGTGCCACACCAACGTAGCCACTGTTTCACCCGTGTCGGTCTACGCCGGACAGGTCCCTCACAGCTTATGCTACCTAAACAGGGTATCCCCAGATCCGGGTTAGGATCTATGTAACTCCCATGCAACCCACAAAGTTAAAGCAGACAAGTCAATACAATTGAAAACACAGTTATGAACTAACCCTAAGGTACACCTCACTTTAAGTTTAAGTCCCCAGCAGAGTCGCCAGTTCTGTGATCAGTGGATCTGGAACTGACTGTTTAACGCTGGTTCGCGAAATGTCGCGGAAGCAAGAGTCGCCACCGTCTTTTATTTTCTCCAAATGGAAAGGACAAAAGCACAGAAAAATTCCTTATAGAGATTGCTCTCGGTTCGGGAGGTAGATTATAGAAAGGGAAGGTGTTAGCACCCTTTCTATCCATGGTTATCCATGGGCTCTTAGATACTTGCTCATTTGTGTGTTCAAAATTGTTTGTTTGCTTTTCAATGTGGGTTTTAAAAAGTTTCTTTGAAAATTCCAGTTCGACTCTTGTATCAGTCCTCAAGAGTGTTTGAAAATTTGCTTTCGAAAGCTTTTTGAAAAGGTGTCGGTGTGAAAAGTATTTTGGATTTGTTTTTGAAATTAGAGCAAGTATCTAGAGTTGTCTACCTACCCTAAGGAATTCGTCTGTGTAGATGTCCTTTAAAGTAGTGCCATCCCACCATTGAGAGGTAGGTAGCACCACCGTTGGAGGTGTTCGGGTCAATTCGAGGTTCGGGACATGGTGATCACCAGAGCAATAGGAAGACACCTTAGAAGCTACCCTCATGCCAGGTTCCCGGATCATGAGGACTTACTAAGACATCCTCTACTCGACGATCACCTTTCGAGGCAAGGCAACAGTGAGGCGTACCCTAGGGGTGGTGTGTGATTTGTGTGTCAGATTCAGATATTTAGTCTTGTCATGTCATGGGTGATCTAAGCGTTCGCTTTTATTTTTGTCCATTCATTCTTGCATGCCTTGATTAACAGTTAAAATATTGCGAGAAATAAAAGTTCTAAGCTTTTACAAAAGGCGCGGGTCCACATCGCCAAAATTTCCAGGACCCGATTTGATAGAAAAAATAAAGAAATAAAATAAGGTGCGAAATATAAATGTTACATGGCTTTGGGAGAAGTACATAAATATTAAAAGGAAAAGAAACAAATATGAGAATTGAATTTTAAATTGAAACGAGGGCGTTGGACCCTTTTTAATTAAATTAAATTAAATTAAACGATTATTAAATTAATAAAATTAAAATGAAAATAAATTTGTTTTTGGTATTTTAAGATTTTAATGGAAAAAAGAATTAAATGAAATTGAGAAACTAACCCTAATTCTAAATTTTTTATTTGTTAAGAAAGTATTAAACTTTAACCTAAAATTAAACCTAATTATTTTACATGCAAATTATAAAAATAAATAATAGGAAATATTTAATTATTATGAAAGAAAAGAAAAAGGGATAAAAATGATTATAAACCCTAATTCTACCAATTTTAGATTTTATTAAGGAAAATATTACAATTAAACCTAATTTAATAACTAAAGTTAATTTAGGCAATTTATTTACAAAAATACTAGTTAAATAAAATATTTATTATTTTTTATCTTTTTCTGATTTTTTTTTGTGTTTTTTTATATTATTGTGAAAATAATTAAATTAAAAGAATTAATTAAAATAAAGACAATAATTGAAATAAAAAGATAAAAAAAAGAAAGAAAATTCAAACCATGGGGGGTTTTGTCCCCAGTAAGAGGGTTTATTAGCATTTCTGGCCCATTTAAATCCATGGCCTGATTGACTTTCGTGGCTAGCATGTGGCTCCGTTGACTAGTGCCTATGGTGTCCATCAGATCTGGTCCCTTGGATTGGCATTATTGGCCAAGTGGCACGCCAGAAACTGTGGACGTATGGTGGTCCTTGAAGCTGAAATTGCATAGGAACGTTAATTGCAAAATAATATGGAAAGGGTGAGGACCTGGGGCTAGAACCCAGGTCCTGAAGATTACCACTAAGACGCTTGACCAATGGAGCTAGTGAGACGCGTTTGTACCTAAAACAACACACAAATAATATAAACGAAAACAAGGGTTAGTGGAAGTCTGGCGCGAAAATTCAAACCAACCATTCGTTGCCTGCCACCGAGTCATCGTCTTCGTGGTTGTTTATTTTCCTGAAATACAAAAAACAGAGGCAACGGTTTTGAACCGTTCCAAAAGGCATCATTATAGAAAATAACGATTAGGCCATATGGCCATATAAATTAGGCGCGAGGGTGGATTTTGCATCGTCCAGGCATGCTTGTTTCAATGGTCCAAGTCTTGAGTGCTAATTTTTTCTTAACTAAGAAGCCCTAATTCAAGGTCCTGAAAACCCTAAGCATCGCCCATGGTGGTTTCTTGTATAGTGCGTAAAAACTCAATTCATCTACATGGTTAGCTTCAGGAAGGTCCCATTAGTACAAATCAATCATAAAAATGCAATGATATGGTCTAAATTACAAAATACGATTATGCAAAAAGAGCTATGCAGTTTGCCTTCGAATTACCACTTCTTTGAGTATGGGACACAGTTCTCGATTGGAATCGTCTCCTAGCAACCTTGGCAAGCTAATGGAGTGGTTGTTTTGTCTTGAGAGGCCCTACAATCGTGATTTCAGTTTTCAACTTTTAAGCAAAAAACTCAAATGTCGTTCTTGGTCTGTAGCGCAGCTTAGAGGTTTTTAGGATTAGGTTTTGCATCTATATGTACCTGTGAATGATTAGGGTTAAAGAAATCACCCAAAAACCTTTGCATTCATGATTTGCAAGATTTGATTTTCCAAGATCTTTTCAAATATTTTTCATGCCTATTTGGTACAAATCATGGCCAATTGACTTCAATTCCTTCTATATCTGATCATGCACAAATTATTGAGTATATATCATGCATAAAAAGATTGAAAAACTTAGGTTTAGTATTTTTTATATATTTTAATTAATTAAATGAATTATTAATGATTAAAAATCCAAATAAATAAAATAAAAATGATAAAAACTTCCCTTTGGGCCAAATGGTCGTGCACATGCCTTAGATAATGAATGGTGGAAGAAAAAGAGGCCCATTAGCAATTTTAGGTTATTTGAAGCAATGATGATTTTTCAAAATATCCAAAAATTGCCCAACTTCTACAAGGCATAACTTGCTCAATTTTTAAGCTTTGCTCATGTTCTTGGACATTTTGGAAAGGTCTTTGAGTCCTCTAACTAATGTATTTGGTCCCATGTCATTTTGATTTACCAATATCAAGTTATGGCCTTTGACTTAAAGTCCCTTTTTGTTGACTTTTGAAAATGACCTATAATGTTGAAATTGATAACTTTTTGTGAGAGCATTTCTTGGACTTGAAGTGTGAAGATGAGTTGTAGGAAATGTATTTATATTCAAAATGAGATTTGGATGGAATTTTTCTGATAATCCATGTGAAAGTTATGCCCTGGTCAATTTACGGTTGACTTTTTCAACTGTCCAAATAAGGAAACCTTTGCATCTTGATGATTTTTGAGCCAAGCTTTGAGAATCATGATCAAGCATTGATCAAATGATGTTTGTGGCTTCAAAATGAGATATTGACCAAAAAATTGAACTTTTGACTGCCAAATGACCATTTTGCCCCTACAGTTGACTGTAGTGCAATTAGGGTTTTTGACTGTGCAATTTTGTGTTGAAAGTCTTGAAACTTGGTATGAGGATGCTTGACCATATTTGTAGGCATGTGGGACTTGATTGGACCCTTGGAAACTTCATTTTCTTGATCAGAACCAAAACCCTAATTTTGACTGTTTAGGAGGCCCTTGAACTGTACAACCCTTGGGGAATTTTGCAGCTTTGACTTTGCAATTCTTGAAGAATATTGGAGGGCAAATTTTGGGGTACAACACATATTATTGTAGACAAGATCAGAATCTGCATATTCTGATCCACATAGTCAGAACTACATCTTCTAACACTAATGTTGATCCCCCAAACTCCACATCCATAATCCCAATGATCCTTTAGAAATAAATCACCACACAACCACCAAACATCATGTTACAACATCATTTGGGACATTAGCTTCTCATTACATAACCTAATCACATTGGTTCCTAAAAAAACACCATATAGAGGACTCATTATGCATAGACGTCCTTCAAGAAGCAAGAAAAACACAGCCACTTCAGCTTAATCAAGTTACCAAAAACACCTGAACATCATGGGGAGAAATAAATTCTCACACACATTTCTGAGAAAATAGTTTAGAAAGAAGATTTGCATCCACACATATGATAAGTACCCAAATCCCGACAAGGTCTTTACCATCAGTCACATGCACATCTTCATCAAATCAGACTTATACCCAACTCTCGACAAGGTATTTGTCATCAAAGAAAACTTTCCTCACACATAAATAGCAGATGATGCTACCATACACCACATACTCATGAAGGTAAATATGCTCCCAATCACTTTCTGAATCATATTTTTCAGAACATAATTCTACATGAACACTTCAAACAAATATCCAGCTCCCGGCAGAGTATTTGCAATCAATCATATGCATATCTTTATCAACAAAGCATTTTCTCATTATCCTTTCTTCACAGTTCCCTCTGAGAGAGACATACAACAGATAGTACCACCTTCTCGCACTAGGTAGGACATTTGATCTAACTTCCTTCTTATGCCCACCACAGACAATCATGACAAGTATCCATACCACAGACTAAGCCAGTTCAGGCTAGTGACTTGACTCCACCATGAGTTCAAAACAAATCCATTTAGCTGAAGAACAAACACCTAAGATGATGTTCCAATATCTTTTTAGACATCAATCTCAGTCACATGGATCCCACCATTTACTATGGTTCTGGAGATAACAACCATAGTAATTTAAACACATCTCATGAGGGAGAATGCAAGAGAACACATACTGGTACTAAACAATCATTGACCAACTCCTGAAATCAGGCCATAGAAACATACAATAACCTACATGTTACACAACTCCAAAAAAAAATTTCTCATACGCACCATGTCTAGATCTCTTGTCTGACAATAAGGAGTTAAACACCATCCTTTTGAACCTAAAGAGGAGATTTCCTCTAACAGGTATCTGGAGCAGGCAACAACAAACAGGGTATAGAACCAGCACCATGCAATAAACATGTATCCTTCTTCAAGATCCTCCACGACTCACAAATGCACTTGAGTCCTTGTATTAACAAGTGTTCCATCATGTGGGGGCACGACATAACTGGACCTAAGCTTGAAGAGGACTTCCCTTGAGTAAACACACCTTTCTCCAAAGGCATGATCAACCACCTCCATAATACTCATGACAAAAACAACTGAAAGCTCATCCCAAATAGTTTGGATGATACTCCAATAGTGCAGACACCCATAAACCACTGAGCTTAGGTTGATACATCTTTATACATTATCCCTCCTTGGATAACTTTTATTATCTTAACAGAATAAGAGTTCCATGCTCTCATAGATTTGATAGTTATATGAAGTTTGAGTAAACAACCTTCATTCTGTTTATAAGAATAAACACTAGCCAGGAATACTGAACAACTTCTGCACACAAATCTTGTTCCTTTGGTCAGAGGAATCTACCAGATGTCAGAGATAATGTCCTCGACATTTATACTGGACTTCATACATGAAAAATCTTGTTGAGATGTCTTTAACAAGTCTAAAAAAACACAAGCTCAACCTCTTCACTCCTATTTCCGTATATCAGAAATAAACTAATCCAAGAAGTAATCAATATGTTGATCATGTCTTGAACAAACATACTTTTCCAAGACATGTTTCTAGGATAGAAACCTCTTAGACACGTAGCACATATGCCTCCTCTTCCAGGTCAGGAGTAGGTTCCAAACATATGTGATAACCACACATTTTTTTAGCACACAGAGCATCTGCTATGCCAACCCTTAGTGTAGTAGGATTCTGAACACCTTGTTCATAGGATGTTCAAACATCTTGTAGAACATCTTTCCAAGGAACTCACCAAACACCAGGAGTTTTCCATCAGATACAAATGCAACAGAAAAAACAAATCAGAAAACTTCTCAACAACCTTCAGGCATGGCTTAGTCACCCTTGTACATAAGCACCACAAACCAGGTGACAACAAACCAGAAGCACATGATCCTGTTTCCAACTACCATGCCTTACACCTTTAGACAAGACCACATCTCAACTTGTCACAAATAGTCCATACTCCACTTTAAGGGACTAACTAAACAACAATATGAAACTACCACGTTCAAACAAGGTTACAAACACTAGGTTACAAACACTTCTATTTATAACCTTTTTCCCAACTGGATTTGGCCTTCAAAAATGCAGTAGAGAGGTTTACACAAAGTCTACAAAAACTTCTCCAAGAAAATAGGTCTTCAATCATAACTTTCCTAAAATGTCTTCATATTTAGAAAGTTTGAATATCTTGAATAACCAACATAATATCTATGATTTATATATCTCGGACGCCATATAGGATTATTAAATATTCCCAGAATATTCAGTAATTAAATCACAACAACTGAATCAAACCTGTCAACTGTAGCAGACCCGATGTCCTATACTTCTGGTTAGACATCCCATTTGAAATGTTTAAACAGCAAGTTAAAACAACTTGTTCAACATGTTGCTGCAAAGTTAGTTTTACCAAAATTCATGTAAATCATAATTTCAGAGAAATAACACATGTTCGTGGTGAAAGTCTAGATATGAATGAGAGGTTGGATGACTTTCAAGATTAGTTCCAAGAGTTGCAGAAGAATTTCAAGGCTATGAAGGGGGAAAACTAGTTTGGTAAGAATGCTTACGCATTGTGTTTGTTCCCCAATGTGAAAGTGCCTGACTTTGAGAACTATAAGGGAAACTCTTGCCCTTAGAGTCACCTGATCATGTATTGTAGAAAAATGGCCACTCATACTGATGACAATAAACTGTTAATTCATTACTTTCAGGACTGTTTAACTGGTGTTGCACTAAAACGGTATATGGGTCTTGATAGTGCCCATATCACCCGTTTCGATGATCTTGTCGAGGCTTTTGTTCGTCAATACAAATACAACTTGGATATGGATTCAGACTGAGATTAACTTCGAGCTATGTCACAGAAAGATAAAGAGTCATTCAAAAAGTATGCTCAAAGAAGGTGTGAGGTTTCCTCCCAGATCATCTCACCAATGGAAGAGAAAGAAATTAATAAGATGTTTTGAAGACCTTGAGTCATTTCTATTATGAGAAAATGGTTGCAAGCGCTCTAAGTGACTTTACAGAAATGGTTGGCATGGGTGTTCTCTTAGAAGAAGGTGTCCATGAGGTTCATTTATCCAAGGATAGAGGTTCATCTAGTGGTGTGAAGAAACATGGTAATGGTTTCTCCAAGAAGAAGGAAAAGTCTAATGTTATTTCTCATGTAAGACAAACGAGATGAAGATGTAAATGTAATTGTCCATATGTTGTCGCCGTTACTCCCATTGTTAATGCGACTATTGATGCAACTTCTTATCAACAACCACAAAAGAATCAACAATCTAATCAATAAAATCATGTTCCGAGGATATCTCAGTTTGACACAATTCCAATGACATACACTACATTGTATCCTACTTTGATACAACGAAAGCTAGTTCAGACTCGTCCTCAACCAGTTGTTCTTGAGTCATTACCATGGTGGTACAAGGTTGATGCCCATTGTACATATCATCAAGGGGCACAAGTTCATGATTTAGAAAAAAAATTAATTTGAAGGTTGAGGTCTATAGGTTGATAACTAGTGGTATCTTATCTTTCAATGATAAAGGGCCAAACGTTCAAGCAAATTAGTTGCCCAATCATGGGGCACATGTAGTGAATATGGTTGCAGGGTGTCTTGGTGAGTACAAGGTTATCGGTGTTTACTTTGTGAGAACTCTATTAGCAGATGTACATGCTAGATTGTGTCAAGTTAGTTTTTTTATGATCATTCTGATTTCTAGTTTTGCCAAGAGAATCCAGAAGGTTGTGATTTGGTGAAGGCGTACATCTAAAGCTTGATGGACTGTATGGTTTTGCAAATTTGTATAAAGCTCCTGGAGGATAACGTGGTTGTGATTATACCCAATTTTTTACATTCCTGAAATTGTAGAAATTGCCTATCAAGGTTAAGAGAATGTTGTTGAATCTTTGGTCATTTGTTGACCAGGGCCAGTTCCATATGAATCTAATAAAGAAATTCCATGGAAGTACCATGCTACCATGCTTGAGAATGGAAAAGTAGTATCTCTTCCTTTTGTTGGTAACATTGCATACATTAGTGACCTGACCAGAAGTCGTAGTGTATTTTCTCCTGCAACTCCTCGAAGGACTAAGCATGTATTGATAAGCAAGAAGGTACATGGGAAGGATCTTATTGAAGTTATTCCAAAACCATTGATTGTTGGGCAATCTAGTAAGCCCGCACAGAATGAAGAGGCTAACTATATTTTGAAGTTGATTAAGAAAAGTGACTATAAAGTAGTTGACCAACTACTTCTGACACATTCCAAGATATCGATTTTGTTATTGTTGTTGAATTCAAAAGCACACCGAAATTCTTTGATGAGATTATTGGAACATGCTTACATGGACCATGATGTAATTGTTGATCAGTTTGATGTCGTAGTCATAAATATCACTGCTTACAATATGCTGAGTTTTAGTGATGAAGAGTTGCCTTCTGGGGGGAAGAACCATAATTTTGCTTTGCACGTCTCAGTTAGATGTTTGGAAGATACCTTCTCTAAAATGTTGGTAGATATGGGTTCTTCGTTGAATGTGATGCCAAAAGATACATTATCAAGGTTGGTGTAATAAGGTGCTCCAATGATGCCTAGTGGAGTAGTTTTGAAAGAATTTGATGGTTCAAGAAGAACAATAATTGGTGAGGTGGATTTACAAATATGGGTGAGTCCTCATATGTTCCAAATCACTTTTCCAATGATGGACATCCATCCCGCTTATAACTACTTGCTGGGACGACCCTGTATTCATAATGCAGGGGAAATAACTTCCACACTTCATCTGAGGTTTAAGTTCATAAAGAATGAGAAATTGGTAATTGTATATGAAGAACAAGCCATGTTGGTGAGTTATCTTTTATACTTTCGTTATATTGATGTTGATGAAACGGCAACCGAAACTCAGTTCCAAGCTCTTACCGTTAATAACAATGGTGCTAAGAAGAATGGGTCATCCATTGCTTCTTTGAAAGATCCTAAACAGGTTGTTCAACATGGATAAGCAGTAGGTTAGGGACAAGTTGTTAATTTTCCTTAGAATAATAATAGATTTGGTTTAGGGTTTACTCTCTATAGGTTAAGAAAAGCTTTGAAAAAACAGGTGGATATCCAGCCCATTCGGGAGGTTTTCCATAGTGCAGGATTTATTCACCCAAGTCACCCTGAAGTTGATGATATTGATGAAGAAGGTGCATAGCCATATTGGCCAAACTTTGTGACGCATGGACAGACGAGCCAGAATTGGACTGTTGTTAATGTTTTTAGTGTTGTTCACATGTCAAAGTTATTTGTTTTTTTTGTCTTTTTCAATCAAATCATTTCACTCTGCTCAAGGTGAAAGTGACATTGTTAGGGATTTTGTTTCATATTTTAAAATCAATCATAAAAGATATTTATTTATCCAAATTGTGTCTTTTATTTTTTTAATTTATCTTGAAAACTGTAATCTAAAAAACTTGTTAAAATAAATAAAATAATATTACATTATTGTGTGTCACTCTTTAATCTGTTTGTTTCTAAAATAAAGTGTAAATTATTGTTCAGATTAATTCATAATAAACCCATTGAAAACAATGAACATGCGCCATCTCCCAAATTTGAGTATCCTATATACGAAGTGAGACAAGAGGAAATCATTAATATTCCAGCAGAAATTTCTCGGTTGCTTGAGCACAAGGAGAAGACCATTCAGCCTTACAAAGAGCGGTATAATTGATCAACTTGGGTTCTGAAGAGGACAAGAAAGAGGTAAAATTTGGGGCACTTCTTGGTCAAGAGGTCAAGAGAATATTGATAGAGTTGTTGAAAGAGCATGTCTATGTTTTTTCTTGGTATTACCAGGATATGTAGGATTAGACACTGACATTGTGGAGCATATATTATCGTTGAAGCTAGAATGTCTGCATGTTAATTAGAAGTTGAGAAGAAATCACCCTGATATGGCTATTAAGATCAAGGAAGAAGTGCTGAAGAAGATTGATGTGGGTTTCCTTATTACATATGTTTATCCTCAATGGGTAGCCAACATTGTGCCAGTATCAAAGAAATATGGAAAAGTAAGAATGTGTGTTGATTATAGAGACTTGAACAAGGCTATTCCGAAAAATGATTTTCCTTTACCTAACATTGATATGTTGGTAGACAATACACTAAGTTCAAAGTCTTCTCCTTTATGGATTAATTTTCTAGATACAATCAGATAAACATTCCACGGGAGGACATGGAAAAGACAACGCTCATCACCCCCTGGGGAACATTATGCTATAGAGTGATGCTCTTCCACTTGAAGAATGCTGGTGCGATGTGCCAGAGGGAAATGACTACCCTATTCCATGATATGATGCATAAAGAAATTGAACTATATGTTAACGATATGATTGCCAAGTCCATGATATGCTAAGGGAATGCATGAATTAATTGTTAAGGAATAAAAAGAAAAGTTTTTATTATCTGGCTTGCCTCGGTTTCGAAACTTCATACCTACGTATCCTTGTCGTATAATAGAGGATATGAGTATAGTAGTTCTTCTCAAAAAGGTTTATTTGTTGATTGTTTTAAAATGAAAAACACGTTGTTGTATTCGAGTTGAAAACATACTTACTACCCACAATTATGAGGAAGGAGCATTTGCAACATCTTGAGGTGGAGGATTTTGCTTGGGTTGTAATCAACAAGACAATCACTCAACACCTAAGTGGAAAATGTCATCAATTCGATACATATTATAGAAGTATAGTTGTTTTCATCACTATAAGAATCAACAAGATTCTAATATTTGAGAAAATGTTTTTAAAGAGAAAAGTGTACTAAGGGCACAAAATGATTTGAATGAGTTTAAGTATTTTGTTACCTTGAAAAAAAAGATTTATGAATTGAACCATATTAAATACTATGAATGAGAGGAAGCACAAGGTTAGGAATGTATTGCCTCATACTTCTCCCAATACTTAAGGCTTAAACAATTTCATCTCAAGCATGTTCCAAACAAATGGTAATGAATTTAATGTCACAACCACTTTTATCATTCAAAGTCAACTTAAATGAACCAAGAATTCCATCAAAACCCTTCAAATTTACTCAAACAACATGGTAATAACATCAAAATAATTACTCAGATTTGACCCGAAATACAAAGATAATAATATCTAAATTCATCGTTCAGAGCTAATACATATGCAATTAAAATTCCTTCAGATTTAACCCAAACAACACAAATAATTGCATCAAACTTTAATGTTCAGAGCTAACACAAGTGCTATCAAAATTCCTTCAGATTTAACTTGAATAACACAAATAGTAACATCAAAATTTATCATTCAGAGTTAACACAAACAATGATATTGTCATCAAGGTTTCAACCCAATTTTACACAAATGAACACAATAACAATATCACAATTTCAACATCAATTTAACACCAATAATCCATAGATTATCAACACTAATTTCATCATTCAGATTAAATTAATCAACATAATAACAACATCATAAATCCATCATTCACATTATAACGTCAATTACAATCAACAAATTAATTTAAATGAACAAAATGATAGAGAAATTAGAGTCTACCAAATCAGAAATGGTGGAAGAAGGCTTCAGAAAAGAAGAAGAGGTAAGGCGGAGGTGATGTCGTGCATGGAGGTAGTATCGGATACGAAGGGTGGCTCAGAAGCTCAACGAGGGGATGAGGAAGAAAGGAGGTTCTAAGGAGATACAATCAATTTCTCAATTACTCTCTCGCGCCTTTCTGTGTTTTGTTTTATTTTTTTCACCCACTGATACTCCTCCTCCTCTATAATACTCTTATCTTAACTATTATATACTAACACTATTCGGTTTCCAATTTTTTAAATGACCAAAAATGCCCTTTTGATAAAAATAATCACAAAAACTAAAAGAGTAAAAACAAATTCTTTCTAAAATATTTTTGTTTTAGCTTTTTTTGAATAAAAAAGGAGATATGAAATAATCAAAAATGAATAAAAAAGGGACACCTAATTAATCGGAAAAAAGAAATGAACACATTATAATAAGTTACAGGTCACAAAGTTTAATAAAAAGGACTACAAATGACCAAAATAAAAAACAAAACTAAAATAAAAATACTCAGTTGAATAGACACTGACAGTTAAAAAGAGACTATAAATTGCACTGAAAAAACAAGCACACCAACATGATCTAAGCGCAACGTAGATTCATAAAACAGTCAGCTAAAGATGAAAACTCAAATTATTTTACCTGTTAATTTTCTGCACAGTGCCGAATCACTTTAACAATCTGCATGTGGTACAAAAATATCAATATTATTGAATTATGATCAACTTGGCACAATGCATGAAGCGGTGTAAAGAGATAAAAATGCACAAAGTGAGATATCAGGTATTTTGTAACTCTAAATTGATGCAAATGTTGATTTAAGTTTACTTTTGATCAACCTAAATGCATGAATGACTAACTAATGATGCAAATGTGATGAATAAATGACCCTGGGAAAAATTAGGATATGACAACTTCCCCTATTTAATTATCCTTAACTAGATAGCATCGTAGTAAAAGGTAATTAAATACATAAAGACCCAAATTTTGTCCCTTGAGTAACAATGAAATGCAATGTAATGCGTTGACTCTTTTTTGACATATTTTTCTTATGTATGATATGATATGAACAAATAAGATAAGACACTCTATGGGGAAACTTGAAACAAGAAATTTATGATAGATTGAATGAGACTATGTGGCGAGACACACTGGGGTACACAAGTTATTTCTGGATATCCGTCAAGGTGGTAAGAAGTATCCATAAATACTTGGAAAGATGGAGACAACACCTTGAAAAGGTAAGTAGTAACATCCAAGAATGGCATGAGATGTAAAATACAAACAAGATAAATGTACGCCAAAAATATGTCCAATAATGGCATTGAACTCTACTAGGGATAAATCAATCAACATCTAAGAATGTCATTGGATAGAAACGAATCACGACATTCAAGAATGGCAATGAATGAGGCAAGAAACTCTCTGGAAAATACATCAGAAACATCTACAAAATCATTATATGTTGAATGAGACCAAATCAGAATATACATCATAGCCATCCAGGAATGGCACTGGACGGAAAAGATCACGAAATCCAAGAATGGAATTGAATAAAGTGAAAAGGGGGCTTTCAAGAATGGCACTGGAAGAAAAGGTAAATCATTACATCCAGGAATGGCACTAAATGAATGTGAGATCACAATATCCAAGAAGGACATGGAATAAAGTGAGAAAGGGCTTTCAGGAATGGAACTGAAAGCAAAGGTAAATCATTACATCCTAGAATGGCACTAAATGAATGTGAGAAAAGACATATAGGAATGACACTAGAGTACAAAGGAAGAAAATACATCCAGGAATGGCACTAGAGTGAAGGAAGACAAAGGCATCTAGGAATGGTACTTAAGCAAAAGGAAAATACATCGTGGAATGACACTGGAGTGAAGGAAGACAAAGACATATAGGAATGGTACTAGAGCGAAAGGAAAATAAGACAGACAGAAATTCAAGAACAACATTAGATGCAACAATGGCACTAGATGAAAAAGAGGAATTAGATACCCATGAATGGAACTGGGGAAACAAGAGACAAATAGAAATGTATTTGTTTTGGTAGGTGTTAAGTAAGTTGGACTTTGACCACAAGGTAAGATGTTTATAGTAACAAGACCTCAGGAAATGCAAATGAGCACGAAACATATTTCGAGCTATGCATGATATTGAATTTTGCAATGTATGATATATATATATATATATATATATATATATATATATATATATATATATATATATAAATGATCAAGGCATGATATGAAAATGATTGAGACGTGTGAGCTTGACTCTTCCGGAGAAAAACAATATTGAAACTTTGATTCCTCAACATAGGGAACACTGCCAACTCCGCTTGGGGACTATTTTAAAGTAAATTGCCTCATATTGACTGATTGATGATAACTGACCATGGATTCAGTTTGGAAATTCTTGAGGATAAACTGATATATATTCAGTTCTTGAAATGACAATTGGGAAGGCTTTCCCCAATATGAGTCTTGAAAGAGATCTCTCCGGTTAACCAATTCTGAGAATGACTTGCATTGAGCAACAAATATTAAACTGATTCACAACAAGATATGGAAGTAACTTGCCCCTGATAGGATCACTGACCAAGTTTCTCGACTGTTTCAAATTCCTTGATGAGGAGTGCTTGCTTGCAAGAAAAAATTGTTTATTCATACATGGTAATTTTAATGCAAAGTTCAAGAAAAAGTTTTGAAATCAAAATCATTTTTAGAATGATGTTATTGATGCATAGCAAATGAATCATTGGTCAAAACACGGTGGTTTAGAAATTCACGGTGTAAGAGAAAGTAAAGGTATGGTACCAAAATAAATGATTTGCAAAAATCTTAGGAGTCAGCTTATGAAACCTTGTTGTAGTATGTTTTCAAATAAAACATGGCTTCAATTAGGTATTTTAAGGGTTTTAACATGGCCTGGTTCGCTATTTATGAAACAAAGAATAAAGGCTGAAAGTTTATTTGTACTCAACCATTTCTTCGTGATGTTCTTCAGTCCTACATTCAGTTAATTCAACATATACATTTAGGTTCCAAGAGATTTGGGAATTGTACTTATGATAGTAATGATGGCTCAAAAACCAAGAGATTCATTGAGATGGCAGTCACTTCTCCTTTACAATATCTTATTGTTTTTATTGAGGACTTCAGTCAACTCTGGTGGGGAATTTTGAGGATTTGAGGACCTCTTTCTTTTGAATTTTCTTTTGTTATCCCTAACTTTTTCCTGAACTGTTTTATTGAGATTATAGTCAGCGGGATGCCCTAATTTTGCCTAAGTCTCCTTCATAGGTTTTGACTTAGCGGGATTTTCTTCTGATTTTTTCTTTTTTCATTCCTTTTTTAGAAAGATAATGACTGACTGGCTTAATGACTATGGAGAACCATCATTTTCACTTTTGATTTGAAGAACATCTTCCATACTTCTTTGATGTGTGCGAAGGAAAACTTGCAGTTGCAACCTTTATTAAAAGGTGTCTTGAACGATTCTTTTGTATTTGAATGCACAGCCAGATTAAATGAGAACTACCCATCCCCAGGTTAAGATTGCAGGTTTTTTTTGGTTCAGAAAGAAACTCCAACTTCTAGGCTCAAAGTGGTTGACAATGGATTAACTTCCTTATTTCTCTAGTGCTTGGTAATTGAAACAATGAATGTACATTATCAATAATGTTTTATTTGAAAGCATACCGACAACAATTATGGGTATTTTGTTTCCATCATCCTCTCTCCAATATTTATATAAACAAAATCTTGATAAATAAAGTAAATAGGAAATATATTTGAAAGCAGTAAATGAAAATGAATTGAATTAAAACATTGCAGCGCTCATTTCATTAAAATTAATATAAAAGTACAACTAGAATTTGAAAGCAACGGTCAATGCAATTAAAGGAAAACACAAATAGAAAGAAACATGGCCTAGTGACTAATCAACAATAAGGATGAGCTGTAATGTCTGACACACTGGCTTTAGGAAGATAGTCTGGCTCTGACTGAAGCTTCACTTGTCATGCCATGGAAAGGATTGTTGTGGACATTCAAACCTTTATCCTAGAAAGAGAGAAACTTAACCATCACCAATTCTTGCACTCTATCCTTCAATGGGTAACAATTTTCCAAATCATGGCCTGTAAAACCTTGATGGAAATCATAGTGGAGCTCGGACTTGAATCCGGATGGGAGAGGATCTGGAGGATTTAGAGACTTGGTTGTAACCAAACCACTCTAGACCAATGCAAGATGCCATTTAGTATATGAAATGGGAATAAGATCAAAATGATTCCTATTTCTTTCATTATGGTTCGAATTCTGATTCATATTATCTCGGGGAGAAACAAATAATGGTTGTTGATGTAGAGCCTTGGGAGGTATATCAAGTGGTTTCCCCTTGCAAGTACTCATAATCTTCTTTCTGTGTAAAGATATCATCATTGACTTATCAACTCTTCTTTTGCCTAACCTTGAGGTGAACACCTGACTCTTCTGTATTGATTCATAATTATCACTGACCATCTTTGGAAATATAGGTTGAGGGAGATCCTTTGGAGACAGACCTTACATCAATACATGAGTAATCACTAAATGGTTGTGCTCTTTAGCTGAAGTAACAAAGGAAAAAGCAAGAGCAGTATCCACTTGTGTTGTAGCGATCAATGGAGAGTTACTTTCTCTTTTCAACAAGACTTGCAGGATTTCCATGATCTGGTCCATCTGGCCCTTCAGCTGGTCGACCTTATCTCTTAATAACTCTTGGTCTCGTTGAAGTTCTTCCATAGTTTTCTGAAACATACCTCAAGTCCAAAGTCTCGAGGAATCAGTTTGATGGTTGACAGATAACTGGGAGAAAGAAACAAATATAAATGAGATCCTGGGCAACTTGGATGTCTGCAAGAATGATGTAGATGATGCAAATTATATGTAATGCAAATGCCATGTTCCAATATTTTAGAGAAATTACAGGATTTGATTCATATTATTAAGCCACAGTTTCCTTCCTGACAGTGTTCATATCTAGGATGGCCTAAAAACTTAAATATAAGAAAAGATGCATGGGAACAAAGGAACATGTATGCAAGTTTATGGGATACAGGTTCCATCAAGCTGAATTACTATTGCATTGTTTCTAAATATTCAAAGCGTAACAAGATCAAAGGTCTGAGACTAAACCAGAACACAAAGGAACCAAGTACCGTGAGGATCAACATTTGTACCTGTAAGAATAATTCGCACCCTATCTCACATGTAAATTCTCGCTTGGGTATGGTCAAAATGTCCACATAGTCATGAGTCCACGTGAAAATACTATCACTATAACCCCAAACGTGTATAAAGATAACATCTCACAATGAACCTCGTAACACCAGAAAATAATTATATTATTTATTTAATTATTTAATTGATTTATGATGGATATTCGTGATATATTTATGAGTATATGTGATGTTTTGATGAATATGATGTGTGGTGTGATGCTATGTGTGATATAATGGGAAATAAGGAGACGTTGAGGATTTTAAATAGTTTTAGATAATTAGAGTATTTATTTAGAATTATTTTAATTGGGAAAATAGAGATGATAATATGGTGTAGAAACTATAAGGGCAAGGTGGTAATGTTATGAGGATTAGTGAGGGTAAGATGGGAAGACCATAGTGAGGGTCCAAGGGTTAAATAAGGAAAAGTGAGTGTCAGTGTTTCATTATGTGCAATCGTGAAAATTGGGATGTAGCAGTAAATAAGAGATAAGGCACGGGAACTTACAGGGATTATGTAGAACGCAAAGAAGAATCGATTGCTAGCTATAATCTAAGGTAAGAGGGTTATCCTTATTATTATGATTGACATAAAGTTTAGATGTATGTAGATATTTTGGGGTTTTATGATGAATTTAATGATATGTTGAATGTGATGATTGTTATGATGAAATTGATGAAAATACTATGTTGTTTTGCCATGATTTGATGGATATGATGCCTATAAGGTTGTAGTATTGTTGTGTAATGAAAACATGTTGATTTCAGATGAATTTGGACTATCATTAGTATGAAATCAAAAGAGGATTTGGGACTAAACAGATACTGAATCACAACAGGGAGTTGTTGTCGGGTACGTATCGTCGGGCGAGGCAAGCGTTGTTGGGCGAAGCAATTTTCCTTTCTCTTTGTCAGGCGAGACAAGAAGAGGAGAAATGGGTGGAAAAGAGGTGCTCCTGGAAAATATATGGGAGGAGGAGCTTCACTCCAGCCTCGTCGGGTGAGAAAGAGGCTAGAGATCGTCTCCTCTGCTTCGTCGTGCGAGCATCAGGCGAACAGAACCATTCATCGGGTGAGGTAGTAGCAAGCCGAACTGCTTGCGAAAATTTTGTAAATGCCATAACTTGATTTTTCAGACTCTGTTTGACGCGCCTTTCAAAATTTTGCATAGCTAATGCGATGAACTATAATTAGGCGAAATAAAATGAGTAAAAGGATTTATATTTCCAGTACCTTGTTATAATTAAAATAGACCTTGAGTGATGAACTGTGACGATATTATGATGAAATGATGTGATTATACGATTGATGTAACATGATGTATGTTTGTATGATGATTTGATGTTGCTATGAGGATCTTGTGTTGTTCTATGATGTAATTGATGCTATTATGATTAATGAAGTTGATGATTGCAAGTTTGATGTGTATACATGCCTTGAGAAGTTAATTATATGATGATCACATAAATGATGATGTGTTTTGACTAGTAGTGGTCATGTTTTATTATGTTGTTGCACATCATGCATTCATGGAATATGTTAGGACGGTTGTCCAGTGATGTTAGCACGTTGGTCCAATGATGTTGATAGGAAGTTGGTCCACTGATGGCCTCGATCTGATAGTGTGGATTAAGTGTAATATTATGATGTGCTCTGGTTCTAAGCAAGAATTGATCTTATGGTAGGGATCTTTTAGAGGAATATGACTTGGCCATCAGTGAAGTTTTGGTATCACAAGCATGAGTTAGTGATGTTGCATTGCATTATTTGTGATATTGCATAATGATTGATTAATTTATGTTGATGATATTGTGATCTAAGTGATGTTTGATGATAGATGTTAATGTGATGATATAATGATATAATTGATGTGTAATGATGATGCGAAAGTGTGACTATAATATATGAAGTATGATGATATATGGAATTTGTGATGAATTATTGTTGTGCTACTATATCTATTCAATACATGGGTAACTTTTGTGTAAAGATATCATCATTGACTTATCAACTCTTCTTTTTCCAAACATGAGGTGAACACCTGACTCTTTTGTATTGATTCATAATTATCACTGACCACCTTTGGAAATATAGGTTGAGAGAGATCCTTTGGAGAAAGGCCTTACATCAATACATGAGTAATCACTAAATGGTTGTGCTCTTTAGCTGAAGTAACAAAGGAAAAAGCTAGAGGAGTATCCACTTGTGTTGTAGCGATCAATGGAGAGTTACTTTCTCTTTTCAACAAGAGTTGCAGGATTTCCATGATCTGGTCCATCTGGCCCTTCAGCTGGTCGACCTTATCTTTTAACAACTCTTAGTCTCGTTGAAGTTCTTCCATAGTTTTCTGAAACATACCTCAAGTCCAAAATCTCGAGGAATCAGTTTGACGGTTGACAGATAACTGGGAGAAAGAAACAAATATAAATGAGCTCCTGGGCAACTTGGATGTCTGCAAGAATGATGTAGATGATGCAAATGATATGCAATGCAAATGCCATGTTCCAATATTTTCGATAAATTACAGGATTTGATTCATATTATTAAGCCACGATTTCCTTCCTAACAGTGTTCATATCTAGGATGGCCTAAAAACTTAAATATAAGAAAAGATGCATGGGAACAAAGGAACATGTATGCAATTTTATGGGATCAATGTTCCATCAAGCTGAATTATTATTGCATTGTTTCTAAATATTCAAAGCGTAACAAGATCAAAGTTCTGAGACTAAATCAGAACACAAAGGGACCAAGTACCATGAGGATCAACATTTGTACCTGTAAGAATAATTCGCACCTTATCTCACATGTAAATTCTCGTTTGGGTATGGTCAAAATGTCCACAGAGTCATGAGTCCACGTGAAAATACTATCACTATAACACCAAGCGTGTATAACGATAACATCTCACAATGAACCTTGTAACACTCGAAAATAATTATATTATTTATTTAATTACTTAATTAATTTATGATGGATATTCGTGATATATTTATGAGTATATGTGATGTTTTGATGAATATGATGAGTGATGTGATGCTATGTGTGATATAATGGGAAATAAGGAGATGTTGAGGATCTTAAATAGTTTTAGATAATTAGATAATTATTTAGAATTATGTTAATTGGGAAAATAGAGATGTTAATATGGTGTAGAAACTAAAAGGGCAAGGTGGTAATGTTATGAGGATTAGTGAGGGTAAGATGGGAAGACCATGGAGAGGGTCCAAGGGTTAAATAAGGAAAAGTGAGTGTTAGTGTTTCATTATGTGCAATCGTGAAAATTGGGATGAAGCAGTAAACAAGAGATAAGGCACGGGAACTTAGAGGGATTATGTAGAACGCAAAGAAGAATTGATTACTAGCTATAATCTAAGGTAAGAGGGTTATCCTTATTATTATGATTGAAATAGAGTTTAGATGTATGTAGATATTTTGGGGTTTTATGATGAATTTAATGATATGTTGAATGTGATGATTGTTATGATGAAATTGATGAAAATACTATGTTGTTTTACCATGATTTGATGGATATGATGCCTATAAGGTTGTAGTGTTGTTGTGTAATGAAAACATGTTGATTTGGGATGAATTTAGAATATCATTAGTATGAAATCAAAAGGGGATTTGGGACTAAACAGGTACTGAATCACAACAGGGAGTTGTTGTCGGGTACGTATCGTCGGGCGAGGCAAGCGTTGTCGAGCGAAGCAATTTTCCTTTCTCTTTGTCATGTGAGACAAGGAGAGGAGAAATGGGTGGAAAAGAGGTGCTCCCGGAAAATATATGGGAGAAGGAGCTTCACTCCAGCCTCACCGGGTGAGAAAGAGGCTAGAGATCGTCTCCCCTGCTTTGTCGGGCGAGCATCAGGCGAATAGAACCATTCATCGGGCGAGGTAGTAGCAAGCCGAACTTCTTGCAAAAATTTTGTAAATGCCATAACTTGATTTTTCAGACTCTGTTTGACGCGCCTTTCAAAATGTTGGATAGCTAACGCGATGAGCTATAATTAGGAGAAATAAAATGAGTAAAAGGATTTATATTTCCAGTACCTTTTTATAATTAAACTGGACCTTGAGTGATGAAATGTGACGATACTATGATGAAATGATGTGATTATGCGATTGGTGTAACATGATGTATGTTTGTATGATGAGTTGATGTTTCTATGAGGATCTTGTGTTGTGCTATGATGTAATTGATGCTATTATGATTAATGAAGTTGATGATTGCATGTTTGATGTGTATACATGCCTTGAGAAGTTAATTATATGATGATCACATAAATGATGATGCGTTTTGACTAGCAGTGGTCATGTTTTATTATGTTGTTGCGCATCATGCATTCATGGAATATGTTAGGACGGTTGTCCAGTGATGTTAGCACGTTGGTCCAATGATGTTGATAGGAAGTTGGTCCACTGATGGCCTCGATCTGATAGTGTGGATTAAGTGTAATCTTATGATGTGCTCTGGCTCTAGGAAAGAATTGATCCTATGGTAGGGATCTTTTAGAAGAATATGACTTGGCCATCAGTGAAGTTTTGGTATCACAAGAATGAGTTAGTGATGTTGCATTGCATTATTTGTGACATTGCATAATGATTGATTAATTTATGTTGATGCCGTTGTGATCTAAGTGATGTTTGATGATAGATGTTAATGTGATGATATAATGATATAATTGATGTGTAATGATGATGCGAAAGTGTGACTATAATATATGAAATATGATGATATGTGGAATTTGTGATGAATTATTGTTGTGCTACTATATCTATTCCATACATGGGTAACTTTTATAATTTGTGATTATTCACCCTTTCTTCTTGGAAATGTTTCCTCTATACATGGGTAACTTGCAGGAGATCAGGAATAGTTCGTTGAAGCTTAGAGGATAGCTTCAAAGTGCGTTGTTTATTTCTGTTGATTTAGAAGGTCTTACTCTGATACGTAAAATCAGGTTTGGGAATGTTTTGAAGTGAAACTTGTTTCTTTGATTGATTCATTTATAAGTTATTTATGTTGTTTGAGATGTTTTAAAACCATAACTCATGAAAGATGAGACTTAATGATGTTTTGAAGGATATTGTTGTACCCCAAAATTTTCCCTCCCATATTCTCCAAGAAATTACCAAGTCAAGCTTCAAAATTCCCCAAGGGTTGCACAGTCAAAGATCTCCTATACAGTCAAAATTAGGGTTTGTATTCTGATCAAGAAATTGAAGTTTCCAAAGGTCCAATCAAGTCTCATATTCCTAGAAACATGGTCAAGCATCCTCATATCAAGTTTCAAGACATTCAGCTCAAAATTGCACAGTCAAAACCCTAGATTGCACTATAGTCAACTGTAGGGGCAAAATGGTCATTTGACAGTCAAAAGTTCAAATTTTTGGTCAACATATCATTTTGAAGCCACAAACATCATTTGATCAATGCTTGATCATGATTCTCAAAGTTTGGCTCAAAAAATCATCAAGATGCAAAAGTTTCCTTATTTGGACAGCTGAAAAAGTCAACTGTAAATTGACCAGGGCATAACTTTCACATGGATTATCAGAAAAATTCCATCCAAAGCTCATTTTGAAGAGAAAGACATTTCCTACAACTCATCTTCATACTTCAAGTCCAAGAAATGCTCTCACAAAAAGTTATCAATTTCAACATTATAGGTCATTTTCAAAAGTCAACAAAAAGGGACTTTAAGTCAAAGGCCATAACTTGAGATTGGTAAATCAAAATGACATGGGACCAAAGACATTGGTTAGAGGACTCAAAGACCTTTCCAAAATGTCCAAGAACATGAGAAAATCTTAAATATTGAGCAAGTTATGCCTTGTAGAAGTTGGGAAATATTTGGATATTTTGAAAAGTCAACATTGATTCAAATGACCTAAAATTGCTAATGGGCCCATTTTTCTTCCACAATTCATCATTCCAAGCATGTGCACGACCACTTGGCCCAAAGGGAAGTATTTTCTCATTTTTTATTTATTTATTTGAATTTTTATTTATAATAATTCACTTAAATCAATTAAATATGTGAAAAATATTTAACTTAACCTAACAAATCTTTTTGTACATGTTTTATTCTCAAAAATTCGTGCATATCCCAATATAGAAAGATTTGGAGAGATTGGAGATGATTTGAACAAAAAGCACATGGAAAATATTTGGAAAATAATGATGGAAAATCAAATCTTCAAATTCATGAATGAAAGAGATTTTGATCAATTTTGTTAACCTAATTTGTTCACTACATAAGCTAGAATGAAACCCTAATGCACATACACGCACAGCTGCTCTAGAAAACCATTAACAAACTTGAAAAAATTGTCAAAAAACTCAATTCTGAAAACAGCCTTCCAGGACGATTCAGGTCTCAATTCTTGTTCCATTAGCTTCCTTGAAGGTCACTGGACATATTCCAATCAAAAACAACTATCAAAGCGCAAGGAATTGGTATACATCATTCAAGAAACCTCGTGAAAAGTTCATAGTCGTGTTTTAAAATTTATGCATCTTCATAACATTTTATTCATTGATTTATATTCCTGATGTGATTCTGAAGCTAACCAATATGTTCAATTATGTTTTTATGCTGTATACACGATTTCACCATGTTTGAGTGTTAGGGTTTACAGGACCTCCAATTGGGGATTTTGAAACCAAGAAAAATTAGCCCTCAAGACCACCACCATTAGAATCAACGCATCTGGACGAATCTAAACCCACCCTCGCGCCCAATTTATGGGCGTTCCACGCCTAATCGCTATTTTCTTGTAGGACGTCTTAGGCAACGCGTGAAAACCGTTACCAATGTTTGGTGTATTTCAGGAAAAAAGAAAACACGCGAAGAAGATGGTATCGTGGCCATCAATGATTGGACGGTTTGAAAGTTCGCGCGCTGAGTTCCACTAATCATCGTTTTCTTATTATATTATTCTTGGCTTATTTAATATACAGAACGTATCAATTGGTCCAGTGGTGCACGTGTTGATTGGTAATATTAATGACCTGGGTTCGATCCCAAGTCTTCTTCCTTTCCATTTATTTTTCCTCAATTAATGTTCATGTGTAGCGCCCATGCTGAGGACTCTCATGCATCCTCAAAAATCAACGTCCACGCGTCCAACCTCATCCATCCAAGGGCCAGGAATTAGGGAGCATAGTAGGCTGCAGTCAACGTGTTACACGCTAGTAGAAAAGTCCACCAGGCCATGCTCAAATGGGCCAGAATTGCTTGGATTTAACCTCCATATTGGGGTCTGAACCCCTAGGTTTGCACTTGTTTTTTTATTTTATTTATTTTCTTTACCTTTTTGTATTATTATTTTTACTTTTTTTTTATTGTTTAATTGATTAGTTTTATCATTTTCAAAATACAAAAACATCCTAAAAAATCAGAAAAAAGAATTAAATAATAAATATTTTTGTTTAATATTTTCATGAATAAATTAGCATGTAATTAAATTTAGTTTCAAATTAGGTTAATTTTAATTTTTTTTAATAACAAAAAATCTATAAAAAAAATATAGAATAGGTTTACTTAATAATTTTTCACCCCTTTTATTTTTCTTTCAAATAATTAAATATCTATTTTATTTATTTTTATAATCAAATTTGCATGTAAAAATTAGGTTTAATTTAGGTTAAAATTTTCAATATTTCTTAATAAATTAAAAAATAAATAGAATTAGGGTTTGCATCTTACTTTGATTTTAATTAATTCTCCCTTTTCACATTAAATCTTAAAAAACATAAAACACAAAATTCTTGCTTTCTTTTTAATTAATTAATTCATCGTTAATTTAGTTTTGCAAAAGGGTCCAACGCCCTCGTTTCGATTTAATTTCGCATATTTATCTTATTTTGCTTAAATAGTTATGTACCTCTCCCGAAGCCATGTAAATTACTTCTCGCACTTTTCAATTCTTTATTTACTTTGTTTATTTATTTTCTGTCAAATCGGGTCCTGGTTAATTTTGGCGATGTGGACCCGCGCCATTTGTAATAGCTTTAGATTTACTTTTCCTCGCAACTTTTAACTGTTAAAACAAAGCATGAAAGACTGTATGGACAAAATAAAAACAAGCGTAGATCACCCATGACATGAATAAGACAAAAATAAATGAAAACAACACAATGCACACAAGCACCCCTAGGGTTTCATCCACTTGTTGCCTTAAAAAAATAGCCATGGTATGCATGCTAGGTGTCTTGGCAAAACAAAAATAAAACAAAAAAGATCATAGTCCCTCAATGATGCTATCTTGGTTTCCTAAACAAAATGATCTAGTCCCTCAAAAAACTTGCTAAGATACTTAGCACCATTGCTATCATGGTCATACGATGACCCACGCTTGTCCCGTTTAACATCCAAACACAAGGTTGTTTACCAAATACAATGGTAAAACAACAATGTCAAAGGGTTAAAAATGTAGGAAAGACTTTTGAGTAGGTAGGATAGACAACTCCTAGTTACTTGATCAAAACTTGCAAACATCCTTGCTATTTTCAAAAACACATCACAACACAATTTCAAAATATTTCCCAACAAACTTTCAAACATTGAAACATTTTTCAAAAGACAAAACACCTTTGTATACATTCAAACACGAATCATTACAAAGGTTGCCACAATAATGGCCTCTTTTCAAAATACTTTCAAAACCACACACAAAAGCACCATTTCAAACAATTGAAAAGCAAAAGCAAGTGATCTAAAACAAGTAACTAAGAGCCCATGGAAAACCATGGATGAAAAGGGTGCTAGCACCTTCCCTTTTCATAATCTACCCCCCGAACCCAAGAAAACATCTCAAAGGTCTTTCCTGTGCTTTTTGACCTTTCCTTTGGATAAATAAAAAGTCGGTGGCGACTCTTGCTAAACTGAAACATTTGCGAACGCAAACGCAAAACCTCAAGTCAGTTCTCCCACCGCATCACAGAACTGGAGACTCTGCTGGGGACTTAACTTAAAGTGGGGTGTACCTTAGGATTAAGATCACTGTGTTTTCAATTGTCTTCTTTGCTTGCTTTATTATTGTGGGTTGCTTGGGAGTTCTATAGATCCTAACCCGGATCTGGGGATACCTTCTTAGAAAGTAGCAACAAGGCTGTGAGGGAACTGTGCGGAGTATACCGACATGGTTGAAACAGTCTGCTACGTTGATGTGGCACTTTGGTGTGTACCGGTAACCCTTGAGTTCAGTCAAGGAGAGTACGGGGCCTCCGCGTGGTGTCGTGAAGCATCAACAGACCTTAGGAACCTTAATTGAACTATCTTGGCCTCTTTAGGGTAGTGAGATAACTGACTTTGGTGCAGTCCGAGGTTGGTTGATACTCGATACTACACTCAATTGAGGGTTGCTTTCCTGGAATATTTCGGTCGCCAGTTCAGTGGCTAAATCGAAACGATGAACAATGAAAGCAATCCCGTGATATTGGGACCCTTAGAACCCGGTTACTTCTAATAGGACAGGTTGAGCCCACCAACTTCAAGAGGGTAATACCCAGACCTCATGCTGGCCTTAAACTCTAAGGGCTTCTCTTGTGTGACTTGTGTACCTTCGTACTTGACTACTTGCATGCTTGTTATCTGACATCCGAACTTCTTGCAGGTTTTGTTTATAGTCCTTATCTAGGACTCATAACTGAATTTCGTACAAGTTTTTGTTTTAGTCCTTAACTAGGACTCATAATAAGGCTTACTAAGTTTCTTGCAGGTGTTTGTTTATAGTCCTTAATAGGGACTCATAACAGGGTATACTAAGCTTCTTATAGGTTTTGATTTGCAGTCCTTAATTAGGACTCATAACAGGGTTTACCGAGTCGCTTGCAGGTTTTGTTTTTAGTCCTTAACTGGGACTCATGACAGGTTTTACTTGAGTTTCTTGCAGGTTTCTGTTTATAGTCCTTAATAAGGGCTCATAACAGGGTTTATTCACATTACCCCATGCATACCATGACATCATACCATTGCATACATCCTAATCCATTTCAAGGATCTCAAGGGCTTGTGATGCAGGTCATGGTGAATCAACTATCCCAGCAAGGGGCAAAGAGGATTTATTTTCCTCTAGACAAAGAAGTCAGGGGCTATGACCCACTTGATATGGTGAGCTCTGACTCCTGAAGAAGGTTCCTTTAACCAAGGTTGTTTGGAAATCAAAACCAACATGATGACTAAAGCCAGAGGCTATGACCCACTGGATATGGTGAGCCTTTGACCCTTGAAGAAGAGTTCTCAACAACATGGGTGTCCTTCAATCAAGCTCTAAATTCCAATGCTAACAAATTTTCTTGTTTACCCCGCGAGGTCCTTGAAAACATTGCATGCATATCATACATATCATTGCATAACAAGTACCCTTTGGACATGTCACTTACCATCTCCGCTGTTTATTTCAGCAATGGCTCCCCAACGAGACAACCAGGACGTTTTTGCTCAAGAGACTCAGTTCAGGGAAATCTTCCTAGGTCTGTCCAAGGGGCAGGAAGAGTTGAGGACACTCCTCATGGGGAATCTGATCAGAAAGAGTCCTGAAGATGACAAGGACGAACAGCTGAAACGTCTACAAGCTGAGGTAGACACATTGAAAACCCAGATGTTGGGGCAAAGGGCCCTCATTCAAGGTTTAGCTCAGGAGCAAGGAGATCTGAGGGCCATGATCAGTCAACTTCATCAAGGCATGAAGCAATCAGCCCAAATCAGGGACCAGGCTATGGAACAGCTTCCAAGAAGGCAAAGGTCGGGTCCAATGAATAGACCTCTCCGAGTCGCTACTACTTCACAGGTCCAACAACGACCTCGCCAAGAACAGCAGTTTGATCAGAACAGGCCGAACGAGCCCAAGAGACAATTCACCAACATCAATATGCCATGGTCATGAGCTTTGCAGCACATGTTGAGGATGAACCTGATTGCGGTGATCAACCCTCCTGCAAATCCAAAGACTTCCTCTCCGAATTACAACCCGGAAGCAAGGTGCGCGTACCATTCTGGTAGCCCGGGGCACGATACTGAGGATTGTTGGGCACTGAAGTACAAGATTCAGAACATGATCGATGCTAAAGAGATCGAGTTCGAGCCCGCCGAGACTCCCAACGTGGTCACTGCCCCCATGCCAAGACATGGCTAGGATAGAAAGCACTTTTTGTTCATTTGAATTCAAGTTGTAATTTTCTTTTGATTGTTCAAGCATTCTATTCATGTCAAACATTGTTATTTCATTAATGCATCGCACATGTCTGTTTCGAAGCAATATATTCGTATTCACTATACGCAAATTATTTTCATATTTTTTCTGATGATCAACTCTTAAATAATAATTCTAAGCCTCTTGAGGGACGATGACGAAAACGATACCATAATCTACAGTATGCTTTTGAACAGACCCCGCTGATGAGGTACAGGCATTGTTTCAATCCCTAAACACTGGAGTTATAAGGATGATAATCCCTCGTCAACCCCTCTGAGCCAAAGAAGTAGGAGTTTTTCTTTTCAAAATTCAAAACCCTTCAACATAACCTGGGGCAGGGTAGTCTCTCAGTTGATCCAAGTGCGTAACGAACAGCGCCAAAGAGGTCCTTACAAAACAAACAAAGACAGTGATGGTTCCGAATAATCAATAAAGAAAGGAAGTCATTACCAAAATCAAAAAAGCCCAATAAGTCAAGACCTATGAAGGAGACTTACGAAACTGGGGCATCCCGCTGACTGTAATTCCAAAAAAGGAAACAGTTCAGGCAAAAAAAAAAAACAGGGATAACAAAATCAAAAAAGAAAGAGGTCATACAAACCTTCAATAACAAAAAGGAATGGCTGCCTATTCAGAATAAATCATCAATGTCCGAACCATCATTGGAACATCAGGACAAAGACTAAAACAAGGTCTAACGTATGATCAACTGAGTTTAGGTTTGGAGAACATCACGAAGAGCGGGTGGGTACAAATAAAATTTGAGCCTTTATCCTTTGTTTCTTAAACCGTGAACCAGGCCACGTTATAACCCTTAAAAGTCCTAGTTGAAGCATGGGTTAGTTCGAAAGCATACTGTGACGAAAGGTATCCTGACTCCTTAAGGCTTACTATAAAGAAGGAGTTGACATCACGTTTTACAAACATTCACTTGTTTTATGAAAAGAATGCATTTTCAAAATCTTCAAGACAGACACAAGCTTTGCATTTTTAACATAACTTTGTTTGCATATGACTTTTTGTTTGAATAGCAGGGAAATTCGCACGATGAATACCTAGTGAACAAAAGTACTTCCAATCAAGGGGCAGACATGACCATGATCCATTATCTGGGGCAGTCCAATCAAGATTCGGAGAATCTCTCAAAGGGCCAAATAGCCTGGGGCAAATCTCCGCATGAGTCACCTGGGGCATTTCAACAATAAATCTTGCCTGGTCAGAAATCTTCTAGTGGCATGACAAAACACTTCTAACAGGGGCAACTCCCTACATTCTGAAAGCACGGACATAGTCGAAAAATACTACGCATAATCAAAGACCCGCTAGGTTGATACACCTAGGTAAAAATAAGGGCTTCCCGGCGAACCAAAAGGGTTCGGGCAAAATGAAGGGATGAAATGAAAAAATCTGTACACCCGGCAAGTCGAAAACCTGAAAAGGCGGCTTGGGCAAAAATGGGTATCCCGGTGGACCGAAAACCCGAAAGGGCGGTCCAGGCAAAAGTTAGGGATCAAAGCGTACGACTATGTCCTGTCACCTCGTCACCTGCCTACCAGAAGAAGGTCTGTCTATCAACAAGCTATCAGCACCTCTCAGGTCTTCCTCTCCCACGTCAGAAATAGGGGCAAAGATGAGTTGTCTAAGCAATCTAGTTGTTCTGTCCTCCAAGGTATCAAGGTGAGCTCAGCTGAAAAACATAACCAGATATCCTAATTCCCCAGAGAGTAAGTCAGCAGTCAGTGCATTCTTCTCCACGCAGAGTTATCAAATCTCAAGGAAGTTGGGTATCCTCCAGCAGATCCCGACATTCCCCAGCAGCATATGTATTCATAACAAGCATCCCCGGCAGTCTTGGTCTAAATAATTGTTCCCCGGCGGCATACCAGCATTCAAAGGGATCACTTCCCCCGCATAACAAAAACTCCCCAGAAGAGTCCAATCCAGTTTCCCCAGGAGAAATGGAATTCATCTCCCCCAAGCAGTAAGCTTATCCCCAGTAAATTCTGGAAGCTTATCCTTCGCAGAGCACGAACGCGTCTCCCGGCTTTATTCAAAGAGTTATTTCCTTAACAGGATATAACTGGGTTATCCTCAGCCAAAAGCCACGGAAAGAGTGTCCTCGACGAAGTCTTCTTACCCCAGCAAGTCCATCACACTTCCAACAACAAGGGTATCCTCAGCAAGTTATCAACAATTCAGCAAAGCATCTCTATTCCCACAGAGTATCACTCCCCAGCATGGTCGCTAGAGTATTTTTCTCCCCGCAGAATCTTCCATTTGCCAAGTTTATTCCTCAACGGAGTCATCTTCTCCTACCGGTATTCTTGCAGCTATCATCCCCAGCGGAAGCAAAATCTATTCTTCAGCATCAGCCCAGGATATGACTTCCCGGCCCCCGTCAAGGATTTACTTTCCTAGACGAAAGCATACATTCATAAAACATCGCATACATCATTATGGCATGCATAGACGCATCATACAAATCTCATTCATGTTGAGAATATCATTGCTTGATCCATATCATGCATTGCATATAACTGACCTTTACCTTTCAGGAAGGATGCAGTTGAAATTCTCAATCATATTTCAAGACCTAGGCCGGTTCAGTTAATCGATTCCAAAGATTTCTTATCCAGTCCCAGGCATTCTCTAGTCCAGCTAAATCGACTCCCAACAGATTTTTCTGATGAAGACTCAGCAGAAGTTATTTCAGATTATAATTTCCTATTGGTTCCCTCTCCGACGGTGAGTGAGGTGGTAAGTCCTTTTCAGATGTTTCCCTCTCCGACGGTGAGTGAGGTGATAATCTCCCATGGTTCCCTCTCCGACGGTGAGTGAGGGGTAAGTCCTTTTCAGATGTTTCCCTCTCCGACGGTGAGTGAGGTGATAGTCTCCTACGGTTCCCTCTCCGACGGTGAGTGAGGGGTAAGTCCTTTTCAGATGTTTCCCTCTCCGACGGTGAGTGAGGTGATAGTCTCCTACGGTTCCCTCTCCGACGGTGAGTGAGGTGGTAAGTCCTTTTCAGATGTTTCCCTCTCCGACGGTGAGTGAGGTGATAGTCTCCTACGGTTCCCTCTCCGATGGTGAGCGAGGTGGTAAGTCCTTTTCAGATGTTTCCCTCTCCGACGGTGAGTGAGGTGATAGTCTCCTATGGTTCCCTCTCCGACGGTGAGTGAGGTGGTAAGTCTTTTTCAGATGTTTCCCTCTCCGACGGTGAGTGAGGTGATAGTCTCCTACGGTTCCCTCTCCGACGGTGAGTGAGGTGGTAAGTCCTTTTCAGATGTTTCCCTCTCCGACGGGGAGTGAGGTGATAGTCTCCTATGGTTCCCTCTCCGACGGTGAGTGAGGTGGTAAGTCCTTTTCAGATGCTTCCCTCTCCGACGGTGAGTGAGGTGATAGTCTCCTACGGTTCCCTCTCCGACGGTGAGTGAGGTGGTAAGTCCTTTTCAGATGTTTCCCTCTCCGACGGTGAGTGAGGTGATAATCTCCCATGGTTCCCTCTCCGACGGTGAGTGAGGTGATAATTCCTTTTCAGATGGTTCCCTCTCTGACGGTGAGTGAGGTGATAATCTCCTATGGTTCCCTCTCCAATGGTGAGTGAGGTAATAATTCCTTTTCTATGGTTCCCTCTCCGACGGTGAGTGAGGTGATAATTCCTTTCAGATTATAATTGCCTATGGTTCTCTTCCCGATACTGCAAAGATGGTAATTCCCGCTAAGATTTTTCTCAACAAGCGTTGTTGAAGTTAAAGTCGCCCAAGGTTCTCTTACCATTCATACTAAGGTAGTAACCATCCCTGGTTCATTCATCATCTTGTGAAGCTCCAGACCCAGCTCCTGTAACCAGTCAGGACATATCTATGCCAAGCATCTGAAATCAACTCCTGCAACGTGTCAGGTACTCATGTTTCTTTTGCAGGTATGCAGGTTCTCGCTAAGGAATCTCTTACGCGATCAACATCCAGATGGCATCTATAAGCCCATCATCCTATTCATCAATCCCCAAATGGCATCTATAAGCCCATTCCACCATCACTGCTACTATGTGAGCGCAAATTTCTGGGCACTCTAGTGTTCAATCATCTTCTACCATCGGATTACGAAAGGCACGTCAGCCAATCTGCATCCTCAGGTCTAAGAAGATTGAACAGGGGCAACTGTTGTACCCCAAAATTTGCCCTCCCATATTCTCCAAGAAATTACCAAGTCAAGCTTCAAAATTCCCCAAGGGTTGCACAGTCAAAGATCTCCTATACAGTCAAAATTAGGGTTTGTATTCTGATCAAGAAATTGAAGTTTCCAAAGGTCCAATCAAGTCTCATATGCCTACAAACATGGTCAAGCATCCTCATATCAAGTTTCAAGATATTCAGCTCAAAATTGCACAGTCAAAACCCTAGATTGCACTATAGTCAACTGTAGGGGCAAAATGGTCATTTGATAGTCAAAAGTTCAAATTTTTGGTCAACATATCATTTTGAAGCCACAAACATCATTTGATCAATGCTTGATCATGATTCTCAAAGTTTGGCTCAAAAAATCATCAAGATGCAAAAGTTTCCTTATTTGGACAGCTGAAAAAGTCAACTGTAAATTGACCAGGGCATAACTTTCACATGGATTATCAGAAAAATTCCATCCAAAGCTCATTTTGAAGAGAAAGACATTTCCTACAACTCATCTTCATACTTCAAGTCCAAGAAATGCTCTCACAAAAAGTTATCAATTTCAACATTATAGGTCATTTTCAAAAGTCAACAAAAAGGGACTTTAAGTCAAAGGCCATAACTTGAGATTGGTAAATCCAAATGACATGGGACAAAAGACATTGGTTAGAGGACTCCAAGACCTTTCCAAAATGTCCAAGAACATGAGAAAATCTTAAAAATTGAGCAAGTTATGCCTTGTAGAAGTTGGGAAATTTTTGGATATTTTGAAAAGTCAACATTGATTCAAATGACCTAAAATTGCTAATGGGCCCATTTTTCTTCCACAATTCATCATTCCAAGCATGTGCACGACCACTTGGCCCAAAGGGAAGTATTTTCTCATTTTTTATTTATTTATTTGAATTTTTATTTATAATAATTCACTTAAATCAATTAAATATGTGAAAAATATTTAACTTAACCTAACAAATCTTTTTGTACATGTTTTATTCTCAAAAATTCGTGCATATCCCAATATAGAAAGATTTGGAGAGATTGGAGATGATTTGAACAAAAAGCACATGGAAAATATTTGGAAAATAATGATGGAAAATCAAATCTTCAAATTCATGAATGAAAGAGATTTTGATCAATTTTGTTAACCTAATTTGTTCACTACATAAGCTAGAATGAAACCCTAATGCACATACACGCACAACTACTCTAGAAAACCATTAACAAACTTGAAAAAATTGTCAAAAAACTCAATTCTGAAAACAGCCTTCCAGGACGATTCAGGTCTCAATTCTTGTTCCATTAGCTTCCTTGAAGGTCACTGGACATATTCCAATCAAAAACAACTATCAAAGCGCAAGGAATTGGTATACATCATTCAAGAAACCTCGTGAAAAGTTCATAGTCGTGTTTTAAAATTTATGCATCTTCATAACATTTTATTCATTGATTTATATTCCTGATGTGATTCTGAAGCTAACCAATATGTTCAATTATGTTTTTATGCTGTATACACGATTTCACCATGTTTGAGTGTTAGGGTTTACAGGACCTCCAATTGGGGATTTTGAAACCAAGAAAAATTAGCCCTCAAGACCACCACCATTAGAATCAACGCATTTGGACGAATCTAAACCCACCCTCGCGCCCAATTTATGGGCGTTCCACGCCTAATCGCTATTTTCTTGTAGGACGTCTTAGGCAACGCGTGAAAACCGTTGCCAATGTTTGGTGTATTTCAGGAAAAAAGAAAACACGCGAAGAAGATGGTATCGTGGCCATCAATGATTGGACGGTTTGAAAGTTCGCGCGCTGAGTTCCACTAATCATCGTTTTCTTATTATATTATTCTTGGCTTATTTAATATACAGAACGTATCAATTGGTCCAGTGGTGCACGTGTTGATTGGTAATATTAATGACCTGGGTTCGATCCCAGGTCTTCTTCCTTTCCATTTATTTTTCCTCAATTAATGTTCATGTGTAGCGCCCATGCTGAGGACTCTCATGCATCCTCAAAAATCAACGTCCACGCGTCCAACCTCATCCATCCAAGGGCCAGGAATTAGGGAGCATAGTAGGCTGCAGTCAACGTGTTACACGCTAGTAGAAAAGTCCACCAGGCCATGCTCAAATGGGCCAGAATTGCTTGGATTTAACCTCCATATTGGGGTCTGAACCCCCAGGTTTGCACTTGTTTTTTTATTTTATTTATTTTCTTTACCTTTTTGTATTATTATTTTTACTTTTTTTTTATTGTTTAATTGATTAGTTTTATCATTTTCAAAATACAAAAACATCCTAAAAAATCAGAAAAAAGAATTAAATAATAAATATTTTTGTTTAATATTTTCATGAATAAATTAGCATGTAATTAAATTTAGTTTCAAATTAGGTTAATTTTAATTTTTTTTAATAACAAAAAATCTAAAAAAAATATATAGAATAGGTTTACTTAATAATTTTTCACCCCTTTTATTTTTCTTTCAAATAATTAAATATCTATTTTATTTATTTTTATAATCAAATTTGCATGTAAAAATTAGGTTTAATTTAGGTTAAAATTTTCAATATTTCTTAATAAATTAAAAAATAAATAGAATTAGGGTTTGCATCTTACTTTGATTTTAATTAATTCTCCCTTTTCACATTAAATCTTAAAAAACATAAAACACAAAATTCTTGCTTTCTTTTTAATTAATTAATTCATCGTTAATTTAGTTTTGCAAAAGGGTCCAACGCCCTCGTTTCGATTTAATTTCGCATATTTATCTTATTTTGCTTAAATAATTATGTACCTCTCCCGAAGCCATGTAAATTACTTCTCGCACTTTTCAATTCTTTATTTACTTTGTTTATTTATTTTCTGTCAAATCGGGTCCTGGTTAATTTTGGCGATGTGGACCCGCGCCATTTGTAATAGCTTTAGATTTACTTTTCCTCGCAACTTTTAACTATTAAAACAAAGCATGAAAGACTGTATGGACAAAATAAAAACAAGCGTAGATCACCCATGACATGAATAAGACAAAAATAAATGAAAACAACACAATGCACACAAGCACCCCTAGGGTTTCATCCACTTGTTGCCTTAAAAAAATAGCCATGGTATGCATGCTAGGTGTCTTGGCAAAACAAAAATAAAACAAAAAAGATCATAGTCCCTCAATGATGCTATCTTGGTTTCCTAAACAAAATGATCTAGTCCCTCAAAAAACTTGCTAAGATACTTAGCACCATTGCTATCATGGTCATACGATGACCCACGCCTGTCCCGTTTAACATCCAAACACAAGGTTGTTTACCAAATACAATGGTAAAACAACAATGTCAAAGGGTTAAAAATGTAGGAAAGACTTTTGAGTAGGTAGGATAGACAACTCCTAGTTACTTGATCAAAACTTGCAAACATCCTTGCTATTTTCAAAAACACATCACAACACAATTTCAAAATATTTCCCAACAAACTTTCAAACATTGAAACATTTTTCAAAAGACAAAACACCTTTGTATACATTCAAACACGAATCATTACAAAGGTTGCCACAATAATGGCCTCTTTTCAAAATACTTTCAAAACCACACACAAAAGCACCATTTCAAACAATTGAAAAGCAAAAGCAAGTGATCTAAAACAAGTAACTAAGAGCCCATGGAAAACCATGGATGAAAAGGGTGCTAGCACCTTCCCTTTTCATAATCTACCCCCCGAACCCAAGAAAACATCTCAAAGGTCTTTCCTGTGCTTTTTGACCTTTCCTTTGGATAAATAAAAAGTCGGTGGCGACTCTTGCTAAACTGAAACATTTGCGAACGCAAACGCAAAACCTCAAGTCAGTTCTCCCACCGCATCACAGATATTATTTTATGAAGCTGTTTGAGACTATGAATTTCGTTGTATAATAAATGAATTATATGTTGATGCCCGAAAGGAAATTATTATAATTGTTGAGAGCCATTGTGACGGAGCAAGATATGCATGAATGGTCTTTTATGAAGCAAGTGATACCCTTTTGGTGCATTGATCTAATTTATTAATTATAATATTCGTGAGGTTTTAAAAGGGTTTTACATTAGTGGTATCAAAGCAGGTCAGTCCTTCCGACCAGGTTTTCTTATGATATGTATGTCTTGTCGGTCGATTAGTGTGTGTACATTGTTGATATGTTGTTTTTCTAACGTTAGTTTCCTATTTGAAGAATGGCTGGAAGGAACGATGTTGTGATTGATGCTGCTTCATAGGTTGTTTCTTAGGTAGTGCAACATCAGCCTAATGCTGGAGATAATGATGGATCCCGTGTCTTAGAGACATTTCAGATGAACCATCCGCCTACTTTCAAGGGTAGGTACGATCCTGATGGAGCGCATACTTGGATCAAGGAGATCGAAATGATCTTTCGATTCATGGATTTATCAGAGGCACAAAAGGTGCAGTTTGGTATGCATATGCTGGCCGAGGAATCTGATTACTGGTCATACTACTCTATTGATCTCTAAGATGGATCCCATGTAGTATATCTTTGAGAAACCAACTTTCTCCGGAAGAATAGCATGATGGCAAATGATCTTAACTAAATACGATATTCAGTACACTACTCAAAAAGCAATAAAAGGAAGTGTACTGGAATATCATTTGGCGCATCAAGCTATGGATGACTACCTGTTGTACCCTAAAATTTTCCCTCTCATTTATCAAATATTTTCTCACAAAATCTCTCTTGGTTCAAGACTGCACTAGGGTTGATCAGCTCAAGACACCTCCTTAAACATTGATGACCAAAATTAGGGTTTGAGATTGCACAAGGATAATTGAACTTTCAATACTTCATATGACTTTCATGGATCATTATGGACCTCCAAGATTACTCATGTCAAGTTCCAAGCCTTGGATCACAATTTTGCTCAGTCAATTGAGCAGTTGACCTAAAAATCAACTATATTGGGAAAAAAGTCAAATATGGCCAATTTACAGTCAAACTTCATAATTTTTTATCCACATAAATATTATAAACTCATATGTATCATTTTATTAAATTTGGACCACAATTCCCCAAGAAATTTGATCAAATCATCAAAAGGGAAAAATAGTCAAAATTAGGGTTTTGACTGAGAAAGGGCAACTTCTGTTTTTTTTTTACCTAGCAAATGGTCAATTGGCTTGAAGCATAATTTTAAGAGTTCAATTGCATCATTTTTACCTAATGGAATAACCTAAAACATTTCTCAAGATCAATTGGATTGATAGTGAATTTTCAGTCAACTGATCAAAAGTCAACTGTACACTGAAAAGTCAAACTTTAACTTTTTGGTCAAAATTCAATGTCAAAGATCACTATTCATCAAAACATGTCAAAATATGAAACTTATTCATCAAAAAATCAAAAATTCAAGATTTCATTTTGAAAAGTCAAAGTTTTCTAACTTAGAAATTTTTTCTAAGTGTTTAAAACTTCATGTTTTTTCATAACTTTGAGCCAATTTTTCGCCATAATGCAAGAGGATTCAGAAGAAACTTCCAACATGAAAGTTGTATATCTCCATGATATCTACAATATTTCTTTACACAACTTCTCCTAAAAATGCTTGGATCTCAATTTATTAATTCCTAAAGTCATGGTCTTGAAATTAAACACTTAGTGAAATTTTGCCCTAACTTCATGGCACTTTTTCATATAGTTCCAAGGGGAATTTTCAAAAGTCATTCAAAGAGGGGTTGTATATAACATTAAAAGACTTCCAAAATTTCGAAGAACTCCTTGAGATCCTTCTTGAGCAGGGAGAATCGAAGAGATGAAGTTATGGTTTTCACACTTGAAATACAAGTCATTTTGTGATGAACGAGATTCAAATTTCAAACCTATGCTGCATAATATCTACTTTACAGGCCTCAAACTTGTTAGGCACTCCATAATTAATTGCTTGCTCAGCTGTTAGAGGTCTTAATTTAAGCATTCAATGCAAGGCCATGCTTTATATCCATTTTGGGAAGAAAGTGCATAATGCCATTTTGATAAAGTAGCTTTTTGCACAAAACTTGTTCTTGATCCTTGCAATTCCTTTCTTCTAATCATACATGTCCCATAACTCAAGATAAGCTTGTCTAAACACTTACAATCACTCAGCCCATGCTTGTACTTCCTCTTGGAACCATACTTTTTCTTCAAAATCAAGTAACATAGCCATAAGTCTATATCTTGCTTTTCTGACCTCCTCAAGTGCACAAACCTTTTCCATATAATTATAAAATTGTATTGCAAGCTAACACACGATTGAACAAGCCCTCGAACTCCCCAAAACCAGAAATTGCCATACAAGCACAAAAACTTGCCATTTCTGATTTTTGAATCCAATCTCCAAATTCCCTCGTGCGTTTCTTGGCCAAACCATCCACAAAACTTCTAATACACATATAGAGGCTACCCAACCCCTGTTTTCAAACTGTAATACCATTTACATCATTCTCCATTTTCAAAAATAGGGCATTTCACATTGACTTCTTCAGCTTGATTCAATAACTCTCAGCACAAAGTAAGCTTTGCAATAGCTTCCTGGAGGTGCAAGGAAGCTCACCCAATCATCAAAACACTTTGGAAGTAGCTCTAAATCAAAACACGATCTCCAGTCGCAAGGTGAGTTTTCTGACTTTTTATCTCATTATTTAGGCATTGTTAGGTCTTGATTTGTGAAGATTAAATATAAATAACTTTGCCACGAAACTGTACATATCCATAGTTTGCATTTATATGGCCTGAGCTTAAAGAATTTTAGAGTTGAAGTTTTCTAAAATTTTTAGGTTTTGAATTAGGGCCAGAGAAATTCTCATTCATATTTGATTTTTAGCTTAAGTTATTTACATGGCTGGATTCGTGGGAAGAAATGCCACAACTTTCATGTTTGAGCTTTTCATTTTTGTTGAGAAATGAAGAACATACAGGTCGTTTGGCTGGAGGTTGAAGATGAAGTGTAATCAGGGCGCGTTTTGTATCATATATTTATTGTTTTGCTTATATGAATAGATGTATTGCCACCACAGTGGTAAAGCGCGCGTCTGTTAACCTATGGGACCTGGATTCGAGCCCCAGTGGTACCCTTTTGCTTGTTTTTTCTCACATTTTCTCATATTTTTGTCACTTGTTTGCCTCCCCTACTGACTATTCACACCCCTGGCCCATTTCATTTTCTTTCTCTCATTTTTATTTTATTTGTTTTCTTAAATATTTTATCTAATATTAAAAAATCAGAAAATAATATAAAAACATTAGATTTATATTTTGATATAGTTTATTATTTTTTACAATAAAAATTACTTTTATTTTAATCATATTTTATTTATTTTTACTAATTAATTTATAAATTTAATTAGAAACTAGGTTTTTTAGTTATTTTCTTTTACACAATTAAAATATATTATTTTAAAAATATAAAAAGACCAAAAATATTTTATAATACTATAAATTATTTTTAAGACAAAAATACCAAAAATATTCTTCTTACAAACTTAATTTCTTTTTTAATCAATTAATATTTAGATTAGGGTTTTATTTAAATTATTTCCTTAGTAAATTTAGGTTTAATTTTACTAATTTAATTAATTATTTTTTTTTCTTTTAGTTAATTAGGTTAAAACAAAACCCTTTTCCCTAAAAAATCCAAACAAAAGTCCATTTTCTTTCCATTTTACATTCTTGTATATCTATTCATTTTTGTACATCATTTATCCAAATTCAATATGGTTGTAATAGATAATTAGGTATATTTTCTAGCAATCCCCATTTGTAATTTGTACACCCCCTCCCAAAAGTATTGTAATAGCGTAGTAATTTTAAATTACGTAATTTATCGCTTTATACAAATACTAGTAATTAGGGTTTGTATAGAAAGACTAAAATCAATCAATTAGTAAGCCCTAATCAAAGACTAAATAAAGCATGAAAATCAACACACTTGTACACAAGCACCCCTAGGGTAAAATCCACTTGGTTGCCTTACAAAATGGCCATGTTACGCATGTGAGGTATCTTAGTAAAAACAACCGAACAAAAGATCATAGTCCCTCGATGACGCTATCAAAGTTGCCTTTCAAATTAATCTTAGTTCCTAGAGAAAGATGCTAAGATGCCTTGCAACATTACTAATAATGGTTATACTTTGACCCACACCCGTCCCTTTTACATCTAAAGATAGGGTTATCTACCAAATCAATGGTAAGATAACAATGTCAAAGGAAAAAGGAAATGAACATGAAAGACTTTTGAGTAGGAAGAATGTTCCTAGTTACTTGCCTAATTTCAAAACCAAACCATCCTTGCTATCTTCAAAATAACCACCAACACTTTCAAAAACATCTTTCAAACTTGAAAAACATTTTCAAAAGATCAACACTTTGTATACATTCTTACGAACGAGAGTCATTACAAAGTTTGCTTAAACGATGGCGCCTTTTCAAAATACTTTCAAAAACCACACAAAGCACGTTTTTCAAACAAAAGCAAGTGATCTAGCAAGTAGCTAAGAGCCCATGGAAAACCATGGATGAAAAGGGTGCTAATACCTTCCCTTTTCATAATCTACCCCCTGAACTCAAGAAAACATCTCAAAGGTCTTTCCTGTGCTTTTTTACCTTTCCTTTTGGATAAAAGAAAAGTCGGTGGCGACTCTTGCTAACCGCAAATTTGCGATAAAACGAAAAACATCCCAAGTCAGTTCTCCCACCGTATCACAGAACTGGCGACTCTGCTAGGGATATTCTAAAAGTGGGGTTACTTTAGGGCTAGATCACATTTATTTTCTTTCTTTGTTTGACTTGTATGCTTTACATTATGGTTCTTTGTTTGGGTTTGAATCCTCTACCCGGATTTGGGATACCTTATAGGTAAGTAGCAATACATTGTGGAAACTGTGCGGGGTATACCGGCACGGTCTAAGCAATAGCTACGTTAGTGCGACATATTTGTGGGCACCGGTAGCCCTTGAGTAGTCAAGGAGAATACGGGGCCGCTGAGTGATGTCATGAAGCACTAATGAACTTTTAGAACCTTTACTTGACCAACTTGGCCTTTAGGACGTAGTGAGATGACCGACTTTGGTGCAGTCCGACGTTGGTAGATACTCGATACTACACTCATTGAGGTTTGGTTTTTTAGGATATTCCGGTCGCCATTAAAGAGGCTTGCGCTGAAACAATGCCTGAGAAAACAAATCAGTGATATTGAGCTCTTTAGAACCGAGTTGCTATTACTAGGACAAGTTTGAGCCAACTAAACTTCAAGAGAGTACTTACCTATGAGACTCCATGCAAGCCTAAACCTAAGGACTTATTTGCGTTGTTTGTATGTATTTACTTGTACATAACATCATAAGCATCATGACATCATACTCATACTCACTAACCATTTCAAGTATTTTTGGGGATTTATCTGTGTTCTATTTTGTAGGACATGGATTATATTCGCATGAAAACCATTCAAGTCAATCTCGTAAGGATCCCTCCTCAACTCAAAGATCTAGCTTCAAGGATTCCTGAAAATTCTCCATTTACCAAAAGACATGGTTGCCTACTAAACTCGGTCACCTCCATCACTGATGAAGACATGATGAAGGTGCTCTTTCAGTTTTTTGATCCCCTACACCATTTCTTCCCATTTCCCGATTATCAACTTGTGCCAACTTTGGAAGAATTCTCCCAACTCTTGAGGATTCCCATTCTCAATCAACTATCTTTCAACGGTACGGAAAGAGATCCAAAGCCAGAAGATATTGCTCAAGCTCTAAATTTGCAACCATCTGATATCACAACTAATTGGGAAACAAGGAGTGGTGTTAAAGGTTTCCTAGCAAAGTTCTTGTTTGAGAAAGCCCAAAACTGTTGGAACTCTTTGTATTTGCAAGCCTTTGAGGAAATTGTGGCTCTCCTCATCTATGGGATGGTTTTATTCCCAAATCCTAACTAACTCATAGATGTAAACGCCATCAAAATCTTCATGTCTCGTAACCCGGTGCCTACTTTGCTAGGGGACATCCTACATTCTTTTCACACTCGCACCATGAGGAAAAGAGGTATCCTTATGTGTTGTACTCCTCTCTTGGCAAGATGTTTTATTTCGCACCTTCCCCAATCTGTATTAAAGAACGAGCAAGGTTCAAGGTGGTCCCATAGGTTGATGACGCTCAGACATTCAGACATTCATTGGTGTTCCCGCTCTTTGGAGAATGTTACTATCATCGACCGTTATGGAGAATTCCCTAATGTACCTTTGCTTAAAATTAGAGAAGGTATCACCTACAACCCTTGCTTAGTATTAAGACAGTTTGGTTACGCCCGAAGGAATGGTCACACGAGATGCTTATCCAAGGATTGGTATTTGACTACGAGAACGGCGATCAAGGTTACTTCCAGAGATTTATCCGAGCTTGGAGGATGTTGAACAAGGTGGATAGCAAGACACTAGGACACAAGAATTCTATTCCCCTCGAGCCTTACCTCAAATGGGTGCGAGCTCGTGCTCAGAAACTTGTTATGCCTTATCCCTCTATCCTACCAGTCATGATGGAGCCTGTGGTTGAAAGAGATGTTCCCTACACTATCCTCCATCCGGGCATACCTACCTCTCTCGAAGACTTACAAAAGGGTTGGATCTAGCTGAAGGAAGAACGAGATACTTTCGAGGCCCAATTCTATGCTAGTGAGAAGAGAGTCTTGGAGCTTACGAAGCAGTTACAAGAAGAGCAAAGTGTGAACGCTTATCTCGCGCCAAAACGGATGCGCTCAGTCTTTTTATCTTAGAAAGCTATTTTTGTAAGCCCAAGAGGCATGATGTATCCTTTCTTGTTTTTTCTAATGAAAATTAGCGTTTGTTCATCATGTTGTCTACACAAATTTAAATTTCATTAATCCTTGATCTCATTTGCATATACATATTCCATGCATCATAACATGACAGGTTTTCGCATAACAGGATTCCTTATCTTTCTGCTGTTTATTTCAGCAAGATGGATCTAGAGAAAACTGTGAAGGATCTGCAAACCCAGAATTCTTAGTTTCAGGAAACTCTACTAGCCCCAGCCAAGGGGCAGCAGGATATGATGGCTTTGTTGTCCATTAATTAGAAGCCAAAGAAGAAAGCTCTACTCAACATGGGTAAAAAGTTCAAAGAGAAAATCTGTCAAATCCCATTAGAAGAAGATTCATCCGAAGAGGACGAGAACCATATTGGTAAGGCCAAGAGTACTCAGGATGACTGTATCAACGATCAAGTATCCGATGATAATTATTTCAACGAGCAGTACCCGCCCGCTGATATCAAATACAAGCAGTTAGAAGACAAATTAAAAGCTGTTGAAATCCAAGCCGTCCCCGGTTTAGATTTTGATGATTTGGGTTTGATATCTGGGGTAGTCATTCCCCACAAATTCAAAGTACCAATCTTTACAAAGTACGATGGGTTCTCTTGTCCAAAACTCCATTTGAAATCTTATGTGCGCAAGATACAGCCGCACACTGCTGATAAGAAGCTATGTGTTCGCTTTTTCCAAGAGAGCTTGGATGGAATGCAACTTGAATGGTTTTATCAGTTAGATGGTTCTCGTATCAACACCTGGGAGGATTTAGCTACTGCCTTTTACCATCAGTATTATTACAACACCGACTTGGCGCCAACGAGGGTTCAATTACAAGATATGACCATGGGGAAGAACGAAGGATTTAAGGAATATGCGCAAAAGTGGAGAGACCTTGCTAGTAGGTTCCAACCTCCCTTAACTGATAGGGAACACATCGACATGTTCATGGGAACCTTATCTGGTCCTTTCTTTAATCTGTTGGTAGGCTTCTCTTCTTCTGGTTTCACTGAATTAATCTTAACCGGTGAAAGAGTTGAGAGTGGCATCAAAAGTGGGAAGATCTTTGTGGAATCTACCTCCACCGCCAATCCTATCAAGAAACTGTTTGCTGCAAAGAAGGAAGTTAATGTTGTGTATGGGGCAAGGGCCCATACCAAGAAGAATGATTGTCCGTCTGTCAACACTGTCCGAATCTCCAATCCAACTCCTACTCCAAGACCATCTACAAATCATCAACATTTTGAAACTCCAAGAAGACAATTTACAAGGTTAGGCATGTCACTGTCTCAAGCCCTTCAACATTTGCTTAAGGATAATTTAGTAACATTGCACGATCCTCCCGCCAACCCTGACACCTCATCACCAAAGTATAATCCGAACGCTAAGTGTGCTTACCACTCCAGCAGCCCGGGGCACGAGACTGACCAGCGTTGGGCCTTGAAGAACAAGATCCAGGATTTAATTGACAACAAGACTATTGAGTTTGATCCTCCTCCAACACCGAATGTAATTACCGCTCCAATGTCGAAGCATGACAAAGGTGTTAATGTTGTTGAAGATACAATTTTTATTGCCTTTGTTGAAGATTTGACTACTCCGCTGAATGTAATCAAGAACAATCTGTTGAAAGTTGGGATCTACCCTGGCTGTGAAGAAGATTGCGTGTGCTGTACAAGACAATCAAATGGATGTGAAGGGCTGAAAAAAGGTATACAGCGCCTAATGGATAGCCACGAAATTCTGTTCGAGAAGACTCCACTTGCCAAGAGTTTGATAAACAAATGTGAAGACCTCTCCATTATCACCATCTCCAACAAGCCTCTTAGGATCACCTCCAAAGGTCCTATTAGGATTTCAAATGAACCCATTATTGCTCCCTTAATAATTACCAATCCCGGATCGATTCCTTACTCTTCAAACAAGGCGGTACCATGGAATTATGGTGTTGAGGTATTCTCTCATGGGATTAAACAAGATGCCTGGATCAAGGAAGGAAAAGATAACGATGTCAGCAACATAGCTGGCTCAAGCAAAGTAACTAGAACTGGAAGAATATTTCCACCCAATATCTCACCACCAGTTGTTACAAGGACGCCAATCTGCATTACTGCTGCCAAGCCAAGTACCGATACCAGAGGGAAGGAAAAGGTTGTTGAGCCGGTTGTGATTGAAGTACCCTCCAAGAATGTAGCTGATGAAGAACCCTCCGCCCATGAAATGGACGAGATTTTAAAAATCATCAAGAGAAGCGACTTCAAAATTGTAGAATAGTTGGGGAAAACCCTTTCTAAGATTTTAATGTTGTCATTGTTGCTTTGCTCTGATGCCCATGCTCGAACATTAATCAAGTTCCTGAAAAAATCTCATGTCCCCCATGAGACAGCAACAGATCAATTTGAGAATTGCATGGCTAGCCTGACAGCTGATAATGGCTTGGGATTTTCAGATGCTGACTTAACACCTCTCGGGAAAGATCACAATAAAGCTTTATATGTGTCAATCGAGTGCAAAGGGACTACCTTAGCACATGTGCTAGTCGACACTGGTTCTTCTCTGAATGTATTACCCAAGGGGGCATTGGACCGTCTTGACTGTGAAGACTTAATCTTGAAGCCAAATGATATCATCGTAAGGGCGTTTGATGGATCAAAGAGGACTGTTCATGGGGAAGTAAATCTTCCAATCAAAATAGGTTCCCAAATCTTCAACTCCACCTTCTATATTATGGATATCCGTCCTGCCTATTCTTGTCTGTTAGGTCGCCCCTGGATCCATAAAGCTGGGGAAGTAACCTCAACCCTCCACTAGAAACTCAAATATCCAGTCAAGGGAAGAATAGTCACCGTCTGCGGAGAAGAAGAGTTTATGGTTAGCCACCTTAACTCTTTCAAGTACGTAGAGATGGATGGGGAATTAATTGAAACCCCATGACAAGCCTTTGAGGTCGTACCATCGATGATTGCTGCTACTAAATGTTCTTCCGATGAGTCTAAAGTTGTTAAGGCCACACCAAAGATGGTTTCAGTCAAGGATGCCCACACGACAATTGAAGAAGGGAACTGTGATACTTGGGGGAAACTCCTAGATATCCCATTTAAAGCGGACAAGTTTGGTCTGGGCTTCATCTTCAAAGCTCAGAAGGAAGTAAGGTGTGCTCGTGCTGGAAAGCCACATATCGGCATTGGAAACCGTGAAGTCAACGTTGTGGGTGATTATGACGAAGAAGCTGCATTTGAAGAGTGGGTGTATTCGACTACAATGGAGCTGAAGAATTGGCATACAAAGGACTTTATGCCCATCTCCTTCATTGAGGAGTAATCTACTTTGTTATTTCTTTTCTTTCAATTCAAGAACTTGTTGTCTGTAATATTTTAACAATGACTTTTAAGCCATGTGCCTGGCCCGAGGCACTTTGGTCCATTTGTCAAGGGTTTTATTTATATTCATCTAATCATATGATCATTCCGTATATTGAACTCTTTTGCATTCAAATATTTGTGTTCATTGTCTTTCCTTTCTTTCAAATACATTTTTCAAAAAAATATCCATGTATCTTACATGCACGCACACACACTCTTGCAGGTCCACATCCACTTTGGATCCTATTGCCAATGACTCTACTATTACCGACTATGACTTTGAATGTCTTATCAACCAAGCCGAAGACGAAGGTGAGGAAGATTGTGACATACCAGTAGAACTAGCCAGACTTCTATTACAAGAGGAAAAAGCTATTCAACCGCGTGAAGAGTCAGTTGAAGTTATCAACCTAGGTACTGAGTCAGATAAGAAGGAAATTAAGATCGGCGCTAATTTGGAGACCAGTGTCAAGATAAGGTTGGTTCATATGTTGCGTGATTATGTGGAAGTATTTTCTTGGTCTTATGAAGATATGCTTGGGTTGGATACCAACATCGTAGTTCATCGTCTGCCGACAAGAGAAGACTGCCCTCATTTAAACAAAAGGTTTGTCGCATGAGGCCTGATATGTCTGAAAAGATCAAAGCTAAAGTGATGAAACAATTTAACGCGGGGTTCCTAGCTGTGACATCCTATCCTCAATGGGTTGCCAATGTGGTGACAATGCCAAAGAAATACGGGAAAGTTCGCATGTGCGTAGACTATAGGGATCTGAATAGGGCAAGCCCCAAAGATGACTTCCCTCTACCACACATTAACGTCTTAGTTGATAATACTGCTCAGCATAAGGTCTTCTCTTTCATGGACGGATTCTCAGGCTATAATCAAATAAGGATGGCTCCTGAAGACATGGAGAAGACTACTTTCGTCATGCAATGGGGCACCTTCTGCTACAAGGTCATGCTGTTCGGATTAAAGAATGCAGGGGAAACATATCAAAGGGCTATGGTAGCTTTCTTTCATGACATGATTCATCATGAGATAGAGGTATATGTGGATGATATGATTTCTATATCACAAACCGAAGAAGAACATCTCAATCATCTGCAAAATTATTCGAGAGGCTGAAGAAGTACAAGCTAAGGTTAAACCCTAAAAAGTGCCCATTTGGTGTACGATCTGGAAAGCTTCTAGGTTTTTTCGTCAGCAACAAAGGCATTGAAGTTGATCCTGCCAAGGTAAAGGCCATCCAAGAAATGCCAGTCCCTCATTCTGAAAAAGAAGTCAGAGGATTCTTGGGTCGTCTCAATTACATTTCCCGTTTCATATCTCACTTGACTGCTACTTGTGAGCCACTCTTCAAACACTTGAAGAAAGATCAGGTAGTCAGATGGAACGATGAGTGCCAGATTGCCTTTGACAAAATCAAAGAATACCTACAAGAACCTCCTGAAATTCTGGCAACATATACTTAATGTCACAGTGAATGTTATGACACCGTATCTGACACACTTCAAGACAGTAATTTAAAAACAGTAAAGAACACAATCAATTGTTAACCTAGTTCAGTGTGTGACAACACCTACTCTGGGGCTACCAAGCCAGGGAGGAAATTCACTATAAGAGATATTAATTTAGGAATAAACCAACCAGTTTATCTCCTTCACTTAAGACCTACCCAATGCAACTTCAATCTAAGTTCAACTTAAACCTGAGTTCCTACTCACTCCCCCTCAATCACAGCAGTGATACTAAACTATTGATTAATGAGATTATGAAGACACTCTTCAATACACACACTTGATTTTGCTTCAAAGCTTTAATCAAGAGACATAAACACTCGTGCTTCAAAGCTTTGAGTGATAAACAACCCTTACAATCAAATTCTACTCCAAGTCACTTATCAAAACGATAATAGCTTGGCTCACACTAGTTACAACTATACAATCCCTTATTGATATTCTGTCAAAAAGTGTACTTAACCATTAATCTTCATGAGGAATATATAGGCAGGCTATTCTTCAATTAGGGCTTCCATGAAAATAGCTAGGGTTAACTAAAGTTAACCTAAGGACTTGGTCTTAGGCTTTCATCAAACCAGATTAGGGTTAAGCAAGGTTAACCTAATGTCCACGTGAGCATCTGATCTGGACTGTATATATCAACTCAGAGAAGCATACCAGATTCCTGAAAAATCCCAGGAATAATAAATCTGCACAAATGCTAGATCAGTACAGGATGTCTTAACATTGGTTATGACAACAAGAATCTTGCTCACTGATTTTGGTAGAATACACTATATATGATCATTGCTTAATGATCATGATAAACACTCATACTGAGTAGATCCTGTATGACATTCTTTTCTGCAGAATGTACCTTTATCCCAGAATGTTATGACATCAGTTATGACATTCGCAACTCTGGTTTTACCAAAAAAAATGCCAACAAACAAACACTTATAAACTCCCCATTTGGCAAATTTTTGGCTAAAACCCTTAAACAATCAGAGATTAGAATGCAGCAGAAGTTTTAATAACAGCTACCAATATCTCATTCTACCAAAATTACCACAAATTCTTCTCCCCCTTTTTAGCCATAAAGAGGCCAAAGATACTTGTACTTTTAAGTTATACAGTCATCCAAAAGGAAATTTTAAAAAAACACGGAAATAATAAGAAGTCATTTGGCAGCAACAAGTTCCAGCAGCAATCTTTTCAGCAACACTGACCTTCAGGCACTGTCATCCCCCGAGGAAGCACTATTTTCAGCATTATGCTGGTCTTCATCAGCATCCTCTTCCCTTATTTGTTCTTCATTCTCCACCTGTTCTAGTCTAGCAATCAGCTCTTCAAGAGTCCTTTTTCTTATATCAAGCTCTCTGCAGGTTTCTTTTAGCACAGCTATAACATCAGTTTTCTTGGAATGAATTTTGACATTTGATGTCTCAACAGATGTCATATCAATGTCAGGGACATGTGTTCCCTGAAACAGCTTATAGTGCAAACCAAGTGCAGGGGCTCTTTTGCATACAGAGTCTTTTTCAACCAGAATATCAGGATACTGAGCAATGATTATACCACACAGGAGAGAGGGAAAAGCAATAGGGCCTTTAATAGCACAGCTTCCAGCATGTTTCAATGTTTGATCAAAGATGTAATTGCCATAATCAAAGTTTGTCCTGGTTCCAACAGCATAGATAAATCTTCCCAAACCTGTGGAAATGGTGGATTTGTGGTTGGTGGGAACCCAATTAGCTGCACCAATTTTGTGCAGTATGGCAAACTTCATGCTCAGCTTGCTTGCATTTAGCTTCCCTTTCAAGGGCCAGTGCTTGACTTGCTTGGTAGTGATGGTTTGATAAACTTGGTTGTCAATAACTTCAAGCTCAGGTTGAGTATCATCAGGCCTTCCTAGGAAATTGTTTATCACAGTAGGAGAGAAATTTACCTTTCTTCCTCTCACATAAACACTCATAAAATCAGCTGACTTTCCATCAGCACATCCAACAGACAAATTTACTATGAATTCTTTGACAAGAATCTCATAGCAGTTGGAAAACTTGACCATTGTTTTCATCAGGCCAACAGCTTTGATTAGATCCATGATTTCCTTACACTCAATAGCACTGTTGTTCAGATCTCTCTCCAAGGCAATCCTTTTCAGAAATACATACTTCCACCTGCTTGCATTTTCTGGATGGTGAAAGGAGATGTTGTCAATGGCAACTTCAGGAACCTTAGGCAATTTGCTACACGAGGGTTTCTTTCTGAGAGGAATGTCTGGAACATTGCTCTCAACATCAAAATCAAAGTCTGATTCCTCATCAGATTCAGAAGGTTCAGGATCCTTTCTTTTCTTGGCTATAGGTTGTCTCAAAGGTTTTGAGAGACTACCAACAGGTACTCTAGCTTTTACCTTCCCCTTCCCTTTCGACATTCCAGCTTTTTGATCCTTCTCAGCTTCTACTCTAGTCTTGTTCTCAGACCTGGTTTTCTTATGAACAACTTCAGTAGCCTTCTCTTTGGAGGGGCTTTGGGCAGTATTATGCTTTTCTTTTCTGTTCATCATCCTTCTAGCTATGCTAGGGTTGATATAGAAATTAAATCATTATCATAGAATTCTTCATCAACATCAATAACAGGAGGTTCAACAGCCTTGTCAGTAGGGTTCTGGTGATCATCATGTTTTTATGGAGATTTCCGAATGTTGACATCAGGTGTCTCAACATTCTGAGTGACATCTGGATCCATTTATACATTAGGACTAGAAGTTTCTTGGTTTAAAGGTACATAAATGCCAGGAACAGAGTGATTCTCATTAAGAATCCTAGTGACTAGTCTGGCAATAGCTTGATGTACATAAGCAGAACCTTCCCTATTTGCTATCTCTGGAGGAACAGAAGATGATGGTTGAGAAGATTTACCAGATGGAGAAGCTTGTGATCTTCTTGCATGTCTGGTTCGCAGCTTCTTGACCTTAGTAGGATCAGCTGCCATTTCACGAAGAGGAGTTATCTCAAGAACATCAGCATCCATGCAGTTTGTGATTGCCCTAGGTTCGGTGTCAGAGGGTGCGGAAGAAGCAGTCGCCTTTGATGAAGATGATGACATGGATTGTTGAGACATCTTGAGCAATTTAGAAAACAAGTAACAGCGAGTGTGAAATCTTCGTTTGAGAGAATGGAGATTGTTGCAGAAACGCGATAAGAGGGAGATATATGAATGTCTATTCCACTTCTTAAAATTTTGGACAGAAAGAGGGAAACAAATGATTAGCCCAATCAGAATAGACTTAACTAAAATATCTCTTTTATCCCTTGTTTTAAGCAAAATTAATTGCTACATCTCTTCATATTGGCAAATACCCAGCTTGCCCCTCAAATTTTCAAATTGACTAGCATCAAGTGCCTTGGTAAAAATGTCAGCCAGTTGTAGTTCAGTGGCAACATGTTCCAGCTTAATCACCTTTTCCTCCACAAGATCTCTGATGAAGTGAGTCTAATGTCAATATGCTTAGTCCTGATGTGCTGTATAGGATTCTTGGAAATGTTAATAGTACTCAGATTGTCACAGTACAATGTCATGACATCTTGTGTGACATTATACTCAGTTAGCATCTGTTTCATCCAGATCATTTGAGAATAGCTGCTACCAGTTGCTATGTATTCAGCTTCAGCAGTAGATAGAGACACACAGTTTTGTTTCTTGCTGAACCAGGAGACAAGATTACTTCCCAAAAAGAAGCATCCTCTAGAGGTGCTCTTTCTATCATCAGCACTACCAGCCCAATCAGCATCGCAGTAACCAGACAGAATTGGTTCACATCCATGAGAGTACGGCATGCCATAGTTGTAAGTTCCACTCACATACTTAAGAATTCTTTTCACTTGGTTGATGTGACTTACTTTGGGTTCATCCTGGTATCTTGCACATACTCCAACTGCAAAAGCAATGTCAGGTATGCTGGCTATTAAGTATAGCAAACTTCCTATCATTTTGTACAGGCTTTAATCCACATTTGCCCCACTTGTGTCTTTGGACAAATTTAAATGAGTAGGTGCAGGAGTCCTTTTGTGACTGGCATTCTCCATTCCAAACTTCTTGACAATATTCTTTTCATACTTTCTTTGAGACAGAAAAATTGAGTCTTCCATCTGTGTGACTTGCAGTCCAAGAAAGTAGGTCAATTCTCCCATGAGGCTCATTTCAAATTCAGCTTGCATCTGGTCAGCAAAATGTTTAACCATTTTATCTGACATCCCTCCAAACACTATGTCATCAACATAAATTTGAGCTACCATTATCTTTCCTCCTTCATTTTTGACAAAAAGAGTTTTATCCAAGCCTCCTTTCATGTATCCTTTGTCAGTGAAGAATTTTGTCAACCTGTCATACCAAGCTCTAGGAGCTTGTTTCAGACCATATAAAGCTTTCCTCAATTTGTAGACATGATCAGGACATTTTGGATCCACAAATCCTTTAGGATGTTCCACATATACTTCCTCATTTAAGTACCCATTTAGGAAGGCACTCTTTACATCCATCTGAAATAGCTTGAACTTAAGGAGACACGCAACTCCCAATAAAAGTCTGATTGATTCCAGTCTGGCTACAGGAGCAAAAGTCTCACCAAAATCAACCCCTTCAACTTGAGTGTATCCTTGAGCAACAAGCCTTGCCTTATTCCTGGTGACAACTCCTTCAGCATCTGATTTGTTCTTGTAGATCCATTTTGTGCCAATGATGTTTGTTCCTTCTAGTCTAGGAACTAACTCCCATACTTCATGTTGCTTGAATTGGTTCAATTCATATTGCATTGCTCCAATCCAGTATTCATCAGTCAAAGCCTCCTTAACATTTTTTGGTTCAATCTTAGATACAAAGCAAGAGTTTATGATGATTTCTCTAGATCTTGTAATGAATCCACTATTAGGGTCTCCTATGATGAGTTCCTTAGGATGATCTTTCTGAATTCTGATGGAAGGATCTTTGTTAGCTTCCTTTGATTCAGACTCTGATGAAGTAGTTTTAGGTACATCATCCTTTTTAGACACTTGAGTTGAAGTCTCAAAGACTGTCTCAACATCATATGGGACATTTGATTCCTCATGGTAATCATCAACTATGACATTTATAGATTCCATCATAACTTTGGTCCTGGAATTGAATACCCTATATGCTCTGCTGTTGGTAGAGTATCCTAGGAATATTCCTTCATCACTTTTAGGATCCATCATTCTCCTTTGTTCACGATCTGTCAGAATATAGCATTTGCTTCCAAAGACATGGAAGTACTTCACTGTAGGCTTTCTTCCTTTCCATAGTTCATAAATGGTGGATGATGTTCCCTTTCTCAAGGTGACCCTATTATGGACATAACAGGCTGTATGTATAGCTTCAGCCCAAAAATGAATAGGAAGTCTTTTGGCATGTATCATTGCTCTGGCAGATCCTTGTATAGTCCTGTTTTTCCTTTCCACAACTCCATTTTGTTGAGGAGTTATGGGTGAAGAGAATTCATGATTAATTCCTTCTGAGGAACAGAACTCATCAAACTTCCTGTTTTCAAATTCCTTGCCATGATCACTTATGATTCTGACAATGCATCCTTCTTTTTCTCTTTGAATTCTTTTGCACAGTTCCTTAAATACATCAAATACATCAGACTTTTCCCTAATGAAGTTAATCCAGGTGAATCTGGAAAAATCATCCACAACAACATATGCATATCTCTTTCCACCAAGACTTTCAACCTGCATTGGACCCATCAGGTCCATATGTAAAAGTTCTAGCACCTTAGAGGTGGTCAGATGTCTTGTCTTTGGATGTGACATTCTAGTTTGCTTTCCAACCTGACATTCACCACAGACTCTCCCTTCATCAATTTGAAGCCTTGGAATCCCTCTGACTGCCTCCATGGATATGATCTTTTTCATCCCTCTTAGATGTAAATGACCAAGTTTTTGGTGCCACAGTTTCACTTCCTTTTCTTCTTTGGCTATAGAGCATACAGACGAGTAATTAGTGTTCTCAGACTCCCATAAGTAACAGTTGTCTTTTGATCTGACTCCTCTCATTACAACTTCTTATTTTTTATTAGTTACAAGACATTCAGACTTGGTGAAGTTGACCTTGAATCCTAGATCACATAATTGACTGATACTTTTGAGATTAGCAGTCAAGCCATTTACCAGCAACACTTCATTTAGGTTTGGAACTCCAGGGCAGTCCAAGTTTCCAACTCCTTTGATTTCTCCTCTAGAACCATCTCCAAAAGTGACATAACTAGTAGTATGAGGTTTAACATTATTCAGAAGATTCTTGATTCCAGTCATGTGTTTAGAGCATCCACTGTCAAAGTACCAGTCTTCCTTGGCAGAAACTCTAAGGGAGGTGTGAGCTATCAGGGCTGCAGACTTTTTCTTCCACTGTTGAGTATATGGTGCCTTGTTAGACTTGGGTTTGGCAACTGGGGTCTGATTAGGATATCCATATAATCTGAAGCAGAATGGCTTTATGTGACCAAACCTTCCACAATGATGACATCTCCATCTTTGATACTTTTTCTTCATATTTCTCTATTCTCGATGTTGAGTGCTATGTTGTGACATATGCTTTGACATTTGTTTATCAGGCCTGATCTTCTTCTTGTCTACAGTAGATTTCTTTGCAGCCACAAATCCTAGACCAGACTTGTTTCCCACATTTTGTCCAGCTTGAAGAATTTCTTCCAACTTGTCAGTCCCATTTGTCAGCATCTTGACAGACTTGGTCATCTGATCAAGTTTTGAGTTTAGCATTTGAACTTCACCTTCGAGATGCCTTATAGTATCAGTGTCTGCCTTCTTCTCAGCCTCCAACTTTACTATGAGTTTTTTCTGTTTCTCATTTTGCTGACAGACTTCAGCACTTCTGATACATAGCTTCTTGTAGGAGTCAGCAAGTTCTTCAAATGTCACTTCCTCATCACTAGAGTCACTATCAGAGTTACAGATACCAGCTAGTGTAGTAACTAGTTTAGCAGATTCTTCTTCAGAGTTACTTTCTGAGTCACAATCAGACCAAGTAACAGACATTCCTTTCTTTTGTTTCTTAAGAAAGGTAGGACATTCAGCTCGAATGTGCCCATATCCTTCACATCCATGGCATTGGATTCCTCTGCTTTGATTTCCCTTTTCTTCAGACTTAGGTCTTCTGCTGGAGTCATAGGATCTGTTAATGTCAGAGGGGATGTTCTTGACATTTGACCTTGACTTTGGGTCCATTCTCTTGATGAGTTTGTTGAACTGCCTTCCAAGCATAGTTATAGCTTCTGAAATATTCTCTTCATCACCCTCCTTGTTTTCATCTTCAGTACTGGATACAAGTGCTATGCTCTTGTTTTTCTTGTCAACATTGTCACTGATCCCCATCTCAAAAGTCTGAAGTGACCCAATGAGTTCATCAACCTTCAAGTTGCAGATATCATGAGCTTCCTCTATAGCAGTCACCTTCATTGCAAACCTTTTAGGCAAGGATCTGAGAATCTTTCTCACCAGCTTTTCTTCTGACATCTTTTCTCCCAATGCTCCTGAGGTGTTGGCAATTTCCAAGATGTTCATGTGAAACTCATGAATGGTCTCATCTTCCATCATCCTTAGGTTCTCAAATTTTGTAGTAAGCATATGAAGTCTTGACATTTTTACTTTGGATGTACCCTCATGGGTGGTTTTGAGAGTGTCCCAAACATCCTTGGCCAGTTCACATTGATGTACTAGTCTGAAAATGTTTCTATCAATTCCATTGAACAAGGAATTTAATGCTTTGGAGTTACCCAGGGCTAACTCATCTTCTTCTTTGCTCCATTCTTCCTCAGGTTTCAGACTGGTCGTCCCATCTTTCCCAGTTATGGTGGGATGGTTCCATCCTTTGTCGGCAACTCTCCAAGCCTTTTTGTCCAGTGACTTCAAGAAGGCAATCATATAAGTTTCCAGTAGTCATAATTTGATCCATCCAGAATAGGTGGTCTGTTCCCAAATCCTCCTTCCTTGTCCATAGCGCCAGAAAATAATATCCCTAGATCTCACCCAGTAAGACAGGCAGGGTGTCTACTCTGATGCCAATTGAAATTTTGGCAACAGATACTTAATGTCACAATGAATGTTATGACACCGTATCTGACACACTTTAAGACAGTAATTTAAAAACAGTAAAGAACACAATCAATTGTTAACCCAGTTCAGTGTGTAACAACACCTACTCTGGGGGCTACCAAGCCAGGGAGGAAATTCACTATAAGAGATATTAATTTAGGAATAAACCAACCAGATTATCTCCTTCACTTAAGACCTACCCAATGCAACTTCAATCTAAGTTCAACTTAAACCTAAGTTCCTACTCACTCCCCCTCAATCACAGCAGTGATACTAAACTATTGATTAATGAGATTATGAAGACACTCTTCAATACACACACTTTATTTTGCTTCAAAGCTTTAATCAAGAGACACAAACACGCGTGCTTCAAAGCTTTGAGTGATAAACAACCCTTACAATCAAATCCTACTCCAAGTCACTTATCAAAACGATAATAGCTTGGCTCACAGTAGTTACAACTATACAATCCCTTATTGATCTTCTGTCAAAAAGTGTACTTAACCATTAATCTTCATGAGGAATATATATGCAGGCTATTCTTCAGTTAGGGCTTCCATGAAAATAGCTAGGGTTAACTAAAGTTAACTTAAGGACTTGGTCTTAGGCTTTCATCAAACCAGATTAGGGTTAAGCAAGGTTAACCTAATGTCCGCGTGAGCATCTGATCTGGACTGTATATATCAACTCAGAGAAGCATACCAGATTCCTGAAAAATCTCAAGAATAATAAATCTGCACAAATGCTAGATCAGTACAGGATGTCTTAACATTGGTTATGACAACAAGAATCCTGCTCACTGATTTTGGTAGAATACACTATATATGATCATTGCTTAATGATCATGATGAACACTCATACTGAGTAGATCCTGTATGACATTCTTTTCTGCAGAATGTACCTTTATCCCAGAATGTTATGACATCGGTCATGACATTTGCAACTCTGTTTTTACCAAAACAAATGCCAACAAACAAACACTTACACCTCATATTCTCATGCCTCTAGGTTAAGGAAGACCCTTGATCATGTACTTGACGGTATTAGATAAATTTATGGGGTGTGTTTTGGGCCAACATGACGAGTCTGGCCGAAAAGAGCATGTTATTTATTACCTGAGAAAAAAGTTTACCGACTGTGAAACCAGATATTCACTGCTCGAGAAAACTTGTTGCACTCTGGCATGGGCTTCTCGTTGGCTAAGACAGTATATGATGACTCATACCACTCTGTTGATTTCTAAAATGGACCCAATCAAGTACATCTTCGAGAAACCTGCCCTTTCTGGACGGATAGCCAGATGGCAAATGATCTTGACTGAATACGACATTCAGTATACGACTCAAAAAGCCATCAAAGGTAGTGTACTAGCATATCATTTGGCCCATCAAGCTGTGGATGATTATCAGTCAATGAAGTTCGACTTCCTCGATGAGAACATCATGCTGGTAACCGACTGTGCAAAACCAGGACCGTATGACAGACCTGAACAAGGATTCTGATGGACTATGGTATTTGATGGGGCTTCCAACGCCTAAGGTAACGAAATTGGTGTTGTGATTATCTCTCCTGAAGGTTGTCACACTCCTTTCACTGCCAGACTATGCTTCGGTTGCACAAACAATATGGCTGAGTATGAAGCATGCATCTTAGGTCTAAAAGTTGCTATCGACTTGAAAATCAAGCATTTGGATGTATTCGGAGATTCCGCTCTAGTGATTAGTCAAGTAAAAGGAGATTAGGACACTAAACACCCTAATCTCATCCCTTACAAGGAACTTGTGCTATCCCTAATTCCTCACTTCGAAGAGATCACTTTTAAGCACTTCCCTAGGGAAGAAAACCAGTTGGCTGACGCTTTGGCAACCATGTCTTCAATGTTCAAGGTCAGATGGGACAATGAAGCCCCTATGATTACAATTGAAAGATTTGATGAACCGGCACATTGCTATGAGCTCAATATCGATGCGGAAAAGCCATGGTACCATGAGGTGATGAGATACCTTAAAGCACAAGAGTATCCAGAGGGGGCATCTATCAATGACAGAAAGTTCTTGCGAAGATTTGCAGCTAAATTCTTCCTAAGTAACGGGATATTGTACAAGCGCAACCATGATTCAACTCTACTTCGGTGTATGGACAAGAAGGAGGCAGAGGAAATCATGGAAGACATGCACGATAGTCTCTTCGGTACTCACTCAAGTGGACATGTGATGGCTAAGAAAACCTTAAGAGTCGGTTACAATTGGTCAATGATGGAGACTGATTGCCATCAACATTCAAGAACTTGTCACAAATGCCAAATCTACGCTGATAAGGTCCATGTGCCTCCTATTTCTCTGAATGTCATGACTGCTCCGTGGCTATTTGCAATGTGGGGCATTGACATGATTGGAGAGATCAAGCCCACAACTTCCGACTGATATCGCTTCATTCTTGTTGCTATCAACTATTTTACCAAATGGGTCGAAGCCGCCTCGTTTTCCTCAGTCACCAAGAATGTGGTAGCCAGATTCATCATACATAACCTCATCTGCCATTATGGTATCCCCGAAAGGATCATCCCCGACAATGGGACTAACCTCAACAATGCTATGATCACTGAGCTTTGCACTCAGTTTAAGATCAAGCATCACAATTCTTCTCCGTATAGACCAAAAATGAATGGTGCAGTCGAAGTGGCCAACAAAAATATCAAGAAGATTGTGTAGAAAATGGTAGGAACCTATAAGGATTGGCATGAGATGTTGTCGTTTTCTCTACATGGCTACCGTACTTTAGCTAGAGCATCAATTGGGATAACTCCCTTTTCCTTAGTCTATGGCATGGAAGATGTTTTGCCAGTAGAAGTTCAGATTCCCTCTCTAAGAATTATGAATGAGGCAGGCCTAGGCGAAGACGATTGGATTCAAATGAGATTGGATCAGCTGAACTTGATCGGAGAAAAACTATTAGTTGTTGTTTGCCATGGTCAGACGTACCAAAAATGGATGATCAAGGCTTTCAACAAAAAGGTCAAGCCTCGAGTATATCAAATTGGTGACTTGGTGATAAAGCGCATCATTTTACCACAAGGAGACCCCGGAGGCAAATGGACTCCCACCTATAAAGGGCCATTTGCTATCAAGAGAGTTTTCTTTTGTGGTGCCATGATGCTGACTACCATGGATGGTGAAGATTTCCCACATCCTATAAACGCGGACATAGTTAAAAAAGTCTACACATAAGAGACTCGTTTGGTTGACACACCTAAGCAAAACAAGGGCATCCCGGAAAACCAAAAGGTTTGGGCCAAAATTTTGGATATATGCAAAATATTATACACCCGGCAAGTTGAAAACCCGAAAGGGCGACTTGGGCAAAAAAGGGTATCCTGGTGGGCTGAAAACCCGAAAGGGAGGTCCAGGCAAAAGTTAAGGATTAAAAGCGTATGACTATGTCCCATGGAATCAACACAGTCAATTTTATCACTGAAGTCCATGTTCAAACGGTCCAAGATCAATCCTATCAACTTCTATCAACGGCAAGGGACATTAGAAGACATTGGGGCAATAGTAGAGTTGGAAGGTAATGAGATCATTTCACATGGCTATTTGTTCTTCATTCTCAATTTTGTTTTTCTTTCGATGATTTCCTCTTACTAGGATCTATGTCTCTCTGTACAAAAACGCCTATTCATGGGCAAAATATCAATACAAATATACTTTGAAGTACAAAATTTATGTCTTTGTTTCGAATGCAAATTTATCTAATGACTAAAATTGAATGAACATATGCATATGAACATAATTAAAACTATTTGGCACATGTGCCCTGCTAAGCAGAAGTAAGCATCTCTTTAATGTATATGAACTATCCCCACAAAGTTATCTCATCATCATTATCCCCACAAGGACGGCTGCAATAAACCTTTCCCCAACAGGTTTTATTTCCCTAACAATCATCGAGGAACCACATAACTCCCCAGCCGAGTTCAAATTTCCCAAACATACAACAATCAAGACACTACAGAGTTCCCCAGCTGAGCATATCTTCCTCAGCCAAGGCTATTATCCCCAAGCGGATTTTATCCTCTCCAAGCAGAGTGTATCCTCCCCAAGTTGAGTCTGTCCTACCCGATTGAGTCTACACTCTCCAGTTTGAATTTTCTTCCAGATTATTGCAAATCATAGGGCTACAACCCCTGATCCCCAATAAAGCTGTCAGCAAAGCCTTTACTACTTCTAAAAAAAATACTATGAAGCCTGGACCCGACCAGATATTAGCACAATTTTCAAGCTATTACTGAAGCTTGGACCCGACCAGATAATAGTTTGACTTCTTCAATTACTGAAACCTGGGACCGACCAGATAACAGTTTAAGTATCTGAAACCTGGATCCGACCAGATAACAGTTGATCTCAATTTCAAGATGCTATGAAACCTGGACCCGACCAGATAATAGTCAAACTCTTCAAAGATATAAAAGAACCTGGACTCAACCCGACCAAGGCTTAACTTCTTTTCCCCAGTAGAATTTTCCTTTGCCCCAATAAATTACCGTGAAAGCTGGATCCGACCAGATATCAGTTTTCAATTTCACCTTTTCAAGCAAGTTGTTGTGAAGCTTGGATCCGAATATATAGAAATTACCCTCAGAGATTCGCTGTGAAACTTGGAAATCGACCAGATAACAACTAAATCCCCAAACAGTTTATTGTGAAACCTGGAGCCCGACCAGATAACAATTAACTATGATCCCCAAAGAGACACTATGAAGCCTGGATTCGACCAGATAATAATATAACTTTCCAAAGACCATGAAACCTGGATCCGACTAGATAGTAGTTACCACTTCAAGTTACTGCAAAACTTGGATCTGACCAGATAACAGTTAACTTCCGTATCCTCAGCAAGTTGTTATGAAGCCTGGACCCGACCAGATAACTATTCAATTCCAAGAAATTTTTTTGCAAAGCTTGGAATCCGACCAGATAACAGTTAATTCGTCTCTTCCCCCAGTAAGTCATTGTGAAGCCTGGATCCGACCCGATAGCAATTGACTACTTCATCCTCAGTAAATATTGAATCCTGGATCCGACCAGATAGCAGCTAACATTCAAGCAATATTCCCCAGCGAAAGCATCCTTTTAATAAAGTGTGAAGATATGCATATTCTTCATTCCCAATGGCAATCAGGGATTCAACCTCCCAGAATTTCCTCAGCAGCAGTCAAGGATTTATTTTCTCGGACAAAAACATACATCTCACATTCATACACCATAGCACGTACATACCATATACACTTAACATAATACCACACCTGGTGAACATCATGCAGGAAGCTGCATTTTTACTAACTCTTTGTCTCACAGGTAAAACATCAAGTTTTAGTATAAATCAACAAGATATTTGTACTAATACCTCTTCCAGTGTTTACCAACTTTCTTCCAAATGGCATCTATGAGCCCATTCACCATCCATCTTCGAGTGCAAATTTCTGGGCACTCTAGTGTTCAATCATCTTTCACCTTCAAGTCACGAATGGCAGATCTGCCAATCTACCTCTTCAAGTTTAAGATGATTGAACATGGGCAGCTTTTTTACCCAAAAATTTTCCCTCTCATTTATCAAATATTTTCTCACAAAGATCTCTCTTGGTTCAAGACTGCACTAGGGTTGATCAGCTCAAGACACCTTCTTAAACACTGATGACCAAAATTAGGGTTTGAGATTGCATAAGGATAATTGAACTTTCAATGCTTCATATGACTTTCATGGATCATTATGGACCCCCGAGATTACTCCTGTCAAGTTCCAAGCCTTGGATCACACTTTTGCTCAGTCAATTGAGCAGTTGACCTAAAAATCAACTGTATTGGGAAAAAAGTGAACTATGGCCAATTTACAGTCAAACTTCATAATTTTTTATCCACATCAATATTACAAACTCATATGTATAATTTTATCAAATTTGGACCACAATTCCCCAAGAAATTTGATCAAATCATCAAAAGGGCAAAATGGTCAAAATTAGGGTTTTGACTGAGAAAGGGCAACTTCTGTTTTTTTTACCTAGAAAATGGTCAATTGGCTTGAAGCATGATTTCAAGAGTTCAATTGCATCATTTTGACCTAATGGAATGACCTAAAACATTGCTCAAGATCAATTGGATTGATAGTGAATTTTCAGTCAACTGATCAAAAGTCAACTGTACACTGAAAAGTCAAACTTTGACTTTTTGGTCAAAATTCAATGTCAAAGATCACAATTCATCAAAACATGTCAAAATATGAAATTTATTCATTAAGAAATCAAAAAGTCAAGATTTCATTTTGAAAAGTCAAAGTTTTCTAACTTAGAAATTTTTCTAAGTGTTTAAAACTTCATGTTTTTTCATAACTTTGAGCCAATTTTTCACCATGATGCAAGAGGATTCAGAAGAAAATTTCAACATTAAAGTTGTAGATCTCCATGATATCTACAACACTACTTTACACAACTTCTCCTAAAATTATTGGATCTCAAGTTATTAATTCCTAAAGTCATGGTCTTGAAATTAAACACTTAGTGAAATTTTGCCCTAGTTTTGGTCAAGATTTTGACCTAACTTCATGGCACTTTTTCATATAGTTCCAAGGGGAATTTTAAAAAGTGATTCAAAGATGGGTTGTAGATAACATTAAAAGCTTTCCAAAATGTCAAAGAACTCCTTCAGATTATTCTTGAGCATGGAGAATCAAAGAGATGAAGTTAGGGTTTCCACACTTGAAATACAAGTCATTTTGTGATGAACAAGATTCAAATTTCAAACCTATGTTGCATAATCTCTACTTTACAGGCATCAAACTTATTAAGCACTCCATAATTAATTTCTTACACAGTTGTTAGAGGTCTCAATTCAATCATTCAATGCAAGGCCATGCTTTATATCCATTTTGGGAAGAAAGTGCACAATGCCATTTTGATAAAGTAGCTTTTTGCACAAAAATTGTTCTTGAGCCTTGCAATTCCTTTCTTCTGATCATACATGTCCCATAACTCAAGAGAAGCTTGTCTAAACACTTACAATCACTCATCACATGCTTGTACTTCCTCTTGGAAGCATACTACCCACTTTTCTTCAAAATCAAGTAACATAGCCATAAGTCTATATCTTGCTTTTCTGACCTCCTCAAGTGCACAAACCTTTTCCATATAATTATACAAATGTATTGCAAGCTAACACACGATTGAACAAGCCCTCAAACTCCCCAAAACCAAAAATTTCCATACATGCACAAAAACTTGCATTTCTGATTTTTGAATCCAATCTCCAAATTCCCTCGTGCGTTTCTTGGCCAAACCATCTACAAAACTTCTAATACACATATAGAAGCTATCCCAACCTCTGATTTCAAACTGTAATACCATTTACATCATTCTCCATTTTCAAAAATAGGGCATTGCACATTGACTTCTTCAGCTTGATTTAAGAACTCTCAGCACAAAGTAAGCTTTGCAATAGCTTCCTGGGGATGCAAGGAAGCTCATCCAATCATCAAAACACTTTGGAAGTAGCTCTAACTCAAAACACGATCTCCAGCTGAAAGGTGAGTTTTCTGACTTTTCATCTCATTATTTAGGCATTGTTAGGTCTCGATTTGTGAAGATAAAATGTAGATAACTTTGCCACGAAACTGTACATATTCATAGTTTGCATTTATATGGCCTGAGCTTAGAGAATTTTACAGTTGAAGTTTTCTGAAATTTTTAGATTTTGAATTAGGGCTAGAGAAATTCTCATTCATCTTTGATTGTTAGCTTAAGTTATTTACATGGCTGGATTCGTGGGAAGAAATGTCACAACTTTCATGTTGGAACTTTTCATTTTTATTGAGAAATGAAGAAGATACAAGTCCTTTGACTGGAGGTTGAAGATGAAGTGTAATCAGGCGCATTTTGTATTATATATTTATTGTTTTGCTTATATGAACAAATGTATAGCCACCCTAGTGGTAAAGCGCGCATATGTTAACCTATGGGACCTGGGTTCTAGCCCCAATGGTACCCTTTTGCTTGTTTTTTCTCACATTTTGTCACCTGTTTGTAGCACTGGGCTCCTTTTGTTGGGCCCAGTATTTTTTGCTTATTTTTGCCTCCCCTGCTGACTATTCACACACTTGGCCCATTTCATTTTCTTTTTCTCATTTTTATTTTATTTGTTTTCTTAAATATTTTATCTAATATTAAAAAATCAGAAAATAATATAAAAACATTAGATTTATATTTTGATATAGTTTATTATTTTTTACAATAAAAATTACTTTTATTTTAATCATATTTTATTTATTTTTACTAATTAATTTACAAATTTAATAAGAAACTAGGTTTTTTTAGTTATTTTATTTTACGCTATTAAAATATATTATTTTAAAAATATAAAAAGACCAAAAATATATTATAATACCGTAAATTTTTTTTAAGACAAAAATACCAAAAATATTCTTCTTACAAACTTAATTTCTTTTTTAATCAATTAATATTTAGATTAGGGTTTTATTTAAATTATTTCCCTAGTAAATTTAGGTTTACTTTTACTAATTTAATTAATAATTTTTTTTCTTTTAGTTAATTAGGTTAAAACAAAACCCTTTTCCCTAAAAAATCCAAACAAAAGTCCATTTTCTTTCCATTTTACATTCTTGTATATCTATTCATTTTTGTACATTATTTATCCAAATTCAATATGGTTGTAATAGATAATTAGGTATATTTTCTAGCAATCCCCATTTGTAATTTTTACACCCCCCCCCCCTCCCACAAGTATTGTAATAGCGTAATAATTTTAAATTTCGTAATTTATCGCTTTATACAAATACTAGTAATTAGGGTTTGTATGGAAAGACTAAAATCAATCAAGTAGTAAGCCCTAATCAAAGAATAAATAAAGCATGAAAATCAACACACTTGTACACGAGCACCCCTAGGGTTAAATCCACTTGGTTGTCTTACAAAATGGCCATATTACGCATGTGAGGTATCTTAGCAAAAACAAACGAACAAAAGATCATAGTCCCTCGATGACGCTATCAAAGTTGCCTTTAAAATTGATCTTAGTCCCTAGAGAAAGATGTTAAGATGCCTTGCAACATTGCTAATCATGGTTATACGATGACCTGCGCCCGTCCCTTTTACATCCAAAGATAGGGTTATCTACCAAATCAATGGTAAGATAACAATGTCAAAGGAAAAAGGAAATGAACATGAAAGACTTTTGAGTAGGTAGAATGTTCGTAGTTACTTGCTCAATTTCAAAACCAAAACATCCTTGCTATCTTCAAAATAAACACCAACACTTTCAAAAACATCTTTCAAACTTTAAAAACATTTTCAAAAGATCAACACTTTGTATACATTCTTACGAATGAGAATCATTACAAAGTTTGCCTAAACGATGGCGCCTTTTCAAAATACTTTCAAAAACCACACAAAGCACATTTTTCAAACAAAAGAAAGTGATCTAGCAAGTAACTAAGAGCCCATGGAAAACCATGGATGAAAAGGGTGTTAATACCTTCCCTTTTCATAATCTACCCCCCGAACTCAAGAAAACATCTCAAAGGTCTTTCCTGTGCTTTTTTACCTTTCCTTTTGGATAAAAGAAAAGTCGGTGGCGACTCTTGCTAACCGCAACATTTGCGATAAAAAGCAAAACATCCCAAGTCAGTTCTCCCACCATATCACACTACCAATCTATAAACTTTTAATTCCCGGACGAGAATATCATGCTAATAACAGACTGTGAAGAACTTGAACCTTATGAAGGACCTGAGCCAGGTTCTCGATGGACTATGGTTTTTGATGGAGCTTCCAACACACTTGGTAACAGAATTGGTGATGTGATCATTTCCCTTGAAGGTTGCCATATGCCTGTCACTGCCAGACTTTTCTTCGACTATACCAACAACATGGCTGAGTACGAAGCATGCATCTTGGGTCTTAAAGTAGCTATTGACCTAAGAATCAAAATTTTAAGTGTATATGGAGACTCATCCTTGGTGGTAAGTCAAGTTAAAGGAGAGTGCGATACAAAACATCTAAATCTTATCCCTTGCAAAGAACTTGTGCTAACCTTAATCCCGTACTTTGAGGAGGTTACCTTTGAACACATTCTGAAGGAAGAAAATCAGTTGGCAGATGCCTTAGCTACCATGTCATCTTTGTTAAAGGTCAAGCGGAACAACGAAGCTCCCAGAGTTACTGTCGAAAGATTAGATGAACCAGTACACTGCTATAAGATTGACACTGATGGAGTAGAGGAGAAGCCTTAGTTTCACGAAGTGAACAGATATCTCAAAGCTTAAAAGTATCCCGAAGGGGCGTCAATTAACAACAAGAAATTCCTACAGAGGTTCTCTTCCAAATTCTTCCTAAGCAATCGGATTTTGTACAGGCGCAACCATGATTCAACCCTTCTTCGTTGTATGGACAAGAAGGAAGCAGAGGAAATTATGGATGACACGCACGAAGGCATCTTTGGTACTCACTCTAGTGGACAAACTTATGGCCAAGAAGATTCTAAGAGCTGGTTAATATTGGTCGACTATAGAAACTGATTGTCACCACCACTCGAGGACTTGCCATAAGTGTCAAATTTATGCCGATAAGGTTCACGAGCCTCCAGTTCCTTTGAATGTCATGACTGCTCCTTGGCCATTTTCAATGTGGGGTATTGATGTGATCAGAGAAATCAAGCCTAATTCCTCTAATGGACATCGTTTCATTCTTGTCACCATTAACTACTTTACTAACTGGGTTGAAGAAGCTTCATTTGCCTCAGTTACCAAGAACATTGTGGCCTGGTTTATCAAGTATAACCTCATTTGTCGGTATGGCATCCCTGAGAGGATCATCACTGACAATGGCACCAACCTTAACAATGCCATGATCATTGAGCTCTGCATGTATTTCAAGATCAAGCATCACAACTCTTCTCCATACAAACCTAAGATGAATGGCGCAGTGGAAGCCGCCAACAAGAACATAAAGAAGATTATGGAAAAGATGGTGGTGACCTACAAAAACTGGCATGAGATGTAACCATTTTCTCTTCATGGATATCGAACTTCGGCACGAACATCAACTAGGGAAACCCCGTTCTCTCTAGTCTAAGGTATGTAAGTTCTCCTGCCTGTCGAAGTTCAAATCCCTTCTCTAAGGATTATGAAAGAAGCACACTTAGACGAAGACGAGTGGATTCAAACTAGGTTGGATCAGTTGAGTTTGATTGACGAAAAGGGGCTGGTGGTTATCTGTCATGGTCAGATGTATCAAAAATGTATGATTAAGGAATTCAATAAGAAGATCAAGCATCAAGTATACCAGGATGGTTACTTGTTAATAAAGTGCATCATTCTACCACAAGGGGATCCCAGGGGCAAATAGACTCCCACCTATGAAGGATCATTTTTTGTCAAGAAAGTATTCTCGGGCGGTGCTATGATGCCAACCACTATGGACGGCGAAGATTTCCCGCACCCTGTGAACACAAACATAGTCAAAAAATACTACGCATAAGAATGACCCGCTAGGTTGAGATACCTAGGCAAAAATAAGGGCATCCCGGTGAACCAAAAGGGTTCGGGAAAAAATTAGGGATATATACAAAAGGTTATACACCCGACAAGTTGAAAACCTGAAAGGGCGGCTTGGGTAAAAAAGGGTATCCTGGTGGACTGAAAACCCAAAAGGGAGGTCCAAGAAAAAATTAGGGATTAAAAGCGTACGACCATGTCCCTTTGGATCACTTACATGGAAGCTTTATTACCAAAGTCAAAAGTTCAATCAACTTCTTCTGATGGCAAGGGACGAGATATTTTAAGACATAGGGGTAATAGCAGCGTTTGGAATCCAATGAGATCACTTCCACATGGCTATATATATTTGTTTTGACTTTGTACTCTTTTCATTTCACGATCACTTCCTCTTACTAGGATTTCCGTCTCTTTGTACAAAATCTTCTGTTTATATAAATTATCAATACAAATATATCTTAAAGTTCAAACTTTTGGTTTTTCTGCTTTGTTTGCAAAAACTTCCAATGACTAAAATTGAATGAACATATGCATATGAACATGATTAAATATTAACAAATATATGCATAAGAACAGGAGTAAGCATTTACTCAAGATTATGGGAGTTGGAATGACACTTAAGTTGTCCATAAATCCCCACATAGATACTTATATGAGATTACCCCACAGAATAATCTTCACAAAATTCATCCCCAATAAGGATACATTCCCCACAATTTCCTTACGAAATTCCAATCAGTACACTTCATGAAAATTCTCTTCCCTAAATGAGTTTGAAAATTGTAAAAACCATGCAGATTTCTTTTCTCTAGCAAACTTCAATTTCCCCATAAGAGTTTGTTTCCTCAGGAGAATACTTCTCCAACAACAGGGTTTATTTCCCCAACAGCCTACAAATTCCCCAGCTCGAGTCTATTCCTCAGACTACTACAAATCACTGAAAAAATTCCTCTCCCCAGTGAAGTCACCACAATCCCCAGTCAGGGTGTACAAAAATTATCCTCCCTAGACGAGTCGGAAGATTATCCATCTCTTTTATCCCCAGTCAGGATATATAAGAATTAAATCCCCAGTAGAGCAGTGAATAACCGATGTTGCTAAACTTTTCTCCCTAAAGCAGAAATCAACATCCCCATCAGAGTTTCCTCAAACAAGTAAGCAGGAATCCCCAGCAGAAGCATTCTAGACAAGTTTGAAGATACACATACTCTTCATCCCCCAACAATAGTCAAGGGTTTATTTTCCCAGGCAAAGATACTACGCGGGTTTACAAATACACTTCAACAACATTACACATTCATACGTCATAACATATGCATATAGCACAGTCTCATTTATTTTGAGAACATCATTACGCAATGCATTTCATACATCATGACATTGCATGCAGTTAACTCTTTACCTTTTCAAGAAAAATCAATCGATAAACCGATATCATCAATAAATCCTCAAAACAGATTGTAGGTCATTCCCTGAAACAAGACAGGGCAAATATCTACATGATGGATACTCCCTTCAAACATCTGCTGGCTCAAATTAAACTTGCCAAAGATTTATTCGGATACTTCTCTCAGTAGACCTCTGGTGGCTCAGATTAAATCGACCAAAGATTTATTCTGATACTTCTCTCAGTGGACCTTTTCTGTCTCAGATAAAATCGATCAAAGATTTATTCTGATACTTCGCCCAGTTAAATATTTAAACACCTCTGCTGGCTAAGATTAAATCTACCAAAGATTTATTCTGATCCTTCTCTTAGTAGACCTTTTCTGGCTTAGATTAAATCTACTAAATATTTATTCTGATACTTCTCCCAGTTAAAGATTTCAGACCTCTGCTGGCTCAAATTAAATCGACCAAATATTTATTCTGATACTTCTCTCAGTAGACTTTTTCTGGCTCAGATTAAGTTTAACAAAGATTTATTCTGATACTTCTCCCAGTTAAAGACGAACGTAGATATCTTCTGGCTCAGATTAAATCGACCAAAGATTTATTCTAATACTTCTCCCAGTTAAAGACTTAAAGACATCTGTTGGCTCAGATTAAATCGACTAAAGATTTATTCTGATAATTCTCTCAGTAGACCTTTTCTGGCTCAGATTAAATCGACCAAAGATTTATTCTGATACTTCTTCCAGTTAAAGACTTAAAGACATATGCTGGCTCAGATTAAATCGACTAAAGATTTATTCGGATACTTCTCTTAGTAGACCTTTCCTGGATTAGATTAAATCGACCAAAGATTTATTCTGATACTTCCTCCAGTTAAAGACGGACGCATACATCTTCTAGCTCAGATTAAATCAACCAATTCTGATACTTCTTCCAGTAGACATTTTCAGGCTCTGATTAAAGTCGTGGGTAAACTTAGTCTAATTTCTCTATCAACAACTACTTTGGATGGAATCTATAAGCCCATCTCTGCCAAGTCTTAAATTCCTCTCCAAATGGCATCTTTAAGCCTATTATCGGTATAATCAACAAATAGTTTTACTTCGTGCACAAGCGAGTGCAAATTTCTGGGCATTTAAGTGTTCAATCCTCTTCTACCCTCAAGTCATGAATGGCGGACAAGCCAATATAACTCTCCAGGTTTAAGAACATTGAACAGGGGAAGCTGATGTACCCCAAAATTTTCCCTCCCTTTTTATTTAATACATTTCCCATAAAAGATTTCAAATGCTCAAGGATGCTCAAGAGTTGATTAGACAAACTCACCTTCTAAGCACTGGGACCACAAATTAGGGTTTTAGTTTTCACAAGGAAAGTTGGACTTTTAATAACTCAAGTGACTTTCATGGTTCATTATAGGTCTTCAAGAATGCTCATACCAATTTTCAAGTCTTTCACCATAAATTTGCTCAGTCAATGCTCAGATGACTGAAAATCAACTATATTGGGTAAAAAGTCAATTGTGGTCAACATACAGTCAAACTTCATGATTTTTTACCAACATCAAAATTTTTAAGTCATATTCATAAATTGATCAAGGTTGATCACAATTACTCAAGAAAAGAATTCAAATCATCAATGGGGCAAAATTGTCAAAATTAGGGTTTTGATTGAGAATGACTGATCAGTGACTTTTGAATTAGTACGTAACATAATTGCTTGAAGCATGAAATCAAGGGCTAAAAAAAATATCTTGACCTAATTTCATACCTCAAATCATTTCTCAACATCGATGGATTGATAATTGAAATTTTATCAACTGATGAAAAGTCAACTAATACACAAAAAGTCAAACTTTGACTTTTTAGTCAACATTGAATTTCAAAGATCAAGATTCATCAAGACCTTTAAAAATATCAAACTTGATCATCAAGAATCAAGAAAGTCAATAAAAGTCAATAAAAGTCAAGAGTTTCAAGACTTAGAAAAATTCTGAGTGTTTTTTAACCTTGATAATTTCACCACATCATGAAAAATTTTCACCAAGATGCAAGATGATTCAAGGAAAACTTTCAACATGAAAGTTGTAGATATTTATGAATTCTAAAACTTTTTCCTTGAGGGTTGATGTCCAAAAAATTCTTAGATTTGAAGATATAGGCTCATGAAGTCATGATTTATTTACAAAACACTTAGTGAAAATTTAGCAAGTTTGGTCAGATTTTTTGTCCCAACTTCTTATCAATTTTTCAACTAGTCCCAATTTTATTTACCCAATGTGTTCAAAATTAAGTTTTTAGACAATGCTTCAAGATTTCCAAAATGTCCAAGAACTTGAAGAGATCATTTTTGAGCTAGGAGAATCAAAGAGAAGAAGTTGGCATCACAAACTTGAATTCTAGGTCATTTTGTGATTAACCTTATGATCCAATCTTCAAGCATGTTGCATAATCTTGCTTCGCAGGCCTTCAAAATTATAAATCACTCCTTAAGTAAATGCTTACACAAATTTTTGAGCCATTGTTCAAGTGTTTGAGGCATTATCTAAGTTAGTTTTCCATTAAAGGAAGAAAGTCAAGACTTCCATTTTGGAAAAGTGACTTTAATCACAAAGTCCACTCTCCTTGAGCCTTGCACTTGTTTCTTATGATCACACTCCATTGTAAATTAAATAAACAACCATCTATAAGCATGTCAACCACCCTATGAGCCTTGTACTATGCATTGGAACAATGTATGGCAAGCTTGCTTCAAAATCAAGTCATATAACCATAACATGTGATCTCTTGATTTTGATAACTTCAAGATCTAAAAACTTTCCTCTATAAATAGAAAGTTCATTTGAAAGCTAACACACGATTTCAAGAGCCCTCTAACCCCTTCATACTCCCTCAAACCAGAATTTGCATCAAAACCTCCATAGCTTGTAATTTCTGACTTTGAACTTAAAACTCACAATCCACTCGTGCGTTTTCACCCTAAATCAATCAAAAATATTCCATACCTCACTTAGAAACTATCCAAGACCTTGCTACACAATTGTAACTTCATTTACACCATCCTCAATTTCCAAAAACTCACACCTGCAACTTGACTTCTCCAAAAAGATTCAGGAACTTTCAGCACAAAGTAAGTGTTGCAATAGCTTCCTAGGAGTTCAGTGAAGTTATCCAGATCATCACAACATCTCCATGAGTGCTCAAACTCCAAACACGGTTTTCAATTTTGAGGTAAGTTTTCTCAACTTTGAACTCCTTATACAAGCATCATTAGTGGTTACTTTGTGAATGAAAAATGTAGACATCATTGCCCTGAAGCTAACCATGCCTTTAGTTTTCATTTATGTTGCCTGAGTGATGCAAATTTTGAGTTTGAAATTTCTGAAAAAATTAGGTTTTAATTTGGTACCAACAAAATCCTCATTCATCTTTGGTTTATAGCTTATGAAATTTATATGGTTGAATTCGTGTTGAAAAATGGAACAACTTTCATGTTTACATTTTTGAAAATGGTTGAGAAATGAGCAAGTTTGAAAATTCAAAAATGTGACAATGGTGACTAGCGCGAGGTTAGGGAAGAAATCATTTTCAGATTTAAGTTTATTTTATATTTAGTTAAAGTTGTATTATAAACGGATGAAGCAGCCACCCCAGTGGAAGAGAAGCGCACGTTAAGGCATTTATCTATAGGGATCTGGGTTCGAGCCCTAATGGTACCCTTTTGTTTTTCACTTATTTTGTTATTACAGATTCAATGCATACAAGTCACGCGCGCCTACCACGGGATTCATAGCAACACCATCAGATCTGCCAGTCATCTCATCCAACACTCCACAAAGCAAGCACGTGATGCACCTCTAAAGGGTTGGCAACACATGATCCATATAGGCGCTGAACTTTTATTTTGGGCCTGGTTTATTTTTGATTCCTCACCTCCCCTTTTGCTACTAATAACGCAGGCCTACTCCATTTTTTTCAGCATCAAATAAAAACTGACTTTTTGGGCCCAGCGCCCCATTTTTCTTTTTAACCCCCATTTTACTTTTTAACACCCAGACCTAACTATTTTTATACTTTTTATATTTTATTTATTTAATTATTTATATTTAATCAAAAATACAAAAAAAAATATTTCCTTAAATTATTAAATTAAAAATCTTTTAATTTAAACACTTATTTTATTTTTGTTAAGATTTAGAACTAGATTTTGTTTATTTTCCATATTTTAAAATATTTTTTTCCAAATTGATATTAACATTTAAATTACTTTTTAAACAAATTATTTAGACTTAGGTTTAATTTTCTTAATTTCAATTAACTTAGATTATAGGTTTTGGTTAAATAATTAATTAGCTTCTCTTGTAATTAAAATTAATTAGTTTAATTAGGTTAAAACCTTTTCCATCAAAAACCACACAAAAACAATTTCTTTTTCTTATTCATCTTTACATTTTTGTGCATTTTATTATTATTCACGTTCAACGGTTTGTAATAGATAATTAGGGCTTTATTGCTTTCTTCCCCCTATTTACAAAACTTGTACCCCCACTCTTAAAGCATTGTAATAGCATAGGATATTTAAATTCCACAATTTATCGCTTTACTTATTAAAGTTAGTAATTAGGGTTTGCATGACAAGACTTAAAAATTAAACATTAGACAACCTTAATTCAAGATAAAATACATAAAAGCAAAACACTTTGCACACATGCACCTCTAGGATAACCCACACTTGTTGCCTCAGATATAAATAGTCATGTCCCTCGTGTTGCACCCTAAAATTTACCCTCTTGATTTTGGCTTATGTCTCATCATGAATATCATATTGCATTGCATTCATACATTGTGATGGGATCAAAAGTACTTTGGTTATCAAGTCTTCCTCAAGCCTTGAAGGTTGATTGCATTGACAAGTTGCTCAAGTAGAACCTTATCATCTAAACCTCTGGATCTTTCAAGCTCAAGTTATTGCATATCTCAGGATATTTTATCCATCTCTTTGGATCATCAGAGGATTGAGGTTTGTGTTTGATTATAATAGGAATCACTCCTTTGATTCATCAGTCAAATTAGGGTTTTGTTTGATCAAGCCTATTGATTAAGGTACAAGTCTTGATTTGGAAGCTACAACATCTCATTGGTATTTAGAAAGTCTTTGTACAAGCAATTGGCCAAGATATCCAGAGGATTTGAAGTTTTGAAGATGATTCATCACTCTCCTTTGAGGAATCAGTCAAAATTAGGGTTTGGTCCAAGTTCTAGTAATTAGGGTCTAGATGAGCCAATTCATGAAGCATCACTATCTTATCATCATTAGAATCAAAGTTGATCAAGGAGTCTCTCATGATACTCAGTGGAATTAGGGTTTTGAAGCTTGATCAGCTATCTCCTAGCACATGGTACAAAACTAGGGTTTTGGATTTAATCAGGATTCCTCTGACTTTTTTACCCAAACTTGTTTCCATGATTCACCACATGTTATTAAGCATTTATGGTTGAAAAATTGAGGTTCAATTTGGATTGGAAATGATTCAATTGATCAAAAAGGGAAAAATGGTCATTTTGGTCAAAATCAAGAGTTGGCCAAGTGGACTTTTGGTCAACCATCAATTCAAGCACCCTCTTTTCATATTCCATACCCAAATTCATCTTTGAATCATGAGAAATGGTGAATTTTAGTGTAACTTGTTCAAGAAGTAACTTAAAAAATTACAAAAAAAATTCTAAGTGTCAAGATGACTTCTCTTGGGCAAGTCACGCGCGTAATTTCATCAAACACTTGGCATGTCATTTTGTGTAATCAATTTCTTGTGACTCAAGCCTCAATTTGAAAATTTAAAAAGAGCATTTTGTTGTCTTCCATGAAAGCTTCTCATTAAACTTGGAATCACTCAAATTGGATTAAAATTGAGGAAGTTGGGATTTGAGGAAGTTTGGTGGCAAAACCGGATTTTTGAAGGCACACGGGCAAGCCAGCGCGCGCAGTCTTGGGCAAGTTTGCTTGACTTGCCCAGGAATCCTAATGTCCACATCTCTCTCATCTCTCCACCATTTTTGATGAATCAAAGATCATTGTGAAGCTCATCTTATGAATTTTAATTGGCTCAAAGAAATTTGGAAAATGCACGAGCCAATTTGAAATGGCCTCAGTTGGAAGTCAGCTGATTTTTGGTGTGTGCTTGGCCATGGCAGTTCTCAGGTTTTGGTTTATTTTTTATTCAATCATTTCAGAGTCCACTTGCACATGCTTGGCACAAATTGGACACCTCATGTGCTTGCTATAAAAGGCCAAACCAGGTGCATACCTCGTGCCTCTCTCATTCTCACATTTTTTTCCAAATTGGGAAACTTCTCACTCAAGCAAATCAGTCCCATGTGAAAAAGGGGACAGCTCACCTCATCACGCTTTCTTCACTCACTCACACTCTCCTTTTGTTGCTCAAAACGACTGCAAGCATGGCCTGATTACCAAGCAAAACGCAAATGGCTATCACACTTGTTTTGGTTTGACAGAAAAATCACTTTTGCCCTCCAATGACTCTCAACTTGAATTACCACTCTAACCTCACTCTAAACACTCTATATAAGTTGCTCAAACTCTCTTTTCATGGACACATGCACTGCATTGGAAGAAGCTCCTCAGAATTTTCTCATTTTTCTTGCTCTGCAACTTGAATCGAGTAGCTCAATTCTCTTGATCCAGTCCTCATTTCTCTACTCAAGCACCTTCATTGGAGCACAAGGAAGCTATTTGGAAGGGTTTCTTGCTAGATTTTAGAGGCACCAAGTGAATTTATTTTTCACTTTTGCAGGTATGCTCACTGAATCTAAACCTTGATTTAAGCATGAATTGAAGTGTTTTATGGTGTGCATTGGTTTATAGCTGGCCAATCATTAGGATTGATGTATATTTGAGCTCTGATTCAAGCAGATTTGGTGAAATCGCGTTTCTGGTTTTGGATGTTTGCAGTGTGTTTTTCCAGTTTTTGAGACTTGATTTCTTGATCTATGCTTGATCTTTGAGTTTGATTCGAATTACATGATGTTGTATGATACATCAGCTTTTATTTGAACTTAATTTCATGGATTTTGGTTGAGAATCGTGCTTGTTTGATGGATCTGAAGTGAGCGTGTTGGAACTGATGGAAACAAGTATTCTGCCTAGGCTGGAGGTTGAAGATGATGCGTGGCATCATCTCATTGGCCTTGTTCTTGTTTTTGTTATTTAAATTTTCATTGATTCTCTGATTTTATTTTCTTGATCAAAACTTTATGAAAAATTATCAAAAAATTCATGAAACTTGGAAATAATATTCCAGACCTTGTGCATTTTTTTGATAATTTTTGAAAATGTTTTGATTGGTTTAAAAATTTGTGTTATTATTTAATTATTTGTTTAGTGTTTATTTTTATTTTAATGTATCTTTGATTTTAAAAATTCCACAAAAAATATTTTGGACTCATAAAATAATGTAGAATTTGATTCTGAAATTTTTTTAGAATTTTTTCTATTTTTAATTATGAATTTAATTTGAGAAGTTTATTTTGCATATTTGCTTTATAATTTTTATTTTAATACTTCCATTAATTCAAAAATTCTAAAACAAATCATGAAAGCTTGTTTTTAATCATAGAATCTAAATATACTTGTATTTTGACCTTTTCAACTCAACATGGTGATAGAAAGGAGCAATATTCCTCTGATTCTTTTGACCAAATTGTGCATATGCATGTTTCCTTTTGTCTAACTTGACTAATGTTTGATAATTTCCATCATGTTGTCTCACTTCATCATGTTTCATCCATCTCTTATGTGAGTCATCATTCACTTTATGGAATACTAACTTGGTTGTTGAATGTGCGAGGTACTTTGAGAAAAGTTTTTCCATTTTTGACTTAAGGCTATTGTGTTTCACTTTATTTGTGGAACACAATTTGTTATGTTTTCACTACTCTTGTGCTTGGTATATTTGATAGTCTATGTAGGATATACACATATGATTTTGAATGATATACATTGCCCATGGGATCTGTTCATATCTGATAATCTCAATACTTACATCTTGATGGCGTAATTTCTGACTTGATTTGTCTGCTGATGCCAGCTTGCTTGAAGTTCTTTGGGTTTCTTTTATTCTTGCTCAGTTTCTACGGATAGTTATCCATTTGGTATAGCACTATTTCCTTTCTTCCATTTTCATTTTTGCATAGTTCTATGATTGCATGATGGGAACTCTGTTGCTGATATATGTCAGGAGGCCCTCTGGTTTTTGTCTGATACATATGTTGTATTTGCTTTTGATCGATGAGTCACTCAATTTAAAAATTGAGATCACGACGTCGCTCTCAGTGCGTGTTCCCTATAGGATGTTTATTTCTTTTCTTCTTTAATTGTTGATCGATGAGTCACTCAATTTAAAAATTGAGATCACGACTTCACTCTCAGTGCATGTTCCCTATAGGATGTTTATTGTTTTTCTTCTTAAATTGTTGATCAATGAGTCACTCAATTTAGAAATTGAGATCACGACTTCGCTCTCATTGCATGTTCCCTATAGGATAGTTTTGTTAAGCTTCCTTTAACATGTTAATTAAGGTAGGGTTTTCCTTTATCCTCAACCTTAGGGTCAACCATTGTATGATAACATTAGGGCTAGAGATTAGGATAGTCTCCCCTAGTTGTTTTCTTTTCCTTTGCATTTTATATCTTAAAACAAAAATTGTTTTCTTGGCAAATCATAATGCACCTCTAATAAACTCAAACCCTTCTTCAAGGTAAAAGATACAAATCAATCTTATTTGTCTATGCGCCTCTTGGTTTTGTTTTATTACCTTTTAGCCGATTTTTCTCCATTGCACATTTGTTTGAAGCCGATGTTTCGCCATCGCACATGTTTGTTATACTGCTTTGATTCTTAATATCATTGCTAGGTGTGATGTTTTGTCATCTGTTTTATTAATGTTTCGTCATCTTTTTCCATGATATCTTATTACCTTTTAGTCGATGTTTCTCCATAGCACATTTGTTTGAAGCCGATGTTTCGCCATTGCTCATGTTTGTTATCCTACTTTGATTCTCAATATCATTGTTAGGTGTGATGTTTTATAACATGGTTTATTGATGTTTCGCCATCCTTGCCATGATATTTTGTTATCTTTTAGCTGATGTTTCGCTATCGCACATTTGTTTGAAGCTGATGTTTCACCATCGCACATGTTTGTTAACCTACTTTGATTCTCAATATCATTGTTAGGTGTGATGTTTTGTCATCTGGTTTATTGATGTTTCGCCATCTCTGCCATGCTACCTTGTCATCTTATATTTGATGTTTCTCCATCGCACATTTGTTTGAATCTGATGTTCCTCCATCGCACATGTTGGTTATCCTATTTTGACTCTCAATGTTATTGTTAGGTGTGATGTTTTATCATTTAGTGTTTCGCTATCTTTGACATGTTACTTTTTTATTATTTACCTGATGTTTTACCATCTCATTTGTTTGATGTTTTATTTGATGTTTTGCCATCTTGACAGTTTTTATTGTCTTAACTAAAAAACACAAACCAACCAAAATATGTAAGCCGAACTATGGCTGCTCTGATTCCTTAAAAGGGATACGTAGGCATTGGGGTAGGGCCCGATCAAGCACAACTTTTATTTTCCCTACATTGTTTTTTACTTTTTCTTTTGCATGCATTCCCTTTTCAGTTTTAAGCCATGGACATAGGATTTGACCACACCCATTAGATTAGACAACAAGAGTGGATACCGTAGAGTACTACGGGCGTGTGGGGTGCTAATACCTTCCCCTCGCGTAACAGACTCCCTTGCCCGATCTCTCAGTCGAAAGACCGTGATTTCTCCCTTTTTAGGTTTTCTCGATGTTTACCTTTCCCTTTCGGCGGGATAAAATACGTTCGGTGGCGACTTCATTGATGTTTCATTACATCCAGATGACAGGTTCTGGCCGGGTGGTTTCAGCTGGCGACTTCACTGGGGACAGATTGACCTCTTGCTGGTCCATCCCAGAGTCGATCCTAGCTCTTGTTTGTTTTCTTTTTGGGTGTTTATTTTACCGCTTTGCATGTTTATCTGTTTACATTGCATCCTATGTGCGCTTTACTTTCTACATACTGGATTTGGCTGGACTGTTTGGTTCTGGATTTCTTGGTGAGTGGGTTATTCCATGAGGTAAAAGGCCTCATACCCAGGCTATGAGTGAATTCCATAGGAACTAGGAATAGAGTGGCCATGACAGCTATGAGGCGGATGCTTTATAGACCTTACCATGAGACCCATGACTTCAGAGGTAGTTCGGATAGGTGTTATCGTATGATGATACCTGTTGTACCCCAAAATTTGCCCTCCCATATTCTTCAAGAAATTGCCAAGTCAAACTGCAAAAGTTCCCCAAGGGTTGCACAGTGCAAAGGTCTCCTATACAGTCAAGATTAGGGTTTTTGTTCTGATCAAGAAAATGAAGTTTTCAAAGGTCCAATCAAGTCTCACATGCTTACAAATATGGTCAAGTATCCTCATATCAAGTTTCAAGACTTTCAGCTCAAAATTGCACAGTCAAAAACCCTAATTGCACTACAGTCAACTGCAGGGGCAAAATGGTCATTTGACAGTCAAAAGTTCAAATTTTTGGTCAACATCTCATTTTGAAGCCTTAAACATCATTTGATCAATGCTTGATCATGATTCTCAAAGTTTGGCTCAAAAATCATCAAGATGCAAAAGTTTCCTTATTTGGACAGTTGGAAAAGTCAACTATAAATTGACCAGAGCATAACTTTCACATGGATTATCAGAAAAATTCCATCCAAAGCTCATTTTGAATAGAAATACATTTCCTACAACTCATCTTCATGCTTCAAGTCCAAGAAATGCTCTCACAAAAAGTTATCAATTTCAACATTATAGGTCATTTTCAAAGGTCAACAAAATGGGACTTTAAGTCAAAGGCCATAACTTGAGATTGGTAAATCAAAATGACATGGGACCAAAGACATTGGTTAGAGGACTCAAATACCTTTCCAAAATGTCCAAGAACATGAGAAAAGCTTAAAAATTGAGCAAGTTATGCCTTGTGGAAGTTGGGAAATTTTTGGATATTTTGAAAGGTCAACATTGATTCAAATAACCTAAAATTGCTAATGGGCCCATTTTTCTTCCACAATTCATCATCCATAGCATGTGCACGACCACTTGGCCCAAAGGGAAGTCTTTATTCATTTTTTATTTATTTATTTGAATTTTTATTTATAATAATTCATTTAAATCAAATTAAATATATGAAAAATGCTTAACCTAATTTTTTCAATCTTTTTGTGCACAAAATCTACTCAATAATTCGTGTGAAATCCAACATGGAAAGATTTGGAGAGAATTGGTATGATTGAGAACAAAAACACATGGAAAAAGATTGAAAAAGATCTTAAAAATCAAATTTCCAAAAACTATGAATGCAAGAGATTTGGATGATTCTTTTTAACCTAATTCATTACTACATATGCAAGGATCACAACCCTAATGCCATTACACACGCAGCTGCTCAGAAACCTGAAAAACAAACTTGAAAATTTTGCAAAGAAACTCAATTCTGAAAACCACTTTCTAGGGCGATTCAAGGCACGATTTTTGTGTCATTAGCTTGCTGAAGCATTATAGGACGTATTCCAATCACAAACATCAAAGATAACCTCTTGAAACGCTGTACAGAAGTCCCACTTTTCTTACTTTTTTGCATAATCGTATTTCAAGATTTAGGCATTTTTATTGCATATTGTTAATGGATTCATGCTAATTAAGGTGTTCTGAAGCTAACCGTTTATCTTAATTGTGTTTTCGTGTACTATATGCAATTATGCCATTGATGCAGATTAGGGTTCATGAAGCTTGAAATTGGGCATTTCGTGATATGGAAAAATTGAAACCTCTGAGTATCACCATTAGAACTAGCGCACTTGGACGAAGAAGAACCCATACTCGCGCTCAATTTATGAGCACCTAATGGCTAGTCGCTATTTTTCCAAAACTGGCCTAAGAGAACACATCAAAAACCGTTGCCTATGTTGTTTATGTTTCAGGAAAATAAAGTCCCATGAAGAAGATGACCTCGTGGCGTTGTTGGATTGGTTCTTTTAAAATTTCGCGCTAAAAAGCACTAACGCGTGTTATTGTTTTTATTATATTTGTTTGTCCTTTAATATACAAAGTGCGCGTCTAGAACAACTGGCAAGGCGTGTGTGTGTTAACTTCCAAGACCTGGGTTCGAGCCCCAGGTCTTCACTATCCCAATATTATTTTTCAATATATGTTCACATGCAGTTTCAATAGCAAGGACGTACCATACACTTCCAAAATCCAACGTCTATACGTCCAATGGAGTCGAATCAAAGGCTCAGATCTAAGGAGTATGATGAACCCTGGTCAACGCGCCAGCACGCTACTTGGAAAAGGTCAAACGGACCAAGGTTATTGGGCCAGAACTACTACAATTTAACCTCCATGTTGGGGACTACAACCCCCCCTGGTTTGCAATTCTCTATATTTTCTTTATTCTTTTTTTTATTATTGTCTATTTTCTTTATTGTTTTGAATTGATTAATTATTTTCACAAAAAATATAAAAAACACAAAAAAAATCAGAAAAGGAAAAATAATAAATATTTTTTATTTTAATATTTCTTGTAAATAAATTGCATGTAATTGAATTTAGTTTTAAATTAGGTTTGCAATTTTAATTCTTTTAATAAAAAATCTAAAAAATGTAGAAATAGGGTTAATTAATAATTTTTCATCCTTTTTATTTTTCTTTCATGAGTTCATAAATAATTAAATATTTATTTTTGTAATTAACTTTGTATATAAAAATTAGGGTTAATTTAGGTTAAATTTCGATGCTTTCTTAATAAATCAAAAAAACACTAGAATTAGGGTTAGTATTTATTTTAATTAATTCCTTTTTTTATTAAATCCTAAAATACTAAAAAATGCCAAAAAACAAGTTCTTTCTTTCTTTTAATTTTAATTAACTCCATCATTAATTTAGTTTTTGCAAAAGGGTCCAACGCCCTCGTTTCGATTTAAATTTCAATTCGCATATTTATTTCCTCTTTCGTATAATATTTATGTATCTCTCCCAAAGCCGTGTAAATAATTGCTCGCACTTTTAATTCTTTTATTTTCTTTGCTTTCTTTATTTTTCTGTCAAAATCGGGTCCTGGTTAATTTTGGCGATGTGGACCCGCGCCGTTTGTAATAGCTTAGAATTTACTTTTCCCGCAATATTTTGACTGTTAATCAAAGGCATGAAAGAATGTACGGATAAAAATAAAAACAAGCGTAGAACACCAATAAACATGACAAGATAAATGCAAATGAACATGACACACAAATCGCACACACCACCCCTAGGGTACGCCTCACTGTTGCCTTGCCTCGAAAGGTGATCGTCGAGTAGAGGATGTCTTAGTAAGTCCTCATGATCCGGGAACCTGGCATGAGGGTAGCTTCTAAGGTGTCTTCCCATTGCTCTGGTGATCACCATGTCCCGAACCCCGAATTGACCCGAACACCTCCAACGGTGGTGCTACCTACCTCTCAATGGTGGGATGGCACTACTTTAAAGGACATTTACACAGACGAATTCCTTAGGGTAGGTAGACGACTCTAGATACTTGCTCTAAATTTCAAACAAAATTCAAAAATACTTTTCACACCAACACATTTTCAAAAAGCTTTCGAAAGCAATTTTTCAAACACTCTTGAGGACTGATACAAGAGTCGAACTGAAATTTTCAAAGAAACTTTTTAAAACCCACAGTTGAAAAGCAAACAAACCATTTTTGAAAACACAATGAGCAAGTATCTAAGAGCCCATGGATAACCATGGATAGAAAGGGTGCTAACACCTTCCCTTTCTATAATCTACCTCCCGAACCGAGAGCAATCTCTTTAAGGAATTTTTCTGTGCTTTTGTCCTTTCCATTTGGAGAAAATAAAAGATGGTGGCGACTCTTGCTTCCGCGACATTTCGCGAACCAGCGTTAAACAGTCAGTTCTAGATCCACCGATCACAGAACTGGCGACTCTGCTGGGGACCCTTTTTAAAGTGAGGCGTACCTTAGGGTTAGTTCATAACTGTGTTTTCAATTGTATTGACTTGTCTGCTTTAAATTTGTGGGTTGCATGGGAGTTACATAGATCCTAACCCGGATCTGGGGATACCCTGTTAGGTAGCATAAGCTGTGAGGGACCTGTCCGGCGTAGACCGACATGGGTGAAGCAGTGGCTACGTTGGTGTGGCACCTTGGTCTGTACCGATATCCCTTGTGTTGCAACGAGGAGAATATGGGTCTTCTGAGGAGTCATTAAGCACCAACCGACCTTAGAACCTTAAATGACCCAACTTGGCCAATAGAACAGTAGCAGTATGCTACACCCATTGAGGCTAAACTCTCGCGATGGTTCTGGCCGCAAGAAAAGATTGCGATGCTGGAGTTATGACTGATTGAGGGTAGTCAGTGATATTGGGATCCTCTAGAACCCGGTTACTTTTGATTAGGACAGGTCTTAACCAACAAACTGAAAGAGGGTAATACCCAGACCTCATGCTGGCCTAAACTCTAAGGGCTCTTTTGTGTGACTTGTGTGCCTTCGTACTTGACTACTTGCATGCTTGTTAGCTGACACATGAACTACTTGCAGGTTTTGTTTATAGTCCTTAATTGGGACTCATAACAGGGTTCACTAAGTTTCTTGCAGGTTTTGGTTTGCAGTCCTTAATTAGGACTCATAATAAAGTTTGCTAAGTTTCTTGCAGGTTTTGGTTTGCAGTCCTTAATTAGGACTCATAACAGGGTTTACTTACATTACCCCATGCATACCATAACATCATACCATTGCATACATCCTAATCCATTTCAAGGATCTCAAGGGCTTGTGATGCAGGTCATGATGAACCCACTGTCCAGCAAGGGGCAAAGGGGATTTATTTTCCTCTAGACAAGGTTGTCAGAGGCTATGACCCACTGGGTATGGTGAGCCTTTGACCCTTGAAGAAGAATTCTCCACAACATGGGTGTCCTTCAATCAAGCTATAAATTCCAATGCTAACAAATTTTCTTGTTTACCCCGCGAGGTCCTTGAAATCATTGCATACATATCATACATATCATTGCATAACAGGTATCCATTCTCTGCAGGTTGCTTACCTTCTTCGCTGTTTATTTCAGCAGTCTCGTCATGAATCCTGAATCCTCAACCGAGCACACTATCAAGGCCCTCCAGGCTCAGAACGCCCAGTTCCAAGGGCTGATCGTGAATTTGACCCAGGGGCAACAAGATCTGAAGGCTCTGCTCTTGAAGAAGGAAAAGAAGAAGAAGAGGACTGTTTTGTTCAGCCCTAGACGCAGATCTGGGAACACATTGCGGGATGAAGCTGAGAGGACAACCCCATCTGTGGGGAAAGGCAGTCATCAAGAGGAAAGGATTCCCAGTCCAGTGGTCTCTGACAATGAGACAGATTTCAATGACGAACAGTACCCTCCGGCTGAGGATAGGTACAAACAGTTGGAAGACCGGCTAAGTGCTATGGAGATACAAAAAGTGCCTGGCCTGGACTTCGAGGATCTAGGTCTGTCTTCCGGGGTAGTGATCCCGCACAAATTCAAGGCGCCTGCCTTTGCAAAGTACGACGGGGCATCCTGTCCAAAGCTGCATCTCAGGTCATACATGAGGAGGATCCAGCCCTACACAGCCGACAGGAACTTATGGATCCACTTTTTTCAGGAGAGTCTTTCCGGGACTCAGCTTGACTGGTTCTATCAACTGAATGGAGCCAACATCCGTACCTGGGAAGACTTAGCCACTGCATTCTACAAGCAGTACTAGTACAATGCCGACCTTGCTCCCACGCGCACTCAGCTTCAGGGAATGTCTATGGGTGCAGGTGAAGGTTTCAAAGAATATGCCCAAAAATGGAGGGACCTTGCTGGAAGGGTACGACCACCTCTGACTGACCGCGAGCTCGTCGACATGTTCTTGGGGACCCTGTCTGGTCCATTCTTCAACCACCTGATTGGGAATTCTGCTGCTGGGTTTACAGATCTGATCTTGACCGGGGAAAGAATAGAAGCTGGCATCAAGTCAGGGAAAATACAGAATGGTGACTCTTCGAACACTGAGAAGAAACCATCCAAGAGAGAATCTAGTGTTGTCAACGCAGTAACTATTGCAAAGCCGGCCGGTGCTCCTCAGCGTCACAATCAACAAAGGGAAGAAAGACCTAAGAGGCAATTTACTCCCCTCGGCATGACCTTGTCACAGATATTGCCACAACTGCTGGAAACCAAGTTGGTAACTCTCATGGATCCCCCGAAGAATCCTAACAGGACACCTTCAAGGTACAATCCCAATGCTCGCTGGGCCTATCATTCCGACAGCCCGGGGCATGCTACAGATGACTGTTGGACTTTGAGGAATAGGGTTCAAGATCTGATTGATGCAAAGGAAGTCCAGCTTGACTCTCCAGAGACTCCCAATGTGACAACTGCTCCCTTGCCAAGACATGGCTAGGATTGGATTTTTTGTTCATTCGAATGTTCAATTTGTAATCTTCTTTCAATTGTTCAAACATTTTGTTTCATGTCAAACATTGTTATTTCATTAATGCACTACACATGTCTGTTTTGAAGTAATTATTTCGTATTCACTATGTGCAAATTATTTTCATATTTTTTCTGATGTCAACTCTCGATTAATAATTCTAAGCCTCTTGAGGGAGGATGACGAAAACGATACCATAATCTACAGTATGCTTTTGAACAGACCCCGCTGATGAGGTACAGGCATTGTTTCAATTCCTAAACACTGGAGTAATAAGGATGATAATCCCTCGTCAACCCCTCTGAGCCAAAGAAGTAGGAGTTTTTCTTTTCGAAATTTAAAACCCTTTATTATAACCTGGGGCAGGGTAGTCTCTCAGTTGGTCCAAGTGCATAACAAATGGCACCAAAGAAGTCCTTACAAAACGAAGAAAGACAGTGATGGTTCCGAATGATCAATAAAGAAAGGCAGTCATTATCTCAAAAAAAAAAAAAAAACATTAAGTCAAAACCCATGAAGGAGACTTACAAAACTGGGGCATCCCGCTGACTGTGATTCCAAAAAAGGAAACAGTTCAGGCAAAAAAAGAAAGGGATAACAAAAAAAAAAAAAAAGAAAGAGGTCCTACAAACCCTCAGCAAAAAAGGAGATGACTGCCTATTTAAATAAACGTTCAATATCTGAACCATCGTCGGAAAATCAAAGCAAAGATTCAAACAAGGTCTAACGTATGATCAACTGAGTTTAGGTTTGGAGAACATCACGAAGAGCGGGTGGGTACAAATAAAATTTGAGCCTTTATCCTTTGTTTCTTAAACCATGAACCAGGCCACGTTATAACCCTCAAAAGTCCTAGCTGAAGCATGGGTTAGTTCGAAAGCATACTGTTACGAAAGGTATCCTGACTCCTGAAGGCCTATGGTAAAAACGGAGTTGACATCACGTTTTACAAACATTCACTTGTTTTATGAAAAAGAATGCATTTTCAAAATCTTCCAGACAGACATAGGCTTTGCATTTTTAACATAACTTTGTTTGCATATGACTTTTTGTTTGAACAGCATAGAAATTCGCACGACGAATGCCTAATGAACAGAAGCACTCCCAATCAAGGGGCATGGCATGACTATTGTCCATCATCTGGGGTAGTCCAATCAAGATTCAGGGAATCTCTCGGGGCCAAACAGCCTGGGGAAAATCTCTGTCTGAGTCACTTGGGGCACTCCAGCCACGAATCTGGCCTGATCAAACACCTTCTGGTGGCATGGCAAAACACTTCTGACAGGGGCAACTCCCTACATTCTGAAAGCATGGCCATAGTCGAAAAATACCACGCAAAATCAAAGACCCGCTAGGTTGACATACCTAGGCAAAAATTAGGGCTTCCCGGCGAACCAAAAGGGTTCGGGCAAAAATAAGGGATGAAATGAAAAATCTGTACACCCGGCAAGTCGAAAACCTGAAAAGGCGGCTTGGGAAAAAATGGGTATCCCGGTGGACTGAAAACCCGAAAGGGCGGTCCAGGCAAAAGTTAGGGATTAAAGCGTACGACTATGTCCTGGCATCTTGTCATCTGCCTACCTAAAGAAGGTGTGACCCACAACAACTATCAGCACCTCATAGGTCTTCCTCTCCCGCTAAGCAGGGGCAATAATGGGTGGTCTAAGCAATCTGATTATTCTGCCCTTCAAGGTATCAAGGTAGGTTCCATTGAAGAACGTAACCGATACAATTCAAAACTTCCCCATGAAAATCCAATCTAGTTCCCCAGGAAAGTTGGAAATCATCTCCCAAGCAATAAGCTTATCCCCAGTAGATTCTGGAAGCTTATCCCTTGCCAAGAGCGAACGCGTCTTCCGGCATTATTCAAAGAGTTATTTCCTTAACAGGATATAACTGGGTTATCCTCAGCCAAAAGCCATGGAAAGGTCGTTGTCGACATAGTTCTCTTACCCCCTAGCGAAGTCTATTAACACTTCCGATACAGCAAAGATATCCCCAGTAAACTATTATTAACAACTCAGCAAAGCATCTCTATCCCCACAAAGTATCGCTCCCCAGCATGGTCGCTAGAGTACATTTCTCCCCGCAGAGTTATTCCATTCGCCAAGTCTATTCCCTCACGGAGTTATCTTCTCCTATCGGTATTCTTGCAACTATCATCCCCAGCGGAAGCAAAATCTATTCTTCAACATCAGCCCAGGAGTGACTTCCCGGCACCCGTCAAGGATTTATTTTCCTAAAGACGACAAAAATATTCATAAACAGCGCACTTCCATACATTATAGCATGCATATACGCATCATATCTTATAAATCTCATTTATGTTGAGAACACCATTGCTTGATCCATATCATGCACTGCATATGACTGACCTTTACTTTTCAGGAAGGATACAGTTAAATGATCAGCTATGTCAAGGTAGACAAATTCAGTCAAAGTAGACAAATTCATTCAAAGTAAACAAATTCAGTCAAAAGAGACCAAATTCAGTCAGAGAAGACAAATTCAGTCAGAGAAGACAAATTCAGTCAGAGAAGACAAATCCAGTCAAAGAAGACATGTCCAGTTAAATTACTTCCTAAAGTCAAAGAAAACACCCGTCATTGAAGACATCTCGTCAGTATAGACATCCGTCATTGAAGACCTCTCGTCATTAAAGACAACTCGTCAAAGAAGACATATCCGGTTAAATCTACTTCCACTCGTCGTTATAGACACTCGTCGTTATAGACACTCGTCGTTATAGACACTCGTCGTTATAGACACTCGTCGTTATAGACACTCGTCGTTATAGACATTCGTCGTCATAGACACTCGTCGTTATAGACACCCGTCGTTATAGACACTCGTCGTTATAGACACTCGTCGTTATAGATACTCGTCGTCATAGACACGCGTCGTTATAGACACTCGTCGTCATAGACACTCGTCGTTATAGACACTCGTCGTTATAGACACTCGTCGTCATAGACACTCGTCGTTATAGACACTCGTCGTCATAGACACTCGTCGTTATAGACACTCGTCGTTATAGACACTCGTCGTGATAGACACTTGTCGTTATAGACACTCGTCGTGATAGACACTCGTCGTGATAGACACTCGTCGTTATAGACGCTCGTCGTGATAGATACTCGTCGTGATAGACACTCGTCGTTATAGACACTCGCCGTGATAAACACTCGTCGTTATAGACACTCGTCGTGATAGACACTCGTCGTTATAGACCACCCGTCCATGGAAATAACCTGTCAGTAGAGACAACTCACCAACCTTACTAATTCCAGCCCAGGATTTTCTCAAACGTCCGCTTGTGAGGTTATAATTTCCTATGGTCCTCTCCCCGACGGTGCGTGAGATGTAATTCCCTTTTAGGTTATAATTTCCTTTGGTCCTCTCCCCGACGGTGCGTGAGATGTAATTCCCTTTCAGGTTATAATTTCCTTTGGTCCTATCCCCGACGGTGCGTGAGATGTAATTCCCTTTCAGGTTATAATTTCCTTTGGTCCTCTCCCCGACGATGCGTGAGATGTAATTCCCTTTCAGATTATAATTTCCTTTGGTTCTCTTCCCGATACTGCGAAGATGGTAATTCCCACCAAGATTTTCTCAACGAGCGTTGTTGAAGTTAAAGTCACCCAAGGTTCTCTTACCATTCATGCTAAGGTAGTAACCATCCCTGGTTCATTCATCATCTTGTGAAGCTCCAGACTCAACTCCGGTAACCAGTCAGGACATATCTATACCAAGCATCTGAAAACCAACTCCTGCAACATGTCAGGTACTCATTTTTCTGTTTTGCAGGTACGCAAGTTCTCGCTAAGGAATCTCTTATGCGATCAACGTCCAGATGGCATCTATAAGCCCATCATCCCCCATCAATCTCCAAATGGCATCTATAAGCCCATTTCCATCACACTGCTACTATGTGAGCGCAAATTTCTGGGCACTCTAGTGTTCAATCATCTTCCACCCTCGGATTACGAAAGGCACGTCAGCCAATCTGCATCCTCAGGTCTAAGAAGATTGAACAGGGGAAACTGTTGTACCCCAAAATTTGCCCTCCCATATTCTTCAAGAAATTGCCAAGTCAAACTGCAAAAGTTCCCCAAGGGTTGCACAGTGCAAAGGTCTCCTATACAGTCAAGATTAGGGTTTTTGTTCTGATCAAGAAAATGAAGTTTTCAAAGGTCCAATCAAGTCTCACATGCTTACAAATATGATCAAGTATCCTCATATCAAGTTTCAAGACTTTCAGCTCAAAATTGCACAGTCAAAAACCCTAATTGCACTACAGTCAACTGCAGGGGCAAAATGGTCATTTGACAGTCAAAAGTTCAAATTTTTGGTCAACATCTCATTTTGAAGCCTTAAACATCATTTGATCAATGCTTGATCATGATTCTCAAAGTTTGGCTCAAAAATCATCAAGATGCAAAAGTTTCCTTATTTGGACAGTTGGAAAAGTCAACTGTAAATTGACCAGAGCATAACTTTCACATGGATTATCAGAAAAATTCCATCCAAAGCTCATTTTGAAGAGAAAGACATTTCCTACAACTCATCTTCATACTTCAAGTCCAAGAAATTCTCTCACAAAAAGTTATCAATTTCAACATTATAGGTCATTTTCAAAGGTCAACAAAAAGGGACTTTACGTCAAAGGCCATAACTTGAGATTGGTAAATCAAAATGACATGGGACCAAAGACATTGGTTAGAGGACTCAAATACCTTTCCAAAATGTCCAAGAACATGAGAAAAGCTTAAAAATTGAGCAAGTTATGCCTTGTGGAAGTTGGGAAATTTTTGGATATTTTGAAAGGTCAACATTGATTCAAATAACCTAAAATTGCTAATGGGCCCATTTTTCTTCCACAATTCATCATCCATAGCATGTGCACGACCACTTGGCCCAAAGGGAAGTCTTTATTCATTTTTTATTTATTTATTTGAATTTTTATTTATAATAATTCATTTAAATCAAATTAAATATATGAAAAATGCTTAACCTAATTTTTTCAATCTTTTTGTGCACAAAATCTACTCAATAATTCGTGTGAAATCCAACATGGAAAGATTTGGAGAGAATTGGTATGATTGAGAACAAAAACACATGGAAAAAGATTGAAAAAGATCTTAAAAATCAAATTTCCAAAAACTATGAATGCAAGAGATTTGGATGATTCTTTTTAACCTAATTCATTACTACATATGCAAGGATCACAACCCTAATGCCATTACACACGCAGCTGCTCAGAAACCTGAAAAACAAACTTGAAAATTTTGCAAAGAAACTCAATTCTGAAAACCACTTTCTAGGGCGATTCAAGGCACGATTTTTGTGTCATTAGCTTGCTGAAGCATTATAGGACGTATTCCAATCACAAACATCAAAGATAACCTCTTGAAACGCTGTACAGAAGTCCCACTTTTCTTACTTTTTTGCATAATCGTATTTCAAGATTTAGGCATTTTTATTGCATATTGTTAATGGATTCATGCTAATTAAGGTGTTCTGAAGCTAACCGTTTATCTTAATTGTGTTTTCGTGTACTATATGCAATTATGCCATTGATGCAGATTAGGGTTCATGAAGCTTGAAATTGGGCATTTCGTGATATGGAAAAATTGAAACCTCTGAGTATCACCATTAGAACTAGCGCACTTGGACGAAGAAGAACCCATACTCGCGCTCAATTTATGAGCACCTAATGGCTAGTCGCTATTTTTCCAAAACTGGCCTAAGAGAACACATCAAAAACCGTTGCCTATGTTGTTTATGTTTCAGGAAAATAAAGTCCCATGAAGAAGATGACCTCGTGGCGTTGTTGGATTGGTTCTTTTAAAATTTCGCGCTAAAAAGCACTAACGCGTGTTATTGTTTTTATTATATTTGTTTGTCCTTTAATATACAAAGTGCGCGTCTAGAACAACTGGCAAGGCGTGTGTGTGTTAACGTCCAAGACCTGGGTTCGAGCCCCAGGTCTTCACTATCCCAATATTATTTTTCAATATATGTTCACATGCAGTTTCAATAGCAAGGACGTACCATACACTTCCAAAATCCAACGTCTATACGTCCAATGGAGTCGAATCAAAGGCTCAGATCTAAGGAGTATGATGAACCCTGGTCAACGCGCCAGCACGCTACCTGGAAAAGGTCAAACGGACCAAGGTTATTGGGCCAGAACTACTACAATTTAACCTCCATGTTGGGGACTACAACCCCCCCCTGGTTTGCAATTCTCTATATTTTCTTTATTCTTTTTTTTATTATTGTCTATTTTCTTTATTGTTTTGAATTGATTAATTATTTTCACAAAAAATATAAAAAACACAAAAAAAATCAGAAAAGGAAAAATAATAAATATTTTTTTATTTTAATATTTCTTGTAAATAAATTGCATGTAATTGAATTTAGTTTTAAATTAGGTTTGCAATTTTAATTCTTTTAATAAAAAATCTAAAAAATCTAGAAATAGGGTTAATTAATAATTTTTCATCCTTTTTATTTTTCTTTCATGAGTTCATAAATAATTAAATATTTATTTTTGTAATTAACTTTGTATATAAAAATTAGGGTTAATTTAGGTTAAATTTCGATGCTTTCTTAATAAATCAAAAAAACACTAGAATTAGGGTTAGTATTTATTTTAATTAATTCCTTTTTTTATTAAATCCTAAAATACTAAAAAATGCCAAAAAACAAGTTCTTTCTTTCTTTTAATTTTAATTAACTCCATCATTAATTTAATTTTTGCAAAAGGGTCCAACGCCCTCGTTTCGATTTAAATTTCAATTCGCATATTTATTTCCTCTTTCGTATAATATTTATGTATCTCTCCCAAAGCTGTGTAAATAATTGCTCGCACTTTTAATTCTTTTATTTTCTTTGCTTTCTTTATTTTTCTGTCAAAATCGGGTCCTGGTTAATTTTGGCGATGTGGACCCGCGCCGTTTGTAATAGCTTAGAATTTACTTTTCCTGCAATATTTTGACTGTTAATCAAAGGCATGAAAGAATGTACGGATAAAAATAAAAACAAGCGTAGAACACCAATAAACATGACAAGATAAATGCAAATGAACATGACACACAAATCGCACACACCACCCCTAGGGTACGCCTCACTGTTGCCTTGCCTCAAAAGGTGATCGTCGAGTAGAGGATGTCTTAGTAAGTCCTCATGATCCGGGAACCTGGCATGAGGGTAGCTTCTAAGGTGTCTTCCCATTGCTCTGGTGATCACCATGTCCCGAACCCCGAATTGACCCGAACACCTCCAACGGTGGTGCTACCTACCTCTCAATGGTGGGATGGCACTACTTTAAAGGACATTTACACAGACGAATTCCTTAGGGTAGGTAGACGACTCTAGATACTTGCTCTAAATTTCAAACAAAATTCAAAAATACTTTTCACACCAACACATTTTCAAAAAGCTTTCGAAAGCAATTTTTCAAACACTCTTGAGGACTGATACAAGAGTCGAACTGAAATTTTCAAAGAAACTTTTTAAAACCCACAGTTGAAAAGCAAACAAACCATTTTTGAAAACACAATGAGCAAGTATCTAAGAGCCCATGGATAACCATGGATAGAAAGGGTGCTAACACCTTCCCTTTCTATAATCTACCTCCCGAACCGAGAGCAATCTCTTTAAGGAATTTTTCTGTGCTTTTGTCCTTTCCATTTGGAGAAAATAAAAGACGATGGCGACTCTTGCTTCCACGACATTTCACGAACCAGCGTTAAACAGTCAGTTCTAGATCCACCGATCACAATACCGATAGTCGAGCTCTTGTACTCTGATTTGGCTTTTAACTTTACCTTGACCTAGACTACACCCGTGAGAGGGGCGGGAAAACTTTTCTTACAGGTACAAGTACTATTGGTGACTTTGTGTTGCGAAGGTGACTCAGGTTCTCATGATAGTTTTGAAGCTTTGGGGTTTTCTTTTGATCTTGAGTGATGTTGTTCTGTAATGGTCCAGCCATTATTCAGTGTGAAACTTTGATCCTGTCATGTTGAATCATACCATATTTATTTCTAAAAAAAATGATGTATAAAAAATAACTAGCATGCGCATGTCATCTTCCAGGGACATTCGAGAGTCTTCTTTCCATCAGAAATGGCTGGCCTCCCGTCAGATGAGTTTGATTCAGTTCGTGTTAAAGATCCCACCAGGTATACATTCGCTTATCAGATTCCTATTATTGATGTGTCCGAATTGAAGAGGTTGAGTTCTTATCTGAAGAGTGATGTTCTGAACAATTTCAACAAAAATTATGGCAATTTGTTATTAATCCTTAACACTCCAGTTGACCCAATGGCTTTGATCACCCTCTTCCAGTTCTATGACAAGGAATTACGGTGTTTTACTTTTCAAGATTATCAACTGGTTCCCACACTAGAAGAGTACGCGTACCTACTTAATATCAAGTTGTCCGATGAAGTTCCTTTTTTCCAAGTGCCAGAGAAGCCAAAGTTCGAAATTATTGCTGAAATTCTTCATTTGAGTTGGAAAGAGGTGAAAGACAATTGGAAATCAAGTGAGGATACTACAGGGTTTTATTTGGATTTCTTGGTAAAGAAAGCTGAAGACTAGGCAAAGAAAGGGAATTGGAATGACTTCAGCTCGCTGTTTGCTCTCATAATATACAGGATCATCCTCTTTCCTCATAAGAGAAATTTTATGGATTTGACGGCTATTTGTGTTTTTAGAAATAAGAACCCAGTACCGACACTCTTGATAGATACTCTTTACACCATTCATTTCAGGCATGGAAAGGAGGTAATGTAAGTTTATGTCATTCGATGTTGTATCAATGGTTTAATTTTCACCTACCGGTAAGTGGCCCTTTCGTGGATACCAGACATTCTCTCAGATGGTCATCAAGACTTGTCAACCTTACTTCATTTGATATCCGGTGGAATTATGACATGGGGGAAGTACAAAGTATTATCACTAGCTGCGGAGATTTCCCTAATGTTTCCCTCATAGGAACTAAGGGATGTATCAACTATAATCATGTGCTTGCTTATCGTCAATTGGGATATGCAATGGATGGACCGCCAAAGGTTGAAGACGTGTCTGAATTAGTGTATTTTATTAGAGGAAGTGATCTTGTGGTGTTGAAAAGAGTGACAAGTGCTTGGAAAGGAATTCACAAGAAGGATAAAACTACTTTGGGCAAGAAGGTTCCTATTGCTAGGGTTCCTTACTTGGATTGGATTAGAGCCAGTGTTAAGATTTTACGATTACCATTTGCAAGGTCGGCTCCTATATGTGAGAAACCTCCTACTGTTCTGAGTAACACGGTGCCTACCGAGGTGTTCACCCAGGTTCATGTTGAGAACATTCAACTTCGTGCAAAAGGCCGTGAGGCAAGGATGAAACTTTATTGGATAGACCGAGAAAGGGCCGACTTAGCTCGCAAACTCAAAGAAGCTCAAGGGGAAACTTCTGACACGACCAGTTTTAGGAAGAGATCTCATGCTGAAATGGAAGAAGAGTTGAGTAAGACCCAGCAAGAGTGCCAGAAGCTTCAGGCATCTGAGAATAGCTACAGGAAGAAGATTCAAAACTTGGAGAAACAGCTCAAAGACAAAGATGCTCAGCTTAAGAAGGAAATAGCTCAGAAGCGTGTCACAGAGGATCGGTTTCAAGAAAGTAAAGTAGTCGCATCACAACTTTTGAAGGAGAAAGCCAGGCTTGAAGAATATTGTCAACATCTTGAAGCGTGTCTCGTTGCGGAGATTTAGTTTTTGTTACTTACCTTTGGTATATTTGGTCACCCCCAGGATTGTTGGAAGGGACCATTGTTTGTTTTTATTATTCAGTTTTTGTTAAGTTTACTTTGAAACATGTATTTTGTTATTTATCATTACACTCTTAAATGTCCGAAGTCGCTTGAACATCGTTTCTTTTGTTTGTAAATATTTGAAGAGTTTGTCTTGTTGTCCTTTTTTCCTTTGATTGTATGTTTGATTATTATTGGTTGCGCGTCGTGACTGATGAATAAAAGGACTCTTGAATACCGGTAAATGACAAACATATCATGCACATCATACATTTCATAACATTGTAGGTTATCTCAAGACGGTATTCTTATTCTTATGCTTTTCTTATTCAGAATTCAAGACGACTACTCATCGGTACTCCACCAGAAACAATTTGCCAAGACAGATGGAACAAGTTCAAGATGAACTCGCTGAAATGAGGGCCCAGATGGCTACTCAGATGACCCAATTCATGGAAGTCATCACCAATGTGAATCACCGACAGGAGGAATTGGCTGCCATTGTCAACAACCAGCGCCGCTATCCAGGGGATGGTGGAAATCAAGGTCTCTATTAGGACGTTTCTGTAGGGTTGGGGGATGTGCAAGATCAGCCTGCTGGAAATTTTCACGGGATGCCTGGAAACCCTTTTGTGTGCAACGTAGGGAAGTTTCCCCCGTCTCCGAGACCTCGTCTTGTAGGGAACAGAAGAGATAATCAGGGCGGTGTAAGGGGCTATGAGGAACAGGATTATGACTTTGACCAGGATGAAGATCAGTTTTCTATTTGGCGTTCAGAGTCGGAAGTTCAGGTTGAGGATAGGAAGTATCGGTTGTTGGAACAATGTTTGAAGGTTGTGGAAGGGCAAGGAGTACTTGGTATGGATGCTAATGATCTCGGGTTGGTGTCTAGGGTGAAAGTTCCTCCAAAGTTCAAGCCTCCTACATTTAAAAAGTACAACGGAACGTCATGTCCTGTTACTCATGCAACTGCTTATTTAAAAAAGATGTCGGTACATACTGAGGATCAGGGGCTTTTGATTCACTTTTTCCAGGATAGCCTATCTGGGGCATCCCTGGAGTGGTACATGAAGTTGGAGAAAACCCATACTCGTTGCTGTAATGATCTTTCTCGGGCTTTTGTCAAACATTATCAGTACAATATGGATATGGCGCCTAATCGCACTCAGTTACAGAATATGTCATAGGGACCAAAAGAATCTTTCAAGGAATACGCTCAGAAGTGGCGTGAGTTGGCTGCGAGGGTTCAACCTCCACTCATGGAGAGAGAACTCATTGATATGTTTATGAGTACCCTGCAAGGACCATTCTATGAGCACATGATAGGAAGTACTTCGGCAGGATTTGCAGACTTGGTTATGGCTGGTGAAAGAATTGAGGTAGGTTTGAAATTGGGGAAAATTCAGATTGAAGGTTCCAGTGGCTCATCAAGGGGCAGTAATAAACCATTCAACACTTACCCTAAGAAAAAGGAAGGCGACGCAAATACGGTTTACTCTCATAGTGAGAGAAGAGAAGATCTTCAGCACCAACAAATCAATGTTGTTTCTATTCTTGTTAATGCTCCTCCGCGGTAGAGACCGAATGCAGTGCCTAACAACAAAGACAGCAAGATGCTCCCCGTCAGTATAATAATCAATAGCAGAGACAGCCGATAAAATTCGATCCCTTGTCGGTATCTCTTACTGAAGCACTCCACCATTTGCTTGATTTAAAGTTGATCGATTTGAGAAATATGCCACCACCACCCGCAAGACTTCCTCCTAACTATGATGCTAACGCAAGATGTGAATTCCATTCAGGCGGAGTTGGTCATTCTACTGACAATTGCTTTGCGTTGAAGTGCAAAATACAAGACTAGTTGGATGCTAAGGCAATTGAGTTTACTCCAGTGACTGGTCCAAATGTTACTCAGAACCCAATGCCTAGGCATGGAGGGGGTGTTGTTAATATGATTGATGATGATGGTGAAGTGTTGAATTTAATCATGAATGTGGAACAAGTAACTACTCTGTTGTGCTATGTTAAGAGGTATTTGCTTGACAATTCTATTTTCCCGGGTTGTACTTCAGAGTGTGCCAAGTGTAGAGAGAAACCGAAGGGTTGTGATGATTTAAAAGCCGGCATCCAGCTGTTGATAAAGGAAGGTTCCCTGCAGATTGATAGAAAACCAAGCTACCGTAAGGTTACCGAAGAAGATGTTGTTGTGATATATATTCCTTACACCCCTGTGCGCTTTCCTACCCCATCTAGGGCGCCTCCTTTGATGATTACGGTACCTGGTCCCATGCCTTATACCAGTGAGAAGGCCATCACATGGCATTACGGTGCTGATGTTTATTACCATGGGGTGAAGCAGGAGGTAAGTACCCGTTTGTCTGAGGAAGAACGTGTTGAAGATAATGAAGAGGAAGTTCATAATTTTTCTGGGGAAGGTCGAATGATTAGAAGCAGGAGAGTATTTGGTCCTTCCAATGTGCAAGATGCGGCAGATGCTTCTGCAATAGAAAAAGGAAAGCAGCAGGCGATGATTGGTAATCCAAGGGTTACGCCAGCCAATGTGACTCAACCAATTCCGATACCAAAAGCTTCTTTAGTTCCCGATGAGGTTGAAGAGTTGATGTGAATTATCAGAAAGAGTGATTATAGCATAATTGATCATATGAGCCATACTCCTTCTAAGATGTCGATCTTATCTCTGTTGATTTATTCAGAACCTCATAGAAATGATTTGATGAAGTTGTTAAAGAATGCATTTGTGCCACATGAGATAACAGTCAATCAGTTTGAGAATGTTTGTGCTAACATATCTTCCGGGAACGGTCTGGGCTTCACAGATTTTGATCTTCCTCCAGAGGGGCCAGACCATAAAAAAGCGTTGCATATCTCGATGGAGTGCAGGGGCACTACTTTATCCCGGGTTTTGGTGGATACAGGATCGTCCTTGAATGTACTACCAAAGTCAGCATTAATGAAGATTGATTATTCTGGACTGGATCTGGGTCCTAGTGATTTGATGGTGAAGGCGTTTGATGGGTCTCGAAGGTCAGTGTTTGGAGAAGTGAAGTTACCAGTCAAGGTTGGTCCTCTCACCTTCACGGCTACATTTTTTGTAATGTATATACAGCCAGCGTATTGTTGTTTGTTGGAGCGTCTGTGGATTCATAAAGCAGGGGCGGTCACTTCTACGCTTCATTAGAAACTCAAGTATCCTACAGAGGGAAAGGTAATAACTGTGTGCGGCGAGGAAGAGTACATCGTGAGTCATTTGACATCATTCCTCTATGTTAAAGTTGAAGGAGGGATACATGAGACTCCGTTTCAAGCGTTTGAGACAGTTCATGCTGTCAATTTTCCTCCTCCATAGCAGAAAAGGAAACCTGAAACTGTTATGTCTTCTCTCAAAGATGCGAGAGTTGTGGTGGAAAATGGTAACCCTGAAGGTCGGGGTCAGGTGCTGGACGTTACCCCCAAAATTTGATAAATTTGGTCTTGGTTTTAGCCCAGGTCAGCAGAGTACAACTCCCAGAGCATCTAGTTTATCTACTCCTGTGAAGTTTTCCCGTCCTTGTGCTACTCAAGAAGGACACGTCAATGCAGTTGGCGACGATAGGGTTGATGGCTACAATATCGAAGATTGGATTCGTCCGAGTATTCCAGGCCAGACACTCAATAATTAGACTTCTATGGATGTTATCCAAGTTTCAAGCGCTGACGAGTAATTTTCTTGTTTTCTTTTATTATCATATCATAATTCCTACGCTCTGCCCAAGGCGTAGTGAATCATTTGTGTAGGGCCACCAAGTTTATTTTCAAGTTTATCATGAAATAAAGGATGTTTTTGCATTCAAAATTTTGCTTCATTTCTTTTTTTTATGGAAATGTTTCTCTTTTCACACACTGTCACTAAAAAACGCCAAAATGTCATTCATGCAGATGCATTTCCACCACCGATCATATTGATAACGACTTTGCTATGGCTCATTATGACTTTGATACTCTTATTTATCAAGCTGAAGAAGAAGCATATGAGGATTGTGATCTTCCTAAGGAATTAGCAAGATTTTTAAAACAAGAGGAGAAGGTTATTCAGCCGAATCAGGATTCGGTTGAGGTGGTGAATATTGGCACAGAACAGGTAAGAAGAGAAGTCAAGATAGGGGAAAATCTCGAGGAAAGTATAAAGGTCAGATTGATTGAGCTACTCCGTGAGTATTCTGATGTCTTTGCTTGGTCTTATGAGGATATCCCTGGGTTGGATACAGATATAGTGGTGCATCGACTATCGCTCAAAGAAGGTTGTTCCCCTGTCAAGAAAAAGCTCCGAAGAACTTATCCTGAGATGTCCAAGAAGACCAAGGAGGAGGTCCAGAAGTAGTTGGACGCAAATTTCTTAAAGGTCATCAATTATCCGGCATGGATTGCAAATATTGTGCCTGTGCCCAAGAAGGATGGTAAGGTCAGGATGTGCGTGGATTATAGGTATTTGAACAGGGCCAACCCTAAAGATGACTTCCCTATTCCGCATATTGATGTGTTGGTCGATAATACTGCTCATTCCAAGGTGTTTTCGTTCATGGATGGTTTTTTGGGTTACAATCAAATTAAGATGGCTCCGGAGGATATGGAGAAGACAACATTTATCACGCCTTGGGGAACTTTCTGTTATAAAGTAATGCCGTTTGGTTTGAAAAATGTCGGAGCAACATATCAGCGCGCCACGGTCACTCTCTTTCATGATTTGATTCACAAAGAGATTGAGGTATATGTGGATGATATGATTGCTAAGTATGACACGGAAGACGAACATCTTGTTCATCTGAAGAAATTATTTGAGAGACTGAGGCAGTTCTTGCTAAGGTTTAATCTGAATAAGTGCACCTTCGGGGTGACATCCGGCAAGCTGTTGGGTTTTATTGTAAGTGAAAAAGGTATCGAGGTGGACTCGGCCAAAGTAAAAGCGATACAGGAAATGCCTGAACCAAGGACAGAGAAGGAAGTATGTGGTTTCTTGGGAAGGTTAAACTACATTTCTAGATTTATTTCTCATCTCACAGCCACCTGTGAACCTTTGTTCAAGTTGTTGAAGAAAAGTCAGACAGTGAAATGGAATGAGGATTGTCAGAAGGCCTTTGACAAGATAAAGGAGTATTTTCAGGAACCTCTGATACTCATGCCGCCAGTGGAAGGAAGGCCACTAATCATGTATCTAACTGTGTTGGAGAGCTCAATGGGTTGTGTTCTCGGTCAACACGACGAGACAAGGAAGAAAGAGCAGGCTATTTACTACTTGAGTAAGAAGTTCACGGAATGCGAGTCGAGGTACTCATTACTGGAAAAGACTTGTTGTGTGCTTGCCTGGGCTGCCAAACGTTTGAGGCAATACATGTTAACTCATACCACCTACTTGATATCCAAAATAGATCCAATCAAGTATATTTTTGAGAAGCCAGCTCTTACAGGCAGGGTAGCCCGTTGGAAGATGATACTCACCAAATATGATATCCAATACACTACTTAGAAAGCAATTAAGGGTAGTGTACTGGCCGACCATCTTGCTCATCAGCCCATGAACGATTATGAACCGATGAAGTTTGATTTTCCAGATGAGGAAATTGTGTATATTCGGGATTGTAATATGCCAGACCCAGACGAAGGACCCGAGCCGGGATCACATTGGACGCTTGTTTTTTATGGTGCCTCCAATGCCATGGGCAATGGCGTCGGAGCTATTATTACTTCTCCTGAGGGATACCACATTCCTTTCACGGCTCGTATTTGTTCCGATTGCACTAACAACATGGTTGAATATGAGGCTTGCATTTATGGCATTGAAGCGGCGACCGACCTGCACATCAAATTTTTGAAGGTTTACGAGGATTCCAATCTTGTTATCAGCCAGATTAATGGAGATTGGGAGACTCGCCGTCAGAACCTAATCCCGTATCGTGAGCATGTTATGAAGTTGATTCCGTACTTAGAAGAGATCACGTTTGAGCATATTTCCAGAGAGGAAAACAATCTAGTTGATGCACTGGCAACTTTGTCCTCCATGTTCAAGGTTAAGTGGGCTAATGAGGCACCTTCCATTACTATCAGAAGTTTGAGTGAGCCAGTTTTCTGTTTTGAGGCCAGTTTGGAACCAGATGGTAACCCTTGGTTTTATGATGTTAAACGGTATCTTGAAACACAAGAGTACCCTGAAGAGGCATCCGTCATAGATAAGAAGTTCTTAAGAAGATTTTCAGTCAAGTTCTTTCTCAGTGGTGGTGTGTTGTATATAAGGCATCATGACGGTTTACTGCTCAGATGTGTTGACAAGAAAGAAGCAGCTAGAATCATTGAGGAGATACATGAAGGTGATTTCGGGACCCATTCCAATGGGCACACCATGGCTAAAAAGATCTTGTGAGCAGGTTATTATTGGTCCACCATGGAGACTGACTGTTACAATCATGCACGGGTTTTCCACAAATGTCAAGTTTATGCTGATAAAGTTCATGTGCCGCCAGTACCTTTGAATGTCTTGACTTCTCCTTGGTCGTTTGCGATGTGGGGGATTGATATGATCGGAAAAATTGAACCGATTGCGTCCAACGGGCACCGTTTCATTCTGGTTGCCATCAATTATTTTACAAAATGGGTCGAAGTTGCATCCTATGCCAATGTCACCAAGCAGGTGGTAACTCGGTTCATTAAGCACAATATTATTTGTCGCTACAGAGTGCCTGAAAAGATCATTACCGATAATAGGTCTAATTTGAACAACAAAATGATGAAGGAGCTTTGTGAGTCCTTCAAAATCAAGCATCATAATTCTTCCCCATATCGACCGAAGATGAACGGTGTTGTCGAAGCGGCCAATAAAAACATCAAGAAGATTGTACAGAAGATGGTGGTAACCTATAAAGATTGGCATGAGATGCTTCCTTTCGCTTTGCATGGTTATCACACCACTATACGTACTTCGACTGGGGCAACCCCATTTTCATTGGTTTACGGCATGGAAGCAGTTTAGCCGGTAGAAGTCGAGATTCCTTCTCTTAGGGTCATGAGAGATGTTGAGCTGGACGAAAGTGAATAGGTACATAATCGGCATGATCAGTTTGAACTTATCGATGAGAAGAGGTTGATGGATGTATGTCATGGTCAGGTATATCAGCAAAGGATGAGGAAAGCTTTTGATAAGAGGGTACGGCCTCGGTGTTACAAGGCAGGTGACCTTGTGCTAAAAAAGATAATTCTCCCCCAGGGAGATCCTAGGGGCAAGTGGGTTCCGACTTATGAAGGTCCTTTCGTGGTCAAAAAAGTTTTCTCTGGAAGAGCGATGATGCTCGCGACTATGGATGGAGAGTACTTCCCTCACCCTGTGAATGCTGACATAGTTAAAAAATAATTTGCATAAAAATAATAATAATAAAAAAAACAACCCGCTAAACTGAAAACCCGAAAGGGCGGTTTAGGCAAAAAGAGGGTGTCCTGGTGAATCGAAAACCCGAAAGGGCGATTCAGGAAAAAGTTAGGGACTTCAAGGAAATGACTACGCTCAGCATGGGACCCTTTGTTTCTTTCCTTCATTCCGTCACCTGGCATAAGCTCGAGGCTAATCCAAGAATGATCTGTCTGAAAGCAGGAAGATGAAAGCGTAAGAGTCATAGCAGAGAAGGGACTCAATGGATATTCACATTCACATTGCCATTTGTAAACACTTTGTTGTACCCCAAAATTTTCTCTCCCATTTTTCATAGAAGACACAACCCTAGGGTTCCCCAGATATTCGAGTTGGCTCAGAGATTGAACATACAGATTCTCCTCCGAGACTGTAAATCAACAATTAAGGTTTTGAAGTTCTCAAAAGAAATTGAGTTTTCAAAGATTCAAACGGTCTTTATGGTCCTTCATGTGTTATCAGAGATATTTGTGCCAAGTTTCAAGCCTCGCACTGTGAGTTTGCTCAATCAGTGGTTCAGACGGCTGAAAATGACTCCAGTAACCCAAAAGATGACCTTTTGCGACATCAAGTTCAAGTGACTGTAACTCTTTCGTTACTCGGTATTTTTTGGGTGTTTCTTTTGCGTATGACTCTCTTTGACGTCATCTTTATTTTCTCTTCACAAGTTAAAATTTAATTATGTGCGAAAGATCATCAGAGATTTCGAATGTCTTAAAGGTCATTTTGCAAATTTGACCCAGTCACAAGAAACTCCTGTCCAAATTTTGAAACTCACAATGTCTTCGATTTTCAATATCATGAAGTTGATTCTTTTTGCAAAGTATCACAAATAGTATTGTCTATAAGATTATTTCAATGATCAAGGTTAAAGTGCGTTGGGAAGACAATGAAATTCTACAAGACGGTCATTAATACCTTCAATTCCATTTGTTCCTCATGCGTTTATTTCAAATTCAATATGCTAGATTCGTGGATGCAAGGTCAAGTTCACACGATTCGAGTTTTGCTAGGCGCAATCAGTTTGTTCATAAATTGCATTCAAAGCCTCATTATCCATTCAATCTCAAGAGTTCTAAATGAGAATCGAGTCCATATCAATTGTACATATTACAAGGCAGGGGATTATTCCAAATTTCCATTCTCAATTTCAAGTCCAAAATCTTATTCCAAGTGCCACTTTTCAAGGATACATTCAAAGTCAACCCATCATTCTTCATTTAAATTTCATAAGGAGCCTACAAGATTACAAGTTGATTTTCGAATGCTTAAGTCCTCACCATTATCATTCAATTTCCTTTCGGTACAAAATTTACATCCAAAATATTATTCAAAGAACATACAATTGCTAAAGCTTTTACAAGATTGCAATTACAAAAAGGTTATGTTACAAATTCTTAATAAATGCATTAAAACTACAAAAAGAGTTTTCTTCATCATCAAGATTTCTTCTAACGCTTCAAGCCACTCGTCGTCAATCCAATGGGCCGTACATGTAAACAAAAAAGAGAGAAAGCATTGGTTAGCAAAATTCATGTTGGAACATTGAAAAATTCCAAAGAAAATCTCTACACTCTCATCATTAGGAATTGGCAAAAGAATCAGAAGTAAGGGGACAACGTTTCATCCATATTTGATCCATTGCAAATCGCAATTTTTTATTGGTTCACAGAGGACAAATAAAGAGAAATGCAAGTCAAAATTAAAGGTTTTTTATCATGGGTTCAAATGCTGAAAAATCAGTTTGCATCACAATAAAAAAAACACAATCACAAAAAGCCAAAATGCTGTCAAAAAGGAACTGCATTGCAGGCCTTCATATGTTGTTCACAACAAGCCAAATTCTGTCCAAAATTGCACAAATATAGGCTAAGTCAAAACTGCCACAAGAGAAAGCAAAAACAACATAGCATAATTGTTCAAACTCAATGGTTTTCCCCCAAAAATGAGTTTTGATGTTCCAGCATAAAAGAGGGCCATTCGGCACAAGCAAAAGGGAGAAAAAAAGATAATTTCATCATTCACAAAGAACCAACAGCATAACAAAATATACCAAAAAAAACCAAGAAAAGATCATCATTTTCTCAAGCATCACCCTTCAGAAAAGAAGAAAAATACAGAGAAGAGATTGGAGTTTAACTTCCCTGTCAAGCAAAGGCCAACATCAAGGTAAAATCTCTATCGCTTTTCTGCATTCATCTTGAATCATTCATTTTCTTTTTCTGTCATCTGCATATTCATTGTTAAATAACAAGTTCAGAATGACAATAATAGAATAAGAGTAGAAGAATGCAATAGGATAAATCTTGGCCCAAACTCAGAATTCAACACAACAGCAAACCATCATCAAACATCAAACTATGAACTAAGCCTCAAAAAGTCCCAGAATCTCAACAAATCCAGACAACAGAACCAATAGTCAAACATTAACAACAAAAATCGTTAACCTGTAACAAATCTAAAAACAGAACAAGTAGCCAAACATTAACAACAAAAACCGTTAACATGTAACAAATCTAAAACCAGAAACCAGTAGCCAAACATTAACAACAAAAAACCGTTAACCTGTAACAAATCTAAAACCAGAAACAAGTAGCCAAACATTAACAACAAAAAACCGTTAACCTGTAACAAATCCAAAGCCAGAAACCAGTAGCCAAACATTAACAACAAAAACCGTTAACCTGTAACAAATCCAGAAAATAGAACTAATAGCCAAACCTTAACAACAACAACCAGTAACCATCATCAAACATCAAACTTTGAGCAAAGCCACCAAAAAAATCTACAAACCTGTAATAAAAACCTCAACAAATCCAAAACCACAAAGCCTGTAACCGAATCAAGGAGCAAAAAGAAAAGTTGTAACTAGATCAAAAATCGTGAAGATGGTAACCAAGCATCAAGACCTACAAAGACAGTAACAAAGCATCACCAAAATCACAACTGAACCACTATCGCAAATCATCACTGAAAAATAAAAGGGTCGGCAGGTTCGCCACTTCACGTCATCACCTTCCTGCATGCGCCTTCAATCCTCAATCGGGAACCACTGCCCAAACATTATAGAAGTTTTTTTAAATCAAAGAGTAGATAAGGTGATGGTGGTAGGAAGGACGGCGTCGTTAGAACACAATATCCCAAACCCTAATTTCATTGTTGTCTCTCAATCAGTAACTAAAATAGGGTTAAACACTTGGGCTTGTTTCTTTTTGTAACTTATTAAGCCCATTCTCATTTTCGCTGGTACACCCCCCTCCTGGCTTGTTTGCTGTTACATCACATAAGTTTTATCTTGTTCTCTTTGGGCCTCACACCTCATTCACTTAAGCCCATTGTTACTTTTTTTTAAATTAATTTGTTCGTTTCTTATATTTTATTTGTTAACAAAATTGCTAATTAAAACATAAAATACATTTTTATACATTTGATTTAAGTCTTGAAAATTAATTTTTATCATTTTATTTCTTTTTATAACTTATTTTTATTAATTTTTTTACCTTTAATAAAAACATCAAAAAAAATTAATTTGTTTTCTTTCTTTAAACTTATTTACATAATTAATAAAAACACAAAAATAATAAAGATTTTTAATTTAATCAATTTTTTAGAATAGGTTTTATTTTTCTCTTTTCAAGTAAATACATTTCATTTCATATTTTGTTAACTTTATTTCATAAATTGTCATAGCTTTATATTAAATCGCACAATAATTCGATTTGGTTGTATTGTTTGATATTTGGAAATTGCTATTTTTATTTGATTCATCCCCATTTGTAACAATTGTACCCCCATTCCCAAACACTTTTTAAATAGCGTAGAATTTCAATTCCCGCAATTTATTGTTTTCTATATACTGTATAGTAACTAGGCATGTATGGCAAGATTCAAAAAAATCAATCGCTAGATGACCTAATCAAAGAATAAAATAACTTGAAACCAACACACTTTCTCACACGCGCACCTCTAGGGTAACCTCGTTCGTTGCCTCGGAAATACAATCATGTCCCTCGAATATGAGACACTCTAGCAAATGACCCTTCGATAAACAAAGGATCGTAGTCCCTCGATGACCCTCGATGTTTCCTTCAATTAAAATGATCTCGTCCCTTACAAAAATTGCTAAAGTGTATCACAAGTTGCCTTCAATGATTGTAAAATTGACCCGCGCATGTCCCTTCATATCCAATGGTGGGGCTTCTTACCAAATCAATGGTAAAATAGCACGATTAAAAGGAAGAAGAAAAGAACAATTTAAGACCTTTCGAGTAAATAGATTCGCTCTTAGTTACTCGCTTGCTCACGACAAAAAAAATCTTTACACCTACACCTCCATTTCAAAACACTTTCAAAATACAAAACGTTTTGTATACGTTCTTATAGAGACGAGAACCATTGCAAAACCTCTTTTCAAAACACTTTTCGAAACACGATTCACAAACACATCTTTGAACCATTTTTTTTCGAAACAAAACTTTGTATACATTCTTATAGAGACGAGAACCATTACAAAGAGATTTTTCCAAAATACTTTCAAAGCCCACACCACAAGCATAAAATCAAACAAAAGCAAGTGATCTAAACGAGTAACTAAGAGCCCATGGAAAACCATGGATGAAAAGGGTGCTAATACCTTCCCTTTTCATAATCTACCCCCCGAACCCGAGAAAATTCTCGAAAGGTCTTTCCTATTCTTTTTTACCTTTCCTTTTGGATAAAAGAAAAGTCAGTGGCGACTCTTGCTAACTGCACAAGTGCGAACGAAACGCAAAACATCAAGTCAGTTCTCCCACTGTATCACAGAACTGGCGACTCTGCTGGGGACTATTATAAAAGTGGGGTTACCTTAGGGTTAGATCACCTTTACTTGCTTTCATTGTTTGATTTGTATGCTTTACATTTTGGTTCCTTATTTGGGTTTGTTTTAAATCCTACACCCGGATTTGGGGACACCTTTTAGGTAAGTAGCAATAGACTGTGAGGGAATTGTGCGGGGTATACCGACATGGTTGAAGCAGTAGCTACGTTGATGTGGAACTTTGGTTGGTACCGGTAACCCTTGAGTCGAATCAAGGAGAGTACGGGGCCGCCGCGTGGTGTCGTGAAGCATCAACTGACCTTAGAACCTTACTTGACCAACTTGGCCATTAGGACGTAGTGAGATGACCGGTTTCGGTGTAGAGCTGAAAATTGGTTGATACTCGATGCTACACTCATTGAGACTTGACCCTTGAGTTTTGTTCGGTTGCGAGTCAATTTCTTATTGAACGAAGCTTGTGGGAAAGGTCAGTGATATTGAGATCCCTTAGAACCCGGTTACTATTAACTAGGATAGATTGAGCCAACTAAACTTCAAGAGGGTACTTACCTACAAACTCCATGCAAGCCTAACCTAAGGACTTGTCTGCTTTGCGTGAATATGATTATTTTTATATGAACTTGCTTACCTCGCATATCTATACATAACATCATACCATAGCATTTTCAATAACCATTTCAAGGATCTCGAGGGTCTTTGATGCAGGGTCACGTTGAACCAGACATCTACCAAAGGACAAGAGGATTCATTTTCCTCTAAAACAAACGCCGTTAAAGATCAAGTACAACAACTTGAGTCAAGGGCTATGACCCACTCGACATGGTGAGCTTGATTCTCGTGGAAAGACATCCACTGATACGAAGTTCTCCAATCAAAGATGTTGATCGAAATTTAACTTCCAACATTTTTTTATGTTTACACCGCGAGATCCTTGAAAACATGCATCCACATATCATGCATCGTATCATGACAGGTTTCTCCCATTCAGGTCTCCTTATCTTCCTACTGTTTATTTAAAGTAGAGATGGCTCTAGAAAAGACTATCAAAGACATCCATGCTCAAAACGCTCAACTTCGAGAGATGTTCTTGAACCTATCCAAGGGGCAGGAAGAAGTGAAATCTCTCCTCACTAGGGGCATGATCATGGGGAATCCCAAGGGCAACAGAGATGATCAGTTGGAGCTGCTACGAACTGAGATAGCCATAATTAAAATCCAGATGATGGGACAACTGGTGAGCCAGATGGCTCTCATCCAAAATTTGGCACAAGGGCAAGAGGAGCTGAGAGTCCTCATCAACAAGCTTCATCAAGACGAATGTAACCAAATGGGGAAAACAACTAGGGTTAAGGATCAAGTCATCGTTCAGCCTCCCTTGAGACAAGAAGCCGAAAGAAAACCTCCCCAGTTGGCTTCAGGATCACGAGCCCAACAACAACCTCGCCAACGTCAACAGGGTAATCGGCGTAGGCAGAATACATCTGAAAATCGCTTCACTGAGAATAATGTGCCATTATCTCAAGTGCTGCAACGCTTGTTGGAAGTCAAGCTGATTGTATTAAAGGACCCCACTCGGAATCCCAACACAGCATCTCCAGAGTACAATCCAAATGCAAGATGTGTGTATCACTCCAACAGTCCTGGACATGACAGCAATAGTTGTTGGGCATTGAGGAACAAAATTCAGGATCTAATTGAAGGAAGAACGTTGGAGTTCACACAAGATGGCCAGATTAAAATCTTCCGCTGAGGGCTCTCCACCTAAAATGACAAGTTCGAACAAAGAGGCTTATGTTCATTTTGAATTTCAAATTGTAATTTCTTTTGTTATTCAAACAATTATCTATTAATGTCAAACTTTGTTTCATTAATACATTGCATATGTTTGTCTTGAATTCATCTTTTCGTTTTCACTATTTTTAAACTATGATTTTTATTCTTCTTATGACACAAACCTTTAGAGGGAGGATGACGAAAACAATGCCTTAATCTCATACAATATGCTTTCGGACAGACCTTGCTGACGATGTACAGGCGTTTCTTTCAAATCCTAAACACTAGAGTTATAAGGAAGATAATCCCTAGTCAACCCCTTCGAGCCAAAGAAGTAGAAGTTTTCTGTTTTAACACAAGTTGAAACCTTTAATCAAAACCTGGGGCAGGGTAGTCTCTCAGTTAATTCAAACGCACGTTAAAGTCGCAAATTCTCATCTTGTAATACAACGAATGACATCAAAAATATTCCTTTGGAATCAAAAGACGGTGATGGTTCCCTATCACATAGGCAGTCATTATCTCTCAAAAAGAAAAGCCCACTAAGTCGAAACCTACGAGGGAGGCTTAAGAAAACTGGGGCATCCCGCTGACTGTAATCTCAAAAACAGAAACAGTCCGGCAAAAATTAGGGATAATAATTCAAAAGAAAGAGGTCACTACAAATCCTCAACAAAAATAATGTTGCAAAAATGGCTGCCTTCCAACAAATTTAACTTGTTTGAACCATCACCAAAATGTTATTCCAGACTCATTTGAAGTTCAAACGCATAATTAAGCTGAGTTTAGGACCGAAGAACATCACGAAGAACGGGCGGGAACAAATTCACTTTGAGCCTTTCTCCTTTGTTTCTTAAACCGTGAACCAAGCCACATTACAACCCTTCAAAAGTCCTAATTGAAGCGTGAGTTAGTTCGAAAATCATACTGTTACAAAAGGTATCCTGACTCCTGTAAGGCTTTGCTCTAAATCTTGAGTTGAATTTTTCTTACAAAAGTTTCTTGCTAAAAAACGCATTTTCAAAATTTCAAGACAAACATAAACTTTGCATTATTTGAATATCGTTTGTTTGCATATGGCTATTTGTTTGGCAGCGGAGAAATTCACACAATGAATATCCAATGTACGAAAAGCTCTCTCAGTGAACAAAGTCACTTCAAGCGGGATGACACTTCCGTTGCAAAAATCTCCTGTCAACAAGGGGACATGACATGTCATTGCCCAGCACACCTGGAGCAGTCCAGTCAAGATTTCAAGAAATCTCTCAAAGTGCAGAGTAACCAGGGGCAAGTCTCCGTCCTTGTCACTTGGGGCATTGAACGTTAATCCCAACAAAAGGTTACATACAGTCAAACATTTATTGGTAAAGCCATAAACCCTCACTAGGGGCAGTGACAAATCTCCCCAAAATCCTTCTCATAAAATGACTCCCAGCCAGAGTTCTCAACATTCCCCGACGGAGTTTCTCCTCAAACAACAAAATAGGAATTCCCGGTGGAAACATTCTAAGAAAGTTTGAAGACACACATACTTTTCAACGGCGGTCAAAGATTTAACAAACTCCCCGACATTTGCCAAGGATTTATTTTCCCAGGAAAGATCGATCGACAGATAAAGGTTATCATCTTTTGGAGTAGTAATCGTCAAAGGTTCCTTCATTACTTTTTGAGGTGGTAATCGTCCCAGATTCCTTCATCGTCTTGCTGAGACCTTCTCTGGTTCAGTCAGATCGACACTAAGATCTCCCTGATTCTTATTCCAGTTGAAGATATTCCAAGACTTTCGTCTGGTTCAGTTAAATCGATTCTAATATTTTTCTGATTCTTATCCAGTCAAAGTTAATCCAAAACCTTCTCTGGTTCAGTCAGATCGACACTAAGATCTCCCTGATTCTTATTCCAGTTGAAGATATTCCAAGACTTTCATCTGGTTTAGTTAAATCGATTCTAAGATTTTTATAATTCTTATCCAGTCAAAATTAATTCAAGACCTTCTCTGGTTCAGTCAGATCGACACTAAGATCTCCCTGATTCTTATTCCAGTTGAAGATATTTCGAGACTTTTGTCTGGTTCAGTTAAATCGATCCTAAGATTTTTCCTGATTCTTATCCAGTCAAAGTTAATTCAAGACCTTCTCTGGTTCAGTCAGATCGACACTAAGATCTCTCTGATTCTTATTCCAGTTGAAGATATTCCGAGACTTTTGTCTGATTCAGTTAAATCGATCCTAAGATTTTTTTCTGATTCTTATCCAGTCAAAGTTAATTCAAGACCTTCTCTGGTTTAGTCAGATCGACACTAAGATCTCTCTGATTCTTATTCCAGTTGAAGATATTTCGAGACTTTTGTCTGGTTCAGTTAAATAGATCCTAAGATTTTTTCTGATTCTTATCCAGTCAAAGTTAATTCAAGACCTTCATTGGTTCAGTCAGATAGACGCTAAGATCTAACTGATTCTTATTCCAGTTGAAGATATTCCGAGACTTTTGTCTGGTTCAGTTAAATCGATCCTAAGATTTTTTCTGATTCTTATCCAGTCAAAGTTAATTCAAGACCTTCTTTGGTTCAGTCAAATCGAAACTAAGATCTCTCTGATTCTTATTCCGGTTGAAGATATTTCGAGACTTTTGTCTGGTTCAATAAATCTCCCAATGGTTTATTCTGATTCATTCTCTATTCAGATCCAGTTCAAACTTTTCGTTAACAATCACCTTTGGATGGCATCTTTAAGCCCATTTCCATACACAATCAAATCAGCATGTCATTAAGATCCCCAGCGGAGCCAAAACATTGAACTACAGATCCCCATCGGAGCTGAGACTACCAACTACCAATCCCCAGCGGAGCTGAAACTTTAAATCCCCAGCAGAAATCATCCAGTTTCTCCAGGTTCCCCCAGCAAGTTGTCTTGAAGCTTGAAAACCAACCAGATAACGGTTAACTTCTGTTTCTCCCCAACCTAGGGTAACTCCCCAGTAGAGTGGCAGACAACCCAAACTCCTGAACTCCCAAGCGAAATAAGCTTTTCCCCACAAAGTTTTCACTACAGGATAAACTTTTTCCCCACTGAGTTTTTATTACTTCTCGACAGAACAAAGACTCCCGCCAGTAATCCCCAGTAGAAGTCATTAAATTTCTCTGGATTCCCCAAGCATATTCCTCAAGAAGTATATGGCTTTACTCTCACAATCCTCAACAGTCAAGGATTTATTTTCCCCGGCAGCAGTCAAGGATTTATTTTCCTCAGCAATACAGCAAATCAGCTTACATGCGCATACATTACATCCATATATCATAAACATGGATAAAGAACATTTTATTACATCATACATTTCATGCAACATAACTTTGTGTTTCATCTAACATTTTACCCTTTTCAGGATAAGATTAACAACTATCTTTAACAAATGTGCAAAGATTCTAGATACAGTACAGATACACTCCAGACACGGAAGTCATTTTGTTACTCATTCAGACTTAATTTCAAGATACATTTCAGATACAGTTCAGATACACTCCAGACACGGAAGTCATTCTGTTACTCTTTCAGATTCCAAGTACCGATACAGTTCAGATACACTCCAGACACGGAAGTCATTCTGTTACTCTTTCAGATTCCAAGTACCGATACAGTCCATATACGCTCCAGACACGGAAGCCATTTTGTCGCTTATTCAGTTTCATCCTACAGATACGGTCCAGATACGCTCTAGACACGGAAGCCATTCTATTACTTATTCAGATTCAAGGACAAATACATTTCAGATACGTTCCAAATACGGACACCATTCTGATGCTTATTCTGTCGATTTACAACCAAACATTCTTGGATGTCATCTACAAGCCCATCTCCAACAAGATTCTAACATCTCTCCAAATGGAATCTTTAAGCCCATTCCCTCAATTACACTTTTGTCGAGCGCAAATTTATGGGTACTCTAGTGTCCAATCATCTTTTACCTTCGAGTCACGAACGGCAAAACTCGTCGATCTAACTCTTCAGGTTCAAGAAGATTGAACAGGGGCAGCTGTTGTACCCCAAAATTTGCCCTCCCATTTTTCATAGAAGACACAACCCTAGGGTTCCCCAGATATTCGAGTTTGCTGAGAGATTGAACAGACAGATTCTCCTCCGAGACTATAAATCAACAATTAAGGTTTTGCAGTTCTCAAAAGAAATTGAGTTTTCAAAGATTCAAACGGTTTTTATGGTCCTTCATGTGTTATCAGAGATATTTGTGCCAAGTTTCAAGCCTCGTACTGTGAGTTTGCTCAATCAGTGGTTCAGACGGCTGAAAATGACTCCAGTAACCCAAAAGATGACCTTTTGCGACATCAAGTTCAAGTGACTGTAACTCTTTCGTTACTCGATATTTTTTGGGAGTTTCTTTTGCGTATGACTCTCCTTGATGTCATCTCTATTTTCTCTTCACAAGTTAAAATTTAATTATGTGCGAAAGATCATCAGAGATTTTGAATGTCTTAAAGGTCATTTTGCAAATTTGACCCAGTCACAAGAAACTCCTGTCCAAATTTTGAAACTCACAATGTCATCGATTTTCAATATCATGAAGTTGATTCTTTTTGAAAAGTATCACAAATAGTATTGCCTATAAGATTATTTCAATGGTCAAGGTTAAAGTGCGTTGGGAAGACAATGAAATTCTACAAGACGGTCATTAATACCTTCAAGTCCATTTGTTCCTCATGCATTTATTTCAAATTCAATGTGCTAGATCCGTGGATGCAAGGTCAAGTTCACACGATTCGAGTTTTTCTAGGCGCAATCAGTTTGTTCATAAATTGCATTCAAAGCCTCATTATCCATTCAAGCTCAAGAGTTCTACATGAGAATCGAGTCCATATCAATTGTACATATTACAAGGCACGGGTTTATTCCAAATTTCCATTCTCAATTTCAAGTCCAAAATCTTATTCCAAGTGCCACTTTTCAAGGATACATTCAAAGTCAACCCATCATTCTTCATTTAAATTTCATAAGGAGCCTACAAGATTACAAGTTGATTTTCGAATGCTTAAGTCCTCACCATTATCATTCAATTTCTTTTCGGTACAAAATTTACATCTAAAATATTATTCAAAGAACAAACAATTGCTAAAGCTTTTACAAGTTTGCAATTACAAAAAGGTTATGTTATAAATTCTTAATAAATGCATTAAAACTACAAAAAGAGTTTTCTTCATCATCAAGCTTTCTTCAAACGCTTCAAGCCACTCGTCGTCAATCCAATGGGCCGTACATGTAAACAAAAAAGAGAGAAAGCATTGGTTAGCAAAATTCATGTTGGAACATTGGAAAATTCCAAAGAAAATCTCTATACTCTCATCATTAGGGATTGGCAAAAGAATCAGAAGCAAGGGGACAACGTTTCATCCATATTTGATCCATTGCAAATCACAATTTTTTATTGGTTCACAGAGGATAAATAAAGAGAAATGCAAGTCAAAATTAATGGTTTTTTATCATGGGTTCAAATGCTGAAAAATCAGTTTGCATCACAATAAAAAAAACACAATCACAAAAAGCCAAAATGCTGTCAAAAAGGGACTGCATTACAGCCCTTCATATGCTGTTCACAAGAAGCCAAATTTTGTCCAAAATTGCACAAATATAGGCTAATTCAAAACTTCCATAAGAGAAAGCAAAAACAGCATAGCATAATTGTTCAAACTCAATGGTTTTTCCCCCCAAAAAGAGTTTTGATGTTCCAGCATAAAAGAGGGTCATTCGGCACAAGCAAAAGGGAGAAAAAAAAGATAATTTCATCATTCACAAAGAAACAACAGCATAACAAAATATACCAAAAAAACCCAAGAAAAGATCATCATTTTCTCAAGCATCACCCTTCAGAAAAGAAGAAAAATACAAAGAAGAGATTGGAGTTTAACTTCCCTGTCAAGCAAAGGCCAACATCAAGGTAAAATCTCTATCCCTTTTCTGCATTCATCTTGAATCATTCATTTTCTTTTTCTGTCATCTGCATATTCATTGTTAAATAATAAGTTCAGAATGACAATAATAGAATAAGAATATAAGAATGCAATAGGATAAATCTTGGCCCAAACTCAGAATTCAACACAACAACAAACCATCATCAAACATCAAACTATGAACTAAGCCTCAAAAATTCCCAGAATCTCAACAAATCCAGAAAACAGAACCAGTAGCCAAACATTAACAACAAAAACCGTTAACCTGTAACAAATCTAAAAACAGAACCAGTAGCCAAACATTAACAACAAAAACCGTTAACCTGTAACAAATCTAAAACCAGAAACCAGTAGCCAAACATTAACAACAAAAAACTGTTAACCTGTAACAAATCTAAAACCAGAAACTAGTAGCCAAACATTAACAACAAAAAACCGTTAACCTGTAACAAATCCAAAGCCAGAAACCGGTAGCCAAACATTAACAACAAAAACCGTTAACCTGTAACAAATCTAGAAAACAGAACTAATAGCCAAACCTTAACAACAACAACCGGTAACCATCATCAAACATCAAACTGTGAGCAAAGCCACCAAAAAAAATCTCAAAACCTGTAATAAAAACCTCAACAAATCCAAAACCACAAAGCCTGTAACTGAATCAAGGAGTAAAAAGAAAAGTTGTAACTAGATCAAAAATCACAAAGATGGTAACCAAGCATCAAGACTTACAAAGACAGTAACAAAGCATCACCGAAATCACAACTGAACCACCATCGTAAATCATCGCTGAAAAATAAAAGGGCCGGCAGGTTCGCCACTTCACGTCATCACCTTCCTGCATGCGCCTTCAATCCTCAATCGGGAACCAATGTCCAAACATTATAGAAGTTTTTTTGAATTAAAGAGTAGAGAATGTGATGGTGGTAGGAGGGACGGTGCCTTTAGAACACAATATCCCAAACCCTAATTTCATTGTTGTCTCTTAATCAGTAACTAAAACAGGGTTAAACACTTGGGCTTGTTTCTTTTTGTAACTTCTTAAGCCCATTCTCATTTTCGCTGGTACACCACCCTCCTGGCTTGTTTGCTGTTACATCACATAAGTTTTATATTGTTCTCTTTGGACCTCACACCTCATTCACTTAAGACCATTGTTACTTTTTTTAAAATTAATTTGTTCCTTCCATATATTTTATTTGTTAACAAAATTGCTAATTAAAACATAAAATACATTTTTATACATTTGATTTAAGTCTTAAAAATTAATTTTTATCATTTTCTTTCTTTTTATAACTTATTTTTATTAATTTTTTTACCTTTAATAAAAAAATCAAAAAATTTTAATTTGTTTTCTTTCTTTAAACTTATTTACATAATTAATAAAAAACAAAAATAATAAAGATTTTTAATTTAATCAATTTTTTAGAATAGGTTTTATTTTTCTCTTTTCAAGTAAATACATTTCATTTCATATTTTGTTAACTTTATTTCATAAATTGTCATAGCTTTATATTAAATCGCACAACAATTCGATTTGGTTGTATTGTTTGATATTTGGACATTGCTATTTTCATTTTATTCATCCCCATTTGTAACAATTGTACCCCCATTCCCAAACACTTTTGTAATAGCATAGAATTTCAATTCCCACCATTTACTATTTTCCATATACTGTATAGTAACTAGGCATGTATGGCAAGATTCAAAAAAATCAATCGCTAGATGACCTAATCAAAGAATAAAATAACTTGAAACCAACACACTTTCTCACACGCGCACCTCTAGGGTAACCTCGCCCGTTGCCTCGGAAATACAATCATGTCCCTCGAATATGAGACACTCTAGCAAATGACCCTTTGATAAACAAAGGATCGTAGTCCCTCGATGACCCTCGATGTTGCCTTCGATTAAAACGATCTCGTCCCTTACAAAAATTGCTAAAGCGTCTCACAAGTTGCCTTCAATGATTGTAAAGTTGACCCGCTCATGTCCCTTCTTATCCAATGGTGGGGCTTCTTACCAAATCAATGGTAAGATAGCACCATTAAAAGGAAGAAGAAAAGAATAATTTAATACCTTTCGAGTAAATAGATTCGCTCTTAGTTACTCGCTTGCTCACGACAAAAAAAATCTTTACACCTACACCTCCATTTCAAAACACTTTCAAAAGACAAAACATTTTATATACATTCTTATAGAGACGAGAACCATTGCAAAACCTCTTTTCAAAACACTTTTTGAAACACGATTCACAAACACATCTTTGAACCATTTTTTTCGAAACAAGACTTTGTATACGTTTTTATAGAGATGAGAACCATTACAAAGAGATTTTTCCAAAATACTTTCAAAGCCCACACCACAAGCATACAATCAAACAAAAGCAAGTGATCTAAACGAGTAACTAAGAGCCCATGGAAAACCATGGATGAAAAGGGTGCTAATACCTTCCCTTTTCATAATCTACCCCCCGAACCCGAGAAAATTCTCGAAAGGTCTTTCCTGTGCTTTTTTACCTTTCCTTTTGGATAAAAGAAAAGTCGGTGGTGACTCTTGCTAACCGCACAAGTGCAAACAAAACGCAAAACATCAAGTCAGTTCTCCCACCGTATCACACACTTGTTTGCTTTGATTTTGTAATTACTTGCTTCCAAATGTAAACGCCTTTTTCACAGGCTAATTTCTTAAAATCAATAGAATGTCTTCTTTCAAGTATATGTATATGTTTCTTTTCACCCTTTTTATTTTGTTTGCAAAAACGTCCAATATTTTTGATAAGCATGAGCATATAAACTTCGTGGGCCTTACACGGGAATGGTAATACAAGTCATGGTTGGTCGATCGCTTGAAATACGGATAACAAACACAACTACTATTGTGCCAGGGGCATGTTTGGTTCTTTGATTGATGGGATTCTCATTCACTTTACTGGTGGTTGCCTTGCCATTTTGTTTCCCAGCTTCGTGCTGTTGGTAAAAGTCTTGGGTCAGGGTAATATCAAGATTACGGCAGGTCGGCGGGATCGGCGAACCTAATTGGAGAATATTCCTTCCCCATAATGGCTTTTATTATGTTTCTTTGTCGCACTTTCATGTGTTATCTTGATTGATTGTTCTAGCATTGTCTGCATGTAGGATTTTGTTTATGGCCGAATGTCAGTCTTGATGCGTTAAATATTTTTGCCTTGAAGAAACTATTTCATTTTACTTAATCCATCCAGTATCACTCTTTAATCGATTTTTCGGGCATTTTGATACCAACTGTGCCAATTCTTTTTCTTAGCCAAGAGTTTGGAGGAAGTAGTTTAGCTAAAAACGATGACTGATGGTATGCTTTTGAGTAGAACCCCGTTGACGATGTACTGGCATTGTTTCAATCCCCAAACACATGAGATGTAAGGGAGTTAGACCCTCGTTAACCCCTCCGAGCCTTCGAAGTAGGAGTTTCTTTTCCGTTCAAAAAAAACCTTTTTTTTAACCAGGGGCTGGATAGATGTTCAGTTGATTTGACCAAGCATTCAAATTTCAGAAGGAATGTCCCATTTGAGGATCACCACATTTTATCTTTCATGAGATCAGGAAAAATGTCAAAACCACGATGTTCATTTCCTCATAAAGTCCTGAGGTCGAGATCGAATCGATACAATAATGGCTATCCCTCGCCGACCAAGGAATGAGGCATTTATTTTCTACACACAAAAAAGAGAGAAAGAAATAAAGAAAAAGTTCAAAAAGTAAAGTCACATTGACTTGTTCAAAGTATGAATGAGAAAGAAACAAAAAGCCCTGCTAAGTCGAAACTTGAAAACAAGTCGCTTAGGCAAAATTTAGGGCAGCCCGCTGGACCCCCAAAATAGAAATTCAAAAGATTTTGTCCAGGCAAAAGTTAGGGAAAAGAAGAGCCTAAAGGGACGAAAGAGATTATCAAATAAAATTTTCATCAAAAGAAAAGGAACAATAATATCAAAAACAAAGGCAACAAAAGTTAAGTGACAATCATGTTGGAGAATTTGTCGTAATCACTCTACCAATATAAATCCTTTTGAAAGATGAATGCTTGTGATAAGTCAACTGAACTTAGAACAGGAGAATATCACGAAGGGGGTGGGCACCAAATAACTTGAGCCTTGAAAAACTTTTTTCTAAAAAACCTCGAACCAGGCCAAGTTACAACCTTTAAAAGTCCTAACTGAAACAAGGGTTTAACTCGAAAGCATACTATAACAGGATAACATTTCCTTAAACTCCCAAATATGCGTTGCATATCCATGTTGGTATCTTACCACCCGCATCTTAACTCGTTTTCTAAAAAAAAAGGGGGAAGAAAAGTTTTGAAATTTTTGTACTCTATCCAGTGATTCATTCACAACAGAGATGCGACACTTTGTTAAGGTTTTCAACTTTAAGGCTTAAATAATCGCCGCATCAGGTCTGTCATTCCCAAAATAAACATCTTTCTGCATGCAAAACAGTTATTTGACATAAAAAAAAGAGTTTACACGTTGAACACCTGTAAAGAGCTTAATGATTTTCAGGAAGGGAATGTTTGGTTTTTCTTCTGCTAGACAGAGCCCATGTATGAATAGGACTTTACCTATCTCCAGTGAAGTTTCGTTTCCGCAGCAAAGTTTTGTTGCCCCAGGAATCATCTTTTAAAGGCTTCATTCTGAGACTTCAAGTCTAAATATGTCGTGCATCCCCAGTGGAGTTATTTAAATGGGAACTCACATTATGAAGAAGTTCCAACCCTCCAACGGAATTGCCAATAGAAATCCCTCTCCTTGATCTCTCATTTCTCAGCCTGACTGCGGACTGGGGCATCCTTTTGTCAAGATCTTTCCTTATCCCTAGTAAGGTCGATACTATGTGACTATCTGCATGATCCATCCATTGGTTGCATTCAAAGAAATCTCTCTTCAACAAGAATCTTCAACAGAGTTCTGTCTCCCCGGTGAAGTCCCGTCTCCTCAGCAGAGCTTTGTCCCCCCAGCAAAAGTTTTCACTTTTCACGTCGGGTTTGTTGTCTTGGTGTCATCCTTAACACGGTTGCACGCTGTCTTTTCCAGAGATTACAGTCTTGCCCTGGTCGTCTCCCTCAATGTTTAATCTTCAAATGGCGTCCCTCTCCAGAAGCTACAGTGTCGATCTGATCTTCCCTGGAAATTTGCAATTTATTTTTGCAGCTCCTCTCAATGTTTGTGGCCCGTTTATACTAGTTTCTCGGTTGTTATTCCCCGCAAAGCGTCATCTCTCTGAGGTTCCCTCTCTAGCGGTTCCCCGTATTTTCTCCTCTCCTTTGGATTTTGCAATTTATTTTTGCAAGTCATGGCAGATCCTGACTTCTTGATTATTGGCTTCTCATTTAGCCATTCCCCAGTGAACTTTTAAACATGCATCATTACATTGCATCTACCAAAACTTGTAGCATTTTTGTTATTTGGAGCATTGCGTTATATAAAAAAGAATTCAAACATGCATCGGAACATAAGCCATTATTGTTTTTGTTATCCCCAGTGAATTTGCTAATACTTCGGATTAAATCCCCAGCGAGGTCTTCGTTCTCATTATCTCGGTTTCATCCCCATACCAATATCCTTTTGACGTCAATCCCTTGTTTGTTTGAGCGTCTACTCCTGACTGTAGTTCAGTTTCACCCTGGCTCGGTCTTCTCGGGTTTAGTCTTCACTACCCTCTCCAGTTCATTCCAATGTTTATTAATGCACCTTTCGAATACCAGTTTCGTCTTGATATTCGCTTTCAGTAGGGTTTTAGGTGTGCGCCCTAATCTCCTCGCTTTGGGTCGAGTTTCGCCTCGTCGCCTGTGCATGAAATCCAGTTTCATCCTGGTACTCATCTAGTTTAGTTTCGCCTAACTAGTTATTGAGTCGAGTTTCGTCTCGTTTTTTTCTTTCATACCTTGGACCCTCCGATGGTGTTCGTTTACCGAGTGTAGTATTCGTACTGCGTCCCTGGTTCGAGATCAATCTCTTTTGTTCCTTGGATTCTTCTATCAGTTTCGTCACTGTTTATCCATTGATCTGAGACCAGCAGGTGCTTCTAGAAACATGCACTCTCATCACTTTGCTTTGGGTCGAGTTTCGCCTCGTTACCCGTGCGTGGAATCCAGTTTCGTCCTGGTACTCATCTAGCTTAGTTTCGTCTAATTAGTTATTGAGTCGAGTTTCGTCTCGCTTTTGTTCCTCATTTCTGGGATTCTTTCAGTTCTTTCATACTGACTATCTTAGTTGAGATTAGCAAGTGCTCCTAGAATCACGCACTCTAGCCACTTTGCCTTGGGTCGAGCTCAGAGTTTCGCCTCCTCACCTGCGTACGTTTTCTTGTTCAGAGCTTAGTTTCGCCTATACTATGTGGTTTGAGTTTTATCTCACCCTTTTTGAAGCCCAGTTTTGCCCTGGCACATTTGTCCGGAAATTTAGTTGCGTCTACTCTTCTTTGTTTTTGTTCTATTTCAACCAGCGTTACAACTTCATTTTGACACATGTCTTGGGGGTTTTCTGTTTCTTTTTCTTTCTTCTTCAAGAGTGTAAATTTTCGGGTTCTTTTGTATTCAATCATCTTCAACTCTGAACGCTCGAAAGTTGTCACTTTTCTCACTTATCATGTTGAAGATATTTGAATAGGGGCAGTTGTTGCACCCCAAAATTTACCCTCTTGATTTTGGCTTATGTCTCATCATGAATATCATAATGCATTGCATTCATACATTGTGATGGGATCAAAAGTACTTTGGTTATCAAGTCTTCCTCAAGCCTTGAAGGTTGATTGCATTGACAAGTTGCTCAAGTAGAACCTTATCATCTAAACCTCTGAATCTTTCAAGCTCAAGTTATTGCATATCTCAGGATATTTTATCCATCTCTTTGGATCATCAGAGGATTGAGGTTTATGTTTGATTATAAGAGGAATCACTCCTTTGATTCATCATTCAAATTAGGGTTTTGTTTGATCAAGCCTATTTATCAAGGTACAAGTCTTGATTTGGAAGCTACAACATCTCATTGGTATTTGGAAAGTCTTTGTACAAGCAATTGGCCAAGATATCCAGAGGATTTGAAGTATTGAAGATGATTCATCACTCTCCTTTGAGGAATCAGTCAAAATTAGGGTTTGGTCCAAGTTGAAGTAATTGGGGTCTAGATGAGCCAATTCATGAAGCATCACTATCTTATCATCATGAGAATCAAAGTTGATCAAGGAGTCTCTCATGATACTCAGTGGAATTAGGGTTTTGAAGCTTGATCAGTTATCTCCTAGCACATGGTACAAAACTAGGGTTTTGGATTTAATCAGGATTCCTCTGACTTTTTTACCCAAACTTGTTTCCATGATTCACCACATGTTATTAAGCATTTATGGTTGAAAAATTGAGGTTCAATTTGGATTGGAAATGATTCAATTGATCAAAAAGGGCAAAATGGTCATTTTGGTCAAAATCAGTCAAAATCAGGAGTTGACCAAGTGGACTTTTGGTCAACCATCAATTCAAGCATCCTCTTTTCATATTCCATACCCAAATTCATCTTTGAATCATGAGAAATGGTGAATTTGAGTCTAACTTGTTCAAGAAGTAACTTAAAAAATTACAAAAAAATTCTAAGTGTCAAGATGACTTCTCTTGGGCAAGTCACGCGCGTAATTTCATCAAACACTTGGCATGCCAGTTTGTGGAATCAATTTCTTATGACTCAAGCCTCAATTTGAAAATTTAAAAAGATCATTTTGTTGTCTTCCATGAAATCTTCTCATTAAACTTAGAATCACTCAAATTGGATTAAAATTGAGGAAGTTGGGATTTGAGGAAGTTGGGTGACAAAACCGGATTTTTGAAGGCACATGGGCAAGCCAGCGTGCGCGCAGTCTTGGGCAAGTTGGCTTGACTTGCCCAGGAATCCTAATGTCCACATCTCTCTCATTTCTCCACCATTTTAGATGAATCAAAGATCATTGTGAAGCTCATCTTATGAATTTTAATTGGCTCAAAGAAATTTGGAAAATGCACGAGCCAATTTGAAATGGCCTCAGTTGGAAGTCAGCTGATTTTTGGTGTGTGCTTGGCGATGGCAGTTTTCAGGTTTTGGTTTATTTCTTATTCAATCATTTCAGAGTCCACTTGCACATGCTTGGCACAAATTGGACACCTCATGTGCTTGCTAAAAAAGGACAAACCAGGTGCATACCTCGTGCCTCTCTCATTCTCACATTTTTTTCCAAATTGGGAAACTTCTCACTCAAGCAAATCAGTCCCATGTGCAAAAGGGGACAGCTCACCTCATCACGCTTTCTTCACTTACTCACACTCTCCTTTTGTTGCTCAAAACGACTGCAAGCATGGCCTGATTACCAAGCAAAACTCAAATGGCTATCACACATGTTTTGGTTTGACAAAAAATCCACTTTTGCCCTCCAACGACTCTCAACTTGAATTACCACTCTAACCTCACTCTAAAAACTCTATATAAGTTGCTCAAACTCTCTTTTCACGGACACACGCACTGCATTGGAAGAAGCTCCTCAGAATTTTCTCATTTTTCTTGCTCTGCAACTTGAATCGAGTAGCTCAATACTCTTGATCCAGTCCTCATTTCTCTACTCAAGCACCTTCATTGGAGCACAAGGAAGCTATTTGGAAGGGTTTCTTGCTAGATTTCAGAGGCACCAAGTGAATTTATTTTTCACTTTTGCAGGTATGCTCACTGAATCTAAACCTTCATTTAAGCATGAATTGAAGTGTTTTATGGTGTGCATTATGTTTATAGCTGGCCAATCATTAGGATTGATGTATATTTGAGCTCTGATTCAAGCAGATTTGGTGAAATCGTGTTTCTGGTTTTGGATGTTTGCAGTGTGTTTTTCCAGTTTTTGAGACTTGATTTCTTAATCTATGCTTGATCTTTGAGTTTGATTCTAATTGCATGATGTTGTATGATATATCAGCTTTTATTTGAGCTTAATTTCATGGATTTTGGTTGAGAATTGTGCTTGTTTGATGGATCTGAAGTGAGCATGTTGGAACTGATGGAAACAAGTATTCTGCCTAGGCTGGAGGTTGAAGATGATGTGTGGCATCATCTCATTGGCCTTGTTCTTGTTTTTGTTATTTAAATTTTCATTGATTCTCTGATTTTATTTTCTTGATCAAAACTTGATGAAAAATTATGAAAAAATTCATGAAAGTTGGAAATAATATTCCTTACCTTGTGCATTTTTTTGATAATTTTTGAAAATGTTTTGATTGGTTTAAAAATTTGTGTTATTATTTAATTATTTGCTTAGTGTTTATTTTTATTTTAATGTATCTTTGATTTGATAAATTCCAAGAAAAATATTTTGGACTCATAAAATAATGTAGAATTTGATTCTGAATATTTTTATGAATTTTTTCTATTTTTAATTAATAATTTAATTTGAGAAGTTTATTTTGAATTTTTGCTTTATAATTTTTATTTTAATACTTCCATTAATTAAAAAATTCTAAAAAAAATCATGCAAGCTTGTTTCTAATCATAGAATCTGAATATACTTGTATTTTGACCTTTTCATGACTTTTGGCTAGGGTTTTCCTTTTTGCCCTTAAATAATAGTTTAATTGTTAATTGTTTGTTTAATTTTTATTTTAATATTTTCTATAATTCAAAAATTCCACAAAAAATCATGGATGTGTGTTTTCAATCCTAATATTTGAATATAATTTTGGTTGTACATTTTTCTGACTTTTTGATTAAATTTTTATTTTGAGATGAGATTATTTGTTTAAATGATTAATTGTTTGAATTTACTTTTATTTTTGACTTTCTTTTAATTCAAAAAATGTGAAAAAATATGTATTCTGACATTTAGGGTTTCTTTGTGATTTGTATGATCTTAGTTTGAATTGTTTGAATTTTGATCTTACTTAATCAATATTTAAGATTAAAACTCAAAAATTAGGGTTTTGTTGCTTATTGTGCAAGTTTCTTTTTCAAACCCCTTATGCCCTGGACTTTCAATGGAATTTAAGTCTTGATTACGGTTCATGAATGCATTGAGGATCTGAAAACCATTTTTCTTGAATTATTTGACTTGGTTTGACATTTTTCCACAAATTATTTTGAAAACATGTCTAGTTTGGTAGTTTTGCCAACTAGTCTTGAACTTTGGGCCTCATTTGATCCCCTCCTCAACCATTCATGAATCCAAGACTTGCTTTCTGACTTATACACACTTCAAATATGTTAATAAGTTTTTGGTTTGATTTATTGATCCCTGTTTCTATTTTTGATGTATTTTTGAAGTGAAGGTACCTAATTAATGTTGCATGTCTTGTTGCAATTTGTTTCATGGCCAATGAACTTGAGTGAGGCCTATGATTGGGAACCTAGTGATCATGTTGGATATGTTTATCCAAATAAACTCAATCCATTTCACTTAATTTCTCATGCTTGAATGTTTGAATCTCTTGATGCATTGTGTAGGATTCCTCTTCTATTATGCTTGTAAGCTGTGATAAATTAATTGAGAATGGTTGAAATGTGTTTTCTACTGACCTCCATGGTATTTGATTGTATTCTTCTTAATCTCCCATGATCCTTGATTGATATTCAATTGTCAACTCAACATGGTGATAGAAAGGAGCAACATTTCTCTGATTCTTTTGACCAAATTGTGCATATGCCTGTTTCCTTTTGTCTAACATGACTAATGTTTGATAATTGCCATCATGTTGTCTCACTTCATCATGTTTCATCCATCTCTTATGTGAGTCATCATTCACTTTATGGAATACTAAACTGGTTGTTGAATGTGCGAGGTACTTTGAGAAAAGTTTTTCCATTTTTGACTTAAGGCTATTGTGTTTCACTTTATTTGTGGAACACAATTTGTTATGTTTGCACTACTCTTGTGCTTGGAATATTTGATAGTCTATGCAGGATATACACATATGATTGTCAATGTTATACATTGCTCATGGGATCTGTTCATATCTGATAATCTCATTACTTACATCCTGATGGCGTAATTTCTGACTTAATTTGTCTGTTGATGTCAGCTTGCTTGAAGTTCTCTGGGTTTCTTTTATTCTTGCTCAGTTGCTACGGATAGTTATCCGTTTGGTATTGCATTATTTCCTTTCTTCCATTTTGATTTTTGTATAGTTCTATGATTGCATGATGGGACCTTTTTTGCTGATATATGTCAGGAGGCCCTCTGGTTTTTGTCTGATACATATGTTGTATTTTCTTTTGATCGATGAGTCACTCAATTTAAAAATTGAGATCACGACTTCGCTCTCAGTGCATGTTCCCTATAGGATGTTTATTTCTTTTCTTCTTTAATTGTTGATCAATGAGTCACTCAATTTAGAAATTGAGATCACGACTTCGCTCTCAGTGCATGTTCCCTATAGGATGTTTATTGTTTTTCTTCTTAAATTGTTGATCGATGAGTCACTCAATTTAGAATTTGAGATCACGACTTCGCCCTCATTGCATGTTCCCTATAGGATAGTTTTGTTAAGCTTCCTTTAACATGTTAATTAAGGTATGGTTTTCCTTTATCCTCAACCTTAGGGTCAACCATTGTATGATAACATTAGGGCTAGAGATTAGGATAGTCTCCCCTAGTTGTTTTCTTTTCCTTTGCATTTTGCATCTTAAAACAAAAATTGTTTTCTTGGCAAATTATAATGCCCCTCTAATAAACTCAAACCCTTCTTCAAGGTAAAAGATACAAATCAATCTTATTTATCTATGCGCCTCTTGGTTTTGTTTTATTACCTTTTAGCCGATGTTTCGCCATCACACATTTGTTTAAAGCTGATGTTTCGCCATCGCACACGTTTGTTATCCTGCTTTGATTCTCAATATCATTGCTAGGTGTGATGTTTTGTCATTTGTTTTATTGATGTTTCGTCATCTTTTGCCATGATATCTTATTATCTTTTAGCTGATGTTTCGCCATCGCACATTTGTTTGAAGTCGATGTTTCGCCATCGCAGATGTTTGTTATCCTACTTTGATTCTCAATATCATTGTTAGGTGTGATGTTTTGTAATCTGGTTTATTGTTGTTTCGCCATCCTTGCCATGATATTTTGTTATCTTTTAGCCGATGTTTCGCCATCGCACATTTGTTTGAAGCCGATGTTTCACCATCGCACATGTTTGTTAACCTACTTTGATTCTCAATAGCATTGTTAGGTGTGATGTTTTGTCATCCGGTTTATTGATGTTTCGCCATCTCTGCCATGCTACCTTGTTATCTTATAGTTGATGTTTCACCATCGCACATTTGTTTGAAGCCGATGTTCTGCCATCGCACATGTTGGTTATCCTACTTTGACTCTCAATGTTATTGTTAGGTGTGATGTTTTATCATTTGGTGTTTCGCTATCTTTGACATGTTACTTTGTTATTATTTAGCCGATGTTTTACCATCTCATTTGTTTGATGTTTTATTTGATGTTTTGCCATCTTGACCGTTTTTGTTGTCTTAACTAAAAAACACAAACCAACCAAAATATGTAAGCCGAGCTACGGTTGCTCTGATTCCTTAAAAAGGATACATAGGCATTGAGGTAGGGCCTGATCGAGCACAACTTTTATTTTCCCTACATTGTTTTTTATTTTTCTTTCGCATGCATTCCCTTTTTAGTTTTAAGCCATAAACATAGGATTTGACCACACCCATTAGATTAGACAACAAGAGTGGATACCGTAGAGTACTACGGGCGTGTGGGGTGCTAATACCATCCCCTCGCGTAACAGACTCTCTTACCCGATCTCTTGGTCGAAAGACCGTGATTTCTCCCTTTTCAGGTTTTCTCGATGTTTACCTTTCCCTTTCGGTGGCATAAAAGACGTTCGGTGGCGACTTCATTGATATTTCATTACATCCAGATGACAGGTTCGGCCGGGTGGTTTCAGCTCGAACATGGGATATGTTAGAAAAGACCCTCGATTAAAAGATCGTAGTCCCTCGATGACCCTTCAATGTTGCCTTTGATAAACGATCTTAGTCTCTTACGATAATTGCTAAAGCATCTTACAAGTTGCCTTTGATGACTGTACGATGACCCACGTCTGTCCCACACATCCAATGATAAGGATCTCTACCAATCAATGGTAAAATAGAACTATCTAAAGGAGGAGGAAAAGAACAAATACTTTTTGAGTAGGTAGATTGCTCGTAATTACTTGCTCACAAACTAAAACAATTTTCATACCTCACACTTTCAAAAACAAACATCTTTTCAAACGCTCTCTTTTCAATCAAATATTTTCAAAACAAATATTTTGTATACATTCTCAATGATACGAGAATCATTGCGAAATTGCCGAACTAAGGCGTTTTTAAAATATTTCCAAAAACAAACATTTTTTATACATTCTCAACGAAACGAGAATCATTACAAAATTACCATCTTCAAGAATCTTCAAACATTTTCAAACATACACAAACACAAAGCATTTCAAAGTGATCAAGAAATTAAGAGCCCGTAGATAACTACGGATGAAAAGGGTGATAACACCTTCCCTTTTCATAACCTACCCCCCGAACTCAAGAAAATTCTCAAAAGGTCTTTCCTGTTCTTTTCACCCTTATCTTTATTGGATAAAAGAAAAGTCGATGGTGACTCTTGCTATCCGCAACATTTGTGATAAAACGCAAAACACCCAATTCAATTCTCCCACTACACACATTGTTTGTGATTTATTAGGTTCAATAGATGGGTTAATGATATTATATATGGGGTAGGGTCTAATTATAATAATAATGAGAATTATTTTAATATTTAAATAATTTAGTTGGAATTTTTTGGATTTTAGAATAATTGTCTAAGATTTATTTTAATAATTAAATTAGATAAAATGAGTAGAAATAATGAGGGAAAGATAGTCATTGCTTGAGGTTTAGTGAGGGTAAGAATGGAAGACCATATTAGGGGTCTAAGGGATAAACTAGTAAAAAAGAGGAATAAAGAGAGAATTGTATCATTCTGTACGATTGCATTTTAGAGAGAAGAGGAAGCAAGGAGGTGAGAAAGAGATAGGGAAAAGAGAAGAACCATTGTTGAAGCTTAGGAACCATCAATCCAAGGTAAGGGTGAGGTTCCAACTTTCTAAGGGTTTTGTATAGTGATGGGTATGTCAGGGTTAAGATTGTCATGGTTGTTGTGTGTTTCTGTTTTGATTCAATTTGGGGTTTATGAGGAATATGATAACATTATGAATCTATGGCTAATTTGATGAATTTTGATGTTATAATGTCATGAATTGATACCCATAACATGTATGTTGATGTGTTATTGTTGTATGATGGATATATGTTGAATTATGTGAGTTTTGGAATGGATTGGTATTGGAATCGCATGGAAATTGGGACTGGTTTAGTGCAGAAATCGCAACAACAATGTTGTTGTCAGGAACGCTTCGTCGGGCGAGCCTCTTGCATCGTCGGGCGAGAGCATTCGCCTAAGCCTCGCCGGACGAGGGAGCGGGCGAAGAAAATGGTCGAATTGGGTGCTCTTATAAAATGTATGGGAGTGTTGGCTTCACCTATGCTTCGTAGGGAGAGCTTCACGCGACACAACTAGTCGTTGGGCGAGCCTCAGGTAGAGCAGAACTGTAGCAGAATCATTTTGAAAACTTTAAAAATCCATAATGTTTGACTCGGGTGTCTGTTTGACGTACCGTTTGAATCTTAGGAAAGCTAAAAATATTATTTATCTTATAGACATACTTTTTAACCCAGTAGGTGATTAATTGTTGGGGTCTTATGCTCTACTATATGCAATTATGTCTGTTGTGCTGAGATATATGCATATACTTATGTATGATAATGTTGTGTGATGTTTTTTGGACTATATGATTGGCATGTTGTATGTGTGAGAAGATGGTGGCTGTATTGGTGTGTCACATTGATAGATGTAGATATCGATGTGTGTTGTTTTATTGCATGGTTTGAAGGTGAGAAAACACTTAGAAGGGGGGGGGGGGGTTGAATAAGTTTCTCTTTTTCTTTTTCTTAAAGGCTCAACAATAATGGAAAGACACGGTTATTTTTATCCTAGTTCGTTTGAACTCAAACTACTCTAGTCCACCCGCCAAGGTGATTTCGCCTTTCTCAACAAGGACTTAATCCACTATAATCAAACAGATTACAATCACACAACCAAACTGTTGTGACTAACAATTCAAAGCACAAGTAAACTTACAAGTGACTAACACCACTAAGACTCAAACTAGTCCTAGCCTTCTTGAGAAATATGACCAAGCTTGGCCTCTCAAGGAACAATTAGAAGAATTAAATCTTTACAGATAGTGAAACAAATTGCTTCTTAGAAAGCTATATCACAAACTGTGATTTTTCACTAAGATTAGTTTTGTACAAAGTGTTTGTAAATTAATTTGTGAGCAGCAGAATATTTTCACGTAGTTGGGTTGTTGGCTTGCAATAAATGATCTTTTATTTATAGCATGAAGAAAAACGACAGTTGCTGCCTTCAAAAGTATGGAGCAATAAATGTTTGCGTGCTTGCTTGCAGTATTGCATTTTCCAATGAACTAGCATAGACACTTGGGTGCATGTAGCCGTCTTTGCCTTTAATGAACAAACGACACTTGTCAGAGCATGTTTCCTGAAACTTGACAAAACTTGTTAGCGTCTTTATTCTATCAGAACTAGCTTCAAAACTTGCTTCAGAATATGCTTGCAAAGCTTCTTATCAGCGCTTGCTTGCAGAATTCTTCTGAACATAGTTTACATGGAAACTTGCTAAGCTTTAGAAGATGCATAAATTAGTTTCTTATCAGAGTCAGCATCAGAACTTGCGCTAAAACAAATAGTTCTTTCATCAAAGAACTTCTTCATTTATTTTCAGCTCAGCACGTCAAAAATGATTTTCATCTAAGAAAATACTTCAGTCAGAACATTATCTGAAACAAATAAATATGCTAATCAGAGTATCAATTATATAAAATATATTTTATTGTTATGATCAAAACTCTGAGATATGATCAGAACCAATCTTGTTCTAACAATCTCCCCCTTTTTGATGATGACAAAAATATTCAGGTTTTAAAATAAAATTGAATAAGAGATAAGAATCTCCCCCTGAAATAAATATTTCTATAAGAAAAACTTCTTGAGAATTTTCATCAGAGCTTTGAGATTTTTCTTTTAGGATTTCTTCAGCAAGTCTTTTGAAGATAATGTTCAGATGATTAAACTTCCAGAGTTTAGTGATACCTGCAAAAATCTTTAAACAGAGAAAGAAATCTTTGTATTTTGTTAGTAATGTTTGAGACTTAGTCCCATAACTGTTAATCAGAGATTAGATCAAAATACTCATTTTCTCCCACTTTTTGTCATAATCAAAAAGTATATAAAATTAAAGAGCGTAAAAAGTTTTTTTTTTAATTAAAAAAATTCAGAGGTATAAAACAAAACAAAAACAAGAATCAGAATGACACTAAGATTTTTTTAGAAACAAGAGCCATAAGAAGATTTTTTAAAATCCACCACCAATTCACTTATAACTTCTAGACTATCCACTGGAATAAGAGTGGTTCTCTCAGGGATGATGTAATGTTCCATTTGGGTGTTTCCAGAATGAGTAGAGGAAGAAGCCATTTGAGCACTTAGGTTGAGAGAAAGAAATGGGTTACAGAGAAAAATACACAGAGACGATTGAATTTTGAAAGAGAAAGTAAAAAGTGAGAAAGGGGTTTTACAAAGGTATTTATATGAAAACTTTTGAGAAAAAAAGGTTTTAAAAATGAAAATGTAAAAAGAGTTTAGGAAAAAATTAATTAAAAAGAATCTAATCATTACTAGCATTTAATGATATTGAAAATTGAGGGGAAAGCGTGAGATTTGAGCAAATCATAACAGTTACCTAGGAACGGCGTCAATAACTTAGCATGCGTGACCTTTCAGAAACACACCATGTGTTCATCTCCCGAAGGTTGCATGGGATATCTGTTTGATATGATGAACTGCTGAACTATACTTGTAATGAAATGTTAGAGCATTTCAGAACTTTATATATAGCTTCTGATGTAACTTCTCTTCTAACTTCTGAAGAGTTGTCAATCAAAACATTTATTTCAGAACATTCTGAAGGCAAACACAGAAGATAAATACAATTTTATTCAGGACATAATTCCATACAAATATTTTTCAAAATGAATTTAAATCTATCTTCTGAAAGGGGTTTGGTAAAAATATCAGCCCATTGATGGTCTGTTTTTACAAAGTTTAAATTTAAAATTCCTTTCTGAATGTAGTCCCTTATAAAATGATATTTAATTTCTATGTGTTTAGCTTTATAATGCAAAATGGGATTTTTAGAAAGACAAATTGCAGAGGTATTGTCACATAAGATAGGAATATCACTTTCATAAAGATTAAAATCTTCTAGCTGACTTTTCATCCAGATCATATAAGAACTACATCCAGCAGCAGATATATACTCAACTTATGTTGTTGAAAGTGCAATTGTTGCTTGCTTCTTGCTGTACCATGAGATAAGGTTGTCACCCAGAAACTGGCAGCTTCCAGAGGTGCTCTTTCTTTCAATTCTATCTCCAGCAAAGTCAACATCACAATAACCTACTAGTCTGAAATCTTTTGATCTTCTGTAACACAGACCCAGATTAGTAGTACCTTTCAGATACCTCAGAATCCTCTTAACAACAGTTAAGTGAGATTCTCTAGGATCTGATTGGAATCTAGCACATAAACATACGCTGAATAATATATCAGGTCTAGATGCAGTCAGATAGAGAAGGGATCCAGTCATACCTCTGTAGAGCTTCTGATCTACCTTCATACTTACCTCATCTTTTCCCAGAACGCATGTTGGATGCATTGGTGTCTTAGCATCTTTGCTTTCTAACATCTGAAATTTCTTTAGAATTTCTTTAACATACTTCGTCTGATGTATGTAAGTACCTTCTGGAGTATGGTTAATTTGTATTCCCATAAAGAACTTCAATTCTCCCATCATGCTCATCTCAAATTCTTCCTGCATGGTCTCAGCAAATTCTTTTCCAAGGGAGATATTAGAGGTTCCAAAAATAATATCATCAACATAAATTTGACAAATTAAAATTTCATTTTTAATTATCTTTCTGAATAAAGTTGTGTCCACTTTCCCTCTGGTAAAATCTTTTTCTAAAAGAAAATTACTCAAACGTTCATACCAAGCTCTGGGAGCTTGTTTTAAACAGTATAAAGACTTTTTTAATTTAAAAACATGTTCTGGATACTTTGAGTCATTAAAGCCAGGAGGTTGATGGACATAAACTTCTTCTTCTATATAGCCATTTAAAAATGCACTTTTAACATCCATTTGATATAATGAAATGTTATTTTGAACATCAAAAGAAATTAATAATCTAATAGATTCTAACCTGGCGACTGGGGCAAAGGTTTCATTATAATCAATTCATTCTTATTGACTATAACCCTGTACAACCAGTCGTGCTTTGTTTCTGACCACCTCTCCTTGCGCATTAAGTTTATTTCTGAAAACCCATTTAGTTCTTATGATGTTGAATCCTTTGGGTCTTGGAACTAGATCCCACACATCGTTTCTGGAAAATTGATTGAGTTCATCTTACATTGCTAAGATCCAATCATTGTTTTCCAGAGCTTCATCAATAGAGGTTGGCTCAATCAGAGATATCAATCCAAACAATGATTCTTCATTGATTCTGAGAGATGATCTTGTTCTGATGGGATCTTCTTTCCTTCCAATAATCACGTCTTCTTTATGAGCTGAAGAGATTCTGGGAAACCTTTTCTGAGTGGGTTGTTCAGAGATTCTGAGATTATCCAGAGCATTATCAAGAGCAGGATCTTCTGAGTCTTCCTTTGCTTCTGAGTCTTCCTTTGCTTCTGACTTTTTAGAGTTTGGGAGATGATCTTCTGTACCTACAGAAATATAAATTTGCTTTGGCTATTGCTGGCCAAGCTTATCATCAAACCTGACTTTGATTGATTCTTTAACAATCAGAGTTTTTTTGTTGTATACTCTATAGCCTTTTGAGCGTTCAGAATATCCAAGCAGAAAACACTTTTGTGCTTTAGAATCAAACTTGTTCAGATTATCTTTAGTGTTCAGAATAAAACAAGTACATCCAAAAGGATGTAAATAAGAAATGTTGGGTTTTCTGTTTTTCCATAATTCATAGGGAGTATTTTCAAGAATAGGTCTTATAGAGATTCTATTCTGAATGTAACATGTTGTGTTCACAGCTTCTTCCCAAAAGTGCTTAGCCATATTTGTTTCATTGATCATGGTTCTGGCCATTTCTTGTAACGTTCTATTCTTTCGTTCTACAACTCCATTTTGTTGGGGAGTTCTAGGACAACAGAAATTATGAACAATACCATTTTCTTTAAAATATTTTTCAAAATAATGGTTTTCAAATTCTCCTCCATGATCACTTCTGACTTTTATAATTCTAAAATCTTTTTCGTTTTGCACTTGGTTACAGAAGTCAACGAACACAGAATGTGACTCATCCTTGTGTTTTAAAAACCTAACCCATGTCCATCTGCTGTAGTCATCAACAATGACCAATCCATACTTCTTGCCTCTGATGGATGCAGTTTTAACTACCCAAACAGATCAATATGAAGTAGTTCTAATGGTCTAGAGGAAGAAACAACATTTTTGGATTTAAAAGAAGGTTTTGAAAATTTTCCTTTTTGACATGCTTCGCACAGAGCTTTTGAGTTGTACTTCAGATTGGGAAGTCCTCTGACTAAATTTAGTTTATTTAATTGAGAGATTTTTCTCAAGCTGACATGTCCCAATCTTCTGTGCCAAACCCATTGCTCATCGCTAACAGACAAAAGGCATTTTACATTATGAGTTTTAAGATCTGACAAATCAATTTTGTAGATGTTGTTCTTTCTCTTGCCAGAAAAGAGGATTGTTCCATCTTTTTGACTAACAGCTCTACAGGAATTTTGATTAAAGATAATTTCATAACCGTTGTCACTTAATTGACTTATGGACAACATGTTATGCGTTAATCCTTCAACTAATAAAACATTAGAGATAGAAGAAAGGTTACCGTTTCCAATGGTTCCAGAACCAATAATCTTCCCTTTCTGATTACCTCCAAACTTGACGTCTCCTCCAGCTTTAAATTCCAGGTTTTGGAACATAGACTTTCTTCCCGTCATGTGTCGTGAGCACCCAGAGTCCAGGTGCCATGACTGGTGTCTCAATTGAGCTGTTAAGGACATCTGCAACAAATATTATTTTATCCTTAGGTACCCATATCTTTTTGGGTCCTCTTGGGTTAGAGTATTTAAAGTTCTGTTTGAACTTTGGATTAGCATAAGAGTTTCCAGAATGTGATGTATATTTAATATCATGTGTGTGTCCAAATTTGAATTGTTTGTTCAGAGGTTTATATGTGAAAGTCATCTTAGCAACAGGTTTTGGTATATATGTCTCCTTCCCTTTGGGAGTTTAATAGCCAATTCCTCTTTTGTTGTTCCCACTAACTCCATAGATCATTGAAGCCATTTTGCTTCTATCTATGCTTTTAGTAAGAAAAGTTTGAAATCTACAATCATATTCTTTAAGAATGTCTTTTGAACTTGACACAGAATCTGAACTAGAAATTTTTTGAACTTTTTGAATTTCCTCTTTAAGTTTAAAATTATTTTCTTTAAGTTCGGATTTTTCTGTTTCATATTTCTCAAGATCAAATGCAAGACTCTTTTTGAGTTTCTTGTATTTGATTTTGAGTTGACTATAATTTTCCAGAAGTTCTAATAAACTTTCAGCAAGTTCAGCTCTAGTAAATTCAGAGAATACCTCTTTTTGTTCTGACTCACAGTCTGAGTCATCTGTTGTAGTAGCCATCAGAGCTATGTTGGCGTTCTCATCTTCAGAATCAGATTCATCTTCAGAGGATTCTGAATCGTACAAGGTTGCCATCATACCTTTCTTTATACCAAAAATTTTCTTTGGTTTTTCTCTTTGAAGTTTTGGACAATCACTCTTGTAGTGTCCAGGTTCTTTACATTCATAACAAATTATCTCTCTTTTGTTTGACTTTTTGTGTCCAAAAGATTCTGGTTTATCTTCTGACTTCTTGAAGTTCCTAAACTTCTTCTGTCTGTGCTTCCACGTCTGATTAATCCTTCTGGAGAGCAAGGATAGTTCATCTTCTTCTGACGCAGATTCTTCAGAGTTTCCTTCTTCAGCCTGAAAAGCGTTAGTTTCATATTTTTTAATTGATTTAAGGGCAACAAACTTACCTTTCTTCTGAGGCTCGCGCTCATCAAGTTCTATCTCATGACTTCTTAAAGCGCTGATGAGTTATTCAAGAGACATGTTGTTCAAATCTTTTGATACTTTGAAAGCAGTGACCATCGGTGCCCATCTTCTGGGTAAACTTCTGATGATCTTCTTAACGTGGTCTGCCTTAGTGTATCCCTTGTTCATAACTCTTAGGCCAGCGATCAGAGTTTAGAACCTTGAGAATATAGCTTCTATAGATTCACTTTCTTCTACTTTGAAGGCTTCATACTTTTGGATGTGAGCCAGAGCTTTAGACTCCTTCACTTGAGCGTTTCCTTCATGAGTCATTTTGAGAGACTCAAACATGTCATGTGTTGTATCTCTATTTGTGATCTTCTCATATTCCATTTTAGAGATAGCGTTTAGAAAAATATTTCTAGCTCTGTGGTGATTTTTGAAATCAGCTTTTTGTTGTCTATCCATATTTTTTCTATTAATCTTATTTCCTTCCGAGTCTATAGGATGTGTGTAACCATCCAAGACTATATCCCATAAATCACTATCATGACCTAGAAAGAAACTTTCTAGTCTATCTTTCCAATATTCAAAATCTTCTCCATCAAACACAGGAGGTTTGTTGTAGTTATTGTTGTTTTGTTCAGTTGCCATTTGTGTTTTCCTTCTGGATCGTTTCCTGACACAATTAAGTGTTAGCGCTCAGAGTCAAGCTCTGATACCAATTGAAGGTGAGAAAACACTTAGAAGAGGGGGGGGGGGGGGGGGTTGAATAAGTTTCTCTTTTTCTTTTTCTTAAAGGCTCAACAATAATGAAAAGACACAGTTATTTTTATCCTGGTTCATTTGAACTCAAACTACTCCAGTCCACCCGCCAAGGTGATTTCTCCTTTCTCAACAAGGACTCAATCCACTATAATCAAACAGATTACAATCACACAACCAAACTGTTGTAACTAACAATTCAAAGCACAAGTAAACTTACAAGTGACTAACACCACTAAGACTCAAACTAGTCCTAGCCTTCTTGAGAAATCTGACCAAGCTTGGTCTCTCAAGGAACAATTACAAGAATTAAATCTTTACAGATATCGAAACAAATTGCTTCTTAGAAAGCTATATCACAAACTGTGATTTTTCACTAAGATTAGTTTTGTACAAAGTGTTTGTAAAATAATTTGTGAGCAGTAAAATATTTTCACGTAGTTGGGTTGTTTGCTTGCAATAAATGATCTTCTATTTATAGCATGAAGAAAAACGACCGTTGTTGCCTTCAAAAGTGTGGAGCAATAAATGTTTGCGTGTTTTCTTGCAGTATTGCATTTTCCAATGAACTAGCATAGACACTTGAGTGCATGTAGCCGTCTTTGCATTTAATGAACAAACGACACTTGTCAGAGCATGTTTCCTGAAACTTGACAAAACTTGTTAGCTTCTTTATTCTATCAGAAATAGCTTCACAACTTGCTTCAGAATATGCTTGCAAATCTTCTTATCAGCGCTTGCTTGCAGAATTCTTCTGAACATAGTTTACATGGAAACTTGCTAAGCTTTAGAAGATGCATAAATTAGTTTCTTATCAGAGTCAGCATCAGAACTTGCGCTAAAACAAATAGTTCTTTCATCAAAGAACTTCTTCATTTATTTTCAGCTCAGCACGTCAAAAATGATTTTCATCTAAGAAAATACTTCAGTCAGAACATTATCTGAAACAAATAAATATGCTAATCAGAGTATCAATTATATAAAATATATTTTATTGTTATCATCAAAACTCTGAGATATGATCAGAACCAATCTTGTTCTAACATGGTTGTGTCACATGCATTTCCTGTTGGGGACTTTAGTTCCATTTTTTGGCTCTGATCCTAGATGGCGTGGATCGCGAGCGATGTGAACCTCATCGTTCATGATGTGGGTTGGCTTTGATCCTATGTGGCATGGATCAGGAGCAAGGTGAACCAAATTGTTCACGATATTTGTGGCTCTAGTCCTAGATAGCATGGATTTAGGAGTGATATTGGTACCATGTGCATTGAGTATGTGAGTCGGTCTCATCACATTGCATTGTTGTTAACATGATGTTTGAGTTGCGTGATTGGTGAATGTACTACACGATGATTATTGAGATGTGTGATGAATATGCATCATTGCCTAGTTGTTATATAATAAGATAGTTGTTGTTGATGGTCTGAACATGTGATATGTGGAATGTATGACTATACATAATTATGCTCCATGTATACATATTATTATACGTTCTCTTATATTGTTGTGATATCTCACCCTTCTGTTGGAATGTTGTTTTATATGACATCGTGTAGATAGTCATGAGTAGTCTGAGTCTGCAAGGATCGGGAGAGGTTGCTCTTTGTTTACTTTCGAGTCTGTGTCATTACTCTGATACGTAACACCGGGGGGGGGGGGGGGGGGGGTGAGGGGGTGAACGCTTTATTGTTTTGTTCGATTTTAAATGATTTGTTTGGAGTCTTATGAGCTCTTTAGTTTTTGAATAAATGTTGGTTTATACTAGATGAGAAGTATTTGATATGGAATGTGATTCTTTTCCGCTACTTAATAAAAGTAAAGTTGAAGACCAGGGATGGTTATTTTGTTCATCCATAATTGTGTTATGTACATGATATTTAGTATGACCAGGTTTTTGTATGTTGGTAAAAATGTGGCATCCTAAACGGTTGTTAAATTGCTTTCAAATTACTCTTATATTTATTTATTATTCGCCGGGTAGTTTGGGGTGTTACACCTTTTCCCAGAGATTCATAGAGAGATCCCATGATGAGTTCGCTCAAGCAGATGTTACGACCTACATGAAGCTGGTTGGCCAAAGCGATAAATCTTTTGGCTACCTTCAAAGACCTACAACAAAAAATGAATTTTGACAGCCATAATGCCAGGAAAGAAATGTGTTTAGTGTCGGAGACAGAGTCAACAATTTGGTCATGAAATGCTCTATATACTTAGTGAAGCCAACAAAGTCATTGTCAAAACCAATGTTGTTTTCATCGTTGTCGGTCGAGTTGAAGGATTCGCCAGTTGGACAAAGTTTAGTGATGGCCGCCACGTCGAAAATAGTGGGAGTCAACATTCCACAGTTGAGATGGAAGGTATGATTTGAACCTTCCCAGAAGTAGAGGGAAGAAATCAAAAAATAAGGGCAGTAAGTGTGGCCAACCCTAGACAACTGGATCAAGTCGAAGATCCCTTGGTACTTCCAGAATTGACCTTTCACTTTTTCAACTTTGTCCAACCAAGAAATATAGTCATGGTTGACAGTAGGGGCGGAACGAAAAACCCTAGGTGATCGATAGAGATGGCTGAAGTCGAGAGGGAGATCTAGGCTGGCTTTGGATTTGGTACGGTGATAAGCAGGAAAAACTCTTCTATTTTTTGAACATTCCTAGAGGGATCTGGGATTGGTCCTAAAAGGGCATGTGAAACATCACCAACAAAAAATGGAAGAATTACCTCAGAACGCAAAATGCACAGTTTCTCTTCCATCAGCGGTGGTTCTAAAATATATTGTTGCTTATTAACAATACGCAGTTGGTCTGGCTTCGTGACTAAAGGCACGAAATCTATTTTGGTGCTTGATCTAGAGGATGAGTGGAAGAAGCCATTGGTGGAAAGTGAAGAGTTCTTTTGGTTTCAAGGAGGTTCAAGCGTAAAGAAAGGAAAGAAAGAGAGCTCAAGTGTTGGTTCAAGGAGGCCAGCGTAAACAAAGAAGTGAAAATGAGGTTCCTGAAATATTTATACCCTTAAGGTATAAAATGGAAGTGGGATCATCGAAGAGCCACACAGTGCGCATGTGGCAAACGCTGGTAGGTGGAACAAGGAAGTTGTTGAGTGTGGGTCATGTTCTGTCCTAGGAAGTTGGAGCTACACTAGAATAATGACTACATTACTACAGATATGACCTTTGAGGGGAAAGTCATTTATGACAATGACGTCATCCCATGATGCCAGACAGGAGAAGGAAAAAATGCCCATCTCTCATTATCAGTCGACAGAGGCATTTTGGGGGGCAATTTGTTAGCCAGGATTTCGACAAAGGTCAAATCCAGCTAAGGAGAATGATGTGGCCGAAGGCGACAAGAGTAGTGTAAGAGAGAGATTGGTCTGGATTGTGGACTCAGATGATTATTTTAGATTCGTCTAAAACCGAACCCGACTGAACATAACTAATATTTATTTTATATATTTTATTACTATATAGTCGAACTATTATAAAAGAGATTTATAATATTAGCAAGTTATTATCTTTTTTATAATTTAATGGTGAAATTGTATACAAAAATACAAGATATATAATATAAAATTTTGAGTGTTATTTAATTTGTTGTTTGAAATATAATAATGAGCAAATTAATATCAAATGATATTTGAAATGTTATAAAGTGATAATAATATTTTTTTCAATAATAAAAAAATAGTTTTTTTTTTAGTTATTCTTAAATTTTGATAGTATTTTAAAAAAAAATTAAAAAATGAATATTTGTAAGTTTTATAAAAGATGACTCATTTTTATAGATTTGTCCCAATAAATATTAAACAGATCAAATTCACCCGATTTGCCTATTAAATCGATTAAGTCAAATCCGTCAAAAATCAAAATTTTATCGATTGAAATTAAACTTTAATAACAAAATCATGATTTGCATCAAATTTATATTTTTGACTCGATTTCGATCTAGACCAACCGACCGATTGTTCATATATGGTATACGTTGTCATTTTCCTTTCATTTCAAAACTCAAAGAACCACTTTTGGGTTGGGGCAAGAGGCGGAGAAGGGATTGAAGAATCCACCACTTAAATTGGTTTTTTCTTTTAGTACTCCATATTTAGTCTCGGTAGGTTTGGAAGTCAAAATTTCCAGGTTACGATGGTGTCACTGTGCGCCATAAAAAGAAGAGAGATATGGAATCCAATGTTTTCTCATATTAATACTATTGGCTATTGCTATGACTGTCCCTGCCACTCTGCCATGCTGAGCATCATTTGATTCTGAATTATAGTGACAAGTACTCACATATATCTGGCTGAAAAAGTCGATTACAGCTGCTTCCTTGGATTGAAATGAAACCAAAAACAAAATAATAGTAGAACTCTATATTTTATGAAAACATTATTTATTTTATTTTTATCTTTTAAAATATGTTTTAGATTTTAATTTATGAGTCAAAAGTAATATTTTTAATAATTTAATTGAAATATATTAACAGTATAAAGAAGTTTTACACTATCAGTGAATCATACTCGTTAAAATTTTATAAATATTTAATTTTTTCTTTAATTATATATAAAATATTATTTATGATTAATTGTAATGTACTAATCGTGTAAAATATTTTACACTAACAATACATGATAATTATTAAAAAAAATGTTAGTCAAACATAAGAGTGGTCAGAGTTTGGTTAGGTTTGTTTTAGAACAAAAATTGTACTACTATGATTTATAAATTAAAATACCCATGATTTAAATCAATTTTGTTTTGATTTGACCTAGGGGTCAAACGTGTTAAGGATCAAAGGCTGAATGAACTCATCTAAAGGCCCACATCAACAATATTCTTAGAATTGGAATATTCCTTCCGCGTATTCATTATCCTTAATGGATTGGAGCAGACAAAATATAAGTGATCTTGGACAAGATCATACCCACAATAATGCATCTAAGGTGAAGACGAGTGGATTCAAACGAGATTGGATCAGTTGAACTTGATTGACAAAAAGTGACTGACTGCTGTTTGTCATGGTCAGACGTACCAAAAACGTATGATCAAGGCTTTCAACAAAAAGATCAAGTCTCGAGTATATCAAGTTGGCGACTTGGTGATAAAGCGCATCATTCTGCCATAAGGTGACCCCAGAGGCAAATGGACTCCCACCTACGAAGGGCCATTTATTGTCAAGAGAGTGTTCTCTAGCGGTGCCATGATGCTGACTACCATGGATGGTGAAGACTTCCCACATCCTATAAACGCAGACATAGTTAAAAAATATTACGCATAAAGGACCCACTAGGTTGACACACCTAGGCAAAATAAGGGCATCCCGACAAACCAAAAGGTTTGGGCAAAAATTAAGGATATATGCAAAAAAATTATACACCTGCCAAGTTGAAAACCCGAAAGGGCGACTTGGGCAAAAATGAGTATCCTGGTGGGCTGAAAACCCGAAAGGGCGGTCCAGCTAAAATTGAGGATTGAAAGCGTATGGCTATGTCCCGTGGAATCACCACAGTCAACTTTATCACCAAGGTCCGAGTTCAAACGACCCAAGATCAATCCAATCAACTTCTGTCAACGGCAAGGGGCATTCGAAGACATTGGGGTAATAGTAGAGTTGGAATGCAATAAGATCATTTCACATGGCTATTTGTTTTTGTTTTCAATTATTGTTTTCCTTCTGACGATTTCCTCTTGCTAGGATCTCAGTCTCTTTGTACAAAAAACGCCTACTCATGGGTAAAATATCAATACAAATATACTTTGAAGTGCAAATTTTTTGTCTTTGTTTTGAATGCAAACTTGTCCAATGACTAAAATTGAACGAACATATACATATAAACATAATTAAAACTATTTGGCACATGTGACCTTCTAAGCAGCAGTTAAGCATCTCTTTAATGTATATGGAATACACCCACAGAGTTATTTCATTAGCATTATCCCCACAAAGACAGTTACAATAAACCTTCCTAAACAGGGTTATCCACAAAGTCTCTTTGCACAAGTTAATTTCCATCCAGAGTCTCGATCTCTTGGAAACTCTCTCCCAGCTAAGTTGATCCTACAAGTAGAAGCCTTGTGGACCTCTTCCTCAAAGAACTCACCTCATCAGAAGTTCATCAAATATTCATCAACAATGTTTATTTCCCCAACAAACAACGAATAGCATAACTCCCCATCTGAGTTCAAATTCCCCCGGCATAGCCCATCTTCCCCAGATGAGTCTGTTATCCCCAACTGAGTATATCCTCCCCAAGATGAGTTTGTCTTCCCCGACTGAGTCCATACTCTCCAGCTTGAGTTTTCCTTTCAGACTACTGCAAATCATAGAGCCACAACCCCTAATCCCCAGTAAAGCCATCAACAAAACCTTTATTATCTCCAAAGGATACTATGAAGCCTGGACCCGACCAGATATTAGTACAACTTTCAAACTACTATGAAGCCTGGACCCGACCAGATATTAGTACAAATTTCAAACTGCTATGAAGCCTGGACCCGACCAGATAGTAGTCAACTTCTCAAGTCACTATAGAGCCTAGATTCGACCAGATAATAGTGTAACATTTAAATTAACTATGAAGACTGGATCCGACCAGATAATAGTTAACTTTGCAAGATACTATGAAACCTGGACAAAACCAAATAATAGTTTAACTCTTCAAGATATAGAAGAATATGGGCTCAACCATACCAAGGTTTAACTTCTTTTCCCCAGTAGAGTTTGCCTATACCCCAACAAGTTATTGTGAAGCCTGGATCTGACCAGATAACAATTACCCTCAGAAATTCGTTGTAAAACCTGGAATCCGACCAGATAACAACTAAATCCCCAAGCAGTTTATTATGAAACCTGGACCCGACCAGATAACAACTAACTTTATCCACCTCAAAATCTGTGAAGCCTGGATCCGACCAGATATCAGTTTTTAAGCAAGTTATTATGAAGCCTGGAGTCCGACCAGATAACAACTAGCTACAGTTCCCAGCAAGACACTATGAAGCCTGGACCCGACCAGATAATAATATAACTTTTCAAAAAAAACTATTAAGCCTGGACCCGACCAGATAATAGTTACCATTTCAAGTTACTATGAAGCCTGGACCCGACCAAATATTAGTTTAACTTCATCCTTTATAGCCAGTTACTGTGAGCCTGGAATCCGACCAGATAACAGTTAACTTCCTTATCCCTAGCAAGTTGTTGTGAAGCCTGGATCCGACCAAATAACAATTCAATTTCAAAGATATTTTCTGCAAAGCCTGGAATCCGACCAAATAATAGTTAATTTGTTCTTCACCAGTAAGTTACCATGAAGCCTGGATTCGACCAGATAGCAGTTGACTTCCTTATCCTCAGCAAGTTGTGAAGCCCGGATCCGACCAGATAACAGCTGACATTCAAGAGATATTCCTCAACGGAAGTATCCTTTCAACAAGTTTGAAGATATATATACTCTTCATCCCCAACAGCACTCCGGGATTCAAAATTCCTCAACAACAGTCAGGGGTTTATTTTCCCGGACAAACATACATCTCACATTCACACATCATTACACATACATACAAAATGCATTCAACATGATCTCATTCATCTTGAGAACATCATGCATACATCTGCATTTTACTAACCCTTTTTCCCACAGGTAAAACATCAGGTTTTAGTATAAATCGACCAAATATTTATGATGATACTTCTTTCAGTGTTTACCATCATCCCTCCAAATGGAATCTATAATCCCATTCACAATACATCTCCGAGTGCAAATTTCTGGACGCTCTAGTGTTCAATCATCTTCCACCTTCAAGTCACGAATGGAGGATCCGCCAATCTAACTCTTCAGGTTTAAGAAGATTGAACAGGGGAAGTTGTTGTACCCCAAAATTTTCTCTCTTATTTCTCAAGTAATCTCTCACAAGATCTCCTTTGGTTCAAGACTGCACAAGGGTTGATCAGCTAAAGACACCTCCTCAAGCATTGATGACTGAAAAATAGGGTTTGGGATTGCACAAGGACAAATGGACTTTTAATGCCTCATATGACTTCCATGGATCATTTTGGACTCTCAAGATTGCTCATGTCAAGTTTCAATTCTTGGATCACGTTTTTGCTTAGTCAATTGATCAGTTGACCTAAAATCAGCTATATTGAGGAAAAAGTCAATTATGGTCAATTTACAGTCAAACTTCATGATTTTTGGTCCATATCAACATTATGAACTCATATATGTCATTTGGTCAAGTTTGGATCATAATTCCTCAAGAAATTTGATCAGATCATCAAAAGGGCAAAATGGTTAAAATTAGGGTTTTGACTAAGAAGGGGCAATTTCTTATTTTTGACCTAGAAAATGATTGATCGATTTGAGACATGATCTCAAGGATTCAATTTATTCATTTTGACCTAATGGAATGGCTCAAAACATTCTTCAAGATGAATTGGTTGACAGATGAATTTCAGTCAACAGATGAAAAGTCAAATGTACACTGAAAAGTCAAACTTTGACTTTTTGGTCAAAATCAAGTATCAAAGATCACAATTCATCAATACATGTCAAAATATGAAACTTATTCATAAAGAAATCAAAAATTCAATATTTCATTTTGAAAAAGTCAAATTTTCTAAACTTAGAAATTTTTCTAAGTGTTGGAAAATTCATATTTTTTCATAACTTTGAGCCAAATTTCAACCATGGTGCAAAATGATTCAAAGGAAACTTCCAACATGAAAGTTGTAGATCTAAATTATATAAAAAACATTGTAGAATACAACTTCTCCTAGAAATGCATGTATTTCAAGTTATGATTTTGTGAATACATGTTCATGAAACTTGGAAACTTAGTGAAATTTTGCCCTAGCCTAGGCAGGATTTTGACCTAACTTCATGGCAATTTTTCACATAGTTCCAAGATGAATTTTCAAAAATTTACAACATAGAGATTGTATAGGATGTTACAAGCTTTCTAAAATATCCAAGAACTCATTGAGATCATACTTGAGCAAGGAGAATCGAAGGCAAGAAGTTAGAGTTTCATTCTTGAATTACAAGTCATTTCTTGATGAACACATAATTGAATTTCAATGTTAGGCTGCATAATCTTGCTTTGCAGACCTTCTAACTTGTGTATCTATCCATCATTAATGGATTACACAAACTTTTGAGCTATAATCCAAGTGATTTAAGCTTTATCCAATTCACAATGTCATTTTGGGAAGAAAGTGAAGAATGCCATTCTTGAAAAGCAAGCTTTATGCATAAAGTCAATTCTTGAGCCTCTAACTTGTTCCCTCTGATCACACTCCTATTAAAAAGTAAGAAGCAAGTATGTTTAAAGCATAACCACTCTATCTTAACAAGTACACAAGACTTTGAAAGTTGGATTTCTCAAAAATCACATGTTATGCTTAAACTTGTGATTTTGAATTCTGATCAATAACAAGCTTCCAAACTTGTTGCTTATAAATAGAGCCACTATTTGTGAGCTAGAACACGAGCTTGAACACCCTGAAACACTCCAAAACTCCCTCAAATCAGAAATTTCCCAAAAACTCCATTGTTGCACAGTTTCTGACGTTGAACTCCAAACTCATATTTCCCTCGTGTGTTCTTTGGCCTTTTAGCTCCTAAAGCTTCCTTACATCAAATAAAAACCATCCCACACCCTGTTACACGACTGTAACATCATCTTCATCAACTTCCATAACCAAAAACAGAGCATTGCAGGTTGAGTTCTCCAGGCCATTTCAGCCACTCTCAACTCAAGCTAAGAATTACATTAGCTCCCTAGAGACTCAAGGAAGCTAACCTGATCATTGCAGCACCTTGAATCAAGCTCAAACTCATCTCACGATTTCCATTTTTGAGGTATATTTTCTGACTTTTCATCTCATTATTTAGGCATTGTTAGGATTGCATTTGTGAAGATAAAATGTAGACATTATTGCCCTGAAATTATACATGTCCATAGATTTCATTTATATTGCTTGAGTGGTGAGAATTTTGAGTTTGAACCTTCTGAAATATTTAGGTCAGAATTTGGTACTTTCAAAAATTCTCATTCATCTTTGATTTATAGTTTTAGTTATTTATATGGTTGGATTCGTGAGAAAAAAATGGAACAACTTTCATGTTTAGACTTTCCATTTTGGTTGAGAGATGAAGAAGTTATAGGTTTTAAAAATCATGTCCAGTTTGTTGGCGCGAGGAAGAAGATGAAGTTGGCCTCCTGACTTGTTTTCAAATATATATTTATGGTTTTGTATTAATGAACAGATGTATAGCCTCCCCAGTGGTAAAGTGTGCGCCTGTTAACCTTTGGGATCTGGGTTCGAGCCCCAGTGGTACCCTTTTGCTCTTTTTCACATTTTTCTTCCATTTTTTTGTTTCAGCATGCGCATGGGCTTCCCCCCCTTTGGGCTTTTTTTTTTGCTGCTGACCTTTAACCCCTGTTTATTTTTGCACCCCTGACCCTTTATTTTTCTTTATTATTTCATTTTTATTTTTCTTTATTTTATTTTCATTTCATATTATTTTTAATATTTGTATTATTATCATTATTATTATTATTATTATTATTATTATTATTATTATTATTATTATTATTATTATCAATAAATAAAAAATCCAAAATATTTTATTTATTATTTATTTATACATTTTTATTTATTTTTTTTATAAAACAAAAAGACTAAATACGTTTTTTAAACAAACTAATTTCTTTTTTTTAATTAATAAATATTTAGACTTAGGTTTATTTATTTTTTATTTTTTTAAAATTAAAATCAACTTAGAACTTAGGTTTCTTTTAATTAATTAATTTTTCATTTCATTTTTATTAATTTAAAACCTTTTCATAAAAAAACTCTAAAAATCATTTTTTTACTTATTTCCTTTCTTAATAAGTTTAAGTTTTATTTAATTTTAATTAATCATTTTTTTAATTAGGTCAAGACAAAACTATTTCATAAAAAACCAAAACAAAAATCATTTCTTTTACCATTTGCATTTATGTTCTTGCATTATTTTATTCAATTCATGTACAATATCCAATATGGTTGTAATAGATAATTAGGTTTAATTTTCTTGCAAAATTTTCCATTTGTAAATTTGTATACCCCATCCCCTAATGATATAATAGCTTAGTATTTTTACTTTCCGTAATTTATCGTTTTATATAAATGCTAGTAAATTAGGGTTTATATGGAAAGATAAAATCAACAAGTTAGCAAACCCTAATTCAAGATAAACAAGAATGTAAATCAACACACTTGCACACTTACACCCTTAGGGTAATTCCACTTTGTTGCCCTATAAAAATGGCCATGTTATGCATGTGGGACATCTTAGCAAAAATCAATAAAAAATACAAGATCATAGTCCCTCGATGACGCTATCAATGTTGCCTTTCAAAATGATCTTAGTCCCTCAAAGAGAAATGCTAAGATATCTCACAACATTGCTATAATGGTTATACGATGACCCACGTCTGTCCCTATACATCCAAAGATAAGGCTTCTTACCAATCAATGGTAAGATAGCAATATCAAAGGAAGGAAGAAATAAACAAATACTTTTGAGTAGGTAGATTGTTCCTAGTTGCTTGCTCAATTTCAAATCAAACACTCTTGCTTATTTTCAAAACCAACACCAACACTTTCAAAACATTTTCCAAACATGAAACATATTCAAAAGATCAACACTTTGTATACGTTCTTACGAACGAGAACTATTACAAAGTTTGCCTAAACGATGACGCTTTTTCAAAATACTTTCAAAAACCACACAAAACACATTTTCAAAAAAAAGCAAGTGATCTAGCAAGCAACTAAGAGCTCATATATAACTATGGATAAAAAGGGTGCTAATACCTTCCCTTTTCATAATCTACCCCCCCCCCCCCTGAACTCAAGAAATAATCTCAAAGGTCTTTCCTGTTCTTTTCAGCCTTTCCTTTTGGATAAAAGAAAACTCGGTGACGACTCTTGCTAACCCCAACATTTGCGATAAAACTCAAAACATCCAAGCTAGTTCTCCCACCGTACCACGGCTACCCTAGAGGTGCGTGTGTGAATAGTGATTCATGTTCAGTTATTTAATCTTTGATTATGTTTTCTACGATTGCTTTTAGATCTTACATACAATCCTATTAACTAAACAATAATAGCAATAATAAAGCAGTAAAATACAGGAAATAAAAATCTATGTTATTACATGGCTTCGAGAGTGAGGGTACAAATAATAAAAATCGGGGGGAAAAGTAAAACCCTAATTTAAACTATTACAAACCATAGTAGTTACATAATCGAAAAAATAATGCAAAAATAATAAAGTGCGCAAAGTGGTAAAGTAAAGGGAAAAAGAAAATTGTTTTATGATTTTTAAAAAAAATGATTTGATGATTAGCCTAAAAACCCTAATTTTATTTTAATTAATAGAAAAAGTTAGGTAAATAAATTAAGCAAAAACCCTAAAATCTAAGTTGATTTTAATTAAGAAAATAGTTAATTAGTGAAAAACCTAAAAAAACCTAAATTCATTGATTAAATAAAAAACCTAAAATTAATTTTGAGTTGATTAAATGAAAACCTAAAAAGCTAAATTAGGGTTGTTAAATTTTTTTTTTTTGAAAAAATTAGATTTTGTAAAAAGGTTTTAAAGAAAAAAGGGTGAAAAATAGTGAGAAACATAGAAAATAAACCAAAGGGTAGGGGTGGGTGTTGAACCCACACACTTCAGCATTCTCCACGCATAACTTACCACCAGGCCAAGCTGTTGTTGGTGTCAATATCTAGCCTCGACGCATTTTGTACTCTATCCTGCAAAATATGAAAATATGAGAATTTTGGCAAAACCGGGGATCGAACTCGTGACTTGGGAGACCAATGCCTTAGCGTTTGTTTTTTCCATTGGGGTGGCTATACATCCATTAACCTATGTTAATTAATAAATATATAATATAAACCAAATTTCAAAAGTCAGACAACACAAAAACGCGCGCCTGAGTGGGACTCTTGTGTTTTGAATGGACTAATCACAACATCATATTATGCCACGCGTTTTCAAACACCAGTCAAAACACCCTGGACGGTGGTTCCAGTCACCTTCTCCGATTGCACCAAAATCAAATTCAATCAAAACGAAAAAGAAAATAACCCTAATTGAAAAATTAAGGTCCTGCAATTTCAATGGTGTGATTAGATTGGTCTAAAAACGCTTGCACCGTGAGATCTGAAGCTTCAAAAGCTCTGTGCCCTAATGGCACGCTTCTGTTTCTGCACCAAACCTTACATGTAGGACGTTAGAAAAATTCTAATGATGCATATGAGTTATGTTGGCATGTTAACAACGATTGAAATTGTGCGAAACCATAAAAATCAAAACTCACCAAACTTACCAACTGGGTTACACGCAAGGAGGGGTTTTGAGTTTGATTTGCGATGGATAAGGATTGGTATCAACTCCTGGAAGCTTCAAAAAGCTGATGTGAAGCTCAAAACTGCTTGAGAACGTCTGAAAAGTAGGGTTTGTCTTTGCCCTAATCTTTGGGATTTTGAGAATTTTTTAGGGGTGTGTTTGAGGCAGATTTTTCATCCCCTTTGCATCTAGTATTGTTAGGCATGTATAGGAAATGAGATTAGGTCAACAATTATAGAAGGAATCATGTCATTAAGAGGTGAAGATTTGATTGAAAATTTGTATGTAAACTTGTTATTTTTCGCTCAATCTTGCACCACTCAACCTTCCATGAATTTGACAGCTTGCACATGTAATCTTGGGCCTTAAATATGATCCATAGAAAAGCCCACATGTCTTAACCTATTGATCTTATATTTTATTTAATATTATTTTGGATTTAATTGGATAAAAATCAAAATAAATAAAATATAATGCATAAATGGACTTATGGATCCTTAAACATGTCATGAACACGTTTGGATCTGAAAACTTAAGCCCAATAGCCCAAAATTACAAATTTGCTCAATTTGGATTTCATGCATTCTCTCAAAATTGTTGAACTTGAAATTTTCATAAATCTCTCAATTTTCATCTTTTGAAGATAATCTTGGACTTTTTGGAAAGCTCAAGATGTCATCTACAATATTTATGTTGATAATTTTTGCTTTTGAAGACTTTATCTTTGATTTAAGTTACCTTGACAAAAAGTGTCTTTTTGTTGACTTTTGAAATGACCTGTAATGTATTGGCTCATATCTCTCAAACGATGACTTTTTGGAATTGAGTTTATAGATACAAAGTTGTAGAGAATTGAGTTCCTTATAAATGAGATTTGGTTGGGGAAAAGCTGATGAAGCATGTGAAAGTTATGCTTGGTCAAAGTTTAGTTGACTTCTCCTAAGGAAACCCTAATTTGGAAACTTTTGAATTTTGATGATTTGAGGGCTTTTCTTGAGGAATCATGATCAAACCTTGATCAAATGATGAATGTAACTTCATAATGTTAATATTGACAAAAAAAATATTGAAGTTTGACTATATGTTGACCATGGTTGACTTTTTACCAAATATAGTTGATTTTTAGTCATCTGAGCAATTGACTGAGCAAACTTTTGATGAAAGACTTGAAATTTGGTATGAGCATTCTTAGAGACATATAAGGAACCATGAAAACCATTTGAGACCTTATAATCCCAAACTTCATTGATAAAAATGAAACCCTAGTTGTAAGTCCATTTCTTAGGAGGAGAATTTGTCTGATCAATTATTGAGCAACCTTGAGCATTTGAGAACCCTAGGAGAATTCCTTGAAGAAAAAGGGAGGGAAAATTTTGGGGTACAACAGCTGCCCCTATTCAATCTTCTTAAACCTGAGGAGTTAGATTGGCATGTCCGCCATTCGTGATCTGAAGGTGGAAGAGGATTGAACACTTAAGTGCCCAGAAATTTGCACTCGCATGTGCAGGAGGTAACGTTGTTGGTTGATAATACTTGAATGGGCTTAAAAATACCATTCGGAGAGATGACAGAGAGTCTTCGAAGATGGGCTTATAGATACCATCCAAATTAAATATTGATAAAAGTATCAGAAAAAGTATACACTTGACTTCATGTGAAGAATGCTTTCCAGAATGAACCTCCGGAGAAGATGTTCGAGTAGTTGCTTGTTAGATTTAGTCTCTGAGGGAAATGCTTGTCAGAAACAATTTCTCAAGGAAGATGCTTTTAAGAATGATGCTCTTAAGGAAATGCTTTTCAGAATTCAGTCTCTGAAGGGAAGTGTTTGTCATATAGATAGTCGCCCCATCCTATTTCAGGAATTGATTTACAGTCTGTTTTTGTTGGTAAACTTATCCTGTTTCGGGATTTCATACCATCGGGTGATAAAGATAGTCACCCCATTCTACTTCAGGAATTGATCTTCACCTGGTCATAAAGATAGAAAGATATTTTCCCTGTCCTGTTTCGGGAATCAATCTTTGCTCAGTCGTATAGATAGTTTCCACGTCCTATTTTGGGAGTTAATCTTCAACTTTTTCATGTAGATAGTCTCCCTGTCCTGTTTCGGGAATTGATCTACAATTTTTTCACAGATAATTGTCTTTTCTTGTTTCAGGAAGTAATCTGTGTCTGGTCATCCAGATAGTTGCCCTGTCTTGTTTCGGGAATTAACCTGTGACCTTCTTTTTGTTGGCTATAGAGATAGTTGCCCTGTCTTGTTTTGGGAATTAATCTCTGATATGGTCACATAGATAGTTTCCCCATCTTGTTTCGGGAATAAATCTTGGATCTGTTTGAGAATTATTGATGATATTCGTCTTTTTGTAGATTTTACCTATAAAAAATGAAGAGTTAGTTGTATGCAATGTCATGATGTATGAGATGCATTGCTTAATGATGTTCTCAAAGTAAATAAGAGTGTGCTATATGTGTTTTGTATGCATATGCTATGACGTGTATGAATGTGAAATGTCGTTAAAGTGTATTGGTAGCTTTGTATAACATCTTTGACTGGGGAAAATAAATCCTTGATTGTTGCTAGGGATGGAGAATATGTGTAACCTTCAACCTCTGTTTAGAATGGTTTTGCTAGGGATTCTTGATTTCTGTTTGAGGAAACTCCGCTGGGGAATGTGATTTCTGCTTGGGGAGAAGAGTTCAAGAACATTCGTCGTTCACTACTCTACTGGGGAATTTAATTCTTATATACCCTGACCGGGGATAAAAGAGATGGATAACCTTATAAGATGATGTCTGACCGAGTTTCTGATATGGGTGCTGATTCGTCTAGGGAGGATAAGCTTAAATGATAACTGGTCCGATTTTAGATTCCATAGCAATTCTCTAGGGATGGAAATCTGGACTACCCTTTATTGGAGAGAGAAATTTTTCCGGTGATTTGTAGTAGCCAAAGTGATTGACTCGAGCTGGGGGGACTGTACCCTATTGAGGAAATAAACCCTGCTGGAGAAACACTCTATTGAGGAAATAAATCTACTGGAGGAATATATTCTACTGAGGAAATGAACCCTGCTTGAGAAGAGAATTCTTTAGTGGTTTTTTCAGTGTTGGAGAAATAAACTTAGTTGGGGAAGAGAATTTCTGTGAACTGTGTTGGTGACATACTCTCTGGCGAGGATTGGAACTCTCTAGGTTGGCGACATTGTCGGGGAAAAGATCATAATCCTTTGTCCGCTAGGGGGATCTGATGGTGAGTATGATTAAGGTATTTTAGACTTGTGTAGAATGTGGCGAGCTTGTGAAGATGGCTCCGCGGGGGATAATCTTATGGGAACTTCTCTGTGGGGATTATTTTGTGGAGGTTGTTCTGTGGGGATTTGTGGATGACTTGAATGTTATCTCATATCCTGGAGTCTTGAGTAAATACTTATTCATGTTTTTATGCATATATTTGTTAACAATAATCATATTCATATGCATATGTTCATTCAATTTAGTCATTGGACGTTTTTGCAAACAAAAATAGAAAAAGTAAAACAAATTTTTTGAAATTGTATTTATATTGATAGTTTGCCTATAAAAAGGAATTTGTTGTACAAAGAGACAGAAATCCTAGAAGAGGAAATTGTCGTGAAATGAAAGGAGAACAAAGTAAAACAAAACATATAGCTATGTGTAAATGATCTCGTTAGGCTTCAACTCTGCTATTGTCCCTATGTCTTCAAGCATCACATCCCTTGTTGTCGGAAGAAGTTGACTGAATCAATTTTTACCATTTGAACTTGACGTTGGTAATAAATCTAGATGTAAGTGATCCAACGGGGCATATTCGTACGCTTTAATCCCTAACTTTTGCCTGGACCCCCCCCCCCCCCCTTTCTGGTTTTTAGTCCATCGGGATACCCTTTTTTGCCCAAGCCACCTTTTCAGGTTTTCGACTTTCCGGTGTACAGTCTTATATATATATATATATATATATATATATATATATATATATATATATATATATATATATATATATATATATATATATATATATATATATATATATATATATATATATATATATATATATATATATATATATATATATATATATATATATATATATATATATATATATATATATATATATATATATATATATATATATATATATATATATATATATATATATATATATATATATATATATATATATATATATATATATATATATATATATATATATATATATATATATATATATATATATATATATATATATATATATATATATATATTCCTAATTTTTGCCTGAACCCTTTTGGTTCGCCGGGATGCCCTTATTTTTTCCTAGGCCAGTCAACCTAGTGGGTCATTCTCATGTGTAGTATCTTTTAACTATGTCTGCATTCACAAGGTGTGGAAGATCTTCACCGTCCATGGTGGTAAGTATCATAACGCCGCCCAAAAATATCTTCTTGATTACAAATGGCCCTTCATAGGTGGGATTCCATTTTCCCCTGGGATCACCTTGCGGTAGAATGATGCGCTTTTTTACCAAGTCACTATCCTGATATATTCGATACTTGATCTTCTTGTTGAAAGCTTTGATCATACGTTTCTGGTACATCTGACCTTGACAGATAGCCTCCAATCTTTTCTCGTCAATCAGATTCAACTGGTCCAGCCTAGTCTGAATCCATTCGTCTTCGTCTAAATCTGTATCTTTCATAATTCTCAGAGAAGGAATCTAAACATCGACAGGTAGGACAACCTCCATACCATATACCAGAGAGAATGAGGTTTCCCTAGTTGATGTTCGAGCTGAAGTGCGATAGCCATGAAGAGAAAATGGCAACATCTCATGCCAATGTTTATACGTCACCGTCATTTTTTGTATAATCTTATTAATATTCTTATTGGCCGCTTCTACTACACCATTCATCTTCAGGCGATACGAAGAAGAATTATGGTGCTTGATCTTGAACTGCATGCAGAGTTCCGTGATCATAGTATTGTTGAGGTTGGTGCCATTGTATGTGATAATCCTCTCGGGGATACCATACTAAAAGATAAGGTTATGCTTGATGAACCGGGGGACAACATTTTTAGTAACAAAGGCAAATGAGGCTGCTTCAACCCACTTTGTGAAGTAATCAATGGCGACGAGGATGAAGCAATGTCCGTTAGAAGAAATGGGCTTGATCTCTCCAATCATATCAATGCCCCACATTTCAAACGGCCAAGGAGAAATCAAGAAATTTAGAGGTACTAGAGGTACATGTACTTTATTAGCATAGATCTAGAACTTGTGACAAGTTCTTGAATGATGGTGACAGTCAGTTTCCATAGTCGACCAATAGTAACCCGCTCTCAGAATCTTCTTAGTCATAGTATGTCCACTAGAATGAGTACCAAAGATACCTTCATGCATATCTTACATAATCTTCTCCACCTCTTTCTTGTCCATGCAATGAAGCAGAGTCGAATTATGGTTGCACCTGTACAGAATTCTGTTACTCAAGAAGAACTTAGTAGAGAATCTCCGTAGGAATTTCTTGTCATTGATAGATTCTCCCTTAGGGTACACTTGAGCCTCGAGATATCTCTTCACTTCATAGAACCAAGGCCTCTCTTCCACTCCATCAGTGTCAACCTCATAAAAATGTGTCGGTTCGTCTAGCCTCTCAATGGTAATTCTGGGAGCCTCGTTGTCCCATCTAACTTTAAACATAGACGACATGGTTACTAATGTGTCTTCCAACTGATTCTCTTCTCGTGGGATGTGCTCAAATTTGATTTCCTCAAAGTATGGGATTAAGGTAAGCATATGTTCTCTATAAGGAAGGAGATTCAGGTGTTTAGTATCCCATTCTCCCCCGATTTGACTGATTATCAGGGCTGAGTATCCGTATACGCTCAAAAACATAATCCTCAAGTCAATAGCAGCCCTGATGAGAGATAATTATAGCACCGATTTGGTTACCAAGTGCGTTAGAAGCTCCGTCAAAAACCATAGTCCATCGAAATCCTGGCTCAGGTCCTTCATACGGTTCACGTTCTTCATAATCTGTAACTAGCATAATTTTATCATCTGGGAACTTGAAATTCATAGACTGATAGTCATCTACAGCCTGATGAGCCAAATGATCTACCAATACACTTCCTTTGATTGCCTTCTAAGTAGTGCACTGAATGTCGTATTCTGTCAAGACCATTTTCCATCTTTCTATTCTACCAGAGAGAGCGGGTTTCTGGAATATGTATTTTATTAGATCCATCTTAGATATCAACAAAGTAGTATGGGTCAACATATATTGTCTTAGTCGACGAGCAACCCATGCCAAAGCGCATCAAGTTTTCTTGAGCAGTGAGTATCTTGCTTCACAGTCGGTAAACTTTTTGCTAAGGTAGTATATTGCATGCTCTTTTCGACCAGACTCGTCATGCTGCCCAAGTACACACCCCGTTGAATTCTCTAGAACTGTTAGATACATGATTAGAGGTCTTCCTTGAACTTGTGGTATCAGAATCGAAGGTTCTTATAAGTACTCCTTAATTTTGTCAAAGGCTATCTGACAATCGTTTTTCCATTTTACTACCTGGTCTTTCTTTAGCAACTTGAAGATCGGCTCACAAGTAGCAGTCAAATGAGAAATGAATAAGGAAATATAATTTAGTCATCCCAAGAAACCTCTGACTTCCTTCTCAGTACGGGGAGTGGGAGTTTCTTGAATAACTTTGACTTTGGCGGGGTCAACTTCAATACCTTTACCACTGACAATAAAACTCAGGAGCTTACCAGATCTCACCCCAAAGGTGCACTTGTTCGGATTCAATCTCAGCTTATACTTCTTTAGTCTCTCAAACAACTTATGTAGATGGTCAAGATGTTCTTCCTCAGTTTGATATTTGGCTATCATATCATCGACATAGACCTCTATCTCTTGATTAATCATGTCATGGAACAAAGCTACCATAGCATGCTGATATGTTGGACCGACGTTCTTCAACCCAAAAAACATAACCTTGTAGCAGAAAGTTCCCCACTGTGTGACGAAGGTAGTTTTCTCCATGTCTTCAGGTGCTATCTTGATCTGATTATACACTGAGAAATCATCCATGAAAGAAAATACCTTGTGTTGAGCGGTGTTGTCGACCAAAACATTGATATGTGGAAGTGGGAAGTCATCTTTGGGGCTCTCCCTGTTTAGATCCCTGTAGTCTACACACATGTGTACCTTGCCGTATTTCTTTGGTACCGTAACAACATTTGAAACCCATTAAGGATATGACGTCACTGCTAAGAAACCCACGTTGAACTGTTTCATAACCTCAACTTTCATCTTCTCTGACATCTCGGGACGCACTCAATGAACCTTCTGCTTAATTGGAGAGCAACCTTGTTTCATCGGTATTCGGTGAACCACAATATCGGTATCGAGCCCTAGCATGTCTTCGTATGATAAAGCAAAGATCTCAACATATTCATGCAACATCTGGATCAATCTGTTCTTGAAACTACCTTCTAAGTTGGCACCTATCTTGACCTCTTTCCTGTCTGTCTTAGTACCCAGATTTACAACTTTAACTGACTCTTCATGCGGTTGTATGGAATTTTCCTCTTGCACTAATAGTCTGGCAAGTTCTCCTGGTATCTCACAATCTTCCTCATCTTCATCCTCGGCTTGGCAGATCGTATTTTCAAAGTCATAAGTGGCAGTAGCAGAGTCGTTATTAACGGGATCCATAGTGGATGTGGATCTGTAATTTATTGTGTGGGTGTGTGTAAGAACACATAGATATTTGAAAATGCAATAAAGTAAAAGAGAAACAGAGAGCGCAAAGTTTGAATGAAAACCATCCAATTCTTTTATTAAATGAAAATATGTTTATGAAATGACAACCCTTAACAAATGGACCATTGTGCCCCGGGTAAGACACATGGTTTAAACTCATTGTTTAAACGTTACATAACCAAAAGTTTTTAAAGCAATAAAAAAATGTAGCTATTACTCTTGAACGAAGGAAATAGAGATAATGTCTTTTGCTTTCCAATTGTTGAGCCCATTGCCAATGGTAGGAAAGATCCAGCTCTCAAGATCATAATCACTGCCAGCGTCTTCTATTATGTTGACTCTGTTGTTACTGATGCAGAATGATGTCCTTCCAGCACGAGCGCAAGAACAACCCTCTGACCCTCTACAGTGAAACCCAAACCAAATTTGTCAGATTTATAGGGAATGTTAGGAAATTGACCCCAAGTAATACAACCACCTTCTTCTACAATAGCTTTAGCGTTTTTCAGTGAAGTCATTCTAGGAGGAACCCTGGTAAATTTGGGAATGGAACAAACGTCTTTAGTTGAGGCAGGAGGGATGACTTCAAAAGTCTGACAGGGAGTCTTGATGAATTCGCGGTCCATCTCTACATACTGGAATGAGTTCAAGTGGCTAACCATATACTCTTCTTCACCGCAGATAGTAACAATCTTTCCGTTCACCGAATATTTTAACTTCTAATGTAGGGTTGAGGTAACAGCACCTGCCCCATGGATCTAAAGGCGCCCCGGTAAGAAAGAATAAGCTGGTCGAATATCCATCACATAGAAGGTAGATTCAAAGATCTGCGAACCTACTTTGATCGGAAGATCTACTTCTCCGTGTACCATCCTCTTTGACCCGTCAAAGGCTCGAACTATAATGTCACTGGGTTTCAATACAACCCCTTCACAATCTAGTCTGCCAAGAGCACCTTTCAGTAGAACATTTAACAAGGAACCAATATCAATTAATACATGAGCTAAAGTAGTGCCCCTACATTCAATAGAGACATATAGAGCTTTCTTATGGTTTCTTCCCTCCGGAGTTAGATCAGTATCAGAGAAACCTAATCCATTATCAGTCTTTAAGCTAGCAACATAACTTCCAAATTGATCGATAGAAATCTCTTGTGGCACGTGAGCAGTCTTCAAAAATTTCACCAGAGCCTGTGCATGGGCTTCAGAACACAGTAACAAGTATAACATAGAGATCTTGGATGGGGTCTTCCCCAAATTTTCAACAAGTTTGTAATCACTCTTGTGAATAATCTTCAATACCTCTTCCAACTCCTGTTGAGAGGTGTCTTCAACTGTAACTTCTTCAGGCGCCTCTGTCTGGGCAGGCTCTGTTATTTGCTCTTTACCCTGAGCTTCAGTAGTTGACCCGGTAGCAGTAACTTTAATAGGTGTAGAAACAGTCTTCAAGGAGATTTCCGGGAAGAAAACCCTTTCGCTTCTAGTATCCTTACTAGTCCCAACAATATTGTCAATGCCGAGATTAGAAACTTTAGTAACTTTATCTTCAACAGTCGGTAGTCCTTGCTTGACGTCATGGTAGTAGACGTCAGATCCATAGTTCTAAGGAATATCTTCATCTGAAGAATATAGGATAGGTCTAGGTGTAGTCATGATCAGAGGAGCAGCTTTCAGATTGGCAGTAATTCTTACAGGACCCTTGGAAGTGATCCTGATAGGGGAGTCGGATATTACAGATAAGTCTTGATACAGATTCTCAACAGACGGAATCTTCTCGACCAGAATCATATGATTGTCCATTTGGCGTTGAATGTTTTCTTTTAGTAACTTGCAGCCATTGGATTGGGCTGCACAACGGTAACACCTTTTGATACAGCCTGGAAATAAACCGTCCTGCAACAGATTCTTCTTGATAATTGGGAGGGGAGTAACCAATTCACTTACAGTAGCAACATAAAGAACATCGTCAATAGAACTTATTCCTTTGTCATGCTTTGGAATAAGTGCGGTAATTACATTCGGTGTTTCTGAAGGATCAAACTCAATCTCTTTGTTGTCAATCATATCTTGAATTTTGTTTTTCAGGGCCCAACAGTTATTAGTGTCGTGCCCAAGACTGTTGGAATGGTAGGAACACTTTGCATTTGGATTATAACGAGGAGAGGAGGTGTTGGGATTTTGAGGAGGCTCCCTCAATGTTATCAGTTCCGCTTTCAACAGATGTTGTAATGCTTGAGACAATGGCATACTGATCTTTGTAAATTGTCTTCTCAGAGCATCTGATCTATGCTGATTGCCCTATTGTTGTTGTTGAACAGGCACATGATTCGAAATTAGAACCGCTCCTACAGACTGATTATGGTCACTTTTAACATGGCCCTTCTGGCCATATACAACATTGGTCTCCTTCTTACCACTGAATGTCTTCTTCACAGCACTCGAAGATGCAACCACTTGAATTTTGCTACTCTTGATACCACTTTCGACATGTTCCCCAGTTAGAATCAACTCAGTAAAACCAGATGAGGAGCTTCCGATAAGGTGATTAAATAAAGTCCCTATCAGGGTGCCCATGAACATATCCACCGGCTCCCTATCAGATAAGGGAGGTTGCACTCTTCCGTCCAGATCTCTCCACTTTTGGGAATACACTTTGAACCCTTCATTCAAGCCCATAGTCATGTTTTATAATTGCACACGGGTTGGTGCAAGGTCAGCATTATATTGATACTGCTTGTAAAAAGCAGCAGCCAAATCTTCCAAGTACGGATGTTGGTTCCCTCCAGCTGATACAACCACTCGAGTTGTGTACCAGACAAACTTTCCTGAAAGAAGTGAAACCATAACTTTCTGTCAACAGTATGGGGTTGGATCTACCCTCGGAATAAGACCTAGCTCATCAAAATCCAATCCAATAACCTTCTGGATTTCCATGGCCTTTAGGCGATCTTCCAACTATTTGTATCTGTTGTCAGCAGGAGGGTACTGTTCAGCGGAATAGTCTTCACAGAATCTTGGCCAAAACCAGGGTTAATATTCTCTTCAGCTTTCACACTTTCGTCATCTTTCTCTTGGTTATCTTCTTCATTCAGGGGGACCTCAAAATCTAGAGCCCTTCTAACTGGACCCTTGAATCTTCTGCCCATATTAAGAAAGACTACTGGATTTTTAGTCTTCTTTTTATTCTCCTTTGTGATGAGGGTCTTCAATTCGTCTTGACCCTTAGCTAAGTCTAAGAACATCTGCTGAAACTGAGCATTATGAGCTTGAAGTTCTTTCACAGTTTGCTCGAGTGCCATCTTTTACTGAAATAAACAGCAAGAAGATGAGAAAACCTATCTAGAAAGTACCTGTTATATGATGATATGCATGATGTGCAAATGCAAGTGCAATGTTTTCAAGGACCTTTGCGGAATTTAAATTTGTTTAAACAAAAGGAAACAAAAGAAATTTTTAGTAACAAGGTCAAACTGTAATTGCTTTCAATAAAAAGAGTTACAAAACAACAAAATATGAATTCAAGTCTCCCATTAATGCTTCCTCTTTGTGTTGACATATGTGTTAAGGCTTTGTTCTTCATGGAGTCGTTTCGTCAGCTCCAATACTTTCTTCTCACTAGCATAAAACTGAGCCTCAAAGGTATCTCTTTCCTCCTTAAGTTGAATCCAAGACTTCTGTAATTCTTCGAAGTCAGTAGGCATATCGGGATGACGAACGGTACGAAAAACATCCCCTTCAACAATAGGCTCTACGATCACTGGTAAGATAGCAGGATATGGCATTTTAAAATTCTGAGCATGAGACTGCACCTATCTGAGGTAAGGCTCTAGAGGAATGGAATTCTTGTGTCCTAAAGTCTTTCTATTAATCTTGTTGACCGTACCCCAAGCACGTATAAAACTTTGATGGTAATTTTGAGGATCGTTCTCGTAGTCGAACATAATACCTTGGATGAGCATATCATGAGGACCATCCCTTCGAGCATAACCAAACTGACACAGAGCTAGAGAAGGATTATAAGTCATGCCCCCTCTTATAACAAGGATTTGTACATTAGGGAATTCCCCACAACGGTCAATAATAGTGACATCTGCATGAGATCGAGAACACCAATGGATATCTGCATGAGTGAGTGACATCAATCTTTGAGACTACCTCAAACCTTGTTTGCTTTTTATCACTGATCGGGGCAAGTGCGAAATAAAACACCTAGACAATAGAGGTATGCAACACATAAGAGTTCCTCACTTCTTCATAGTATGAGTGTGGAGGGAATGCAGGACATCTCCAAGCAAAGTAGGTGCCGGATTATGAGTGAGAAATATTTTGATGGCATTCATACCTATGAATTAGTCAGAATTAGGGAACAATACCAAACCGTAAATCAGCAAGGCCAAAATATCTCAAAAGCATGAAAATCCATGACATCTAGAAATCCCTGAGCCTTCTATATAGGAAATTTAGGAGAAAAACCCTTGACTTCATTCCTTGTTTCCCAATTAGATACAATGTCTGATTATTTCAGATGTAAGGCTACTACAACGTCTTCAGGTTTCAGAACTTGCTCTAAACTGGTGAAGGGTATCTGATCAAGAATAGGAACTTCGAGCAACTTAGAGAATTATTCCATTGTAGGCACCAACTGATAACCTGGGAAGGTAAAACAGTGATGTTTCAGATCAAAGAACTAGAAAAGAATACTCATCATGTCTTCCTGGAAGCCAGTAGTAACCAAACTGAGTAGATGACCATGTCTCTTGGGGAATTGAGAATCGTCAGGAAGCTTTGAGACTAATTCCTCAAGCTTGGAAGGTACCCTTAAGAAGTTGATCTGGATGGTATTCCTACGACTGAAAGTCATGACCCTGTAACACAAAACAAAGATAAATCCCCTAAATCCTTGAAATGGTTAGTCATGATATGATGTTATGATGTTATGATGTCATGATGTCATGTTCAAACAGATAATCAAACACAAGCAAAGCACACAAGGCCTTAGGTTTAGGCTTGCATGGAGTTTGTAGGTAAGTACCCTCTTGAAGTTTTATTGGCTCAACCTGTCCTAAAGAAGTAACCAGGTTCTAGGGATCTCAATATCACTGATTTTTCTCACAAATTTTGTCTAGAATGGCAACTGAGTTGCCACCAAACAAAACTCGAGAGTCGAATCTCAATGAGTGTAGAATCGAGTATCAACCAACTTCGGAATGCATCAAAGCCGGCTATCTCACTACCTTCTAATGGCTAAGTTGGGTCAATTAAGGTTTTAAGGTCAGTTAGTGCTTATGACACCATGTGGCAGCCTAGTATTCTCCCCGACTGACTCGAGGGACACCAGTACAAACCAATGTGTCGAACTAACATAGCCATCACTTCAACCATATCGGTATACGCCATATAATTTCCATGATCTATTGATACTTACCTAAATTGCCCCAGACCTGGGTGTAGGATCTTTGCAAAATAAACCCTAGAAATCCCCAAAATGTAAAGCACAAAAGACAAACAAGGAAAGCTTTAAAACTGATCTAACTCTAAAGGTAACCCCACTTTTAGTTCTCCCCAGCAAAGTCGCCAGTTCTGTAATATGGTGGGAGAACTTACTTGGTTTTGCGTATTATCGCAAATGTTGCGGAAAGCAAGAGTCGCCTACGACTTTTCTTTTATCCAATAAGGAAAGGGTGAAAAGAACAGGAAAGACCTTTGAGATTTATTAAGTTTGGGGGGTAGATTATGAAAAGGGAAGGTCTTAGCACCCTTTTCATCTGTAGTTATATACGTGCTCTTAATCGCTAGCTCACTTTTGTTTTAAAATGCTTTGTGTGTGTTTGTTCGAAAATATTTTGAAAATGCCTAAGTACGACAACTTTGTAATGATCCTTGTATCAGTTAAGAATGTGTATAAAGTGTTTGTTTTTGAAAATATTTCAGATAAATTGTTTGTGAAAAAGTGTTTTGAAAAGTGTGAGCAAGCGATTACGAGCGATTTACCTACTCAAAAGTCTTCCGTGTTATTTTCCTCCTCCATTAGATAGTGCTACCCTACCATTAGTTAGTAGGAAGCCCTATCGTTAGATGTGTAGGGACAGGCGAGGGGCGTCATACATTCATAAAGGCAACTCGTAGGGGCGCTTTAGCAATTTTATCATAAGGGACTAAGATCATTTACCAAAGGCAGCATCAAAGGATCATTAAGGAACTACGATATTTTAACCGAGGGTCTTTTCTAAAGCCCATGTTCGAGGGACATGACTGTTTTCCGAGGCAACGAGTGAGGTTATCCTAGAGGTGCGTGTGTGAAGAGTGATTCATGTTCAGTTATTTATTCTTTGATTAGGGTTTTCTACGATTGCTTTTAGATCTTGTCATACAATCCTTTTAACTAAACAATAATAGCAATAATAAAATAGCAAAGTGCGGAAAATAAAAATCTACGCTATTACAAGAATTCGGGAGTGGGGGTACAATTAATAAAAATGGGGGGGGGGGGGGGGAGTAAAACCCTAATTTAAATTATTACAAACCGTAGCAGTTACATAATAGGAAAGATAATGCAAAAGTAATAAAGTACGCGAAGCGGTAATGCAAAGGGAAAAAGAAAGTTTGTTTTATGATTTTAAAAAAAATCATTTGAAGATTATCCTTAAAACCCTAATTTGATTTTAATTAATAAAAAAAAGTTAGGTAATTAAATTAAGCAAAAACCCTAAAATCTAAGTTGATTTTAATTAAGAAAATAGTTTATTAGTGAAAAACCTAAAAAAAAACCTAAATTCATTGATTAAATAAAAAAACTAAAATTAATTTTGAGTTTTGTTGTACCCCAAAATTTACCCTCTCATTTCTCAAGAAATCTCTTATAAGATCTCCTTTGATTCAAGACTACACAAGGTTTGATCAGCTCAAGACACCTCCTTAAGCACTGATGACTCAAATTAAGGTTTGAGTTTGCACAAGGACAAATGGACTTTTAATGTACCATATTACTTTCATGGATCATTTTGAACTCTCAAGATTTCTCATGTCAAGTTTTAAGTCTTGGATCACATTTTTGCTCAGTCAATTGATCAGTTGACCTAAAATCAGCTGTATTGGGGGAAAAGTCAATTATGGTCAATTTACAGTCAAACTTCATAATTTTTTATCCATGAACTCATATTTTTCAATTGATCAAGTTTGGATCACAATTCCTCAAGAAATTTGATCAGAACATCAAAAGGGCAAATGGTCAAAATTAGGGTTTTGACTGGGAATGTTCAATTTCTGATTTTTGACCTAACAAATGACTTATTGGTTTAAGGCATGATCTCTAGAATTCAAATGAACCATCTTGACCTAATTTCATGGTTCAAATCACCTCTCAAGATCATTGGATTGATAAATGAATTTCAGTCAACTGATGAAAAGTCAACTGTACACTGAAAAGTCAAACTTTGACTTTTTGATCAAAATCAAGTTTCAAAAATTACAATTCATCAAAACATGTCAAAATTTGAAACTTGTTCATCAAGAAATCAAAAAGTAAAATTTCATTTTGAAAAGTCAAAATTTCTAAACTTAGAATTTTTTCTAAGTGTTGGAAATTCACATTTTTTTCATAACTTTGAGCCAAATTTTCACCATGATGCAAGATGATTCAAAGGAAACTTCCAACATGAAAGTTGTAGATATTAATGATATCTAAAACATTGTAGGGCAAAAATTCTTCTAGAAATGCTTGGATTTCAAGTTATGATTTTGTGAAGACATGCTCATGAAACTTGAAGACTTAGTGAGATTTTGCCTTAGTTTAGGCAGGATTTTGACCTTACTTCAAGGCAATTTTTCACCAAGTTCTAATTTGAATTTTGAAAAATGTCTAACATGAATGTTGTAGAGGATGTTACAAGCTTTCCAAAATGTCCAATAACTCATTGATATCATATTTAAGCTAAGAGAATCGAAGCCATGAAGTTATGGTTTCATTCTTGTATTACAAGTCAATTTTATGATGAACACTTGATCCAATCTTCAAGCATGTTATTCAAATCCTACTTTGCAGGCTTCTAAGTTTCTTTTCAATACATAATTAAATGTATACACAGATGTTAGAAGCTTTAATCCAAGCATTCAATGCATTGCCCATGCTTAATACCATTTTGGGAAGAAAGGCAACATTGCCATTTTGGAAAAGTGGCTTTTATGCACAAAGTCAATTCTTGATCCTCTCACTTGTTCCCTCTGATCACACTCCATCTACAAGATCAGAAGAAATGTGTTTAAAGTGATTCAACCACTCTACATTGTTAGTACAAAACTTTGAAACTTGATTTTCTCACTTTTCTTCAAAATCAAGCAATCTAGCCATAACCCTATAACTGAGAAATATGTTGTGCAAAAGTCCTCTAACCTTTTTCATATAACTATACAAACCATTTTCAAGCTAAGACACAATTTCAAGCCTCCTCAAACTCTCCCAAACATCTTTGCTGCACAGAACTGCTCAAACTTGACAGTTTTGAGCCAAAACTTACCATCTTCATTTCCATTCGTGCGTTTTGAAAACTAATCATCCAAACACCTTCCATACATCATATCAAAGTGATCCAGGCCCATGCTTCCTGACTGTAACCCATCCATCACCATCCACCATTTTCAAAACTGAAGCTTGCAACTTGACTTGAGTTGGGAGTTTCAGCCATCCTCAAAGCAAAGTAGGAGTTGGAATACATTCAAGGAGGTCCAAGCAAGCTACAGAAATCATCATGCCATCTCAAAAGTTGCTCAAACTCCATACACGAATCCAACTGCAAAAGGTAAGTTTTCAAACTTCTATCTCTTCATACAAGCATCATTTGATTCTGATTTGTGATGATAAAATGTAGATATCATTGCCCTGAAACTGTACATGTCCATAAATTTCATTTATATTGCTTGAGAAGTGAGAATTTTAAGTTTGAACTTTCTGAAAAAGTTAGGTCAGAATTTGGTACTTTTAGAAATTCTCATTCATCTTTGATTTATAGCTTATGATATTTATATGGTTGAATTCGTATGGAAAAATGGAGCAACTTTTATGTTTATATTTTTCATTTTGGATGAGAAATGAGCAAGTTACAGGAACCATGGTTGGAGGTTGAAGATGAAGTTATTTTCAGTACTTGACTTATGTTATATATTTATTATTTCACTTGTGTTAACGGATTTACAGCCACCCCAGTGGCAAAGACAACACACGTTTATCTCAAGGTCATGGGTTCAAGTCCCAGCGTTGTCTTTTGTTTAATTTCTCAATATTTTTCTCTTATTTTGTTACAAACCATGCGCGCATGGGCTTATTCAGTCAGCCTTTCCATTTTTGCTGCACCACACTCCCTGCATGCTTATCACAACACAGGCCCACTCCCTTTTTATTTTGTTATTTTGCTGTTCTGATTTACAAAAATCTCATTTGGGCCAAACTCAAACAAAACTGTTTTTTTTTTCTTACTAACCCCTTTAACCATTTTCAAACCCCCTGACTTTTACATTTTTATTTTATTTTATTTTTCTTTATTATTTTTTATTACTATTATTATTATTATTATTATTATTATTATTATTATTATTATTATTATTATTATTATTTTTATTAAAAAAATCCAAAAGAATTTTTATTTGTTATTTACACACTTATATTTTATTTTCTTTATAAAACAAAAAGACAAAAATCATTTTTTTAACAAATTAATTTATTTTTTCTTAATGAATTAATAATTAGATTTAGGTTTAATTATTATTTTTTCTTTTTAAAATCAACTTAGAATTTAGGTTTCTTTTAATTAATTAATTTTCATATTATTTTCATTAAACTTAAAACCTTTTCATAAAAAAAAAACCTAAAAATGCTTTCTAACTTAATTTCTTTTCTTAATTAGTTTAGGTTTAATTTTTTATTTAATTTTAATTAATCATTTTTCTTAATTAGGTCAAAACTAAACCCTTTCATTAAAACCAAACAAAAATTATTTCCTTTCCATTTATTTTCTTGCACATTTATTTGATTCTTGTACATTATATTCAATATAGTTGTAATAGATAATTAGGTTTAATTTCTTGCAATCTCCATTTGTAAATTTGTATACCCCCTCCCCTAATAATGTAATAGCGTAGTAATTTTATTTTTTACAATTTATCGCTTTCATATAAATGCTAGTAATTAGGGTTTGCATGGAAAGATAAAAATCAACAAGTAGAAAACCCTAATTCAAGATAAATAATGCATGTAAATCAAACACACTTGCCCTCCTACGGTTAACTCCACTTTGTTGCCTTGCAAAAATGGTCATGTTATGCATGTGGGATATCTTAGCAAAAACAATAAAAAATACAAGATCATAGTCCATCGATGAAGCTTTAAATGTTGCCTTTCAATTGATCTTAATCCCTCAAAAAGAAATGCTAATATATCTCACAACATTGCTATCATGACTATATGATTACCCACGCTTGTCCCTTTACATCCAAAGATAAGGCTTCTTACGAAATCAATGGTAAGATAGCAATATCAAAGGAAGGAAGAAATGAACAAAGACTTTTGAGTAGGTAGATTGTTCCTACTTGGTTGCTCACTTTCAAAACAAACATCCTTGCTCATTTTCAAAACAAACATCAAACACTTTCAAGAACAAACTTTCAAAACATGAAACATTTTCAAAAGTCCAACACTTTGTATACGTTCTTACGAACGAGAACTATTACAAAGTTTGCCTAAACAAAGGAAACTTTTCAAAATACTTTCAAAAACCACCACAAAGCACATTTTCAAACAAAAGCAAGTGATCTACCAAGCAACTAAGAGCCCATAGATAACTATGGATGAAAAGGGTGCTAATACCTTCCCTTTTCATAATATACCCCCCGAACTCAAGAAATAATCTCAAAGGCCTTTCCTGTTCTTTTCAGCCTTTCCTTTTGGATAAAAGAAAATTCGGTGGCGACTCTTGGTAACTGCAACATTTGCGATCAAACGCAAAACATCGTAGATCAGTTCTCCCACCGTATCATAAGTTAATTGTTAAGTATCAACTTTTGTATAAAATTCATAATATTTATTGACACTTTCAAACCCTTTATTTTACTTTTGATTAGGTTAAATACTTATTTTAAGTCATTTTGCATGAGGACAAATAATTTTGAATGTTTTAATTTGTGTGTTAGTGTTTCATCAAATTTTGTGTAGATAAGATGGCAAAAGAGAGATTTTCTGCTTTCTAAACAAAGGAAACAATGTTGAGATTCTGCAAAGGATCGCCCGACGAAAGGATGCGTCGCCCAGCGAAAATTGTGAAGAATAGATGATTCTTTTTGGTTCGCTTTTGTAATGCTTCACTTCTGGATCGCCTGGCGAAAGAAGGATCGCCTGACGAAGCATCCTTGTCACCCGACGATGAAAGATGCTCTCCTGAGTATATATCACGCCTATTTGGTCACGTGCAATATCTGGCTAGCGTTGCCCGACGATGCTTTATGGTCGCCCGCCGATGGTGCACAAATGGCCATACCTTTTTGGCTACTTTTACCACCTTTTAGGGAAAATTTTCACCAACTTTTTGTACTAGGAGGGAAGAAATCTGATTTAGGGGGGGGAAACCTTTTTTTCTTCTAGATATCATAATATCATAACATTGAAACCCTTTTTTGTTCTTATCTTTATGGAAGAGAAAAATACTCTTGCATATTGAATCAATGAGACTTGAAGATTGATGTTCATTAACACTCATTGTTTATTCATTGATCACGGTATCATGACCATGAGTAGCTAAGCACTTTTTGTGTCAAGGTTAGTAGTAGTCAACCTAGACTTTATGTATTTCTTTTAATCATTTTGTATATGAACTTGGTCGAAGATTAATACATGTTGAATATCTTTGTATCATTTTTTATGGTTTGGTTCATTATTGAGAAGTAAGTTCCAAGCTTGACCTAAGATATTCATCTACTAATAAACAAATCCCTAGGCATAGATTTGTGAGTTAGTATTCACTTGTATCAAGCTTTAAATATTATCATGTTAATAGTTAGGTTGAGAGATCATTTAATGATTAACATGATAACACTCACAATATTGCTTAGACATGAGAAATATTGAGAGGATATATGAATGTATCGATCATTAATTAGTTCATATGCATGGTTAATCGAATATATTTGGAATAGGTTGATGAAAACTAATCTTGACATGTCTTTTATCAAAACAATCATTTTCAAACAAAAACCTCTCTTTTATCCAAATCACCATATAGTGCATGAAACTTAATCTTTTGTTACTAAAAGCAAATACCAAAACTTTGTTTATGATTCAAACACTTAAAGTCACTAAAACTATAGAACGGAATTAATATCACACCAATCCCTGAGGAATATTAAAATATAAATACTTGTGTTGAAAATACTAACAACAAAATGGCGTCGTTGTTAGGGATTGGTGTTTGACTATTGAAAGCATTGCAATAGTTTAAGTGTTTTAAGTTATTTTATATTAATAATGTCTTTTGTTTTTCACCTGTTTTGTTAGTGCTTTTAGACTTTAGTTTATGCGAGGAAGTATTTCTGAAGATCAACTCCTATTTGACCCTGAAATCGAAAGGACTTGCAGAAAACTTAATAGCAAGACTAGGCGAAGGAGGAAGATAGAGAAAGAAATAAGAGAAAGAGAAAGAGGAGAGATGTCCACTTCTACTTACATTTTAATCAAGATATAGCACAAGTTATGGCGGAAAATCCACCAAGAGGTCCCTGTGCAAATAGTCCAAGGTTAAATGCTCAGTTTGCTAGGAATGCAGACCAAAGGCATTTAGAAATGAAAACTGGAATTCTACAATTGTTGTATCATAACCCTTTCACTGGGTTAGATCATGAATATCCTTACCACCCATCTCACAAAATCTATGAGATAGCGGGTGCTATAGGAGCTCTCGAGGAGGATGAAGAACAAATGTTTAAAATATTATTCCCACATTCGTTGATCGGTAAAGCTAAGGATTGGTATCTTGACCAACCTAATCACCTCATGACGGATTGGAATAGACTTGATGAAAATTTTCTTGAAAGGTTTTCCCCACAATCACGTTTCTTGGAAGCCAAAACGGTTATATCGGTGTTCTCTCAAGGTGGAGTCGATCATTTAATAAAGCTTGGGAAAGGTACAAATCTATGTTGAGAAAATGTCCAAGTCATGGTTTTGATGCCATTACCCAAATGCATATTTTTAGAAATGGATTACAACCACAGCAAAAGATTTTGTTGGATGCTACGACATGAGGATCACTTATGGCAACGACAATGGAAGAAGTGGTTGAAATTATTGAAAGAATGGTAAGGAACGACCATCAAGTCCAACATGATCAAAGAATGGTTCAAAAGAGATAGAAGGCAAGTGATTCAAGTTCAAGTGAAGCTCTTTTAGCCCAAAACAAATTGTTCGCTCAACAAGTGGAAGAATTAACAAAGAAAATGGAAAAGCTCCCTCAACAACTAAGAGAAATGCAAGAAAGACCTAGCAATAAAATACAATAAATTGCTTGTTGTGAGTTATGCAAGGGTGATCATCAAACCGGATTTTGTCCTCCGGTTGAAGAATAAGCTAATTACATGGATAATCAAGATCAAGGATACCAATAAAGGAAACCATATCAAGATAACCAAGGTTATCATCAAATAAATAACCAAGGTTATCAACAAGGGTGGAGACAAGATGCCAACAATCAAAATAGACAAAGTCCTTATCAAAACACAAATCAAACTTCACAACCTCAAGCTAGAAGCTCAAACTTACAAGAAACTCTTGCTCAATTCATGCAAGCATCTATGGAAAATCAAAAGTGTAATGAAGCGGCTATCAAAAATTTAGAGACTCAAGTGGGGCAAATAGCCAAGCAATTGGACGATCAAAATGTTGGATCATCATTTTCGGAAAATACTCAATCTAATCCTAAGGAACATTGCAAGGCAATATTAACTAGGACGGGTAGAGTAGTCGAAAATGGACGTGGTAAAGAAATTGAAATTGAGGAAGTTGTTGAAGAAAAAGAGCTTGAAGAAGAGATTGTAGTAGAAAATAATCATGAGGAGGATTTAGTTGAAAAGGAGAAGTTGAAAAGTAACAAGAAGGAGAAAGTTGCTACTTTACCGATTTAAAATTTACCATATCCTCATGCTCCTTCCAAGAAGGATAATGTTAGGCACTATGCTAGGTTCATAGATATATTTAAGCAATTGCAAATAAACATTCCATTTTCCGAAGCTATGGAACAAATGCCAAAGTATGAAAAGTTCATGAAAGATATCCTTATAAAAAAAAGATCAATGGATCAAGAATTTATCATGGTTGATGCAAGTTGTAGTGATATCATTCAACGAACTCTACCGAAGAAATAAAGTGATCCGGGAATGGTTACTTTGCCGGTTACCATTGGTGATATTTATGTCGGTAAAGGAATGATCAATTTGGGTTCTAGCATTAATTTGATTCCTTTGTCTATAATGAAGATATTGGGGAACATCGAGATGAAGTCAACAAAGATGACACTTCAACTAGCTGACAAATCCATCACTCGTCCTTATTATGTAGCTCAAGATTTGCTAGTGAAAGTGGATAAATTTTTCTTCTGGGTTGATTTTGTTGTGATTGATATGAATCAAGACCATGATCCACCTTTTATTCTTGGTCGGCCATTCATGAAGACCGCAAGAATGATGATCTACATCAATGATGGTTTGATGAAGGTACGAGTTCAAGATGAAGAAGTAAATTTTAATCTCTTTGAAGTTATGAAACATTATAATGATAAGGGAGCTTGTTTTAAAGTTGATGCTATTGAAGAAGCTATTTGGGATGTTTCTAGTGAAGTTCATCTTTTAACACCTCTTGATAGAACATTGAATAATATTATTCAAGTTCTTGATGTTCATGAAGAAAAGGAGTTGGAAGAATGTATGAAGGAACTTGAAGCTTTAGAAGAAGTTCAACCTTGGGAGGAAGAAGTTGAAATTTTGAAGAAAGAAGCTAAAGAAGAAGAGTCTAAAGTTGAATTGAAGATGTTGCCGTCTCACTTAAAGTCCGTGTTTCTTGATGATGGTGGTAAAAAACCGGTAATCATTAGTAGTTCTTTATCAGAGATGGAGGAGCATTGTTTAGTTAAAGTTTTAAAAGAAAATCAAAGTGAAATTGGTTGGGTTTTAGCGGATTTAAAAGGCGTAAGCCCGACTTATTTTATGCACAAGATTTTTATGGAAGACAATTTCAAACCCATAGCTTAACCCCAACGACACTTGAATCCGAAAATGAAAGAAGTTATGAGAAAGGAAGTTGTGAAACTATTGGATGCCAGGATGATTTATCCTATTTCTGATAGTACTTGGGTGAGTCTGGTGCATGTGGTTCCAAAGAAAGGTGGAATGGCCGTGATAAGAAATGAAAAGAATGAATTGATTCCGACAAGAACCGTAACGGGATGGCGGATGTGTATCGATCACCAGAGACTTAATCAAGCAACTAGGAAAGATACTTTCCTCTTCCTTTTATGGTAAAATGCTAGAAAGGTTATCGGGATAAGAGTTCTATTGTTTTTTGGATGGGTATTCCGGGTATAACCAAATTTCAGTAAATCTGGAAGATCGTGAGAAATCGGCTTTCACTTATCCGTTTGGAGTTTTTGCGTATAGGAGGATGCCCTTTGGTTTTTGCAATGCACCGACAACTTTTCAAAGGTGTATGCAAGCCATATTTTCCGATCTTATTGAGAAGACTATTAGGGTTTTCATGGATGACTTTTCCGTTTTCGGAGCATCTTTTGATCTTTGTTTAAAAATTTTGGATACCGTGTTGAAGAGATGTGTGGAATACATCATAGTGCTTAATTGGGAGAAATGTAACTTCATGGTTATCGAGGGTATTGTTCTTGGTCACAAAGTTTCATCCAAGGGGCTCGAAGTTGACAAGGCAAAAGTGGAGGTTATCGAGAAATTTCCACCACCATTGAACGACAAAGGAATCCAAAGCTTTTTGGGTCATGCAAGATTTTACTGAAGATTTGTCAAATAATTCTCCAAAATTGCAAGACCATTGAGAAACTTTCTCAATAAAGATAAGTCTTTTATTTTCGATGATGCTTGTTTGATATCTTTTAACAATTTGAAACAAACTTTGACAACCGCACCCATAATCATTGCACCAAATTGGAAATTGGATTTTGAATTAATGTGTGATGCTAGCGATTATGCCATTGGTGCAGTTCTTGGTCAAAGAAAAGGAAAAAATTTCATGCTATACACTATGCTAGAAAAGTTCTTAATGAAGCACAAATTAACTATGCAACAACTGAAAAAGAATTGTTAGCTATAGTGTATGCATTGGAAAAATTTAGATCCTACCTCATTGGGTCAAAGGTTGTAGTTTATACCAACCATGCGGCGATAAAATATTTGCTTACCAAGCCCGATTCAAAACAAAGTCTTATTTGATGGATCCTTTTGTTGCAAGAATTTGATCTTGCAATTCGCGAAAAGAAAGGATCCAAAAATTTGGTAGCAGATCATTTATCCTGTTTGATCAATATAAAGGTCACAATCAATGAAAAAGAAATAGAGGAATCATTTCCTGGTGAGCAACTAATGATGATTCAAAAAAGACCTTGGTTCATAAATTTGGCAAATTTCAAAGTTACAGGTGTCATTCTGGAAGATTTCAATGCTCAATAATAGAAAAAGTTTCTTCGAGATGTAAAGTATTTCGTGTGGGATGAACCCTATTTATTCAAATTAGGGGTGGATAATTTGTTAAGGAGATGTGTGACCAAGGAAGAATTAAAAATCATCTTGTGGCATTGTCATAATTCTCCTTATGGTGGACATTTTAGTGGTGACCGGACAGTAGCAAAGGTTTTACAGTCTGAGTTTTATTGGCCATCAGTGTTTAAAGATTCTTTTGAACATGCAAAAGTTGTGATAGGCGCCAAAGAACGGGAGGAATAACAAAAAGACATGAAATGCATCTTCAAAACATGCTTGAAGTGGAGGTATTTGATTGTTGGGGAATATATTTTGTTGGTCCATTTCCTTCCTCATTTTCTAATGAAAACATATTGGTAGCTGTGGATTACGTGTCAAACTGGGTTAAGGTAATAGCATCTCCAAAAGCTGATGCCAAAATTGTGATTAAATTATTAAAGAAAAACATTTTCACACGCTTTGGTACTAAAAGAGTTTTGATAAGTGATGGAGGTTCACATTTTTGTAATTCACAATTGAAAAGAGTATTGGAGCATTATGGAGTTAAGCACAAGGTTGTTACACCGTATCATCCTTAAACCAATGGCCAAGCCGAAGTGTCACATCGGGAAATAAAAAGAATTCTTGAAAAAACCGTTTCTTCATCAAGAAAATATTGGTCTTTAAAGTTGGACGAAGCTCTTTGGGCATATCGTACAACATTCAAAGCTCTGACGGGTCTTACTTCGTTTCAAATGGTTTACGATAAATCATGCCATCTTTCGGTGGAACTTGAACATAAGGCTTTTTGGGCATTGAAGTTTTTAAATTTTGATAGAGATCAAGCTGGCTCAAAGAGGAAAGAAGATTTGCATGAATTGGATAAGTTGAGATTGCAAGCTTATGAATCTTCTAGGATTTACAAAGACAAAGTCAAGAAGTATCGTCATAAGAAAATCAAGCCAAAGCATTTTGAAGTTGGTCAATTGGTTTTATTATTTAATTCTTGGATCAAGTTGTTTTCGGGCAAATTAAAGTCAAAATGGTCGAGACCTTTCATGGTAAAAGAAGTCAAGCATTATGGAGAAATTGTGTTAGAAGATCCCATCTCAAAGGAAGTTTGGACTGTGAATGGCCAGAGGTTGAAAGTATACCTTGGAGGAGAGGTAATTCGCGAAACAAGTGTGGTCCATCTCAGCAATTTGTGAAATCACCGTAGACTGTCGAGCTCGAAACGATCTTAACCAAAGCGCTTGTTAGGGGGCACCCTAACACTGTAAGTATTTTGTTTTATGTGTGTTATTTTCTTCAATTTGCTGCAGAACAAACTTTTTGAACATACTCTGCAACATAATTTTTTGTTCAGTTTCCGCCTAGCATCGTCGGGCGATGGAAGTTTTCACCGAGCGACGTTGATTTTTCAGCACACTTCTGTTGTGCGTTTCACTTCACTTTTCTTTGTTGGGTCAAATAGGCCCACAGGTTAACATTGTGTTATAACACAATTCTGACCTAAAACAATTTTTTATTGCCTCATTGCTTCTCTATTCCCAAAATTGTTCTCCAATCATTCACCTTGCACCTTCATTCCACACTCCAAGAATCTAAGGTAAACTTTTCTCTTCTCTTCTTTGTGATTGGCAAGGGGTAGGTTTTACCATTATTGAGAATAAAAAAACTAGGTTAGGAAATTTAAATTTGATGATTATGATGATGATGCATGTGGTTAGAAAGTGTTAACAATTATGATTCACCATGAAAATACCTTGAAAATTACTGGAAATTGGTCTTAGAACATGAGAGATTGATGTGAAATTCTGCATAATTTTTCAAAAATTCACAGGTTGTCACCCGACGACAGGATGCATCGCCCGACGATGCTAGTCAGTAGCAACACCCTTGTTTGTTCATGCGAAATCTGCAGAATTTTTGCAAAATTCATAGGTTGTCGCTCGACGTAAGGATGCATCGCCCATCGACACGACATAATGAACATCTTTGATTTTTCATGTAAATTCTGAAAAAATTGTATTATTTTGATTTTTGACAAGAAGATACTCTGTTGTTTTGTGTTGGTTTCATGTCTTGTAGATGGGTCCCAAAAAGGCTTTCTGCTTGAAACCTGTGAGGGAGACTGAAGGCAATAGCTCGAGCCAATCGCGTAGCTTTCATGAGCGCAGGTTTGTGAGCACGGACACTGAAGAGAGATTCAACATGCTGTTGGGAAGACAATTTGTTTCTGAGAAGAAGTTTGCTATTGATACCTGTTGTACCCAAAAAATTTCCCTCTCATTTTCTCAAAATTTGTCCTCACAAGATTTTCCATTGGTTCAAGATTGCACAAGGATTGGTCAGCTCAAGACACTTCCTCAACACTGATGACTCAAGTTAGGGTTTGAGTTTGTAAAAGTACAATTGTACTTTTGATGCCCCATATAACTTTCATGGATCATTTTGGACTCTCAAGATTTCTCATGTCGAGTTTCAAGTCTTGCAGTTCAAGTTTACTCAATCAATTGATCAGTTGACTTAAAATCAGTTGTATTGGGTAAAAAGTCAATTATGGTCAACTTACAGTCAAACTTCATGGTTTTTTATCCATATCAACATTTTGAACTCATATAGATCGTTTGGTCAAGTATTGGACTATAATTCCTCAAGAAATTTGATCAGATCACCAAAAGGGCAAAATGGTCAAAATTAGGGTTTTGACTGAGAAGGCTTGATTTTTGACTTTTGACCAAATACATGACTTATTGGCTTGAGACATAATATCAAGGATTCAAATGCATCATCTTGACCTAATGACATGGTTCAAAACACTTCTCAAGATCAATTGATTGATAATTGAAATTTGGTCAACTAATGAAAAAGTCAATTGTACACTGAAAAGTCAAACTTTGACTTTTTGATCAAAATCAAGTTTCAAAAATCATATTTCATCAAGACATGTCAAAATATGAAGATTGTTCATAAAGAAATAAAAAAGTCAAAATTCACTTTGAAAACTCAAAATTTCTAAGACTTAGAAATATTTCTAAGTGTTAGAAAATTTACTTTTTTTCATGACTTTATGCCAAATTTTCACCATGATGCAAAAGGATTAAAAGAAAACTTCCAACATGAAAGTTGTAGATATTGATGAAATGTAAAACTTTGCTTCACAAATCAAACTCTATAAATTCTTGGATTTTGAGTTAAGAATTCATAAAGACATGTACATGAAACAAAAACACTTAGTGAAATTTTGACCTAATTTAGGCAGATTTTTGACCTAACTTCTTGCCAAGTTTCACATAGTTCCAATTTGATTCTTCAAAAATGTCCAACATAAATTTTGTAGAGGATGTTGCAAGCTTTCCAAAATGTCTAATAACTCATTGAGATCATGCTTGAGCTAGGAGAATCGAAGAGAAGAAGTTAGGGTTTCAAACTTTTTTTGCAAGGCAGGTTTTGTGATGAACATGAACCAAATCCATAGCCATGCTGCATAATCTTCACTTTGCAGGCCTGAAACTTGTATATCACTCCTTAATTTAATGCTTACGCAATTTATTGAGCTATAATCCAAGTGTTTGAGCCATTGTCCAATTGATCATTCCATATTCGGAAGAAAGTAACATATCCATTTTTGAAAAGTGACTTTAATCACAAAGTCAACTTGTCTTGAGCCTCTCACTTGTTGTCCTGACCATATTCAACATCTACAAATCAGAACATCCATGTTTAAAGTGCTAACCACTCTATAATAGCATGGTACAAACATTGGAAACATGTTCTTCATGTATGCTTCAAGAACAAGCAAGAGTTCCATAACTCATGGATTCAAATTCTGGCTTGTTGAAGCACTCAAAACCTCTTGCCTATAAATGCATACACTATTTGCAACCTAAGGCACGGATGCTCAATCACTCAAACACTCCCAAAGTCAAAATTTCATAACAAACCTCCATTGTTGCATATTCTGACCAAAAACTACAAACTCAGAAACTACTCGTGCGTTTCTTGGCCTTTTGCTTCCAAAAGCTTCTAAACATCATACATAAATAATCGCAACACTTGTTATCCAACTGTAACACCATCTACATCAACTTCCCTAACCAAAAAACAAAGTTTGCATCTTGACTTCTCTAGAACGACTCAAGCACTTCCAGCACCAACTAAAGGTTACATTAGCTTCCTGGAAACTTGAGGAAGCTAACCTGATCATCACCATCACTTGAAACAAGCTCAAACTCATTTCACGATTTCCAGTTTTGGAGGTAATTTTCTGAACTTTCATCTCTTCATTTAGGCATTCTTAGACTTGTATTTTAAAATATAAAATGTAGACATCATTTCCATGAAGCTAACCATGTCCATAGTTTTCAATTATATTGCCTGAGCTTAGAGAATTTTGAGTTTGACATTTCTGAAAAAATTAGGGTTCAGATTAGGGCCAACAAAATTCTTGCTCATCTTTGATTTATATTTTAAGTTATTTACATTTTTGGAATCGTGAGGAAAAATGGAACAACTTTCATGTTTACAATTTTAATTTTCATTGAGAAATGAGTAAGTTACAAGTGGTCTGGCTGGCGCGAGGTTGAAGATGAAGTTTAGGCCATGGAAGCGTTTTGTAATATAATTTCATGATTTCAGTTTAGTTACCGGGTGTATAGCCACCCCAGTGGTAAGGCAACACGCGTGTATTGTTGATGGCATGGGTTCGAACCCCAGCGCTGCCGTTTTGCTATTTTTCTAACATTTCCTCTCTTTTTGTCTCACACAAGCGCGTTGGGCCTCTCCAGGTGGGCCTTGACATTTTTACTTCCACTTCAGCCCCCTGACTTACTCAACCACAGGAAGCCCATATTTCCTTTTTTTATTATTTTTTTAACTTCTAAACAAAAACCTTATGGGCCACACCTTAAAACAAATATATTTTGCTACAAAACACTCCAAATCCATTTTGCACCCCTGACCTCATTTTCATATCATATTTTATTTCCTTTATTTATTTATTTTTATCATTATTAATATTAAGTTTATTATTATTTTATTAATAAAAAATCTAAAAAATATTATTATATATATATATATATATATATATATATATATATATATATATATATATATATATATATATATATATATATATATATATATATATATATATATATATATATATATATATATATATATATATATATATATATATATATATATATATATATATATATATATATATATATATATATATATATATATATATATATATATATATATATATATATATATATATATATATATATATATATATATATATATATATATATAAATAATATCTTTTTTATTTCCTTTAAAATCAAAAACATAAAAAGACATTTTCTTAACAAATTTAATTCTTTTTTTTTCAATTAAATAATTAGACTTAGGTTTATTTTATTTTATTTTCTTTCTTAATTAAAATTAATTTAGAACTTATGACTTTTAATTAATTAATTTTTCGCACTAGTTTAATTAAATTAAAATTATTTTCTACAAAACCCTAAAAAACTTGTTTCTTTAATCAAATTAATTATTTTATTAATTAAATTAGGTTTAATTTTCCTCATTCTAATTTATTATTCTCCTTTTAGTTAATTACATCAAAATCATTTTCTTAACAAAATCCAAACAAAAATTCATTTCTTTTCCATTTATATCCTTGTACATTATTCATTTCATTTCTTGTACATTTATTCAAATTCAATAGGGTTGTAATAGATAATTATGATTAAATTTATTGCACTCCCCATTTGTAAATTTGTACACCCCATCCCCAAATGATGTAATAGCATAGAAATTTACTTTCCGCAATTTATCGCTTTCATATAAATGCTAGTAAATTAGGGTTTGTATGGAAAGATAAAATCAATGCTTAGCAAACCCTAAATCCAAGATAAATCAAACATGAAATACCAAACACTTGCAGACTTTCACCTCTAGGGTTAACTCCACTTTGTTGCCTTAAGAAAAATGGTCATGTTATGCATGTGAGACACTCAAGCAAAAACAATCAAAAACACAAGATCATATTCCCTTAACGACGCTTCGAATGTTTCCTTTAAAATGATCTTAGACCCCTTAAGAAAATTGCTAAGGTATCTCACTACATTTCATTCTATGACTATACGATGACCCACGCCCGTCTCTTTACATCCAAAGATATGGCTTCTTACCAATCAATGGTAAGATAGCAAAGTCAAAGGAAGAGAGAAATGAAGAAAAGACTTTTGAGTAGGTAGAACGTTCTTAGTTGCTTGCTCACAATCCATCTTCAAAAACAAACATATTTTCAAACACACCAAAGACTTTCAAACATGAAGTATTTTCAAAAAGTTAACACTTTGTATACATTATTATAGAGACGAGAATCATTACAAAGTTCTCCTAAACGGAGGCACTTTTCAAAAATACTTTCAAAAAACCACCATAAACATATTTCAAAACAAAGCCATTTCAAAAGTGAGCTAGCTAGAAACTAAGATCCCATAGATAACTATGGATGAAAAGGGTGCTAACACCTTCCCTTTTCATAACCTACCCCTCGAACTCAAGAAAATTCTCAAAAGGTCTTTCCTGTTCTTTTCACCATTTCCTTTATTGGATAAAAGAAAAGTAGGTGGCAACTCTTGCTATCTGCAATAATTGTGATAAAATGCAAAGGAACCAAGTCAGTACTCCTAGGGAGGTACTTAAAAGCGGGGTTACCTTAGAGCTAGATCACATTTAATTGCTTTCATTGTTTGATTTGTTTACTTTACATTTGTGGGTCCTTGTTCGGGTTTGTAATGATCCTCGACCCGGATCTGGGAACACCATTAGGTAAATAGCAAAAATTATGGAGGTTGTATGGTGTAGACCGATATGGTTGAGACAATAACTATGTTAGTGTGGCACATTTGTGGATACCGGTATCTCTTATGGCGAATTAAGGAGAATACAGGGCCGCTGTGTGGTGTCATGAAGCACTAACGAACCTTAGAACCGTTAATTAAACAACTTGGCCATTAGGAAGTAGTGAGGTAGCCGGCTTTGGTGCAGTCCGAGGTTGGTTGATACTCGATACTACGCTCATTAAGATCAGACTTTTGGGATATTTCGGTCACCAATAAAGAGGCTTACACTGAAATAATGCCCAATGAAGAAAGATCAATCATATTGAGATCCCCTAGAACCCGATTACTTTCTAGCACAGGTTGAACCAACTAAACTTCAAGAGGGTACTTACCAATGAAACCTCATGCAAGCCTAAACCTAAAGATTTGTTTGTTTTGCTTGTGTATTTGTACATAACATCATGACATCATAACATGGCATTTGCACTAACCATTTCAAGGACTTTGGGATTTATCTTTGTGTTGTTTTGTAGGACATGGCTTCCACACGAAGAAACACTATCTGAATCAACCTTATAAAAGTGCCTCCTAAACTTAAGGAATTAGCATCAAGGATTCCCAACGATTCTCCATTTGCCAAGAAATATGGTCATCTCATAAACTTGGTTACCACAAACTTTGAAGAGGATATGGTACATGTGCTATTCCAATTCTTTGACCCTAAACACCATTGCTTTACCTTTCCTGATTACCAACTTGTGCCTACTGTGGAATAATTCTCTCAACTCTTGGGAATTCCCATTCTTGATCAACTACCCTTCAACGGTATTGAAAGAGACCCAAGGCCTGAGGAGATTGTTCGAGCTCTACATTTGAAACGATCCGACGTTGTGGAAAATTGGGAAACAATAAGTGGTGTCAAAGGGTTTCTAGCCAAGTTTTTGTTGGAGAAGGCTCAAGATTTTTGGGATTCTCTGGATTTACAATCCTTTGAAGAAGTGTTGGCTCTTCTCATCTATGGGATTGTAATGTTCCCCAATCCTGACTAACTTATAGATGTGAACACAGTCAAAAAATTTCTTTCTCGCAATCTGGTGCCTACTTTACTTGGGGATATCCTTAATTCTCTTCACTCTCGCAACATGAAGAGAAGAGGACTTCTTATGAGTTGCACTCCTCTGTTGGCTAGGTGGTTTATTTCACACCTACCTCGATCTGTTGTGAAGAGTAAGCAAGGCATGAGATGGTATAATAGATTGATATCACTCACGCATTCTGATATTCATTGGTGTTCTCGATCCTTGGAGGCCATTAGTATTATTAACTATTATGGGGAATTACCTAGTGTCCCTCTACTTGGCCTTAGGGGAGGTATCACCTACAATCCTAGTTTGGCTTTGCGACAGTTTGGGTATGCTAGGAGGGATGGCCCTTATGATGCACTTATCCAAGGAATTGCATTTGAATATGAGAGCGATGTCCAAGGTTATCGTCAGACATTCATACGAGCTTGGGGCATGGTTAACAAAGTTGATAGCAAGAATTTGGGGCATAAGAACTCCATTCCTTTGGAACCTTATCTCAAGTGGGTGAGAGCTCGCGCTCAAAGCCTTATGATGCCTTATGAAGCCATTCTACCTATCATCATGGAGCCTATTACCGAGGGAGATGTTCCTTACACTATTCTCCATCCTGACATGCCAACTACTCTCGAGGAATTACAAAGATCTTGGATTCAACTCAAAAGGGAGGAGACACCTTTGAAACCCAGTTCTACGCAAGCGAGAAAAAGGTCTTGGAGCTCATGAGACAACTCCATGAAAAGAAAATTTTGAATGCCTATATTGCACTAAAGAGGATGTGCTCATGGGAAGCTCGAGTCTTTGTTTTTTTAGGAGTTTATCTTTGTTTCTTCCACTGTAAGCCCAAGAGGCATTTTTGTAACCGTTTGAACTTATTAATGCAATTAATGTTTGTTCCATCTTTGTCTAAAAAAATTTAAATCTCAAAAGTCCTTGAAATCATTTGCATACGCATTTCATGCATCATAACATAAACAGGTTTTTAGATACAGGTTTCCTCATCTTTCTACTGTTTATTTCAGTAAGATGGATCTCGAGTAGACATTGAAAGACTTCCAGATGCAGAATTCTCACTTTCAAGACACTTTGCTCACCTTGGCCAAAGGACAACAAGAGCTGATGTCACTTCTGGTGGCCAAAGAGAAGACCAAGAAGAAGGTCCTGATCAACATGGGAAAAGGTTTAAAGGCCCAGTTCGTCAGGTGCAGATAGTTGAAGAGTCATCCGAGGAAGACGAGAACCAGAATGAAGAGGCAAGGAGCACCCGTGCTGGGGGTGAAAATGATCAAGCTTCTGAGGATAAAGACTACTTTGATGAACAGTATCCACCACCGAGGATAAATACAAGAAGTTAGAGGATAGACTGAAAGTTGTTGAAATTCAAGCTGTACCTGGTTTGGATTTTGGTGATTTGGGCTTAGTACCTGGGGTTGTCATTCCCCATAAGTTCAAAATACCATTCTTTGCTAAGTATGACAGAGTTTCATGGCCAAAACTTCATCTGAGGTCCTATGTCCGCAAGATACAACCACGTACTACTGACAAGAAGCTCTAGGTCCATTTCTTCCAAGAGAGTCTAGTTGGGACTCAGCTAGAATGGTTTTACCAATTAGAGGGTTCCTGCATTCACACATGGGAAGATCTGGCCACTGCTTTTTATCATCAATATCAGTACAATGTTGATTTGGCACCAACTAGAGTTCAACTTCAAGGAATGACAATGGGTACTAATGAAGGGTTTAAAGAGTACGCGCAAAAATGGAGAGATCTTGCTGGTAGGGTCCAACCACCACTAACCGACAAAGAACTAGTTGATATGTTCATGGGTACATTAATTGGCCTATTTTTCAACTTGTTAATTGGGAGTTCTTTGTATGGTTTCACCGAGTTAACCCTAACTGGTGAAAGGGTCGAAAGTGGAATTAAGAGTGGAAAAATTCCTATGACATCTGCTTCTACATCCAACTCTGTAAAGAATCCCTTTACTGGAAAGAAATAAGCCAATGTTGTTTATGGATCAAGGGCCCATACCAAGAAGGATCATCGTCTATCTGTTAATGTTATTTTGATCTCCAACCCTCTATCTATTCAAAGACAACCACCACAAGCCACCCATAAAAGGTCTGAGGTTCCAAGAAGACAGTTCACAAGAATTAACATGTCACTATCCCAAGCCTTGCAACACCTGTTAAAGGCCAACTTGGTAACATTGTGTGATCCACCATCAAATCCTAATGTCTCATCACTGAAGTAAATCCTAATGCCAAAGGTGCATATCATTCCAATAGCCCTGGGCATGAAACTGATCAATGTTGGGCTTTAAAAAACAATATTCAAGATCTTATCAATAACAAAACTATTGAGTTTGATCCACCTACAACTCCAAATGTTATAAATGCACCAATTCCAAATCATGGCAAAGGTGTCAATGCAATTGAAGACACTGTTTTTGTTTCCCCGGCTGTTTGAAAGATGTAATTGCTTCTCCAAACAAGTTAATGGATGAAAATGGCTGAAAGAAGGTGTTCAACGCCTGATAAATAGTCATGAAATCTTGTTTGAAAGAACTTCGTCGATCAAAAGTTTGAGCGATAAAGACGGAGACATTTCTATCATAACAATTTCCAATAAGCCTCTTAGGATATCTTCAAAGGGTCCTATTAGGATTTCTAACGACCAATGATTTCTCCCTTGATAATTAATACTCTTGGTTCGATTCCTTACTCCTCCGACAAGGCAGTCCCTTGGAATTACGGTGTTGAGGTTTACTATCATGGAATTAAGCAAGATTTCTGGATCAATAAAGACAAGACTAATGATGTTACAAATATTGTTGGTTCTAGAAAAGTGACGAGAACAGGGAGGATTTTCTCCCCTAACATCTCGCCTCTAACTGCTACAATGACACCTATCCGCATTACCATTGATAAGCCTAGTACTGACACTAGGGGTAAAGAGAAAGTAATTGAGCCTACCAAGACGGATTGCAACCAAGCCCGAGCTCTATCTCTTAGCGAGAAAGGGAAAAGACGTAATCTTATTGCATCTTTACTAACACCATTTGCTATAACTGTGTCGGCAAATTGAACAAATTTTGTAAGATGTTCATTTGGATCCTCGAAAGGATCTCCAGAGAATTGGCGTTGTTGGATAGCTGATATCAATGACGGTTTCAACTCAAAATCGTTTCGATTTATTGATGGAGCATCAATGCTGTTGTGGGGTTCTTGTTGTGATGGATCTGCGTACTCCTTCAGTGGACGGGTCCTTTGTTCTTCGGCCATGTCTGATTCTGGATTAGTTTCGGTCTCAGAGGAAGAATTAGAATCTGTTTCAGAATCAATCTTGATTTCGGGTTTGGGTAAAGGAATAGCGTGATTTAAACAGTAATCCCTGTCTACACGTCTTACAGAAAGGATGCGTTCAGGTTCGTCCGTCGATTTGTCAAGTGTTTCGCCTTGTGAGCGAGTCCTTGGCATACAAATCGAAAAAGGGTTTTCTGTTGCCTAGTCTAAACGCGCAATAGAAGAATCATAATTAATTGACTAATCAGTCCCTGGCAACGGCGCCAAAAACTTAATCAGGACTTTATGAGTCTATTGGGATACTAACTGCAAGTATACAGTTTAGTCGTTCTAGTTTTAATTGATTATCGAACCCACAGAGACTGAGGATCAATCTCATACGATCTAATACTACAATTTGTTTAACTAAACGATGAATATTTGATTTTAGGGGGGAAATAGTTTAATTAAAAAGAATAGTAATAGTTATACCGGTATGTGATAGTCGTCTTCGGGAATTCGGTGAATCGCTTGGCCTATAAAGTATTTCGGTAAAAACTAATTGTTTAAAAACCTGAGACACACACTCTCGTGTTCATGAAATAAGTCATGCTACTAAACCTAGTGGATGCACTTTAAATTTAATAACACTTTTTGAAAACAATTTGAGTTTAATTAATTTATTAAAACACTCTCGTGTATTTAAAAATTAATGTTTCGTTACCACTATCTGGGTTGAACCCCAGCTCTCGCATGCAGGTTCTTACCTTAATTAATTTCCCACTCTCGTGGCAAAATCGTGTTAATTATCCTCTCACTCTTGTGACAAGGGTAGTTAAATTAAACATGGAAATTGGAAACCAGAAATTGTTTTATAAATATTTTTGGCCAAGGTATCACTGAATTCTTTCGGTTCTTAAGAGTCACATACCGGTACAAATAATTTAGCCGGACATAATATATTTAATAACAATGTAATTCAAAATATAATCCATAAAAATAATTGGCATAATACAAGAATGAATAAATATTAATTGCAATAAAAAAAACCTGGAAATAACGTTGCTATGGTAATCTTGAAATGTTACAATATTCCTTGCAGCTTGATCGAAATCAACAAATTGTGTTAATTCTTAAATGAAGAATTAACACCCTAAAACTAATGATTGAAATAGTGCTGGAAGTAGAAATTACAGTACGTAGAAAATGCTCAAAAACAAGGAAATAGAAATAATTGCAAAAAGTAGTAATTTTGTTCTGGGAGAATTCCTTCGACCTTTTTCCCTTTGCACTACCACACATATATATAGGAGAAAATATAGCAGTTGAAAGAATCCTGGAAAAAGGCTTGAGTGGAGGAAATATAGGGTGCATGGTTACTGAGTGGAGGGAATATAGGAGAACACTTCTGCCCTCACGTTGCCCACGTCTCCACCAATTCACAACGTTCATCTTTACGCGCGTGACGGTCGTCACAGGTGGGTGACCGTCGTAATGCGCTTAAATAGCGCATTACGCTCGTCAATGATGTGTAACAAGCGTTGTTTCAAGTTGGGGGTCGTTACGGTCGTCACAGGGTGTGACGGTCGTCACTGCTCCAAAATATCCAAACTTTGCAGATTTGGTTCTTTTCTCTTCTGTTTATTGTCTAGCCTCCTTCATGTAGTCCTTTTTCATTGGTTTAAGTTGACAAATGTTATACCTGTGAAAAGACATAAAAACTCGGAATAATCGGGAGTTAGACGACTCAATGTATTATAAAATCAGTAAAAAGCATAGTAATTATATGATACGATTTCTCGTTATCAAATTCCCCCATACTTAAACCTTTGCTTGTCCTCAAGCAAATAGTCATTCGAAAGGCCGGACAAGTTTTGTCAAGCGCATATGCATGACATACCTTGGATTTTTAAAGCAATTTCGGAAAATCCTCGTCGGTTCGGCCAATACTTGAGTGAAACACTAAAGATACGTTAATGACACAAGCAATAATCTTAGTCGTAGGATTCCATTTCAAACGATCTATCCAACAGTTCCGTTATAATTCTTCCCAGAGTTCCTCGTATCTATTTCACCCGGTTTCGTTCTGGCGCAATCACATTAAACCCTTTGTCTTAGCACGCACGTAGTGGAGTAACTGGTTAGTGACTTTGATCCTTTTAGCACGGGGTCTGGTACATGAATGTGGCAACCCTACATATGTTATCCAAGTTGGAGGTTGTGGGGGATCGGGCCGTAGCACGCCATACCGAGTTCAGAACCAGATACCTTTGAACCAACCTACACTAGATTCCTTCGTTATTTTCTCAACTCTTATATGTGACCGTATATTTTGGTGCACAAAATTTCTTTTCTTTTAGCAGCGAGATAGGAAGGATATTTTAATGATCAGGCATCAAACACTTATATTCATCGATTCTCCATGTGGTTTGTGTCAAGACGGTGCTGACTGCTAGTACAAACTACTACGGGTTACTGTAGAACTAAAAACTCTAGATGTCGGTATAATGGTTATTGAAACGGATCACGTAAGTAGGAAGTCTACGGTGTCATAACCGTATCGATCTTGTTATGTCGTTTTCGGCTTTCCTAACTGGGGATTTCGTTAAAATAGGTATGTCGGGCTAATGCGAAGATAAAAAATTTTGGTATGGCTGAATAAAGTGAAGAGTTTAAATCGAGATATATCATAAAAATTACTAGTTTATAAAGGAATGAAAGGTACCTCTCCCACACTAAATCCGACATTGTCCTCAATGTTGCGGTATATAGGCGAGGAAGTACAATTACAAAAACAAACGGAAAGGAAATGAAACAGAAAAAATAATAAACTACATAAAAAATAAAGAAAAACTATTGGTGACCACGTCCTCTACTCCTGGTGCGAGAGCGTCTGGTAGGAGTGGCTTCTGTGTTAGTATCTTGGAAACCAAGGGTGCTGACGTCCAGCCTTAAGGCGTTGAGCTCTGACAGGGCCTCATCTAACCTTTCGTTCACGTCCCACTGTCCAGTCAAGATCTGAGCGTTTTGAGCACACAGAGACACATATTGCTCATGTTTCCTTCTTTCAAGCGCTGCGCTCATTTGGTTTTGCATATGAATGGCGCGGAGGATCTCTTCAAGAGTAATAGGAGGTGGTGCAGATGAGGATCCTGGAATGTCGTGGACGGGAGGAGCACTATCCAACTCTTCTTGCATTTCGTCTGCGGGGGCTGCAGGTTGGTCTTTATGAGTAGGTGCACGCCCTGCGGGAGCTGCAGGATCGAACAACCAGTTTGCTTGGTTTCGTGGATCGATTCGGTCCCTGCAAGCCAAAATGATGTTCTGATAAACAGTGTTCCTAATCACAGGGTGGAATCTGCCATCCTCCCGCTCATAAATGAGATGTGTGGCTTTGCAGTGATCCAAAGTTAGCAAAGTCGGTGCCATAGAAGGTATAGTCGCGAGAGCAGCACCATAGTTCAGACCTATGGCAAGTGAAGTGACCGGCCCTCAGAAATAAAAGGGTTTTCCGCCTCTAGCACAAATAGAGTGGATGTGAGCGAGTAAGAACGGGGGGCGTTGATCTTTTGCCCTGTGAACACGCAATGCATAAAGAAGAGCTCCTTGGAGTTAAGCTTGTGGTTGCTGTCACGGGCGAAGATTGTGTTGCTGAGGATGCGGTGGAAATAGCGGATGGTCGGATTATGAATGTGGGTGGCATTTAGGTGGTTGTAGGATCCGACACAGATATTCGTCAAACTGTGCCATAGGTTGAAGGCTTCCTCACCAAAATTATCCGGCACCCGAAGATGGACACCTTCGTCCGAACAGAAGCCTAAAAGCCACGCGATGTCGGATTGGGGCAACTCGTGCTCAATGCCAAACATGCGAAATTTGGCCAGGCCTGACAATTGGTTCGTGGCACCTGGCGGAGTGATGTAAACAAAGAAACTTAAAAACTCAAGAGTAAGAGTTTCATAAATCGGTCTTGGTTCGCGGCACAAGTTCCATAAATCCACACTTTGCAACAATTGGCGGACATTGTCAAGTAGTCCCAAACTCCTCAAGCAGTCAAGATCAACATACCATGTAGGTTGGATACCTCGACGTTGAAACTTATGAAATTTGATCCGTTGGTTTTCTCCTTGTTCGCCGGATCTGAAAGTTAGAGCGGGAGCTTGTTGATTGTTTGCCATGGTGTTTGTAGAACGGATTGAAAAAAAGGTTTGGAATGAAAATGGGGTAGTGGATGGATAGTATTTTAGTGTTGGAAATTTGGAAGCTTGAGAAAAAAATGGAATGGAGTGGGTATTTTTCATGTGGTTCTGTAACAATGGAGGAAATGGTTAAGAAGAGAATGGTTGGAACGGTTCTGTAATAGCCGTTCTGATATATTGTACGCGTGACGGTCATCACGAGGGTGTGACGGTCATAAAACGGGAAAAATGCGCGTTACGCTCGTCACGAGGGTGTGACAGTCGTAACACGTTTAATGTCATTAATGAGAAGACCGTTACAAGACCGTTAGAGATGTTTATATAATTTTTTTATTATTTTCTTAATATTCTAAGTTTTAAATATTCTAATAATTAAAGTTTTGAAATATTATTTACTAACACATAATGAAATAATATTTGCGTGAAATATAAACAGTAAATTAAAAGAAATAAAAAATATACTGAAAATGAAAATGAATGAAAAATAAAATAATAGAAACTTGGTACTTGATAAATAATTGAATTAATCCATAAAAATTGTTTCGAAATAACTAAAATAAAAATGATAAAATGCTAAAACAACTAGAATCCTCCCCACACTAAAACTAAACAGTGTCCTCACTGGATGTACAAATGCGAGAGAAAAGATCAAGATAACAACAACAACTCTAGCCACGGGGAGTAGGGAACATATGCTGGTGCATGAAATCCAGCTGGTCGGTCACCAAATCCATGAAAGTGATGAAGTCCACTCAGAGAGATGTAAGCTCGCCCCGCATTTCAGTAATTTCTTCATGCAACGAGTGCAGGGTAATAGTAGGTGGAGGAGGTGGTGGGATCTCTGGAGCCTGGGTGGCGGTCTCAGTAGAAGCTACCTGCTGCTCCCATGGATCGGGGAACTGATGGTATCCCGGTGGTGTGGCAGGGTCTTCAGCATCGTGAGAGGTGTTGGGTACTTCGTAAATGTCAACAGTAGAAGGAGACGAAGGCGGTGTAGCAGGATGGTGGAGGTAAAAAAGCCATTTTGCTCTATTATGCACACTAGTGATAGGGTTCGGGAGCATAAACTGGTGGACAGTCTCATGATTAATTAACAGCTCAAATTGATCTGGCCCAAGATTCCCGATAAAGCTAGTGTTGAAGCAAAATTCAATGTTCATCGGCTTTATTCCATAATGCGGGGCTGATCCTAGCATAGGCCTTCGGAGTCCAATTGCATTTGATATCATAGTGACTAAACCACCCAACAGGATTGGTGCATTCGGAGTCTGGATAATACGCTCCATGTTAGCTAGCATATAAGCGGCACCGTTTACCGGACGGCTCTGGGAGGCACAGTACATAATGAAGAGCTCATCGCGGGACACGGATGTAACATTCTGCTTTTTACCAAAAAGGGTATGGGCGATGATCTTATGAAAGTACCTGATAGCCGGGTTGTGGATGTACTCAGAATAAAGGTCAGACGGCTCTGGATGGTTATTTCCAATAATGCTTCCCCAGAAAAAATCAAGGTCAGAATCAAGCAAGAGGTCCTCCTGGGTCATAGTAATAACATCAGGGCCAAAAGGGAATCCTAGCAGGTGGGCAAACTCCCTAAGGTTATAGAGGTAGTCTATGTCAAACAACCTTAAAGTGATCAACCCACGGTTGAATCCTAACCCGTGATTTGGAATGTAGCTCAGGGTGCTCAGGAACTCAAGGGCCAGCTTCTTATAAGTACAATACCGTCTTCGGATAGGAGCAGTGTCCCAGCCAATCTGGTGTAGCAAATACATGACACTCTCACGAATGCCAAAAGCAGTCATAGCATGGTCATCAGCGTAGATTGTAGGGCATATTTCCCGCTCATCCAGATCCTCAAAGTGTCTTCTTTGGTGTCTGCTTTTCAAAGTGATATTCATGAAGTTTACACGTGCCATGGAGCTAAATATGAAAGCAAAAGAATTACCCCCTGAAAATATTTAATAAATGTTTGAAAAACTAAGTTAGTATTTTCAGGTTAAAAATACCGAAGTTAAATCAAGAAGAAAAAGAAAGTTTAAAGGAAAAATAAAAATAAAAGAAAAAGAAAATAAAAAGGAGTAAGAGATGCAACATGAAAGTTTTAAAGATTAATAAAAAGAAAAGAAAAATAAAAACATGTTAAAAAAATAAAAATAATTAAAAGAAAACATAGGTTGCCTCCCACGAAGCGCCTTTGTTTTATGTCGACGGTTCGACAGATAATACCTATTCAGTTAGGTATCGGGGTAGGTGGCTCACTTAACTGAAGGTAAGCCGAATAATTGATATTTCCAACGTTAAAGTAGTGCTTTAAGCGTTGGCCATTGACTATGAATGGTTCGATAGAATTTCCTTTAATTTCTATCGCACCACTTGGGAAAACTTTGTTAATTTCGAATGGTCCTGACCATCTGGAACGTAATTTTCCCGGGAAAAGTTTCAGCCTAGAATTGAATAGGAGTACGATGTCTCCTTAAATTATTTCCGCGAGATACGCTTATCGTGCCATTTTTTTGTTCTTTCCTTATAGATTCTAGTATTTTCATAAGCGTCTAAACGCAATTCTTCTAATTCGTGGATATCTAATACTCGTTTCTCGCCAGCAATCTTGTAATTTAAGTTAAGGGTTTTAATGGCCCAATAAGCTTTATGTTCTAATTCTACTGGCAAATGACAAGATTTTCCATAAACTAATTTAAACGGCGTTGTTCCGATATGGGTTTTAAAAGCTGTCCGATATGCCCAAAGAACATCATTTAGCTTGGAGGACCAATCTTTCCTGGATGTGGCTACGGTTTTCTCAAGGATTTGTTTTATCTCCCTATTTGACCCTTCCACTTGTCCACTCGTTTGAGGATGGTATGGTGTGGCTATGCGATGTTTAACCCCATATTTTGAAAGTAATTTTTCGAAAATTCTGGAGATAAAATGGGAACCGCCATCACTGATTACTAGTCTTGGTACACCGAATCATGGGAAGATAACATGCTTGAATAGTTTAAGTACCACTCGTGTATCATTTGTGGGTGCGGCGATGGCTTCAATCCATTTTGATACGTAGTCAACGGCTACCAAAATATACTTATTTCCAAAAGATGCGGGGAATGGTCCCATGAAATCAATTCCCCATACATCGAAAATTTCTACTTCAAGGATTCCTTTTTGCGGCATTTCGTCGCGTCTAGATATATTTCCTGTGCGTTGACATCTATCGCAGTTCATAATTTCTACGTGGACGTCTTTCCATAAAGTAGGCCAAAAGAAGCCAGCTTGAAGTATTTTTGCACAAGTTTTCGATGTACTAGCGTGTCCACCACAAGGGGCGGAATGGCAATGGGAAATGACGTCGTCTATTTCATCGTTAGGAACGCAACGACGGTAGATACCATTGGCGCCTCTTTTAAAGAGTAATGGTTCATCCCAAAAGTAGTGTTTAAGATCATGGAAGAATTTCTTCCGTTGTTGGTACGTTAAATTGGGTGGTAAAACATCGGCAGCTAAATAGTTGACAAAATCAGCGTACCATGGTAATGTGGTGTTTGTACAAATGGTTTTTACTACCGCAGTTGTTAAAGGTTCATTGTGTTGATCTAAACTGTCGGTAGGAGCCATCTCTAGCTTAACAATAAGGCGTTCATAAGGGAAATCTTCATTTATGGGAACACTCTCGGTTTGGATTCCATCTAATCTTGATAAATGGTCAGCTACCACGTTTTCAGTCCCTCTTTTGTCTTTTATTTCCAAGTCAAACTCTTGTAGGAGAAGATCCATCTGAGTAGTCGCGGTTTGGCGTCCTTTTTACTTAGTAAGTATCGGATCGCTGCATGATCCGTGTAAATAATGATTTTGGCGCCCACTAAGTAGGAACAAAATTTATCCAATGCGAATACAACAGCTAAGAGTTCCTTCTCCGTAGTGGCGTAATTCATTTGTGCGGGGTCGAGTGTTCTGCTTGCGTAGTAGATAGCGTGAAGCTTTTTATCTTTGTGTTGTCCTAGGACTGCGCCTACAGCATAATCGATCGCATCACACATTATTTCAAATGGTAGGTTCCAATCAGGAGGTTGCATAATAGGTGTTGAAATTAAGGCTTCTTTAAGCGTCTCAAATGCGTTTAAGCATTTATCGTCGAAAATAAACTCAGCTTCTTTCATTAATAATTCAGTTAGTGGCTTAGTGATTTTAGAGAAATCTTTTATAAAACGTCGGTAAAAACCAGCGTGTCCGAGAAAACTTCTTATTTCTCTAACTGTTTTGGGTGGTTGAAGGTTTTTGATAATTTCGATTTTTGCTTTGTCGACTTCAATCCCTCTGCTTGATACAATGTGACCCAACACAATTCCTTGTCTCACCATGAAGTGACATTTTTCCCAATTGAGCACTAGGTTGACATTGACACAGCGTTTCAGTACTAATTTAAGATTTGATAAACATCCATCAAAACTTTCTCCACAGACAGAGAAATCGTCCATGAATACTTCCATAATTCCGTCTAAAAAGTCTGCGAAAATCGCCATCATGCATCGTTGGAAAGTTGCAGGTGTGTTACATAGTCCAAATGGCATTCTTCGGTATGCGAAGGTACCATAGGGACATGTGAACGTGGTTTTCTCTTGATCATCAGGATGAATGGGAATTTGGAAGAATCCTGAGTATCCATCAAGATAGCAGAAATGGGAATGTTTGGCTAAGCGCTCGAGCATTTGATCAATGAATGGTAATGGGAAATGGTCCTTGCGCGTATATTTGTTTAGTTTTCTATAATCTATACACATTCTCCATCCTGTTTGGGTATGTTGTGCTACCGATTCGCCTTTTGTGTTCGTTATAACCGTAACACCTCCTTTCTTAGGCACCACGTGAACTGGGCTGACCCAGTTACTATATGATATTGGGTATATGATGCCTGCCTCTAGTAGTTTCTGCACTTCTTTCTTAACGACTTCACTTAGGATAGGATTTATTCATCTTTGATGTTCTCTAGAAGTCTTGCAGTCCTCCTCCAGCATAATGCGGTGCATATAGAGAGAAGGGCTTATTCCTTTTAGATTTGATATGTTATAGCCTAACGCGGTTGGATATTTTCTTAACACACTAAGAAGTTTTTCGGTTTCGATCTTCCCTAATTTGGCATTAACTATAACTGGCCGTTCGAGTTCTTTATCTAAAAATTCATACCTAAGATCTCCAGGTAATGTTTTAAGTTCTATACCAGTTTTCTTATCAATTGGGGCAGGATCGGGTATTAAGGAGAAACATTCGCTTAGGTTGACATCTAGATGTTCTTGTTTCCAGTCATCATCCTTGAGGATAGTCGGTGTCGAAATTTTCAGCATCTCAGAGTAGGTGTCTTCTTGGCTTTCTAGTTCTTTGACACATTCATCAATAATATCTAGGAGACAACATGAGTCATCTATAGCAGGGGCTTTAAAGAATTGGGAAAGAATGAATTCTACTTTTTCTTCTCCTACCTCGAAGGTAAGCTTTCCTTTCTTAACATCAATGATGGCTCCTGTAGTAGCTAAAAATGGTCTTCCTAGTATGATGGGAATGTTTGAATCTTCCTTGATGTCCATTATTATAAAGTCAGTCAGTATGTAAAACTGTCCTATTCGGACAGGAATGTTTTCTAGCATACCAACAGGGAATTTGACTGATTCGTCGGCTAGTTGTAGGGACATCTTGGTAGGTCTCATGTCGCCTAATTTGAGCTTCTCGCAAATAGATAAGGGCATTAGACTAACACTTGCTCCTAAATCGCATAGAGCTTTGTCTATGACAGATTTTCCGATTACACATGGTATGGAGAAGCTACCAGGATCTTTTAGCTTTGGAGGCATGTTATTTTGAATTATGGCGCTACATTCGGCAGTTAGCATAACGGTTTCGTTTTCAACGATTTTTTTCTTATTAGACAATATTTCTTTTAGGAATTTATCATATGACGGCATTTGGGTTATAGCTTCTGTAAACGGAATAATAACGTTTAATTGTTTCAGAAGTTCTACAAATTTCTTGAATTGCCCCTCGTTCTTGGATTTTGCAAGTCTTTGGGGGTATGGAATTGGTGGTTTATATGGTGGTGGAGGCACGTAAGGTTTTTCTGAAGCCTCTCTGTTCTCATTCGCGTCTTCCTCTACATTCTCAGATTGATCTTTCGACTTCTCTACTTCTTTTTCAGGTTTCTGATACACGGTCGGGTTTTGGAGTCTAGGATCTACCGGTCCATCAAGGGCTATCCCACTTCATAATGTGATAGCATTTGCATGTCCTTTAGGATTGGGTTGCGGCTGTCCAGGAAATGTACCAGCGGGTGCGGCAGAACTAGCTTGGTGTTGAGCTACTTGGGAGATTTGGGTTTCTAACATTTTATTGTGAGTTGCTAGGGCATCTACCTTATTTGCTAATAGCTTTAATTGTTCACCGGTGTGAACGTTTTGATTGAGGAATTCTTTGTTATGTTGAGCTTGATTAGCGATAAAATTTTTCATTAGGATTTCAAGGTTAGATTTCTTAGGAATGTTAGGAACATTAACAACGGGTTTTTGATAACCTGGAGGTACAGCAGGTGCTTGGCCAGGTGCATATAAAGCGTTATTGTTCTTGTAGGAGAAGTTAGGATGGTTCTTCCAACCAGGATTATAGGTATTAGCATAAGGATTACCTTGAGCGTAATTTACCTGATCAACTGATATTCCTGCTAAGATTTGACATTCGGTTCCAACATGACCATGGACTCCACAAACTTCGCAGTTTGGGGTAAGTGCAGCCACGGTGGCTGCAGGAGGTAAGGTCAATGTTGTACCCCAAAATTTGCCCTCCCATATTCTTCAAAGTTTTGACAAGCATCACCTCAAATGGTTCAAAGTCTACCCAAGGGCTACACAGTCAACCATCCTCCTAACACAGTCAAAATTAGGGTTTTGGTTCTTGCAAAGAAAATGAGGTTTTCAAGGGTCCAATCAAGTCCCATATGCCTATATCCATTGTCAAGCATCCATATGTCAAGTTTCAAGACTCACAGCATCAAATTGCACAGTCAAAAACCCTAAATGCTTCACAGTCAACTGCAGGGGCAAAATGGTCATTTGATAGTCAAAAGTCAAAATTTTTGGTCAACATCTTATTTTGAGGCCACAATCATCATTTGATCAATTCTTGATCATGATTCCACAAGCATGGCTCAAAAAGTCCCAAGATGCAAAAGTTTCTATTTTTGGACAGTTGAAAAGTCAACTACAAATTGACCAAGGCATAACTTCTTCATGGTCCATCAGAAAAATCACATCCAATGCTCATTTTGAAGGGGATGACATTTCCTTCAACTCATCTTCACACTCCAAGTCCAAGAAATGCTCTCACAAAAAGTTATCAATTTCAACATTATAGGTCATTTTCAAAAGTCAACAAAAAGGCACTTTAAGTCAAAGACCATAACTTGAGATTGGTAAATCAAAATGACATGGGACCAAAGGCATTGGTTAGAGTACTTCAATACCTTGCCAAAATGTCCAGGAACATGTTCATAGCTTCAAAATTGAGCAAGATATGCATTGGAGAAGTTGGGAAATTTTTGGGAACTTTCAAAAGTCAACATTGCCTAAAACACTTCAATTTTGCTAATGGGCTTCAAATTCTTTCTTGAATCATTACCCAAGGCCTATGAACGACCCATTGAGCTTAAAAGGATTTATTTTCTTATTTTTAATTAATTAATTGAGTTTTTATTATTATTAATTCATTTAATTGGTTTTAATTGTAGAAAAAATATCAAAGCATGGTTGGCAAATCTTTTTATGAAGCAAATACACTCCACACATGCTAAAGATCTCGTGCATCACTCAAGGGGACAAGATCTCCATAATTGGCAAGGTTTTCATTGAAAAAAGATTGAAAATCACATAATTGAAAATCAAAGATTGCAAACATAAATTCATGGACTTTTGGGCCAAGGTTTTGACCTAATTCTCATCACATACATATGCTGAGTGAAACCCTACTCAAGGACACACGTGAAAGCTGCTAATATTCCATAACCAAATTGCAAAAATCTCAAGAAAGTTGTGAAACCGAAGTCCTACTTGCAGTGCCTTTCCACGCCTAAAAAGGATTCAATCACCTTGCCTGAGTCTCCAGGAGTCTATTGGTATCAAAAACCAATCCTAACACGCGAAGAATCAAAGAACATAAGCCACACGGTTTGCCTTATTCTTCAAATCTGCATATCATGTTTCATGTGATTTTAATCTATTTTCTTGTTTGATTTATGCTAATAAGGACCTTCTGAAGCGATTGGTATAAGCTAATTGAACTAACACTGCCTGAATCCAAATCCACCATGAACGACATTTAGGGTTTCTGAAGTTTGCAATTGGGGCTTTAGGCATCAGGGAAAATTGGACCGTGTCATGACCATGGTTGAATTCGTCAAGGCCAGACGAATTCAACCAGCCTATCGCGCCCTTTTTATATTGTCTCCACTTCTATTCGCTATTTTTCACAGTTATATTTAGTGGGGGTTTAAAACCCCCGCTATCTTATTCATGTTTACAGGTACAAACGAAGAAGGAGATAGCGTGGCAGTGCATGGTTGGGTAGTTCAAATCTGGCGCGTTTTATTTTGTCTTATACCACTATGATTGTTTCTCTTACATAATAATTACTGTCTATTATATGTACAAACGCGCTTGGTGGCTCAGTTGGTTGGGAATGTGGCTGGCAGGCATAGGGACATGGGTTCGATTCCCAGGTCCCCCCACATAATTGATAATTTTTGTTCTAACGTATTCTAGTGCAGCGCCTCACCCAACGTCTCACCATACGTACTCACGCGTAGCTTGCCAGATGGTCTTGATCAATAATCCAAGAGCCACAGAATGAATTCCATGGTATGCTCCAGTCAATGAACGTGTACACGATCCTGAAAGTCAACGAGGCTTGGATTCCTCTTGGGCCTGAATTGCTGCAATATCACCTCCACTTTGGGCCTGACACCCCCCTTGGTTTGCCTTGCATAATTTTATTTTATTTTCTTTTTAATTCTTTTAATTGCTTTAATTATTTTTATTAATTCACCATAAAATAGTTTTTCCTAATAAAAAATCAGAAACTAAAAAATGTTTTATTTTTAATTATTTATTAAATTTACCATTAATCTATTTTTGTAAATAAATAACTAACAATTAACTTTAGTTTAATTTAGGTTTAAATTCTAATACTTTTCTTAATAAATAAAAATTACATAGAATTAGGTTTTGACATTTTCATCTTTTCCTTAATTAATTATTATTATCATTATTAATTATTATTAATTTTGTGCATAAATGTAAATTAATTAATTAGCTTAAATTAGGTTAACTTTAATATTTTCTTAATAATTAAAATAGACTTAGAATTAGGGTTTTCACTTGATTTTATTTTCGTTATTTCATTAAATACAAAAACATAAAAAACACACTTTCTTTTCTTTAATTAAATAATTAATTAGGCTTTAATTTAATTTAATTTCTCAAAAGGGTCCAACACCCTCGGATGTCCTGATTTTATTCTTTCGCGCATTATTTTTCTTATTGATTATTATGTAACTGCTTTCCGGATGTAATAGTAATTAGGTTTATTGCTTTTTTACTTTCCGCATCTTTATCAAAAACGGGTCTTTGTATTTTGGCGATGTATAGACCCGCGCCTTGTAATAGCGTAGCTTTTATCTTTCTGTCTTTTAATTTTCCGCACTCCTAAATTCTAAGTCGCATGAAAGAATGTATGGTAACTAAAAACAACGCGTAGCTCACGATTGCCATGATCAAAGATAAAACATAACATGAAAACAACACACAATGCACACACCACTTCTAGGGTACGCCTCACTCGTTGCCTTCGAAACGTGGTCGTCAAGTATAGGACGTTTTAGCGGTCGCTCTTATGTCCAAGATCCAGTTGCCTCGAAACAGTTGCCTCGAAACGGTTGCCTCGGATTAAAAAGGATCTAGGACATTAGGGTTGCTTCTAAGGTGTCCTACTATTGCTTCGGTGACCACACATGTCCCTTAATCGAATTGACCCGAACACCTCCAACGATGGTGCTACCTACCCCTCAATGGTGGGATGGCACTATCTTAAGGACTCTTACACAGCCTAATTCCTTAGGGTAGGTAGATGACTCATGGGTACTTGCTCTCTTCAAAAAACAAACAAAACATCTTTTCACACTGACACTTTCAAAAGTTTTCAAAATAATTTTTTCATACACTCTTGAGGACAGATACAAGAGTCATTCAGAAATCTTTCAATGAAACTTTTTCAAACCCACTCACATTTTGAAAAGCAAACATTTTGAAAACATAAGAGCAAGTACCTAAGAGCCCATGGATAACCATGGATAGAAAGGGTGCTAACACCTTCCCTTTCTATAAATCTACCTCCCGAACCGAGAAACAATCTCATAAGGAATTTTGCTGTGCTTTTGTCCTGTCCATGTTGGAGAAAATAAAAGACGGTGGCGACTCTTGCTTCCGCGACATTTCGCGAAACCAGCTTTAAACAGTCAGTTCTCATTTCCACCGATCACGGAACTGACGACTCTGCTGGGGATTACTTAAAGTGAGGTGTACCTTAGGATAGCTCATACTTGTGTTTTCAATTGCTTTGTTTTGTTTGCTTTATTATTATGGGCATTGTCTTGGAGTTTCATAGATCCTAACCCGGATCTGGGGATACCCTGTTAGGTAGCATAAGCTGTGAGGGACCTGTCCGGCGTAGACCGACACGGGTGAAGCAGTGGCTACATTGGTGTGGCACCTTGGTCTGTACCGATATCCCTTGTGTCACAACGAGGAGAATATGGGTCTTCTGAGGAGTCATTAAGCACCAACCGACCTTAGAATCCTAATTGACCCAACTTGGCCATAGAACAGTAGCAGTATGCTACACCCATTGAGGCTAAACTCTCGCGATGGTTCTGGCCGCAAGAAAAGATTGCGATGCTGGAGTTATGACCGATCGAGGGTAGTCAGTGATATTGGGATCCTCTAGAACCCGGTTACTTTTGATAGGACAGGTCTTAATCAACGAAACTGAAAGAGGGTAATACCCTGACCCCATGTTGGCCTAAACTCTAAGGGCTCTTATGTGTGACTTGTGTGCCTTCAAACTTGACTACTCGCATACTTGTTATCTGACACATGAGTTCTTGCAGGTTTTGTTTACAGTCCTTAATCTGGGCTCATAACAGGGTTACTTATATCACTCCACGCATAGCATAACATCATACCATCATGCCATTGCATACATCCTGCATAAGGACTAACCCATTTCAAGGATCTCAAGGGTCTGTGATGCAGGTCATGATGAATCAAAATATCTAGCAAGGGGCAAAGGGGATTTATTTTCCTCTAGCCAAGGTTGATAACTTGAGTCAGGGGCTATGACCCACTCGATATGGTGAGCTTTGACTCTTGAAGAAGGACTCTCAACAATATGAAGTTCCTTCAATCAAGCTACCGGATTCAAATTGTCAGGGGATATGACCCACTCGATATGGTGAGCTTTGACTCTTGGAGAAGGACTCTCAACAATATGCAGTTCCTTCAATCAAGCTACCAGATTCAAATTCTAACAATTTTCTTGTTTACCCCGCGAGATCCTTGAAAACATTGCATGCATACATACACGTCATTGCATAACAGGTACCCTTGTTACATGTCTCTTACCTTCTTCGCTGTTTATTTCAGCAATGGATTCCCAACAAGACAACCAGGATCTTCATGCTCAAGAGACTCAGTTCGGGGAAATCCTCCTGAATCTATCCAAGGGGCAGGAAGAGTTGAGAACGCTCCTCATGGGGAACTTGGTCAAGAACAGTCCAGAGGACAGTAAGGATGAACGGCTGAAACATCTGCAAGCTGAGATAGATGCAATGAGGACTCAGATGCTGGGGCAGATGGCCCTTATCCAAGGCTTAGCTCGGGAGCAAGAAGAGTTGAAAGCCATGATCAACCAGCTTCAGCAAGACAGTATGAAGCAAGTAGTCAGGGTTGGGGACCAAACCGGTAACCAGCCCCCAAGAAGTCAAAGGTTTGGTTTGATGAATAGGCCTCTCCAAGTTGCTACCACTTCACAGGTCGAACCATAACCTCGCCCAGAGCAACAGGTTGATCAGAGTAAGCCAAACAAGCCCAGGAGGCAATTCACCCAGCTCAACGTATCGCTGTTTCAAGCTTTACAACACCTATTGAGTTTGAATCTGATTACACTAAGGGCTCCTCCCCGGAACCCCAACATCTCTGCTCCTAACTATCATCCCAACAAAAGATGTGCATACCACTCTGATAGTCCTGGACATGACACTGCCGACTGCTGGGCTCTGAAGAACAAAGTCCAGGACCTGATTAACGAAGGAGCAGTGGATTTCACCCAAGAGGGTCAGGCCGAGTTCTTCTACCATCCCCGCAGGATTCACCATTTGAAGTGACAAGTCCTGAGATGAGAAGACTTTTTGTCCATTAGAATCTTCAAGTTGTAATTTTCTTTTGAGTGTTCAAACAATTATTGTCATAGCAAACGTTATTACTTTATCAATGCATCACATATGTCTGTTTTGAATCAATATATTCGCATTCGCTATATGTAAACTGTTTCATATTTCTGTGATGATCAACTCTTGATTTAAAATTCTAAGCCTCTTGAGGGAGGATGACGAAAACGATACCACGACATTTACAGTATGCTTTTGAACAGATCCCGCTGATGAGGTACAGGCATTGTTTCAATTCCTAAACACTTGAGTTATAAGGAAGATAATCCCTCGTCAACCCCTTCGAGCCAAAGAAGTAGGAGTTTTTCTTTTCAAAAATTAAAACCCTTAATTATAACCTGGGGCAGGGTAGTTCTCTCAGTTGATCCAAGTGCACAACGAATAACATCAAAGAAGTCCTTCTGAGACAAAAATACAGTGATGGTTCTGTATAATCATAAAGACAGGCAGTCATTATCTCTCAGAAATAAAAGCCCAATAAGTCGAAACCTATGAAGGAGACTTACAAAAACTGGGGCATCCCGCTGACTGTAATCACAGAGAAAAAGTTCAGGCAAAAGACAGGGATAACAAAACCAAAAAAAAAAGAAAGAGGTCCTATAAACCCTCAACAAAAAAAGAAATGACTGCCTATTCAAAATAAACTGTCAACATCCGAACCATCACTGGAATATCAGAGCAAAGACTCAAACAAGGTCTAACGCACGATCAGCTGAGTTTAGGTTTGAAGAACATCACGAAGAGCGGGTGGGTACAAATACTTTGAGCCTTTATCCTTTGTTTCTAAAAACCGTGAACCACGCCACGTTATAACCCTCAAAAGTCCTAGCTGAAGCATGGGTTAGTTCGAAAGCATACTGTTACGAAAGGTATCCTGACTCCTTAAGGCTTGCGGTAAAATAACGAGTTGACATCACATTTTTACAAAATTTGCTTGTTTTACTGAAAAATGCATTTTCAAAAAAAAACTTCAAAACAGACATAGGCTTTGCATTCTTGATATGATATTGTTTGCATATGATGATTTGTTCGAACAGCAGAGAAATTCGCACGAAGAATATCTAGTGAACAAAAGCACTTCCAATAAAGGGGCAGACGTGATCATTGTCCATCATCTGGGGCAGTTAAGTCAAGATTCGGAGAATCTCTCAAAAGGCCAAACAGCCAGGGGCAAATCTCCGCCTGAGTCACTTGGGGCATTGGGCATGAATTCCAGCAACGAATCTTGCATAATCGAACATCTTCTGGTAGTATGGCAACACAGCACTACCGACAGGGGCACCTCCCTACATCCTGAGAGCATGGACATAGTCGAAAAAATACTGTGCATAATCAAAGACCCGCTAGGTTGACACACCTAGGCAAAAATAAGGGTTTCCCGGCGAACCAAAAGGGTTCGGGCAAAAATAAGGGATGAAAATGAAAAAAATCTATACACCCGGCAAGTCGAAAACCTGAAAAGGCGGCTTGGGCAAAAATGGGTATCCCGGTGGACTGAAAACCCGAAAGGGCGGTCTAGGCAAAAGTTAGGGATCAACAGCGTACGACTATGTCCCGTCATCTCGTAACTTGCCTGCCAGAAGAAGATTTGTCAATCGGCGGTTATCAAGGCTTCTACAGGTACTTTCTCCCGCAGAAACTGGGGCAATAATGAGTTGTCCAAGCAACCTAATTGCTCTGTCCACCAAGGTACCAAGGTAAGTTCGGCTGAAGAATGTAACCCGGATACCTTCACTCCCCGCCGAGTAAGACAAGATTCAACAATTCTCTCCCAAGCAGTTGGTCTCCCGTCAGCCCTGATAAGGCACAATATCCATAGCAAGTCAGCAACACTCTCCCCAAGCAGAGTTAGTCTACTGTCAGCCTCAAGGAAGTTGGGTATCCCCAAAAGATCTCTACCTTCCCCAGCGGTATACGAATATTCCTCTACAAGCATCCCCGGCAGTCTTGATCTAAGATTGTTCCCCGGTGGAATACAAAACATCCAGTGGAGCCATTCCCCAGTCCAATCTGAAAAGTTTCCCCAGGAGAGTTCAGTCAATTTCCCCAGTAGATTCAGGAAGCTTATCCCCAGTAGATTCTGGAAGCTTATCACCTGCAGAGTACGAACGCGCCTCCCCGGTTTTATTCAAAGGTTATTTCCCCACCAGGATATAACTGGGTTATCCTCAGCCAATTGCCATGGAAAGATCGTCCCCGGCGAAGTCTTCCTATCCCCAGCGGAGTTCATCAAATCTTCCAACAGAGCTCGACAATGGTATCCCCAGCGGAGTTATCATCAAATCTCAGTAAAGTACCTCTCTCCCCATAGAGTATCTCCCCGCAGAATAATCTCTTCAACAAAGTTTATCCCTCAACAGAGTCATCTTCTCCCACAGGTTTATTCTCGCAACTATCATCCCAGCGGGAGGGAAGAACTCTACTCTTCGAAATCAGCCCAGGATTCAACAAGCTCCCGGCATTCGTCAAGGATTTATTTTCTTAGACAAAAATACATTCATAAACATCACATCTTCACGACATCATAGCATGCACATACGCATCATGAACATACAATCTCATTTATTTTTGAGAACATCATGCATTTCATACATCATGACAGCGCATACAACTAACGTTTTGTCTTTTCAGGACAAAGGTCAATCCAAAGATGATTACTATCAACTGTCGCAATTCCAGATTCGATTCCTGTATCAGGCCAGGGTGTATCTGTTGACGACTATTTCCGGACTCGATTCCTGTATCCTGCCAGGGCACGTCTGAAGAGTTTGAAGATCCGATTCCTGTATCCTGCCAGGGTGTATCTTTTGACGACTAATTCCAGACTCGATTCCTGTATCCTGCCAGGGCACGTCTGAAGAGTTTGAAGATCCGATTCCTGTATCCTGCCAGGGTGTATCTGTTGACGACTATTTTCCGGATTCGATTCCTGTATCCTGCTAGGGCACGTATGAAGAGTTTGAAGATCCGATTCCTGTATCCTGCCAGGGTGTATCTGTTGACGACTATTTCCGGACTCGATGTCTGTATCCTGCCAGGGCATGTCTGAAGAGTTTGAAGATCCGATTCCTGTATCCTGCTAGGGTGTATCTGTTGACGACTAATTCCAGACTCGATTCCTGTATCTTGCCAGGGCACGTCTGAAGAGTTTGAAGATCCGATTCCGGTATCCTGCCAGGGTGTATCTGTTGACGACTATTTTCCGGACTCGATTCCTGTATCCTGCCAGGCCACGTCTGAAGAGTTTGAAGACCCGATTCCTGTATCCTTCCAGGGTGTATGTGTTGACGACTATTTCCGGACTCGATTCCTGTATCCTGCCAGGGCACGTCTGAAGAGTTTGAAGATCCGATTCCTGTATCCTGCCAGGGTGTATCTGTTGACGACTATTTTCCGGACTCGATTCCTGTATCCTGCCAGGGCACGTCTGAAGAGTTTGAAGATCCGATTCCTATATCCTGCCAAGGTGTATCTGTTGACGACTATTTCCGGACTCGATTCCTGTATCCTTCCAGGGAACGTCTGAAGAGTTGGAAGATCCGATTCCTGTATCCTGCCAGGGTGTATCTGTTGACGACTATTTTCCGGACTCGATTCCTGTATCCTGCCAGGGTACGTCTGAAGAGTTTGAAGATCCGATTCCTGTATCCTGCCAGGGTGTATCTGTTGACGACTATTTTCCGGACTCGATTCCTGTATCCTGCCAGGGCACGTTTGAAGAGTTTGAAGATCCGATTCTTGTATCCTGCCAGGGTGTATCTGTTGACGACTGTTTTCCGGACTCGATTCCTGTATCCTGCCAGGGCACGTCTGAAGAGTTTGAAGATCCGAATCCTGTATCCTGCCAGGGTGTATCTGTTGACGACTATTTTCTGGACTCGATTCCTGTATCCTTCCAGGGCACGTCTGAAGAGTTTGAAGATCCGATTCCTGTATCCTGCCAGGGTGTATCTGTTGACGACTATTTTCCGGACTCGATTCCTGTATCCTGCCAGGGCACGTCTGAAGAGTTTGAAGATCCGATTCCTGTATCCTTCCAGGGTGTATCTATTGACGACTGTTTTCCGGACTCGATTCCTATATCCTGCCAGGGCACGTCTGAAGAGTTTGAATATCCGATTCCTGTATCCTGCCAGGGTGTATCTGTTGACGACTATTTTCCGGACTCGATTCCTGTATCCTGCCAGGGCACGTCTGAAGAGTTTGAAGATCCGATTCCTGTATCTTGCCAGGGTGTATCTGTTGACGACTATTTTCCGGACTCGATTCTTGTATCCTGCCAGGGCACGTCTGAAGAGTTTGAAGATCTGATTCCTGTATCCTGCAAGGGTGTATCTGTTGACGACTAATTCCGAACTCGATTCCTGTATCCTGCCAGGGCACGTCTGAAGAGTTGGAAGATCTGATTCCTGTATCCTGCCAGGGTGTATCTGTTGACGACTATTTTCCGGACTCGATTCCTGTATCCTGCCAGGGAACGTCTGAAGAGTTTGAAGATCCGATTCCTGTATCCTGCCAGGGTGTATCTTTTGACGACTGTTTTCCGGACTCAATTCCTGTATCCTGCCAGGGCACGTCTGAAGAGTTTGAAGATCCGATTCCTGTATCCTGCCAGGGTGTATCTGTTGACGACTATTTTCCGGACTCGATTCCTGTATCCTGCCAGGGCACGTATGAAGAGTTTGAAGATCCGATTCCTGTATCCTGCCAGGGTGTATCTGTTGACGACTATTTTCCGGACTCGATTCCTGTATCCTGCCAGGGCACGTCTGAAGAGTTTGAAGATCCGATTCCTGTATCCTGCCAGGGTGTATCTGTTGACGACTATTTTCCGGACTCGATTCCTGTATCCTGCCAGGGCACGTCTGAAGAGTTTGAAGATCCGATTCCTGTATCTTGCCAGGGTGTATATGTTGACGACTATTTCTGGACTCGATTCCTGTATCCTGCCAGGGCACGTCTGAAGAGTTTGAAGATCTGATTCCTGTATCCTGCCAGGGTGTATCTGTTGACGACTATTTTCCGGACTCGATTCCTGTATCCTGCCAGGGCACGTCTGAAGAGTTTGAAGATCCGATTCCTGTATCCTGCCAAGGTGTATCTGTTGACGACTATTTTCCGGACTCGATTCCTGTATCTTGCCAGGGCACGTCTGAAGAGTTTGAAGATCCGATTCCTGTATCCTGCCAGGGTGTATCTGTTGACGACTATTTTTCGGACTCGATTCCTGTATCCTGCCAGGGCACGTCTGAAGAGTTTGAAGATCCGATTCCTGTATCCTGCCAGGGTGTATCTGTTGACGACTATTTCCGGACTCGATTCCTGTATCCTGCCAGGGCACGTCTGAAGAGTTTGAAGATCCGATTCCTGTATCCTGCCAGGGTGTATCTGTTGATAACTATTTTCCGGACTCGATTCCTGTATCCTGCCAGGGCACGTCTGAAGAGTTTGAAGATCCGATTCCTGTATCCTGCCAGGGCGTATCTGTTGACGACTAATTCCGGACTCGATTCCTGTATCCTTCCAGGGCACGTCTGAAGAGTTTGAAGATCAACCCCTGTAACAGGCCAGGTAATTATCTTTCTTTCTCAGGTACGCAAGTTCTCGCTAAGGAATCTCTTACGCGATCGACACATAGGTGGCATCTATAAGCCCATCCACATACCAACAGTCCCTAGATGGCATCTATAAGCCCATCCTCCTATCCATCATCTCTCCAAATGGCATCTGTAAGCCCATTCCCACCATCATACTGCTGATACTCAACTATGTGAGTGCAAATTTCTGGGCACTCTAGTGTTCAATCATCTTCCACCCTCGGATCACGAAAGGCACATGAGCCAATCTACATCCTCAGGTCTAAGAAGATTGAACAGGGGCAACTGTTGTACCCAAAAATTTTCCCTCCCATATTCTTCAAAGTTTTGACAAGCATTACCTCAAATGGTTCAAAGTCTACCCAAGGGCTACACAGTCAACCATCCTCCTAACACAGTCAAAATTAGGGTTTTGGTTCTTGCAAAGAAAATGAGGTTTTCAAGGGTCCAATCAAGTCCCATATGCCTATATCCATTGTCAAGCATCCATATGTCAAGTTTCAAGACTCACAGCATCAAATTGCACAGTCAAAAACCCTAAATGCTTCACAATCAACTGCAGGGGCAAAATGGTCATTTGACAGTCAAAAGTCAAAAATTTTGGTCAACATCTTATTTTGAGGCCACAATCATCATTTGATCAATTCTTGATCATGATTCCACAAGCATGGCTCAAAAAGTCCCAAGATGCAAAAGTTTCTATTTTTGGACAGTTGAAAAGTCAACTGCAAATTGACCAAGGCATAACTTCTTCATGGTCCATCAGAAAAATCCCATCCAATGCTCATTTTGAAGGGGATGACATTTCCTACAACTCATCTTCACACTCCAAGTCCAAGAAATGCTCTCACAAAAAGTTATCAATTTCAACATTATAGGTCATTTTCAAAAGTCAACAAAAAGGCACTTTAAGTCAAAGACCATAACTTGAGATTGGTAAATCAAAATGACATGGGACCAAAGGCATTGGTTAGAGTACTTCAATACCTTTCCAAAATGTCCAGGAACATGTTCATAGCTTCAAAATTGAGCAAGATATGCATTGGAGAAGTTGGGAAATTTTTGGGAACTTTCAAAAGTCAACATTGCCTAAAACACTTCAATTTTGCTAATGGGCCTCAAATTCTTTCTTGAATCATTACCCAAGGCCTATGCACGACCCATTGAGCTTAAAAGGTTTTATTTTCTTATTTTTAATTAATTAATTGAGTTTTTATTATTATTAATTCATTTAATTGGTTTTAATTGTAGAAAAAATATCAAAGCATGGTTGGCAAATCTTTTTATGAAGCAAATACACTCCACACATGCTAAAGATCTCGTGCATCACTCAAGGGGACAAGATCTCCATAATTGGCAAGGTTTTCATTGAAAAAAGATTGAAAATCACATAATTGAAAATCAAAGATTGCAAACATAAATTCATGGACTTTTGGGCCAAGGTTTTGACCTAATTCTCATCACATACATATGCTGAGTGAAACCCTACTCAAGGACACACGTGAAAGCTGCTAATATTCCATAACCAAATTGCAAAAAACTCAAGAAAGTTGTGAAACTGAAGTCCTACTTGCAGTGCCTTTCCACGCCTAAAAAGGATTCAATCACCTTGCCTGAGTCTCCAGGAGTCTATTGGTATCAAAAACCAATCCTAACACGCGAAGAATCAAAGAACATAAGCCACACGGTTTGCCTTATTCTTCAAATCTGCATATCATGTTTCATGTGATTTTAATCTATTTTCTTGTTTGATTTATGCTAATAAGGACCTTCTGAAGCGATTGGTATAAGCTAATTGAACTAACACTGCCTGAATCCAAATCCACCATGAACGACATTTAGGGTTTCTGAAGTTTGCAATTGGGGCTTTAGGCATCAGGGAAAATTGGACCGTGTCATGACCATGGTTGAATTCGTCAAGGCCAGACGAATTCAACCATCCTATCGTGCCCTTTTTATATTGTCTCCACTTCTATTCGCTATTTTTCACAGTTATACTTAGTGGGGGTTTAAAACCCCCGCTATCTTATTCATGTTTACAGGTACAAACGAAGAAGGAGATAGTGTGGCAGTGCATGGTTGGGTAGTTCAAATCTGGCGCGTTTTATTTTGTCTTATACCACTATGATTGTTTCTGTTACATAATAATTACTGTCCATTATATGTACAAACGCGCTTGGTGGCTCAGTTGGTTGGGAATGTGGCTGGCAGGCATAGGGACCTGGGTTCGATTCCCAGGTCCCCCCACATAATTGATCATTTTTGTTCTAACGTATTCTAGTGCAGCGCCTCACCCAACGTCTCACCATACGTACTCACGCGTAGCTTGCCAGATGGTCTTGATCAATAATCCAAGGGCCACAGAATGAATTCCATGGTATGCTCCAGTCAATGAACGTGTACACGATCCTGAAAGTCAACGAGGCTTGGATTCCTCTTGGGCCTGAATTGCTGCAATATCACCTCCACTTTGGGCCTGACACACCCCTTGGTTTGCCTTGCATATTTTTATTTTCTTTTCTTTTTAATTCTTTTAATTGCTTTAATTATTTTTATTAATTCACCATAAAATAGTTTTTCCTAATAAAAAATCAGAAACTAAAAAATGTTTTATTTTTAATTATTTATTAAATTTACCATTAATCTATTTTTGTAAATAAATAACTAACAATTAACTTTAGTTTAATTTAGGTTTAAATTCTAATACTTTTCTTAATAAATAAAAATTACATAGAATTAGGTTTTGACATTTTCATCTTTTCCTTAATTAATTATTATTATCATTATTAATTATTATTAATTTTGTGCATAAATGTAAATTAATTAATTAGCTTAAATTAGGTTAACTTTAATATTTTCTTAATAATTAAAATAGACTTAGAATTAGGGTTTTCACTTGATTTTATTTTCGTTATTTCATTAAATACAAAAACATAAAAAACACACTTTCTTTTCTTTAATTAAATAATTAATTAGGCTTTAATTTAATTTAATTTCTCAAAAGGGTCCAACACCCTCGGATGTCCTGATTTTATTCTTTCGCGCATTATTTTTCTTATTGATTATTATGTAACTGCTTTCCGGATGTAATAGTAATTAGGTTTATTGCTTTTTTACTTTCCGCATCTTTATCAAAAACGGGTCTTTGTATTTTGGCGATGTATAGACCCGCGCCTTGTAATAGCGTAGCTTTTATCTTTCCGTCTTTTAATTTTCCGCACTCCTAAATTCTAAATCGCATGAAAGAATGTATGGTAACTAAAAACAACGCGTAGCTCACGATTGCCATGATCAAAGATAAAACATAACATGAAAACAACACACAATGCACACACCACTTCTAGGGTACGCCTCACTCGTTGCCTTCGAAACGTGGTCGTCAAGTATAGGACGTTTTAGCGGTCGCTCTTATGTCCAAGATCCAGTTGCCTCGAAACAGTTGCCTCAAAACGGTTGCCTCGGATTAAAAAGGATCTAGGATATTAGGGTTGCTTCTAAGGTGTCCTACTATTGCTTCGGTGATCACACATGTCCCTTAATCGAATTGACCCGAACACATCCAACGGTGGTGCTACCTACCCCTCAATGGTGGGATGGCACTATCTTAAGGACTCTTACATAGCCTAATTCCTTAGGGTAGGTAGATGACTCATGGGTACTCGCTCTCTTCAAAAAACAAACAAAACATCTTTTCACACTGACACTTTCAAAAGTTTTCAAAACAAATTTTTCATACACTCTTGAGGACAGATACAAGAGTCATTCAGAAATCTTTCAATGAAACTTTTTCAAACCCACTCACATTTTGAAAAGCAAACATTTTGAAAACATAAGAGCAAGTACCTAAGAGCCCATGGATAACCATGGATAGAAAGGGTGCTAACACCTTCCCTTTCTATAAATCTACCTCCCGAACCGAGAAACAATCTCATAAGGAATTTTGCTGTGCTTTTGTCCTGTCCATGTTGGAGAAAATAAAAGACGGTGGCGACTCTTGCTTTCGCGACATTTCGCAAAACCAGCTTTAAACAGTCAGTTCTCATTTCCACCGATCACAGTCAAGATTTCTATCTTTTGGGTAAGAGCATCTACCTTAGCATTAACTTTATCTAGGCTACTAATCTCGTACACCCCACCTTTGGTTTGAGTTTTCTCCACAGATGTTCTTTCTCCTCCCCACTGATAGTGGTTTTGAGCCATATTTTCAATGAGTTGGTTAGCTTCGTCATAAGGCTTGTCCATTAGTGTACCACCTGCGGCGACATCTATAGAGAGTCTTGTGTTTTACAAGAGTCCATTATAAAACGTATGGATGATCAACCATTTTTCTAGTCTGTGATGTGGGCACATTCGCATCATATCTTTGTAGCGTTCCCATGCATCGAATAGCGATTCAGTATCCTTCTGCCTAAATTCGTTGATTTGGGCTCTTAGTGCAGTAGTCTTGCTTGGGGGAAAGTATCGTGCTAAAAATACAATCTTAAGTCCTTCCCACGTAGTGACGGAATTTGATGGCAAGGATTGCAACCAAGCCCAAGTTCTATCTCTTAGCGAGAAAGGGAAAAGATGTAATCTTATTGCATCTTTACTAACACCATTTGCTATAACTGTGTCGACAAATTGAATGAATTTTGTAAGATGTTCATTTGGATCCTCGGAAGGATCTCCAGAGAATTGGCGTTGTTGGATAGCTGATATCAATGACGGTTTCAACTCAAAATCGTTTCGATTTATTGCTGGAGCAGAAATGCTGTTGTGGAGTTCTTGTTGTGATGGAGCTACATGCTCCTTCAGTGGACGGGTCCTTTGTTCTTCAGCCATGTCTAATTCTGGATTAGTTTCGGTCTCAGAGGAAGAATTAGAATCTGTTTCAGAATCAATCTTGATTTCGGGTTTGGGTAAAGGAATAGCGTGATTTAAACAGTAATCCCTGACTGCACGTCTTACGGAAAGGATGCGTTCAGGTTCGTCCGTCGATTTGTCAAGTGGTTCGCCTTGTGAGCGAGTCCTTGGCATACATATCGAAAAAGGGTTTTCTGTTGCCTAGTCTAAACGCGCAACAGAAGAATCGAAATTAATTGACTAATCAGTCCCCGACAACGGTGCCAAAAACTTGATCGGGACTTTATGAGTCTATTGGGATACTAACTGCAAGTATACAGTTTAGTCGTTCTAGTTTTAATTGATTATCGAACCCACAGAGACTGAGGATCAATTGCATACGATCTAATGCTACAATTTTTTTAACTAAGCGATGAATATTTGATTTTAGGGGGGAAATAGTTTAATTAAAAATAATAGTAATAGTTATACCAGTATGTGATAGTCGGACTTTGGGAATTCGGTGAATCGCTTGGCCTATAAAGTATTTCGGTAAAAACTAATTGTTTAAAAACCTGAGACACACACTCTCGTGTTCATGAAATAAGTCATGCTACTAAACCTAGTGGATGCACTTTAAATTTAATAACACTTTTTGAAAACAATTTGAGTTTAATTAATTTATTAAAACACTCTCGTGTATTTAAAAATTAATGTTTCGTTACCACTATCTGGGTTGAACCCCAGCTCTCGCATACAGGTTCTTGCCTTAATTAATTTCCCACTCTCGTGGCAAAATCGTGTTAATTATCCTCTCACTCTCGTGACAAGGGTAGTTAAATTAAACATGGAAATTGGAAACCAGAAATTGTTTTATAAATATTTTTGGCCAAGGTATCACTGAATTCTTTCGGTTCTTAAGAGTCACATACCGGTACAAATAATTTAGCCGGACATAATATATTTAATAACAATGCAATTCAAAATATAATCATTAAAAATAATTGGCCTAATACAAGAATGAATAAATATTAATTGCAATAAAAAACCCTGGAAATAACGTTGCTATGGTAATCTTGAAATGTTACAATATTCCTTGCAGCTTGATCGAAATCAACAAATTGTGTTAATTCTTAAATGAAGAATTAACACCCTAAAACTAATGCTTGAAATAGTGCTGGAAGTAGAAATTACAGTACGTAGAAAATGCTCAAAAACAAGGAAATAGAAATAATTGCAAAAAGTAGTAATTTTGTTATGGGAGAATTCCTTCGACCTTTTTCTCTTTGCACTACCACACATATATATAGGAGAAAATATAGCAGTTGAAGAATCCTGGAAAAAGTCTTGAGTGGAGGAAATATAGGGTGCATGGTTACTGAGTGGAGGGAATATAGGAGAACACTTCTTCCCTCACGTTGCCCACGTCTCCACCAATTCACAACGTTCATCTTTACGCGCGTGACGGTCGTCACAGGTGAGTGACTGTCGTAATGCGCTTAAATAGCGCATTACGCTCGTCAATGATGTGTGACGAGCGTTGTTTCAAGTTGGGGGGTCGTTACGGTCGTCACTGCTCCAAAATCTCCAAACTTTGCAGGTTTGGTTCTTTTCTCTTCTGTTTATTGTCTAGCCTCCTTCATGTAGTCCTTTTTCATTGGTTTGAGTTGACAAATGCTATACCTATGAAAAGACATAAAAACTCGGAATAATCGGGAGTTAGACGACTCAATGTGTTATAAAATCAGTAAAAAGTGTAGTAATTATATGATACGATTTCTCGTTATCAGATCTCCCTATTAAAGTCAGTTCACAAACTTTCAACTCTACTTTTTACATGATCGACATCCGTCCCGCTTACTCTTGTTTACTTGGGAGCCCTTGGATACATGGGACAGGAGCAATGATGTCCACCCTTCACTAAAAGTTGAAATATCCAATCAAGGGAAAGATTGTTACTATTTATGGTGAAGAAGAATTCATGGTTAGCCACCTAAGTTCATTCAAGTATGTGGAAATGGATGGTGAGTTTATAGAGACCCCATACCAAGCCTTCGAAGTGGTTCCTCCCATGGTTGCCGCCACCAAAATCTCTTATAACATCCCAAAAGCTGATGAAGTTGTGCCAATGATGGTTTCACTTAAAGATGCCCGTGCCGTGGTCGAAGATGGAAGTTGTACTATTTGGGGACAACTCCCCGACATTCTGTTTAAAGCAGACAAATTTGGGTTAGGTTTCACCATCAAAGCTCTGAAAGAGGTCGGGCGCGCTCGCATGGGAAAGCCACCTCTTTGCATCGAAAATCATGAAGTAAATGTTGTGGAAGACTTTGACGATATATGTGCTTTTAAAGAATGGATCTACCCTATCGTCGAAGGAAAACTCAACAACTGGCACGCAAAGGACTTCACTCCCATCTCCTTCAATGAGGAGTAATTACTGTTTACTGTTTTCTGTCAATTCAAGAACTTTTGTCTGTAATCTTAATTCCAAACAACGACTTTTAAGTCAAGTGCCTTTCCCGGAGCACTATGGTCCATTTGTTAAGGGTTTGTTCATGTTCATTTATCAAATGATCATTTAATGAAAAACATTGGACCTTTGCATTCAAATTTTGTGCTTATCGTCTTTATTTTTATTTATTGCATTTTTAAAATATCTATCTATCTTACATGCACACACATACACACACACACACACACACACACACACACACACACACTTGCAGATCCTCATCCACTCCAGATCTCATTGCCAACGACTATGCTACCGCAAGCTATGACTTTGAACATCCAATCTACCAAGCCGAAGATGAAGGTGATGAAAATTGTGAAATACCAGGGGAATTAGTCAGACTTCTGATGAGAGAGGAGAAAACCATTCAACCTTACAAAGAGCCAGTTGAAGTGATCAACCTAGGTACCGAGGAAGCCAAGAAAGAGGTCAAGATCGGCGCTAACTTAGAAGACAGTATCAAAGGCAGATTGGTACAAATGCTACATGACTATATTGAAGTGTTTGCTTGGTCTTATGAAGATATGTCAGGGTTGGATACTGACATTGTGGTTCATCGTCTACCGACAAAAGAAGATTGTCCTCCAATCAAGCAAAAATTTCGTCTTATGCGGCCGGACATGTCTGAAAAGATAAAGGCTGAGGTAATGAAACAGTTTGATGCAGGTTTTCTAGGTGTAACATCATACCCTTAATGGGTGGAAAATATGGTCCCTGTACCAAAGAAATATGGGAACGTTCATATGTGCGTAGGCTATAGGGACTTGAATAGGGCGAGCCCCAAAGATGACTTCCCTTTACCGCATATTCATGTCTTGGTTGACAACACGGCTCAACATAAAGTCTTCTCTTTCATGGATGGTTTCTCTGGTTATAATCAAATCAAGATGGCTCCTAAGCACATGGAGAAGACCACCTTTGTTACACAATATGGAACTTTCTGCTACAAGGTCATATCGTTCGATTTGAAGAATGAAGGGGAAACGTATCAATGAGATATGGTAGCTCTATTTCATGACATGACCCATCATGAGATAGAGGTCTATATGGATGATATGATTGCAAGGTCGCAGAATGAGGAAGAGCACCTTAATCACTTACACAAGTTGTTTGAAAGGTTGAAGAAGTACAAGCTAACACTAAATCCTAACAAGTGGACCTTCAAGGTAAGGTCTGGAAAGCTTCTGGGTTTTGTTATCAGTGGCAAAGATATTGAAGTGGATCCTACAAAGGTCAAAGCCATTCAAGAAATTCCATTTCCTCATTCCGAGAAGGAAGTTAGAGGCTTCTTAGGTCGACTTAACTACATTGGCCGCTTCATATCTCACCTAACGGCTACTTGTGAGCCAATATTCAAACTCTTGAAGAAAGATCAAGCAATCGAATGGAACGACGACTGCCAAGCTGCCTTTGATAAGACCAAAGAATATTTACAAGAACCTCTTACCTTGATGCCTCCAATTGAAGTAAGACCCTTGATCATGTACTTGATTGTATTAGAGAATTCTATGGGGTGTGTGTTGGGCCAACATGACGAGTCTAGCCGAAAAGTGCATGCAATATACTACCTGAGCAAAAAGTTTACCGATTGTGAAACAAGATATTCACTGCTCGAGAAAACTTGTTGCGCTCTGGTATGGCCTACTCGCCGACTAAGACAGTATATGTTGACTCACACTACTTTATTGATCTCTAAGATAGACCATATCAAGTATAACTTCAAGAAGCCAACTCTCTCCGGGCGAATAGCTAGATGCCAAATGATTCTGACCGAATATGACATCCAATATATCACACAAAAGGCCATCAAAGGAAGTGTATTGGCAGATCATTTGGCCCATCAATCTGTTAATGATTACCAGTCTATGAGCTTTGACTTCCCAAATGAGAATATTATGCTAGTAACTGACTGTGAAGAACCTGGACCGTATGACGGACCTGAACAAAGATCCCGATGGACTATAGTTTTCGATGGGGATTCCAACGCTTTGGGCAATGGAATTGGTGATGTGATTATTTCTCCTGAGGATTGCCATACTACTTTCAATTCTAGATTGTACTTCGATTGTACGAACAACATGGATGGGTATGAAGAGTGCATCTTGGGTCTAAAGGCTGCCATTGACTTAAGGATCAAGTTCTTGAACGTATTCAGAGATTCTGCTTTAGTGATCAGTCAAGTCAAAGGAGAATGGAACACTAAGCATTCTAACCTTATTCCTTACAAAGAGCTTGTGTTAACCCTAATACCATACTTCAAGGAGATCACCTTTGAACATTTTCTGAGAGAAGAAAATCAGTTGGCTGACACCTTGGCAACAATGTCTTCCATGTTCAAGGTCAAATGGGACAACGAAGCTCCTATGATTACAATCGAAAGATTTGAAGAACCTGTACATTGTTACAAGATTGACACTATTGCACCCTAAAATTTACCCTCTTGATTTAGGCTTATGTTTAATCATAAACATCATATTGCATTGCATTCATACATGGTGCATGGATCAGGGTATTTTGGTTTATCAAGCCTCCCTCAAGCTTTGGAAGATTGATTGTATTGACAAGTTTCTCAAGGAGAGCCTTATCATCTAAACCTCTGGATCTTTCAAGCCCAAAGGTGTCACATATCTCAAGATATCTCATCCACCTCATTGGATCATCAAAAGATTGAGTATTGTGTTGTTTATAAGGAGAACCACTTCCTTTTTGATTCATCAGTCAAAATTAGCGTTTTTCCCAAGTTAGAGTTATTGGGGTCTAAATGAGGCAAGTATTGAAGCATCATTCTTTTATCATCATTGGAATCAGATTTGTTCAAAAAACCTCTCTTGATTCCCAGAGGAATTAGGGGTTTGAAGCTTGACCAGTTATCTCCTAATGCAGAGTGCAAAACTAGGGTTGGAGTTTTAATAAGGGATTCTTTGGAATTTTGAGTGGAAACTCTTGCCATATCCTCTATGTGTTTGTAATGTCATATGTTTGAAGTTTTGGTTCACTAATTTTGAAGAAAAGTGGTTCAATTGAATCAAAAGGGAAAAATAGTCATTTTACTCAAAGTTAACAAAATCAAAGTTGACCAAGTGGACTTTTGGTCAACATGAAGCATTTGACATGTATTTTCATGTGGGATGATCATTGATGATTTATTTTGATGAGAACTGCAAGTTTAAGAGGTTACTTGGGTTTGAAGTTATCTTGGTGATTGAAAATTTCACTAAGTGTCCTTGATTTTTTGCCAGACTTTGCAAGGGTATAACTTTCTCATTTTTAGGGGATTTTGGTGGTTCTTTTTGCCAATTTAATAGTGGAAAAAGATCTACAAGGGCCCACAGAGGATAAAAAACACACTTCATGTGATACAGTGGCAGAACCGACTGTTTGAAATACTGGTTTGTGTTTTTGCGTTTTTTGTTTGCAAAATGTCGCGGTAAGCAAGAGTCGCCACCGACTTTTATTTCATCCAATCGGAAAGGAAAAAAGTACAGAAAAAATCCTTTTTCGAGATTTTGAGTACGGGGGGTAGATTATAGAAAGGGAAGGTGTTATCACCCTTTTTATCCATGGTTTTCCATGGGCTCTTAGGTACTTGCTCATCTTTTTAAATTGCTTGTGTATGTGCTTTGTTTTGAAAAATGTTTTACTTCATGATAACCCTTGTATCAGTCCTCAAAGGTGTGACGAAGTTTGTTTTGAAAATTGTTTTGAAAGGTGTAAGTGTGAAAAGTTTTGATTTGAGCAAGTACCTACTAGCATCTACCTACTCGAAAAAAGACCATTTCTATTCTCGTTTCCTTTAGACAGCGCTATCCTACTATTGAAAAATAGGTAGCATCGTCTATGGAGTTGTAAGGGTCATTTAGAAAGGGACGTACGATCACTAAAGCAATGTTAGGACGTCTTAGTAATAACCCTAGAGTCTTAAGATCATATTCGAGGCAACATTTCTGAGGCAACATTCGAATGGGATGTTTGATCTTTCTTAGACAGGAGGACAACCACTAAGACACCCTATGCTTAATGATCGTTTATCGAAGGCAACCGAAGTGAGAGTATACCCTAAGAGTGATATGTGCGAGTGATCTATTTTCAGTTATTTGTCTTTGCACATTAGGGTTTTCTAACTGAATTAAATTTGTTATGCATCCTTGTCATACAATCCTATTAGCATACATCTAAACAATTAAATATTTGCGGGAATTAAAATGTGAGAAAGTAAATCTACGCTATTACAAGGCTTCGGGGAGGGGGATTAATTACATAGCCAAAAAAACCCGGAAAAAGCGATAAGTAAAAAAGGTCCTAGATTAAACTATTACAAACCATGAACAGTTACAACAATATTGGCAAAAATAAATAACACGCGCGTGATGAATCGAATACGAGACAACTAGGGTTTTGACCCTTGCCTAAACCTAATTGCGATTGATTAAAAAGAGTTTTTGTCATTTTTTGTTATTTAAGAAAATAGAGAAATTATTACATTAAAAGGAAAATCCTAATCCTAATTAATTTTAATTTTAAGGAAAAAATGAATTAATTTAATCTAAAACCTATTTTTGTATTTTTATTTATTTGAGAAAAAGAGAAAAATAAAATTAAATCAAAAGTTTTAACCTAATTTCTATTTTGATTTTATTTATGAAAACAAATTACAATTTCCTAAGTTGAACTAAATTAAATTAATTTGATAATAATAAAAAAAACTAATTCTAATTTTGTGAATTATTGATTTTATGATTTTTCATGAAAAAGATTAATTTGTGAATTAAAGAAAATAAAAATAAATATTTAAATATTTAAATAAACTAAAAGAAAAAGGAAGGAATAATGGGCCTGTATTAGCAATTATGGGGGGGGGGGGTGTTATTGAGATTCTGAGCCCAAAAAAGATCCAGGCCTGTTTGACTTTGCCTGATTCAATGTGGCTGTTGACTGGAGGCGTATGGTGGTCCTCCATAAGTGGCACGTTGATCTGGGCCAGGGATGCGTTTGATGGCCAGATGTTGAGGGTACATGGTGGACGCTGGAGGCTGCAGTGTACTTGAATTCCTGAAACAAAATAATATGAATAAAGTTTGGGACCTAGGGATCGAACCGAGGTCCTTATGCATACTTCCACTCCCTGCTTGCCAACTGAGCTATCTGACTTATTTGTATATATAATAAAAACAAAATATAATATATGGAAAATAATGATTAATGAAAGAAAACGCGCTAAATTCAAATTTCCCAACCAGGGAGCGCCACACATCATCTTCTTCCTCCCAACCGTCGTCTTAGCCCAAGATACCTTTACATACGAACATGGCGCTGTAGCTACAACCCTGTGTATTTCAAAAAATTTCCATAGGCAATATAAATGACCATGGCTGGTACCAATCAACTCGTCTCATCCTCACGAGTCTCATGGTACCAGAATCAATGTCCAATTTTACCTGTATTGCAAAGCCCTAAAACCAAAAAAGAAAACCTAGCTATGGCAATTTCACATACAGTCAACAAAAATGCAATTGAATAAAATGAATAGCTTGCAAACTCAATAAGGAACAAGAATATGTAATCAAAATATGCAAATGATGTGTAAATCAATGAAAACGAAAACAAAATTTTTACCTAACCATGGGAGACGTAGAACATAATTCTTGAGGTTTCAGGTCGTGTGAATGCTTGCTGCAGGTTCAATGCATGCCTGGGAATGTGAATTGCTCCTTGGAAAAGCTTGAAACGACCTCTAGAGCAAGATCCAATTACACTTTTTTCTTTGAAAATTTGGAAATTTTTCTGCCTTTTTCACGACTGCTTCACCTCTCCTCATGCCTTGGATCTCTTCTGTATATGTAATATAACATGTTAGGTTAACAAAAACGACCTCAATCTTGCCCATTATGAAGATTTGATTTGGTCTTTCATGGCATATGATATCTTTCCAAATTTTCTCAAATTCCATCTTTTTCCAACCAAATCAGCCTTACACGAATTGATTCTTATTTGACAGCACATAAGATCTTCCTTCAATGCAAAAATCATCCCTAAAACACAATATATGATTTATTTAGATTTATTTGATTTTATTTGAATTTTAAATGAATAAAAATCAAAATAAATTAAATAAATGAATAAATAAAGCATGGAGGGTCCCATAGGTCGTGGACTATGTTATCATTGAAGTGCAAGCATAAAAAGTTGGGCCCATTTAGCAAAAAATGCAAATTTGAGCACATTTGACTTTTGGCAATTTTGCAAAAAAGGTCAACTTGGCCAATGCATAACTCTCTCAATGTTGACCCTAGAGAGGTGTTCTTGGACTTTTTATAAATCTTAGGATGTCCTCTAAGCAAACCTTTTGGTCTCATCTCAATTGAGTCTTCCATGTTCATGTATGAAGCTTTGACCCAAAAGGTGTTTTTGTTGACTTTTCAAAATGACCTATAATGTCAAAATTCATATCTTTTTGTGAGTGCATATCCTGAACTTGGGAGATGAAGATTAATTGTAGGTAATTTCATCTTATTTAAAATGATCTTTGGATGGGTCATTTCTGATAAAGTATGAGAAAGTTATGCTTAGTCAAAGTTGAGTTGACTTTTCCTACAAAACCCTAATTTAGCAATTTTTGGGTTTTGATGAATTGTGAGAAATCCTTGATGAATCATGATCAACCCTTTATCAAATGATGAATGATACTTCAAAATGAGGATGTTGACAAAAAATCTTGAGGTTTGACTGTATGTGGGCCATAGTTGACTTTTGACCTGGCACAATCGATTTTCAGACATTTGAGTAGTTGACTGAGCAAACTTCTTCTGCAAGGCTTGAAACTTGACATGGATGATCTTGAGAACATATTAGGATAATGGTGAGAATTTGAGTCCTTTGGGGTTCACACATCTTGATGAAAATAGAAACCCTAATTTGAGGTAGACTGCCTTAGGAGAGAGTTTGTCTGGTCAACTTTTGAACTTCCTTGAGCAATTTGGGGACCTCACTTGCCATGTGTTGAGAAATATGGGAGGGAAAATTTTGGCGTACAACAGCTGCCCCTGTTCAATCTTCTTAAACCTGAGGTTGTAGATTGGCTTGTCTGTCTTACGTGATCTGAAGGTGGAAGATGATTGAACACTAGAGTGCCCAGAAATTTGCACTCGCATGAAGTGATACTGGACTTGTGATATCGAGAATGGGCTTACAGATGCCATTTGGAAGTCGATTATGGAAGATGGGCTTAAAGATGACATCCGAAGAGGTTTCGATTGCATAAGAGATTCCTTTGCGAGATCTTGTATACCTGTTGTTGAGGAGGACTTCGTTGGGGAATGTTGGTCTCTGTCTTGAGAGAAATAGAGTTTTAGGAGCTTCAGTTGTCCGTTACTATATTGGGGAATAACTCCGGTTTGGGAAGCGGGAGTGAACTGTGTGTTTGGTCGAGGTATATGCTGCACCACGACTTTTTGGGGAAACGTGAAATCAATTATGTTTGATCGGGTCCTGGTCTTACAGTATTATGGAATGCTGTCTGGGGATAAAAGAGGAAGAACCCGGATAGTAGGGTTATGATAAGGAACCTGGATAGTAGGGTTACTTCGATATGAAAGCCTGGCTAGTAGGGTTGTGAGAAGGAACCTGGATAGTAGGGTTACTTTGATATGAAAGCCGGGATAGTAGGGATGTGAGAAGGAAACTAGATAGTAGGGTTACTTCGATATAAAAGCCGGGATAGTAGGGATGTGAGAAAGAACCTAGATAGTAGGGTTGTGAGAAGGAACCTAGATAGTAGGGTTACTTCAAGGTTAAAGCCTGGATAGTAGGGCTGTGAGAAGGAACCTGGATAGTAGGGTTACTTCGAGATGAAAGCCTGGGTCGTAGGGCTGTGAGAAGGAACCTGGATAGTAGGGTTACTTCGAGGTGAAAGCCTGGATAGTAGGGCTGCTGAGAAGGAACCTGGATAGTAGGGTTACTTCGATATGAAAGCCTGGATAGCAGGGCTGTGGGAAGGAACCTGGATAGTAGGGTTACTTCGATATGAAAGCCTGGATAGTAGGGCTACTGAGAAACTTGCATAAGGTTGCATTTGTCGCACCGATGATTACTCTGTTTAGCTTCAAGTGTTGATCACGTACTTGCTGGAAATTGTTGATAATAATTGTCTTTCCTGAAAGAAATACAGGGTTAGTTATGTGTGATGCATGAGATGCATTGTGATGGGGTTTTCAAAATAACTGAGATTATGTTATATGTAATGTATGCACATGTCATGATATATGAACATGAAATGCTGACGTAATAATCTAAATCTAGGAAAATAAATCCCTGATTGCTATAAAAACCATAGTTCCTCTTCTTCTATTGGGGATGGTGAACAGAGATGACCGGCGGGGGATTTTCCCCTTGTTTGGTAAATATTCTGTCAGGAGAGACTCTGTCTGAGGATAACTCTGCGGAGAATAACTCTATTGGAGAAGAGATACTTTGTTGATAGATCTGTTGATTTGGAGAAATAACTCAGTTGGGGATGACTTTACATTGTTGGTGATAATGAATTCTGTTGGTGGCTGAATTGCTGCCTGTGAGAGAAATAAACTCTGCTTGGGGGAAAATTTCCTGACTCACTTGCGATTGTGAACCTCATCTGGGGCGAGTTATGTCTTGCTCGAGAAAGCTAGCATCACTATCCTCGGATAATTTTTACTCTGTGGGGAGTGTATGTACCACTGCTCATGTTCTCAAGCTAGCTCTATCCCTGTACCTGATGGGAAGAGTAACTGTAAGGTTCAGGCACTTCTTGTTTTCCCTGTTCCTGGAATTACGAGTAATCGTCTTTGTTTTTCATGTAGATATTTATGAGCAACAATTATTTTCAAATGCATATATCAAAAATAAATCATTGGACGTTCTAGAAAAACAAAACAGAAAAAAGAGAATGAATCAAAGCTAACTTGTATTGATTTTGAAGTTGGCCTGTAATAGGCGTTTTTTGTACAAGGAGGATGACGCTCTAGTAAGAGAACGCCGTCGAAAGACAGAAATCACAATTTGTCTAAAAGAAAGAAAAATAGCTATGTGAAACAATCCCATTGGGTTCCAACTCTGCTATTGCCTTTATGTCTTCAAGCATCTCATCACTTTGCTACTTGGCCGAAGGTTGATCAGATTGATTGGCGCTGTCTGAGCTTGATGGTCGATACCGAAATCTGGTTGCGAGATGATCCAATGAGACATAGTGTTACGCTTCAATCCCTAATTTTTTCCTGGACCGCCCTTTTGGGTTTTCAGCCCACTGGGATAGCCTTTTTTGCCCAAGTCGCCTTTTCAGGTTTTCGACATGCCGAGTGTACAAATTTTTCATTTTCATCCCTAATTTTTGCCCGAACCCTTTTGGTTCGCCAGGAAGCCCTTATTTTTGCCTAGGCCAGTCAACCTAGCGGGTCCTTGATTATGCGTAGTATCTTTTCACTATGTCTGCATTGACGGGTTGAGGAAGGTCGTAACCATCCATGGTGGTTAGAATCATAGCTCCTCCCGAGAAAATGTTCTTAACCACAAATGGCCCTTCGTACGTGGGGGTCCATTTTCCCCTAGGATCACCTTACGGTAGTATGATGCGTTTGATCACTAGATCCCCGACTTGATATTCTTGACGTCCGACTTTCTTGTTAAAAGCCTTGATCATTCACTTTTGATACGTCTGACCATGACAGATAGCAGTGAGTCTCTTTTCATCGATTAGATTCAGCTGATCAAGTCGGGTTTGGATCCAATCGTCTTTGTTCAAACCCGCATCCTTCATAATCCTGAGAGAGGGTATCTGGACTTTGATGGGTAGGACTGCCTCCATGCCGTACACCAAAGAGTAGGGTGTTACCCCTGTCGACGTCCGTGCTGAGGTACGGTACCCATGAAGAGTGAATGGTAACATCTCGTGCCAGTCTTTGTATGTCACCGTCATCTTCTGTACAATCTTCTTGATGTTCTTGTTAGCTGCTTTAACAACCCCATTCATCTTCGGCCGGTAGGGAGAAGAGTTATGATGTTGTATCTTGAACTGTTTGCAGAGCTCGGTGATCATCGTGTTATTGAGATTTGTACCATTGTCCGTAATAATCCTCTCTGGTACACCATATCGACAGATCAGATTGTTTCAAATAAACCGCACCACGACGTTCTTAGTTACTGTAGCAAAGGAAGCTGCCTCAACCCACTTTGTAAAGTAATCAATTGCTACCAGAATGAAGCGATGCCCGTTAGACGCAGTAGGTTTGATCTCTCCGATCATGTCGGTGCCCCACATTGCAAAGGGCCAAGGAGCTGTCAAAACATTCAGGGGAACCAGAGGTACATGCACCTTATCAGTGTAGACTTGGCATTTATGACAGGTTCGAGAGTGCTGATAACAATCGGCTTCCATATTGGACCAGTAATATCCTGCCCGTAGGATTTTGTTTGCCATAGTATGTCCACTGGAATGAGTTCCGAAGGTACCTTCATGTAAGTCTGTCATGATCCTTTCTGCCTCGCTCTTGTCTATGCATCATAGTAAGGTTGAATCATGATTGCGCTTATAGAGGATTCCATTACTGATGAAAAACTTTGCAGCAAACCTTCTCAGAAACTTCTTATCATTAACAGATGCCCCCTCGGGGTATTCTTGAGCCTCAAGATACCTCTTTACCTCGTGAAACCAGGGCTTATCTGCTACCTCTTCAGTCTCAATGTCACAGCAATGTGCGGGTTCATCCAACCTCTCAATGGTAATCTGGGGAGCCTCATTGTCTCAACTGACTTTGAACATATAAGACATGGTAGCTAACGCGTCCGCTAACTGATTCTCCTCTCTTGGGAAATGCTCAAAAGTTATCTCCTCAAAGTGTGGGAGCAATATCAGTACATATTCTTTGTAAGGAATAAGATTCGGGTGCTTCATATCCCACTCGCCTTTGATCTGACTTATCACCAGAGCGGAATCTCTGAATACACTCAAGAACTTAATCCTCAGTTTAATAGCAGCTCGCAGACCCATGATACACGCTTCATACTCCGCCATATTGTTGGTGCAGTTAAAACATAATCGGGCGGTGAATGGAGTATGACAGCCCTCAGGAGATATAATTACAGTTCCAATGCCATTACGCAATGCGTTCGAGGCTCCATCAAAATACATAGACCATCGAGATCCTTCCTCAGGTCGTTCATTCGGTCCAGGTTCTTCACAGTCGGTTACCAACATGATATTCTCATCCGGGAACCGAAATTCATGGACTGATAGTCATCCACGGCCTGATGCGCCAAATGATCCGCTAATACACTCCTCTTGATTGCTTTTTGGGTTGTGTATTGGATGTCGTACTCGGTTAAGATCATCTGCCATCTTGCTATCCTTCTGGATAAGGCGGGCTTCTCGAAAATATACTTGATTAGATCCATCTTTGATATCAACAAAGTGGTGTGAGTCAGCATATACTGTCTCAGCCAGCGAGCAACCCATGCCAAAGCGCGACAAGTTTTCTCGAGCAATGAGTATCGGGTCTCACAGTCGGTAAAAGTTTTGCTAAGGTAGTAAATAGCGTGCTCTTTTTGGCCAGACTCGTCATGCTGCCCCAGCACACACGCCATTGAATTGTCTAGCACTGTTAAGTATAAAATCAAAGGTTTTCCTTCAACTGGAGGCATCAAAATTGGTGGTTCTTGAAGGTATTCCTTGATTCTTTCAAAAGCGGCCCGGCATTCATCATTCCACTTTACCACTTGATCTTTCTTCAGCAGCTTGAAGATTGGCTCACAAGTAGCAGTCAAATGTGAAATGAACTTGGCGATGTAGTTCAGACATCCCAAGAAACCTCTAACTTCCTTCTCTGTGAGGGGAGCCGGCATCTCTTGTATGGATTTTACCTTTGCATGGTCCACCTGAATACCTTTATCACTGATAACAAAACCCAGAAGTTTACCAGACCTTACTCCGAAGGTGCACTTGTTCAAATTCAACCTCAGCTTGTACGTCTTCAACCTGTCAAACAGTTTCTGGAGATGATCAAGGTGCTCTTCCTCAATCTGGGACCTTGCTATTATGTCATTAACATAAACCTCGATCTCGTGGTGAATCATATTGTGGAACACAGCGACCATGGCGTGTTGATAAGTTGCCCCAGCATTCTTCAACTCAAAAGGCATTACCTTGTAACAAAAGGTGCCCCATTGTGTAATGAAGGTTGTGTTTTCCATGTCCTCAGAAGCCATCTTGATCTGGTTGTAGCCAGAAAAACCATCCATGAAGGAGAAGATCTTGTGATGCGCGGTGTTGTTGACCAGAACATCAATGTGAGGAAGCGGGAATTCATCCTTGGGGCTTGCCCTGTTCAGATCTCTATAGTCCACACACATTCGTACCTTACCGTCCTTCTTAGGTACCGAAACGACGTTGGCAACCCACTGCGGATAAGAAGTGACAGCTAAGAATCCTGCGTTAAACTGTTTCATGACCTCTGCTTTGATTTTCTCTGACATTTCAGGGCACATACGACGGACATTCTGCTTTACCGGAGGGCAGTCTTCTTTAGCCGGTAGGCGATGAACCACAATATCAGTGTCCAAACCAGGCATGTCTTCATAGGACCAGGCGAAGATCTCAACATAATCGTGTAGCATATGTATTAACCGTTGTTTGACACTAGGCTCCAGATTCGCACCTATCTTAACCTATTTCCTGTTTTCCTCCGTACCCAAATTCACTAACTCAACTGGCTCTTCATGAGGCTATATGGCCCTCTCTTCCTGCTACAATAGTCTAGCAAGTTCTCCAGGAACCTCACAATCATCCTCACTTTCGTCCTCGACTTGGATGATCGGATTTTCGAAGTCATAACTGGCAGTAGCAGAGTCGTTATCAATGGGATCCAAAGTGGATATGGATCTGCAGTATGATACGTGAGTGTGTGTAAGAAAATAACTGTTTTGATAAAGTGAGATACAGAAAAGAAAAACAAGGAGCGTAAAATTTGTAATGCAAGAAATGTCCAATGCTTTATTAATGATATATGAAATGATAAATAATAAACCCTCACAAGCAAAGCCAAGGTGCCTCGGGCAAGGCACCAGGCCACAAAGTTTCAAACTGTTTATAAAAAATCTTAAAACAAAAGTCAATTACTGCGGAATAAAAGAAATAGGTATGAAGTCCTTCGCCGTCCAGTTATTCAGTCCTCCGTTGGTTGTTGGGTAGATCCAGCTGTCGATGTCAGAATCTTCTTCACTGTCCTCAATTGCATTAACTCCCTGATTGCTGATGTGTAGAGGAGGTTTTCCAATCCGTGCACGCCTAACAGCCCTTTGAGCCCCTGTAGTAAAGCCCAAATCAAATTTGTCAGTTTTGTGAGTGAAATCAGGGAGCTGACACCAATTGGTACACCCACCTTCTTCAATTACAGCCCTGGCATCCTTGAGAGAATCCATCTTCAGCGGAGGTTTGTTGGTAGTAAATTCAGTTGACGCCAAAGTCTGAGGGACCTCTTCGAAATTCTGCAAGGAGTTTCTATGAATTCCCCGTCCATTTCTACATAGCGGAAGGAATGGAGATGACTTACCATATACTCTTCTTCACATCGCACTGTGACAATCTTCCCCTTCACCGAGTATTTAAACATTTGATGTAGTGTGGACGTAACTGCCCCAGCCTTATGAATCTAAGGGCGACCCAGCAAGCAAGAATATGATGGTCTAATATCCATTACGTAGAAGATGGACCCAAAAGTCTGAGAACCCACTTTGACAGGGATGTCCACCTCCCCGTGCACCATTCTTTTCGATCCATCAAAAGCCCTTACCATAATGTTACTCGGTTTTAGAATCAAACCTTCACAATCTAGACGATATAACGCCTTCTTTGGCAGAACATTCAACGAGGACCTAGTATCTACCAGCACATGGGCCATAGTGGTGCCCCTGCACTCGATCGAGACATGCAGAGCATCATTATGATTTCTTCCTTTCGGTGTCAAATCCGCACCTGAAAAACCCAACCCATTGTCAGCAGTTAGGCTGGCCATGTAATCTTTGAACTCGTCTGCTGAAGTTTCCTGCGGCACATGTGCAGTCTTGAGAAATGCAATCAAAGCCTTCGCATGGGCTTCAGAACATAACAGCAGGGACAACATGGAGATCTTTGACGGGGTCTGCCCCAGCTGCTCGACTACATTGTAATCGCTCTTCTTGATAATTTTCAGTATTTCCTCTATTTCTTATTTATAGGCTTCCACGACGATTTTCTTAGGTGCCTCCGTCCGGGCAAGCTCACCTATAACTTCTTTGCCCCGAGTCCCAGATGGCTCAGTAGTAGGGGTGATAACTGGAGTAAGGATAGGAATAGTAGAAGGTGTAATAATTGGAGTAGGGACAAGAGAAATGTCAGGAGTGCTGGTTAAAACAACAGCTGGAATAATAGTAGGCTTGATGATAGTCTTCGGGGAAATCTCGGGAGAGAAGACCCTTCCACTTCGGGTAACTTTACTAGTCCCGACAATATTACTGATATCATTATCAGCTTCTTCAGTCTTCAGATCTTGCTTAATACCATGATAATACACGTCAGCACCATAATTCCATGGGACATCCTTATCTGAGGTGTACGGGATGGGACCAGGAATAATGATTATTAACGGAGAAATTCTTGGAACAAGTGTAATCCTAACAGGTTTTCTCGAGGAAACCTTGGAAGGATTAGCAGAAATGGTTATAATGGAAACGCCTTCAGTGGGAACAACGGGAATCATAGTCTTCTCGAAAAAATCTCTTTATTATCCATTAGGCGTTGAACACCTGACTTCAACAAACGGCAATTAGTAGGCATAATTGAACACATGTGGCAACCTTCACCACAACCCAGAAATAAACCGGCCAACAACAAATTCTTCTTAACAGTCATCAGAGGAGTAGAAATTTCTTCAACAGAGGTCACAAACAAATCGGTGTCAACACCATTAACTCCGCGACCATGTTTGGGCATAGGAGCGGTTATAACATTCGGCTTTTCCAGAGCGTCAAACTCAATCTCTTTGGCTTCGAGCAAATATTATACTTTGTTTCTCAGGGCCCAACAATCATTTGTATCATGGCCCGAACTCTCAGAATGGTAGGCGCACCGCGCGTTGGGATTGTATCTGGGAGAAGTAGTGTTTGGATTCTTGGGAGCCTCTCTCAATGTTGCCAAGTTGGATTTCAGCAGATGAGGCAGAACTTCAGCCAAAGTCATATTGATGCGGGTAAACTGCCGTTGTGGTCTTTCCACCCTTTGTTGATTGTTGCGTTATGGAGCAACTGTGGGTCTTAGTATCACTACAACATTTACCGTTTGACGATGTTCAGGTCTGCTTTAGCCCCTCGAGCCATGGACTGCACTAGCTTCCTTCTTACCAGTGAGAGGCTTCTTTACCGAACTCGAAGAGGCATCCTTCTGTATCTTACCACTTTGGACACCAGCTTCTACTCTTTCTCCAGTCAAAATCAACTCAATAAAACCAGATGACGAGCTGTCGATCAAGTGATTGAAAAATGGACCAGATAGCGTCCCTAGAAACATGTCAACCAACTCCCTATCAGACAAAGGGGGTTGGACTCTTCCCGCCAAGTCTCTCCACTTCTGAGCATGGTCCTTAAAACCTTCACCTGCAACCATGGACATACCCTGGAGCTGAGTACGAGTGAGAGCAAGGTCGGAGTTATACTGATACTGCTTGTAAAAAGCAGCAGCAAAGTCTTCCCAGTTTCGGACACTGGCCCCCTCCAACTGATAGAACCATTCAAGCTGAGTCCCTGACAGACTATCTTGAAAGAAATGCACCCATAAATTTCTATCAGCAGTGTGTGGTTGGATTTTCCTGACATACGAGCGGAGATGGAGTTTTGGGCAGGATACTCCATCATATTTAGCAAAAACTGGAGCTTTGAACTTATGAGGGATGACCACTCCTAATACCAGTCCCAGTTCTCCGAAATCCAAACCATGGATTTTCTGAATCTCCATAGCACTCAGACGGTCTTCTAGCTGCTTGTACCTATCCTTAGCAGGAGGATATTGCTCATCATCGTAATCTGTATCGTTATCAGAAACTGCAGGACTAGGGTCCTTTACTCTTTCTTGGTTCTCCCCATCCTTGGATGAGGAGGTCATATCAGCTGGTTGCCTCAACCTTTCTCCGAATCTTCTACCCATGTTCAGAATACCGACCTTCTTCTTCTTCTTCATCTTCTTCTTCTTCTTCTCTTTCAGAATAAGGGTCTTCAGATCCTCTTGTCCTTTAGCCAGATTTATGAACATCTGTTGGAATTGGGCGTTCTGTGCCTGAAGATCTTTGATGGCTTGATCGGAAGACATTTCTGCTGAAATAAACAACGAAGAAGATGAGAAACCTGTAAGGGTACCTGTAATGATGTGCATGATAATGGGATGCACATGTGATGATTTCAAAGACTTTGGGAGATTTAAATTTGTAAACAAAAAATAAACAAAACTTTATTAGCTTAACTTTAAAAGGTTCAACAATGCCTTTAAGGTGTTACAAAGAAGTAAATAAAACAAAATCTAAAACTAGAAAAATCAAAATCAAAAGTCCCATGGTCGCTTCCTCTTTGTGATGATGTAGTCATTGATCACTCTTTCTTCCTCGAGCTGCCTGAGCTTCAAAATCTTCCTTTCTTGCTCATGGTACTGTTCCCGGTAAGTATCCCGCTCATTCTTCAGCTGAATCCAAGACCTCTGCAACTCCCCAGGATCAGTGGGCATGTAAGGATAGAGAACCGTGTAAGGAATGCCATCTTCATTAGTGGGCTCCATAATCACTGGTAATACGGCCTCATAGGGCATCCCAAGCTTCTAGGCACGAGCTCGGACCCATTGGAGATAAGGCTGCATAGGAAGAGAAGTTTTTGGTCCCAACTCTTGGGGGTCAGATCTGTTCACCATGCCCCAAGCTCGTATAAACCTCCGGCAGTGCTCCTTAACGTCCTCCTTGTAGTCAAATACAATGTCCTCAAGAAGTAGCTCATGGGGACCATCTCTCCGAGCACGACCAAATTGTCGCAAAGCTAGACAAGGATTGTAAGTTATACCCCCTATGATTCCAAGCAATGGGACATTAGGGTATCCCCCACAGCGGTCAATAACAACAGTGTCTTCCATAGCCCGGGAACACCAAAGAATATATGTATGAGCAAGGGACATTATTTTGTAGGATTAACCCAAACTTTATTCGTTCTTCAGCACAGACTTTGGGAGGTGATAAATAAACCACCTTGACATCAACGGCATGTAACACATAAGATTTCCTCTTCTCCTCATAGTGCGAGTATAGAGAGCATGCAAGATATCCCCAAGCAAGGTAGGCATAGGGTTGCGAGAAAGGAAAATCTTGACCGCATTCACATCTACAAAGGAATCCGGATTCGGTAAGAGAACCAAACCATAGATAAGAAGAGCCAAGATATCTTCAAAAGCCTGAAAATCCAAATCATCCCAGAATAGCTGAGCCTGGTCTATCAGAAATTTGGCTAGAAAACCTTCGACCCCGCTTCGTGTTTCCCAATTGGATACTATATCAACCCGTTTCAAATGCAGAGCTGAGGAAATGTCTTCTGGTCTAGGAACCTCTTCCATACCTGTGAAGGGTACCTGTTCAAGGATGGATATGCCCAATAGATGAGAGAACTCTTCCAAGGTGGGTACTAGATGATAATCTGGAAAGGTGAATCAATGATGCACGAGATCGAAGAACTGGAAAAGTACGCTCATCATCTGTTCATCAAGGTTTGAGGTAACCAGACTGAGAAGTTGACCGTGTCTCTTAATGAACATAGAAGTCTCAGAAAATCTTTAGGCTAGCTCTTTAAGTTGGGCAGGTATTTGCACAAAGTTGACTCAGATGGTATTTCTTCGCACGGAAGCCATGATCTGCAAAACAGAACAAAGATAAATTCCCTTGGTCTTTGAAACGGTTAGTGTAATAAAGCATGAATGCCATGTTATGATTCATGATGTCATGATAAACCACAGGTATAGCAAACAACAGGTATTGCACGCACAAACAAATCACACAAAGCCCTTAGGTTTAAGGCTTGCATGAGGTCAAAGGTAGTACCCTCTTGAAGTTATGTTGGTTCAAACTTGTCCTAGAAAAAGTAACCGGGTTCTAGAGGATCTCAATAACACTGACCATCCTCCATCGTTCATGGTTTCAGCTCACGCAATCTTTTCTTGTGGCCGGAACTATCTCGAGAGTATGGTCTCAATGAGTGTAGCATCGAGTATCTACCAGTTCCCAGCTTTACACCGAGACCGGCTATCTCACTACTTTCTAATGGCCAAGTTGGTCGATTAAAGGTTCTAAGGTCAGTTGATGCTTAACGACACCATGCAGCGGCCCCGTATTCTCCTCTTTTCTCCACAAGGGATACCGGTACCAACCAATGTGCCACATCAACGTAGCTACTGCTTCAACTGTATTGGTCTATGTTGTACAGTTCCCTTATAGTCTATTGCTACTTACCTAAAAGGTATCCCCAGACCCGGGTTAGGATCTATAGTAACCCCAAACAAAAACCCTTAAAAGTAAAGCAAACAAAGCAATCAAGAGAAGAAAATATGATGAACTAGATCCTAAGGTATACCACACTTAATCAGTCGCCAGTAGAGTCGCCTGTTCTGTGATACGGTGGCAGAACTGACTGTTTGAAATGCTGGTTTACGTTTTTGCGTTTTTTGTTCGCAAAATGTTGCGGTAAGCAAGAGTCACCACCGACTTTTATTTCATCCAACCGGAAAGGAAAAAAGTACAGAAAAAATCCTTTTTGAGATTTTGAGTACGGGGGGTAGATTATAGAAAGGGAAGGTGTTAGCACCCTTTCTATCCATGGTTTTCCATGGGCTCTTAGGTACTTGCTCATCTTTTTAAATTGCTTGTGTATGTGCTTTGTTTTGAAAAATGTTTTACTTCGTGATAACCCTTGTATCAGTCCTCAAGGGTGTGACGAAGTTTGTTTTGAAATTTTTTTTGAAAGGTGTAAGTGTGAAATTTTTTTATTTGAGCAAGTACCTACTAGCATCTACCTACTCGAAAAAAGATCGTTTCTATTCTCGTTTCCTTTAGACAGTGTTATCCTACTATTGAGAAATAGGTAGCACTGTTGTTAGAGTTGTAAGGGTCAATTCGAAAGGGACGTATGATCACTAAAGCAATGTTAAGACGTCTTAGTAATAACCCTAGAGTATTAAGATCATATTCGAGGCAACATTTCCGAGGCAACATTCGAATGGGACGTTTGATCTTTTTTAGACAGGAGGGCAACCACTAAGACACTTTATGCTTAATGATCGTTTACCGAAGGCAACCGAAGTGAGAGTATACCCTAAGAGTGATATGTGCGAGTGATCTGTTTTCAGTTATTTGTCTTTGCACATTAGGGTTTTCTAACTGTATTAAATTTGTCATGCATCCTTGTAATACAATCCTATTAGCATACATCTAAACATTTAAATATTTACGGGAATTAAAATGCGAAAAAGTAAATCTACGCTATTACAAGGCTTCGGGGAGGGGGATTAATTAGATAGCCAAAAAAAACCTGGGAAAAAGAGATATGTAAAAAAGGTCCTAGATTAAACTATTACAAACCATGAACAGTTACAACAATATTGGCAAAAATAAATAACACGCGCGCGCGATGAATCGAATACGAGACAACTAGGGTTTCGACGTTGCCTAAACCTAATTGCGATTGATTAAAAAGAGTTTTTGTCATTTTTTGTTATTTAAGAAAATAGAGAAATTATTACATTAAAAGGAAAATCCTAATCCTAATTAATTTTAATTTTAAGGAAAAAAATGAATTAATTTAATCTAAAACCTATTTTTGTATTTTTATTTATTTGAGAAAAAGAGCAAAATAAAATTAAATCAAAAGTTTTAACCTAATTTCTATTTTGATTTTATTTATGAAAACAAATTACAATTTCCTAAGTTAAACTAAATTAAATTAATTTGATAATAATAAAAAAAACTAATCATAATTTTGTGAATTATTGATTTTATGATTTTTCATGAAAAAGATTAATTTGTGAATTAAAGAAAATAAAAATAAAAATTTAAAAATTTAAATAAACTAAAAGAAAAAGGAAGGAATAATGGGCCTGTATTAGCAATTATGGGGGGGTGTTATTGAGATTATGAGCCCAAAAAAGATCCAGGCCTGTTTGACTTTGCCTGATTCAATGTGGCTATTGACTGGAGGCGTATGGTGGTCCTCCATGAGTGGCACGTTGATCTGAGCCAGGGATGCGTTTGATGGCCAGATGTTGATGGTACATGGTAGACGCTAGAGGCTGCAGTGTACTTGAATTCCTGAAACAAAATAATATGAACAAAGTTTGGGACCTGGGGATCGAACCCAGGTCCTTATGAATACTTCCACTCCCTTCTTGCCAACTGAGCTATCTGACTTATTTGTATATATAATAAAAACAAAATATAATATATGGAAAACAATGATTAATGAAAGAAAACACGCTAAATTCAAATTGCCCAACCAGGGAGCGCCACACATCATCTTCTCCTCCCAACCTTCGTCTTAGACCAAGATACCTTTACCTACAGACATGGCGCTGTAGCTACAACCCTGTGTATTTCAAAAATTGTCCATAGGCAATATAAATGACCATGGCTGGTACCAATCAACTCGTCTCATCCTCACGAGTCTCATGGTACCAGAATCAATGTCCAATTTTACATATATTACAAAGCCCTAAAACCAAACAAGAAAACCTAGCTATGGCAATTTCACATACAGTCAATAAGAACGCAATTGAATAAAATGAATAGCTTGCAAACTCAATAAGAAACAAGAATATGTAATCAAAACGTGCAAATGATGTGTAAATCAATGAAAACGAAAACGAAATTTTTGGCTAACCGTGGGAGACGCAGAACACAATTCTTGAGGTTTTAGGTCGTGTGAATTCTTGCTGCAGGTTCAATGCGTGCCTGGGAATGTGAATTGCTTCTTGGAAAAGCTTGAAACAGCCTCTAAAGCAAGATCCGATTGCACTTTTTTCTTTGAAAATTTGGAACTTTTTCTGCCTCTTTCACGACTGCTTCACCTCTCCTCATGCCTTGGATCTCTTCTGTATATGTAATACAACATGTTAGGTCAACAAAAACGACCTCAATCTTGCCCATTATGAAGATTTGATTTGGTCTTTCATGGCATATGATATCTTTCCAAATTTGCTCAAATTCAATCTTTTTCCAACCAAATCAGCCTTGCACGAATTGATTCTTATTTGACAACACATAAGATCTTCCTTCAATGCAAAAATCATCCCTAAAACACAATATATGATTTATTTAGATTTATTTGATTTTATTTGAATTTTAAATGAATAAAAATCAAAATAAATTAAATAAATGAATAAATAAAGCATGGAGGGTCCCATAGGTCGTGGACTATGTTATCATTGAAGTTCAAGCATAAAAAGTTGGGCCCATTTAGCAAAAAATGCAAATTTTAGCAGATTTGACTTTTGGCAATTTTGCAAAAAAGGTCAACTTGACCAATGCATAACTCTCTTAATTTTGACCCTAGAGAGGTGTTCTTTGACTTTTTAGAAATCTTAGGATGTCCTCTAAGCATCCCTTTTGGTATCATCTCAATTTAGTCTTCCATGTTCATGTATGAAGCTTTGACCCAAAAGGTGTTTTTGTTGACTTTTCAAAATGACCTATAATGTCAAAATTCATATCTTTTTGCGAGTGCATATTCTGAACTTGGGAGCTGAAGATGAATTGTAGGGAATTGCATCATCTTCAAAATGAGCTTTGGATGGGTCATTCTGATAAAGTATGAGAAATTTATGCTTGGTCAAAGTTGAGTTGACTTTTCCTACAAAACCCTAATTTAGCAACTTTTGGGTTTTGATGAATTGTGAGCAATCCATGATGAATCATGATCAACCCTTGATAAAATGATGAATGATACTTCAAAATGAGTATGTTGACAAAAAAATCTTGAGGTTTGACTGTATGTGGGCCATAGTTGACTTTTGACCTAGCACAGTTAATTTTCAAGCATTTGAGTAGTTAACTGAGCAAACTTCTTCTGCAAGGCTTGAAACTTGACATGGATGATCTTGAGAACATATTAGGATAATGGTGAGAATTTGAGTCCTTTGGGGTTCACACATCTTGATGAAAATAGAAACCCTAATTTGAGGTAGACTGCCTTAGGAGAGAGTTTGTCTGGTCAACTTTTGAACTTCCTTGAGTAATTTGGGGACCTCACTTGCCATGTGTTAAGAAATACGGGAGGGCAAATTTTTGGGTACAACACTTCATACTCAAAATTGAGAGTTATGAGCTTTTGAAGTTTAAGGAAAGTTCGGGCATTTGTTGAGGCACCTTGTACGTCTGGCCAGGCAAGGGAAGGCATTTGGCCTAGGAAATTCATAAAACAGTTGGTAACTGTTGTACCCCAAAATTTTCCCTCTCATATTTCTCAAAATATGTCAAGAAAGATCTTCAAGTTGCTCAAGGTAGTCCAAGGGTTGGCCAGACAAGCTCTCTCCTAAGACAGTCCACCCCAAAATAGGGTTTCATGTTGCATCAAGATCTTTGAGTCCAAGTGACCCCAAGTGCTCACCAATGTCCTAATATGTTCTCAAGATCATCCATGTCAAGTTTCAAGCCTTGCAGAGGAATTTTGCTCAGTCAATTGCTCAAAGGTCCAAAAATCGACTATGCTAGGGCAAAAGTCAACTGTGACCTACATACAGTCAAAATTCAAGATTTTTTTGTCAACATCCTCATTTTGAAGTACATTTCATCATTTTATCAAGGGTTGATCATGATTCATCAAGGATTGCTCACAATTCATCAAGATTCAAAAGTTGCTAAATTAGGGTTTTGTAGGAAAAGTCAACCCAACTTTGACCAAGCATAACTTTCTCATACTTTATGAGAAATGACCCATCCAAATCTCATTTTTAAGAGGATGAAATTCCCTACAATCCATCTTCAGCTCCCAGGATCAAAATATGCACTCACAAGAAATTATGAATTTGGACATTATATGTCATTTTGAAAAGTCAACAAAAACACCTTTTTTGTCAAAGTTTCATACATGAGCATGGAATATCAAATTGAGATGAGACCAAAAGGGTTGGTTAGAGGACATATCAAGCTATCTAAAAAGTCCAAGAACACCTCCAAATAGTCAAAATTGAGGAAGTTATGCATTGTTGAAGTTGGACTTTTATGGAATATCACAGTAACATACCTATATCTTTTGGTTCAAGGAATAATTCAAAAATGTGCTTCATGCATTTTGAAGAGGACTATGAAAGCTTCTCATTGAGCTTGGAGTCAATAAGTTTGATTTAAATTCAAAAGCGTTATGGTTTGAGGAAGTTGGGTGCTGAAACTGGATTTGAGGGGGCTCTCTCTGATTGACTTCAGCTTAGACCATTTAAGTTGGCTTTGTGGGCTGGTCGAAGCTTCCTTTTGCCCTCTTCGTTTTCTCTCAATTTGGACATTCAAATTGATCTTGATGGCTGGTCGAAGCCTCATTTTTTCTCTCTTCGATTTGAACTAATTGAAGTGTCATCTTTGTGGGCTGGTCGAAGCCTCATTATTTCTTCTTCGTTTGGACATTCAAAGTGGGCTGGTCGAAGCTTCACTCTTCTTGCTTAAATTTGGACCATTCGAAGTGGCTTTGAGGGCTGGTCGAAGCCTTTTGCTTCCTACTCTGTTCTTCTTCAGTTTAGACATTCGAAGTGCTGTCTTGAGAGCTGGTCGAAGCCTCATTATTATTTCTTTGTTTGGACATTCAAAGTGTCGCCTTATGGGCCGGTCGAAGCTTCCTTTTTCCCTCTTCATTTTCTCTCAATTTGGACATTCGAATTGATCTTGAAGGCTGGTTGAAGCCTCATTTTCTCTCTCTTAGATTTGAACTAATTGAAGTGTCATCCTTGTTAGTTGGTCAAAGTTTCATTCTTCTTGCTTCAGTCTGGACCATTTGAAGTGATCTTGGGCTAGTCGAAGTCTCATTTCTGCTTCTTTCATTCTCTCTCATTTTGGACCAATTAAAGTGTTATATTGAGCAGGCCAGCGCGCGCAGTCTTGGGAAATTTGGCTTGAGTTGCCCAAGAATCCTAAGCCTCATATCTTGCTCATCCCTCCATCATTTTTGAACCTCAGCTTGTTTCAAAGCTTAGAATATGTTCTTTAATTGGCTCAAGGAAAATTTGAGAACGCACGAGCCAATTTCCTATGGCCTCATTTAGAAATCAACTGACTTTTGGTGCACACGTGGGTCATGCAAGTTGCAGGTTTTTTACATTCTCCGATTCCGACTTTTGGTGCACGCGTGGGTCATACAAGTTGCAGATTTTATACTTCCTTCGGTTATGTTTGGTTTCAGGGTGATATTACACATGCCTGGCACGAACCACACACTTTGTTTCTTACTCCTTTTTCCAAACAATCACACTTTCCTTGCCTCCCCACGCTTTATACATTTTTGCTAAAATTGGTAACTTTCATCACAAGTAAGTCAGTCCCATGTAAAATCCTTGCCACCTCACCCCCTCACACTTTGTTTTCCTCACTCATACAACTCATAGCTCATCAAAACTCAACATAAAAAGCCAAGTACACAAACAAAACGCAAGCACATGATCTCACATTTCCATTTACCTATTTTGGCCAAATTGCCCCCAACGGATTTATATGAGTTATGACCCTATTGCCATCACTCTAAACATATATAAACATTGCATTGTTCATTCAAAAAAAAGGAGAAGAGGGAGGAGGAGAGGAACGAAAGGCTGGAGGAAGTTCAGATCTGAAGTTACTTTTTTCTCTCAGAAATCCATTTCTTTGATTCTCAAAGTTTCCTTGTGCGCTTTGAGTGATTCTTCTTGCATTCTCTTCTCCAAGTGCTAAGGATTATAGATCGAGGCTTGGTTTGCATTTGGAGTGAAGGAGTTAGTAGATTGCTTTTGCCTTTAGGTAGTTCTTTCATGGACTTCGGTTCTTATAAATAAGCTTGAATTGATTATGTAAGTCGTGTGTATTGTGGTTTAGATGGCCAGACTTTAGGTCTGATGTATATTTGATGCCTTGTTGAAGCTTGAATCGTGCATTAAAGATCTCTGCAACTTGTGTGTTTCAGTATTTTGTGCTATTTTCTCATGCTTATTTCTCTCTGATCTTGGATCTATATGAAAATTTGTGAACATCATGATATAGCTTGTTAATTCAGCTTTAATTTGCGCTTGATTTGGTGAAAAATGATTGAGAAATGAGTATATAGTGATAGTTTGAACATTGAGCCCTAGCTTCAGCATTTCGCACGTTCCTGGATAAGGATGGAGGTTGAAGATGATGTGGTGGCGCAATTCCATTTGTCCTTTTGAATTTTGAATTATCTGAATCTTGTTTTATAACTTGATCTTCCCTGATTTTATTTCTTGATCAAAACTTGATGAAAAATTCTGAAAAAATTCATGAAACCTAAAAATATTATTTCTGACCTGCATTTTTTTCAGAATTTTTGAAAACGTTTTGGTTGGTTTTAAAATTCGTGTGATCAATTAATTGTTTGTTTTACATTTGATTTTATTTTGATATTTCTCTTGATCCAAAAATTCCACAAAAAATCATAGAAGCTTATTTTTAATTCTAATATTTGAATATATTTTTGGTTGAATATTTTTATGATTTTTTATTAGAATTTTGTTTTAAAATGTGAATATTTGTTTAACTGTTTAAGGGTTTAAATTTTGATTTTATTTCTGACTTTTCCCTAATTCAAAAAATATTAAAAAAAAAATTCTGATCTATGGAGTTTTCTTTATTTGTGTATGATTTTAGTTTGAATTATTTAGAAATGGTACTTGATTAATCAATAATTAAGTTTATTTTCTAAATAATTAGGGTTTTGATAATCCCCTTGTTTGATTTGATTCTAAGAAACCAATTTGCCTTAAGTTTCAATTGAAGTCAGCTCTTGTTTGAAGTTCATAGATTGATTGAGGATCTCAAAAATATTTTTCTTGAATTAATTGACGAGGTTTGGTATTTTCCATTGATTTATTTTGAAAACTTGTCTAGATTGGTGGTTTTACCAACTAGTTTTGATGTTTGAAGCTTATTTGATCCTTTCCTCAACCATCAATGAATTTGAGACTTACATTCTGACTTTGATACATCTTAAAGATGCTGAGAAAATTTTTGTTTGAATTATGGAAGTCTATTTCTATTTTTTATGAATTTTCAAAGTGAAAGTGCCCAAGGGATGTTGCATATCTTGTTGCAATTTGTTTGATGGCCAATGAACTTGTGCGAGGCATGTAATTTGGCATTTAATGGTCATGTTGATTCTGTTTCTTCACACCAATTCAAATTAATCCTCTTGATTTCCCATAATTGGTTGATGACCCCTCTTAATTCACGCCTCCTCAGTAGTGTTCTCTTCTTGTTTTTGCTTTAAACTTTAAAACTTTTGGCTTGGGTTTGAGGTCATCAAATGACCAATGATAGCATGTTAATGAATGATACACCAAGGATGGTCACATAAAGACTTGAGATCACTTGACCTTTAATGCTTGAACCAATTTCATTCATATATGAATTTGATGTTCCTTTCTCCTTTCCTTTTAAATCCTTGAGGTATATTGAATGCACTTATGCAACATGTATTAGGATCAACATCCTAACCTTTTTATTACATCCTCATAGCATGTTATAATCTTGATTTCAAGTTCTTGAGTGGTATAAAGCCTTCTAACTTTGCCTTTGTTTGAATCCCTTTCATTGTTAATTTGAGATCTAAGCTTTGTGATGCATTTTGTGAAATCCCCCTTCTATTGTGCTTGAGAATCACGATGAAATAAAATGAGTATGATTGAGTAGTGGTTGCTACTGACTTCCAAGGTCTTTGAATGTATTCTTCTCAAGCTTCTATGATCCTTGATTGGTATTTACTTGTCAATCCAACATGGTGATAAAAAGGAGCAACAGTTCTTTAGCTTTGACATATTTGTTGTCTATGCCTACTTGGTGTTTCCCATATCTAATGCTTTGATATTTACTACTATTTTCTTTCCATTTCCTTGTTATGTCATCATCCATCCCTCATGTTATTCATCATTTTATCTGTGAGAGCACTAATCTGTCTGTTGAATGTGCGAGGTACTCTGAGAAAAGTTTTCCATTAATTGAATTGAGGCTGCAGTGTTCCACTTTATTTGTGGAACACAATTGGATATGCTTGCAACTCTTGTGCTTGGCATATTTGATAGTCTTTGCAGGATATATATGTGATTATGATTGTTGTACATCACTTGAGGGATATGTTCATATTTGAAAGCCTCCGTGCTTACACTTTAATGGCGTAATTTCTGACTTGATTTATCTACTGATGCTAGCTTGCTTGAAGTTCTCTGGGTTTCTTTTTCTTCTTGCTCAATTACTTATGATAGTTATCCGTTTGGTATTACACTATTTCCCTTTTTACTGTTTCCGTTCTTTATTGCTTTCTATTGCATGATGGGACCTTTGTTGCTGATATATGTCAGGAGGCCCTCTGATTTCTTTAAAGACCTATAACAAGCATTACGCACTTTGTTTGTTATATGTGTTATGTTTGTGTTTGCTTCCTTAATTGTTGATTGATGAGTCACTCAATTTAGAAATTGAGATCACGACTACGCTCTCAGTGCATGTTCCCTATAGGATTTTTATTGCCTTCCTTAATTGTTGATTGATGAGTCACTCAATTTAGAAATTGAGATCACGACTTCGCTCTCAGTGCATGTTCCCTATAGGATTTTTATTGCTCTCCTTAATTATTGATCGATGGGTCACTCAATTTAGAAATTGAGATCACGACTTCGCTCTCATTTCCTGTTCCCTATAGGATAGTTTTGTTAGACTTTCTTCGGTATACTAACCTAGATAGATCTCTAGGTTTTATCTCTTGAGCTTTCTGGTTTGTTTGCATAATTTCATCTTTGTGTGTGTATTTTGAGATGGCACACCCTCACCATGCTCCTATAGGATCGCTCGTGCAAGTTTAGTTCTCGAGCTAGACATTAGGATAGGTATCCTTGCATGCTAACTTAGGGTAGAAAATGATATCTTCCTATCTCTTAGCCAATGTTTCACCATCGCACATTCTTTTAGCCGGTGTTTTACCATCGCACGTGTTTGTTATCCTACTTTGATTTGAAATATCATTGTTAGGTGTAATGTTTCATCATCTTGTCTGATATTTTTCTATCATGCTGGAGTTTCATCGCCTTATCTGAGTTTGTGTTGCCATGCAATGTCTTGTCATCTCTTCTTGCTATTTTATCATCATTGTTGACATTTTTTTATTTTATTTGATGTTTTTCCATCTTGATTGTTTCTTTTATCTTCTTAACTAAAAAACACAAACCAAAAAAAATATATGAGCCGAACTACGGTTGCTCTGATTCCTTCAAAGGGATATGTAGGCACTGGGGTAGGGCCCAAGCAAGCACAACTTTTATTTACCCTACATTATTTTCTCTTTTCTTTTGCATGCATTCCCTCTTTGTATTTTCTTTTAGCTATTAAGTTTTAGATATAGATTTACACACCCATTAGATTAGACAACAAGAGTGGATACCATAGATTACTATGGGCGTGTGGGGTGCTAATACTTTCCCCTCGCGTACCAGACTCCCTTACCCGATCTCTCGGACGTCTGATCGTGATTTCAACTTTCTCAGGTTTTCTCAATGTTTACCTTTCCCTTCTTGCGGGATAAAAGACGTTCGGTGGTAACTTCATTGATTTTATATCAGATGACGGTTCGGCCGGTTGTTTCAGCTGGCGACTTCATTGGGGAAAACAAATAGACCAATTGTTGGTCTATCCCGGAGTCGATCCTAACTCTTGTTTGTTTTCTTTTTGGGTGTTTATTTTACGGCTTTGCATATTTATCTATTTGTATTGCATCCTATATGTGATTTATTTTCTGCATACTAGATTTGGCTGGACTGTTTGGATTCTGGTTTTCTTGGTGGGTGGGTTATTCCATGAGGTAAAAGGCTCCATGCCTAGGCTATGAGTGAATTCCATAGGAACTAGGAATAGAGTGGCCATGGCGGCTATGAGGCGTGTGTCTTGTAGATCCGACCATGAGACCCATGATTTCAGAGGAAGTTCAGATAGGTGTTATCGTATGAGAATACCAACAGATGAGCTCTTGTACTCTGATTTGGCCTTTGACCTTACCACGACCTAGTTTTCACCTGTGAGTGGGGCGGGAAAACTTTTCTTACAGGTACAGGTATTGTTGGTGACTTTGTGTTTTGATGGTATCTCGGGTTCCCCTGGTAGTTCTGAAGCTATGAGATCTTGAGTTGTGTGATTCTATATAATGGTCTAGCCATTATCCAGTGTGGAAACTTTGATCCTGACATGTCACGTCATAGCATATTTATTCTTAAAAAAAATGATGTATAAAAAATAACTAGCATATGCATGTCATTTTCCAAAGACATTCAAGAGTTTTCTTTCCATCAGAAATGGCCGACTTCCCGTCAGATGAGTTTGAGTCAGTTGCTGCCAAAGAACCCACCAGGCATACATTCGCTTATCAGATTCTGATTATTGATGTGTCCAAGCTGAAAAGGTTGAGTTCTTATCTGAAGGGCGGTATTCTGAAAATTTTCAACAAAGATTATGGCAATTTGTTATTGATCCTAGATATTTCAATTGACCCAATGGCTTTGATCACTCTCTTCATGTTCTATGACAAAGAATTGCGGTGTTTTATTTTCCAAGATTACCAACTGGTTCCCACGCTAGAAGATACTCATATATTCTTAATATCAAGTTGTCCAATGAAGTTCCTTTTACCCAAGTTCCAGAGAAGTTAAAGTTCGAAGTTATTGCTGAAACCCTTCATTTGAGTTGGAAAGAGGTGAAGGACAATTGAAAATCAAGTAAAGATGCTACGGGGTTTTATTTGGATTTCTTAGTGAAGAAAGCTGAAGACTAGGAAAAGAAAGGGAATTGGGGTGACTTTAGCCTTTTGTTTGCTCTCATGATATATGGTATCATTCTCTTTCCTCACAAAAGAAACTTTGTGGATTTGGAGGCTATTTGTGTTTTTAGAAATAAGAACCCGGTACCGACTGTGATCAGTGGGAACGAGAACTGATTGTTTTTGGAATGCTGGTTCGCGTTTGCGTTTGTTTTCGCAAAATGTCGCGGTAAGCAAGAGTCTCCACCGTCTTTTATTTTATCCAACAAGGAAAGGACAAAAGCACAGAAAAATTCCTTTTCGAGATTGTTTCTCGGGTTCAGGAGGTAGATTATAGAAAGGGAAGGTGTTAGCACCCTTTCTATCCGTGGTTATCCACGGGCTCTTAGGTATTTGCTCACTATGTTTTCAAAAGTTTGCTTTTCTTTGTGATTGTAGGTTTTGAAAAGAGTTTGTTGTTTTGAAAAGAGTGTAAGTGCGAAAAGTTTTGTTTTGTTTAAGAGAGAGCAAGTACTTAAGAACATCTACCTACTCAAAAAGGAATTAAATTGTGCAACTGTCCTTTAGACAGTGCTATCCCACTATTGAGGAGTAGGTAGCACTGTCGTTGGAGTTTTTCAGGTCAATTCGATTTTAGGGACGTGTGGTCACTAAAGCAACATTAGGACGCTTTTAGTGGTAATCCTAATGTCTTAGATCATTTTTATCGAGGCAACCATTTCGAGGCAACTTATGATCTTGGGACAAAAGGAAGACCTCTAAAACATCCTATACTTAATGACCACGCTAGAGGCAACCAAATGAGGTGTACCCTAGGAGTGGCATGTGCAAGTGTGTCAATTTTCAGTTATATTATCTTTGCATGTCATGGCGAGCTACTGTTGATTTTAAGCTAGGAGTTTAATCTTGTCATGCATAGCCTAGTTAGCATACATCTAAACAGTTAATATATGTACATGAATTTAAAGTGCGGAAATTGTAAATCCTACGCTATTACAAGGCTTCGGGGAGGGGGATTATTTACATGTCCAAAAATTGGGGAAATAAAAGCAGTAAAGAAAAAGGTCTTAGTTTAAGCTATTACATCCCAGTAAGCAGTTACAATAAAATAAACGTGCGTGAATCTAAAAAATCCTAAGAATAAGAACTTTTTTTTGTTGTTTTGTTTTATTTTGAGAAAATGATCTAAATCTACTTAATTTTAGTTTTGGAAAAATGTTAAAATAATTAATAGATTAATTAAAAAAAGTTAATTTAATAGAAAAAACTAGCCTAATGTTTTTGTGTTTTTTGATTTTATTTTAATGTTAATTAAAAAAGATAAAAAGATGTCAACGAGAACAAAAAATAAAATACAAGGGGGGATCCTTCGATCCAGGGAAAAAGGGAGTTTCGACCTAGGGAGGGAATGGAAGCTTCGATCCAGACAGGGTCATGACTCTTTCGATTGGGCAAGGAAGTGGGCATGAACAGCCTTTGATCCAGGGAATCAGATGCCTCCTTCGATCCAGCATGCTAATGGGTTCGTTCCAGAGAAGGTGTCTCCTTCGATCTGGAATGTTATACCTACAAAAGTATGTTAGCGAAATAAAATGCAGGGCATGGGTATCAAACCCCAGGCCCTTCGATCCTGCACTTGTTGGGTCTCTTCAGGCTAAATCTGCAGCAAATGTTAGCAAACGAAGAACATGACCTGGGTGCCAAACCCAGGCCTCTTGATCTTGTCTAGGATAGAAAATCGAAGGTAACAACCGGTATGGATGTATTATGCAAATATGAGGTTGGATAGTTTACCCTTTATTACCAGCAGATTGGACTTTTAATTTGGGCGCTTCCTGGATGTAGGCACCTTCGATTTGGGGCTTATGGGCGTGGAGGTGTTTGCTGAATGGTTGCTTTGGCCTGGATTACTTATGAAAATGCTGATGACTTTTGGCAGCGTAACTCTAAGGTTTTTCTGTTTCTTTTCTCTATTTTTTCTATATATTTTCGTGTGTTGTTCCTTGTATAATTTTCGTGTGTCTTTGTATAATTTTCGTGTCCTGTTTTGCAACACTTGTGATCTCTTTATATAGAGGGGGTGGAGGGGACAGGAAAACAAAGGTTTAAATGACCTTGATTGTGTGTTTGACAGCCATGAATAAGAATCTGTAACGTTGGCTAAACACATGGGATCTTGTCCCTTTTTGAATTTTGAATGACATGTAACTGGCCTTCGAATGCTCCCTTTCGAATGGGTTGATGGCCTCCTTCGAATGCTTTTCGAAAGCTTCTTCGAATGGACCCTTTGAGTGCTTCTTCGAATGGACCTTTTGAATGCTTCTTCGAATGGACCTTTTTGGAATTCCAATCAAAGGACACTGTTATAATGCCAATCGAAGTACTTGTCCATAACGCCAATCTAAAGGCTCCTTCAGAATACCAATCGAAGGGTCTTTCAGAATGCCAATCGAAAGCCTTGACATGATGCCAATCGAAATGCTTGTCCATAATGCCAATCGAAAGGTTCCTTCAGAACACCAATCGAAGGGTCTTTCAGAATGCCAATCAAGATGCCTTGACATAATTCCAATCGAAATGCTTGTCCATGCCAATCGAAATGCTCCTTCAGAATACCAATCGAAGGATCTTTCAGAGTTCCAATCGAAATGCTCCTTCAGAATGCCAATCGAAAGGTCTTTCAGAATGCCAATCGAAGTGAAAATCGAAGTGCTTGTCCATAATGCCAATTGAAGTGTCCCTTCAAAGTACCAATCGAAGGGCCTTTCAGAATGCCAATCGAAGGCCTTGACATAATTCCAATCGAAGTTCTCATCCATGCCAATCGAAGTTTCCCTTCAAAGTACCAATCGAAGGGCCTTTCAGAATGCCAATCGAAAGGTACTTAAAGCACCACTCAAAAATTTTCTTTTTCCTTGGGCAAGGGTTTGTGATCAACCATGCAGGGGGAAGACTTTGGGAAACATGAGAGGGCAAATTTTATGGTGCAACAGTTGCCCCTGTTCAATTTTCTTAAACCTGAGGATATAGATTCGCTTTCTAGCCTTTCGTGATCCGAAGGTGGAAGATAATTGAACACTAGAGTGCCCAGAAATTTGCACTCGCATGGTGTAGTATCAGCATTGTGATGTCAGGAATGGGCTTACAGATGCCATTTGGAGATTGTTGGTAGGAGGATGGGCTTATAGATGCCATCTGCAGGAGTGTTGATCGCATAAGAGATTCCTTAGCGAGAACTTGCATACCTGTTGTTTGTAGAAGATTCCACTGGGGAAGTCTAACTTTTGTTGAGATTTAGGAACTGACTCGTGCTCACCGGGAGTATACCGTTGAGGTTATAGAACTTGTCCTGTCTGGTTCCAAGTATTAATCGTTGACCTGAGAAAGAAAGATAGTTTTCCTGGCTTGTTACAAGTATTAACCTACAATCATTCGTCCACAGATATTTTTCCTGGCTTGCTACAGGTATCAAACTGGGACTTGAAAAGGTTGGTCGAGGAGATATTTGTCCTGGCTGGTTTCAGGTATTGATCTCTGACCTGAGAAAGAAAGGTCTTCCTGGCTTGTTACAGGTATTCATCTTCAATCTCTTCATGTAGATAATTTTCCTGGCTTGTTACAGGTATCAATCTACAGTCAGTTGTCCACAGATATTTCCCTGGCTTGCTACAGGTATTAATCTGGAACTTGAAAAGGTTGGTCGAGGATATATTTGTCCTGGCTGGTTTCAGGTATTGATCTCTGACCTGAGAAAGAAAGTCTTCCTGGCTTGTTACAGGTATTTATCTTCAATCTCTTCATGTAGATAATTTTCTTGGCTTGTTACAGGTATTAATCTACAATCAGTCGTCCACAGATATTTTCCTGGCTTGCTACAGGTATTGATCTGGAACTTGAAAAGGTTGGTCGAGGAGATAGCTGTCCTGGCTGGTTTCAGGTATTGATCTCTGACCTGAGAAAGAAAGGTCTTCCTGGCTTGTTACAGGTGTTAATCTTCAATCTCTTCATGTAGATAATTTTCCTGGCTTGTTACAGGTATAAATCTACAGCCAGTCGTCCACAGATATTTTCCTGGCTTGCTACAGGTATTGATCTGGAACTTGAAAAGGTTGGTCGAGGAGATAGTTGTCCTGGCTGGTTTCAGGTATTGATATCTGACTTGAGAAAGAAAGGTCTTCCTGGCTTGTTACAGGTGTTAATCTTCAATCTCTTCATGTAGATAATTTTCCTGGCTTGTTATAGGTATCAATCTATAATCAGTCGTCCACAGATATTTTCCTGGATTGCTACAGGTATTCAACTGGGACTTGAAAAGGTTGATGGGTTGTCTCTTCTGACGGGGTGTCTCCTTTGACGAGTTGTCTTTATTGACAGATTTGGCCACAGAAAAATCTTTAGGAATCGATTTAACTGATTTTGTCTCCATTGACATGCTTCACCTCAGAAAAATCTTTAGGAGTCGATTTAACTGACTTTGTATCCATTGACTGGCTTCGCCTCAGAAAAATCTTTAGGAATCGATTTAACTGACTTTGTCTGCATTGACTGGCTTCGCCTCAGAAAAATCTTTAGGAATCGATTTAACTGATTTTTGTCTCCATTGACTGGCTTCGCCTCAGAAAAATATTTAGGAATCGATTTTACTGATTTTTGTATCCATTGACTGGCTTTGCCTCAGAAAAATCTTTAGGAATCGATTTAACTTACTTTGTCTCCATTGACTGGCTTCGCCTCATAAAAATATTTAGGAATCGATTTAACTGATTTTTGTCTCCATTGACTGGCTTCGCCTCAGAAAAATCTTTAGGAATCGATTTAACTGATTTTTGTCTCCATTGACTGGCTTCGCCTCAGAAAAATCTTTAGGAATCGATTTAACTGGACCAGAGAAGGCCTTTGACTGGATCGGTATCAGAAAAATCTTTAGGAATCAATTTAACTGGACCAGACAAGGTCTTGGAATATCTTCAACTGGATCGGCATCAGGAAAATCTTTAGGAATCGATTTAACTGGACCAGAGAAGGTATTGGAATATCTTCAACTGGATCGACATCAATAAAATCTTTAGGAATCGATTTAACTGGACCAGAGGAGGTATTGGAATATCTTCAACTGGATCGGCATCAGAAAAATCTTTAGGAATCGATTTAACTGGACCAGAGAAGGCTTTTGATATGGCTGAGAATTTAACTGTGTTCTTCCTGAAAGGTGAAGGTCAGTCATATGCAATGCATGATATGGATTAAGCAATGATGTTCTCAACAAAAATGAGATTGTGTGGTATGATGCGTTTATGAATGTATCATGATGTATGGAAATGTAATGTTTTAGCTGGGGAAAATAAATCCCGGATAACTTGCTGGAGAATAGAGTTGAATTCTTCGGTTCCGTTGGGGATGACGAACGAAGATGATTGCAAGAATAAACCTGCAGGAGAGGATAACTCCGTTGGGGAATTACTCTGTGGGGGAGAGATGTTCTGCTGATGATTTTAACGATAACTCCGCTGGGGATTCCATTGATAAGCTCTGTTGGGGGTTTCAATGATGAACTCCGCTGGGGATGGATTACCGTTGCTGGCGATATTGAATCTGTTGAGGATAGAAGTCCTGCTTGGGGAAAGAAAGAACTTCGCTGGGGATGATCTTCCAGTTGCAACTTGCTGAGGATGACCCAGTTAGACTCTTGTGAGGAGGACCTTCTGAATTTGGCTGGGGAGATACATTTGTATTCTGCAGGGGATAGGCTTCCAGAGTCTATTGGGTAAGATGATTCAACTCTGGCGGGGAAGCCTTTTTTAGACTGCGCTGGGGAAATGACTCCATTGGGGATATCTTGTATTCCTCCGGGAAATGTTCTTATACTCTGTTGAGGAATATTAAGACTGTCGGGGATGCTCTTACGCTTGCTGGAGAATGTCTTTATACTCTGCTGGGGAATATTAAGACCTTCTGGGGATACCTGACCTTTTTAGGGCTGATGGTAGACCAACTCTGCTTGGGGAGAGTATCGTTGATTCATCACTGGTTGCAAGTCTCAGTGGGGAGAGCTACCATTACTGTCTTACTCTGCGGGGAGTGAAGGTATCTTATCCATATTCTTCAACTGAATCTACCTTGTACCTGGTGGACAGAGCAACTGTACAGTTTGCATAATTCTTATTGCCCCTGTTTTTGCGGGAGAAGGTGCCTGTGGAGGCCCTGTGGATCGAGTATTATCCTCACCTATGAGGTGCTTGGTCTCCTTTGATTGAAACGACAAGTCTTCTTCTGGTAGGTAAGTGACGAGATGACGGGACATAGTCGTACGCTTTGATCCCTAATTTTTGCCTGGACCGCCCTTTCGGGTTTTCAGTCCATCGGGATACCCTTTTTTGCCCAAGCCGCCTTTTCAGGTTTTCGACTTGCCGGGTGTACCAATTTTTTTCATTTTCATCCCTTATTTTTGCCCGAACCCTTTTGGTTTTCCGGGAAGCCCTTATTTTTTCCTAGGCCTGCCAACCTAGCGGGTCTTTGTTCATGCGCAGTATTTTTTGACTATGTCCATGCTCTCAGAGTGTAGGGAGGTGCCACTGTTGGTAGTGTTGTGTTACCATGCTACCAGAAGATCTTCGTTTGATCATACAAGATTCGTTGCTAGAATTCATGTCCAATTCCCTAAGTGATTCAGATGGAGATCTGCCCCTGGCTATTTGGCGTCTTTGAGAGACTCCTTGAATCTTGACTTGACTGCCCCAGATGATGGAAAATGATCATGTCTGCCCCTTGGCTGGAAGTGTTTCTTCCACTTGAGATGACCCTTTTTAGTGAAAAGGTTTTTTGTTCACTAGATATTCATCGTGCGAATTTCTCTGCTGCTTGAACAAATAGTCATATGAAAACAATGTTATTTTAAGAATGCAAAGCTTATGTCTGTCTGTTGAAATTTTTGAAAATTCAATTTTCGATAAAACAAGCGAATTTTTGTAAAATGTGATGTCAACTCAGGATTTTACAGCGAGCCTTACAGGAGTCAGGATACCTTTTGTAACAGTATGCTTTCGAACTAACCCATGCTTCAGTTAGGACTTTTGAAGGGTTGTAACGTGGCTTGGTTCACGGTTTAAGAAACAAAGGATAAAGGTTCAAAGTATATTTGTACCCACCCGCTCTTCGTGATGTTCTTCAATCCTGAACTCAGTTAATTGTGCGTCGAACTCTATTCGAATTTGGAATGACATTTTGGTGATGTTTCACACAACTTGGATTTTTGAAGGCAGACATCTTTGCAACATTTTTCATGTTGTCGAGGATTTGTAATGACCTCGTTCTTTTGATTTATTATCCCTAACTTTTGCCTGACTGTTTCTGTTTTCGAGATTACAGTCAGCGGGATGCCCCAGCTTTCTTAAGCCTCCTTTATAGGTTTTGGCTCAGTGGGCTTTTCTCTTTTGAGAGATTGACTGCCTATGAGATAAGGAACCACCACTGTCCTTTGATTCCAGAGGAATGCTTTTGATGTCGTTCGTTGTATTATGAACTGAGAGTTTTGCGACTTCAATGCGCACCTTTTGAATTAACTGAGAGACTACCCTGCCTCAGGTTTAAATTAAAGGTTTCAATTTGTGTTTAAAACAGAAAACTCCTACTTCTTTGGCTCGAAGGGGTTAACTAGGGATTATCTTCCTTATAACTCCAGTATTTAGGATTTGAAAGAAACGCCTGTACATCGTCAGCAAGGTTTGTCCAGAAGCATACTGTATGAGATTATGGCATTGTTTCGTCATCCTCCCTCTAAAGGCTTGTAACTTTTAGCAAGAGTTGAATGTCATAAGGAGAGTAAAAAGCATAGTTTAAATGTAATGAAAGGATGAATTCAAGACAAACATATGCAATGCATTAATGAAACAGAGTTTGACATTAATAGATAATTATTTGAATAACAAAAGAAATTACAATTTGAAAATTCAAATGAACAAAAGGCCCTCTCTTGCCAGAACTTGTCACTTCAAATGGTGAGCCTTGGAGGGATGGTAGAAGAACTCAGCCTGACCATCTTGTGTGAATTCCAATGCCCCTTCATCAATCAGGTTTTGAATTTTGTACTTCAACTTCCAACAGTCGTCAGTGTCATGCCCCGGGCTGTTGGAGTGATATGCACACCTTGCATCAGGATTGTAGTTGGGTGAAAAAGTCTTAGGATTCGGATGAGGTCCTACTAACATCACCAGATTCAATCTCAATAGGTGTTACAAAGCTTGGGACAGTGACATGTTGAGCTTGGTAAACGGCCTCTGATTAACCCGTTGTTTATGGCAAGGTTGTTGTTGGACCCTTGAGGTAGTAGCAACTTGGAGAGGTCTATTCTTTACCATACCAAACTCTTGCCTTCTTGGAGGCTGATTAATGATTTGATCCCCAACCTTGACTGCTTGCTTCATACTGTTGTATCTGTCTTGATGAAGCTGGCTGATAATGGTTCTCAGCTCTTCTTGTTCCCGAGCTAAGCCTTGGATAAGAGCCATCTGCCCCAACATCTGGGTTCTCATTGCATCTACCTCAGCTTGCAGATGTTTCAGCCGTTCGTCCTTATTGTCTTCAGGACTTTTCTTGACCAAATTCCCCATGAGGAGTGTTCTCAACTCTTCCTGCCCCTTGGATAGGTTTAGGAAGAATTCCCTGAACTGAGTCTCTTGAGTATGAAGATTTTGGTTGTCTTGTTGGAGAGCCATTGCTGAAATAAACAACGAGAACATGAGAGACCTGTACTGGGAGACCTGTTATGCAATGATATGTATGATATATGTATGCAATGTTTCCAAGTATCTCGCGGGGTAAACAAGAAGCTGTTAGAATCTGAATCTGGTAGCTTGATTGAAGGAACTTCATGTTGCTGAGAGTCCTTCTTCAAGAGTCAAGCTCACCATATCAAGTGGGTCGTAGCCCCTGACTCAAGTTATCGTGCTTTGATTTCTAGACAACCTTGGCTAGAGGAAAATAAATCCCCTTTGCCCCTTGCTAGCCATTTGATTTACCATAACCTGCATCACAGACCCTTGAGATCCTTGAAATGGTTAAAGAAATGTTAAGGCATGATGTTATGATGTGTATGCTATGCGTTTAAGCAAAAGTATGAGGTGATGTAAGTAAGCCCTGTAATAAGTCCAAATTATTGGATAAGGACTGTAAACAAAACCTACAAGGAACTCATGCTGTCAGATAACAAGTATGTGTAAGTAGTTCACGTTTGAAGGCACACAAGTCACACATATGGCCTTAAGTTTAGGCTGGCATGGAGTTTCATAGGTAAGTACCCTCTTGAGTTTAGTTGGCTCAAAACCTGTCCTATAAATAGTAACCGGGTTCTAAGGAGCTCAATATCATTGGATTGTTTTCTATGTTCATCGTTTTGGTTTAGCCACTGAACTAGCGACCAAAATATTCCAAGAAAACAATCCTCAATGAGTGTAGTATCGAGTATCTACCAACTTCGGACTGCACCAAAGTCGGTCATCTCACTACCCCTAAAAAAGGCCAAGATGGTTAAGTAAGGTTCTAGGTCATTAGTGCTTAGTGACATCACTCAGCGGCCTCATATTCTCTTTGATTGACTCAAAGGCTACCGGTACTCACAAATATGTCGCACTAATATAGCTATTACTTCAACCGTGGCGGTATACCCCACACAGTTTCCACAACGTATTGCTATCTATGAATGTTTCCCAAATCCGGGTGGAGGATTTATAGAACTCTGATACAAGCCCACAAAATTAAAAGCATACAAAGCAATACAAATGAAAACACAATTGATCTATTCCAAAGGTACACCTCACTTATCTATATCCCCAGCAGAGTCGCCAGTTCTATGATCGGTGGGAACGAGAACTGACTGGTTTTGGAATGCTGGTTCGCGTTTGCGTTTATTTTCGCAAAATTTCGCGGTAAGCAAGAGTCGCCACCATCTTTTATTTTATCCAACAAGGAAAGGACAAAAGCATAGAAAAATTCCTTTTCGAGATTGTTTCTCGGGTTCGGGAGGTAGATTATAGAAAGGGAAGGTGTTAGCACCCTTTCTATCCGTGGTTATCCACGGGCTCTTAGGTACTTGCTCACTATGTTTTCAAAAGTTTGCTTTTCTTTGTGATTGTGGGTTTTGAAAAGAGTTTGTTGTTTTGAAAAGAGTGTAAGTGCGAAAAGTTTTGTTTTGTTTAAGAGAGAGCAAGTACTTAAGAACATCTACCTACTCAAAAAGGAATTAAATTGTGAAACTGTCCTTTAGACAGTGCTATCCCACTATTGAGGAGTAGGTAGCACCGTCGTTGGAGTTTTTCGGGTCAATTCGATTTTAGGGACGTGTGGTCACTAAAGCAACGTTAGGACGCTTTTAGTGGTAATCCTAATGTCTTAGATCATTTTTATCGAGGCAACCATTTCGAGGCAACTTATGATTTTGGGACAAAAGGACGACCTCTAAAACATCCTATACTTAATGACCACGCTCGAGGAAACCAAATGAGGTGTACCCTAGGAGTGGCATGTGCAAGTGTGTCAATTTTCAGTTATATTATCTTTGCATGTCATGGCGAGCTACTGTTGATTTTAAGCTAGGAGTTTAATCTTGTCATGCATAGCCTAGTTAGCATACATCTAAACAGTTAATATATGTACATGAATTTAAAGTGCGGAAATTGTAAATCCTACGCTATTACAAGGCTTCGGGGAGGGGGATTATTTACATGTCCAAAAATTGGGGAAATAAAAGCAGTAAAGAAAAAGGTCTTAGTTTAAGCTATTACATCCCAGTAAGCAGTTACAATAAAATAAACGCGCGTGAATCTAAAAAATCCTAAGAATAAGAACTCTTTTTTGTTGTTTTGTTTTATTTTGAGAAAATGATCTAAATCTACTTAATTTTAGTTTTGGAAAAATGTTAAAATAACTAATAGATTAATTAACAAAAGTTAATTTAATAGAAAAAACTAGCCTAATGTTTTTGTGTTTTTTGATTTTATTTTAATGTTAATTAAAAAAGATAAAAAGATGTCAATGAGAACAAAAAATAAAATACAAGGGGGGATCCTTCGATCCAGGGAAAAAGGGAGTTTCGACCCAGGGAGGGAATGGAAGCTTCGATCCAGACAGGGTCATGACTCTTTCGATTGGGCAAGGAAGTGGGCATGAACAGCCTTCGATCTAGGGAATCAGATGCCTCCTTCGATCCAGCATGCTAATGGGTTCGTTCCAGAGAAGGTGTCTCCTTCGATCTGGAATGTTATACCTGCAAAAGTATGTTAGCGAAATAAAATGCAGGGCCTGGGTATCGAACCCCAGGCCCTTCAATCCTGCACTTGTTGGGTCTCTTCAGGCTAAATCTGCAGCAAATGTTAGCAAACGAAGAACATGACCTGGGTGCCAAACCCAGGCCTCTTGATCCTGTCTAGGATAGAAAATAGAAGGTAACAACCGGTATGGATGTATTATGCAAATATGAGGTTGGATAGTTTACCCTTTATTACCAGCAGATTGGACTTTTAATTTGGGCACTTCCTGGATGTAGGCACCTTCGATTTGGGGCTTATTGGCGTGGAGGTGTTTGTTGAATGGTTGCTTTGGCCTGGATTACTTATGAAAATGCTGATGACTTTTGGCAGCGTAACTCTAAGGTTTTTCTGTTTCTTTTCTCTATTTTTTCTGTATATTTTCGTGTGTTGTTCCTTGTATAATTTTCGTGTGTCTTTGTATAATTTTCGTGTCCTCTTTTGCAACACTTGTGATCTCTTTATATAGAGGGGGTGGAGGGGATAAGAAGACAAAGGTTTAAATGACCTTGATTATGTGTTTGACAGCCATGAATGAGAATCTGTAACGTTGGCTAAACACATTGGATCTTGTCCCTTTTTGAATTTTGAATGACATGTAACTGGCCTTCGAATGCTCCCTTTCGAATGGGTTGATGGCCTCCTTCGAATGCTTTTTGAAAGCTTCTTCGAATGGACCCTTTGAATGCTTCTTCGAATGGACCTTTTGAATGCTTCTTCGAATGGACCTTTTTGGAATTCCAATCAAAGGACACTGTTATAATGCCAATCGAAGTACTTGTCCATAACGCCAATCGAAAGGCTCCTCCAGAATACCAATCGAAGGGTCTTTCAAAATGCCAATCGAAAGCCTTGACATGATGCCAATCGAAATGCTTGTCCATAATGCCAATCGAAAGGTTCCTTCAGAACACCAATCGAAGGGTCTTTCAGAATGCCAATCGAGATGCCTTGACATAATGCCAATCGAAATGCTTGTCCATGCCAATCGAAATGCTCCTTCAGAATACCAATCGAAGGATCTTTCAGAGTGCCAATCGAAATGCTCCTTCAGAATGCCAACCGAAAGGTCTTTCAGAATGCCAATCGAAGTGCAAATCGAAGTGCTTGTCCATAATTCCAATTGAAGTGTCCCTTCAAAGTACCAATCGAAGGGCCTTTCAGAATGCCAATCGAAGGCCTTGACATAATGCCAATCGAAGTGCTCATCCATGCCAATCGAAGTGTCCCTTCAAAGTACCAATCGAATGGCCTTTCAGAATGCCAATCGAAAGGTACTTAAAGCACCACTCAAACATTTTCTTTTTCCTTAGGCAAGGGTTTGTGATCAACCATGCAGGGGGAAGACTTTGGGAAACATGAGAGGGCAAATTTTGGGGTGCAACACCGACGCTTTTGGCAGATACTCTTTACACTATTCATTTCAGACATGGAAAGGGAGGTAATGTTAGCTTGTGTCACTTAATGTTGTATCAGTGGTTTAAGTTGCACTTACCAATAAGTGGACCTTTCATGGACACAAATCATTCTCTCCAATGGTCTTCGAGGCTTGTCAACCTCACTTCATTCCATATCTAGTGGAATTATGTCATGGGAGAGGTACGAAGTATCATCACTCCGGTGGAATTATGCCATGGGAGAGGTACGAAGTATCATCACTAGCTGCAGAGATTTCCCTAATGTCCCCCTCATGGGAACGAAGGGGTGTATCAACTATAACCCTGTGCTCGCTTACCGCCAGTTGGGATATGCAATGGATGGACCTCCAAAAGACAAAGAAGTGTTTGAGTCAGTGTACTTTGTTAGAGGAAGTGATCCTGAGATGTTAAAAAAAATGACAAGTGCTTGGAAGGGAGTTCACAAGAAGGATATAACTACTTTGAGCAAGAAGATTCCTATTGCTAGGGTTCCTTATATGGAATGGATTAAGGACAGGGTTAAGATTCTACGGTTTCCATTTGCAAGATCAACTTCTTTATGTGAGCAACCTCCTTTTGTTTTGAATGACACCGTGCCTACCGATATTTTCACCCAAGTTCATGTCGAGAACATTAGACTTCGTGGAAAAGACCATGAGACGGGGATGAAATTCTATTGGGTAGATCAAGAGAGGGCTGACTTAGCTTGCAAACTCAAAGAAGCCCAAGGAGAAACTTCTGACGTAACTGGGTTTAGAAAGAGGTCTCATGTTGAAATGGAAGAAGAGTTGAATAGGAAGCAGCGAGAGTACCGGAAACTTCGGGCCTCTGAAAGTAGCTACAAGAAGAAGATTCAGAACCTGGAAAGACAACTCAAATACAAAGATGCTCAGATTGAGAGGGAGGTAGCCCAGAGAAGTGTCGTGGAGGATCAGTTCCAAGAAAGAAAAGTGCTTGAATCACAACTTTTGAAGGAAAAATTCAGGCTTGAAGAGTATTGTCAGCACCTTGAAGCATGCCTTGTCCTAAAGATTTAGTCGCACTATTTACCTTTGATGTTTCGGTCACCCCTGGGATTGTTGGAGGGGACCATTTGTTTATCTTTTGTACTTAGTTTTTTGTTATGTCTATTTTGAAATGTGTGTTTTGTCACACTCTTAGTTGTATGAGATCACCTGACATCATCTTTGGCTTATGAATGAATAAAGTATTTATTTTGTTAATTTTCCGTTTTCTTTAATTGTACAGTTGTGATTACATCTGGTGGCACGCCACGGTTGATGGTTAAAAGGACTCTTGAATACCTGAAAATGAAAAACATATATTGCATATCATACATCTCATAACATGACAGGTTATCTCAAGACGGTTTTCTTATTACTCTTCATTTCTTATTCAGAATTCAAGATGACTACTCATCGGTATTCTACCATAAACAATTTGCCAAGACAGATGGAGCAAGTCCAAGATGAACTCGCTAAAATGAGAGCCCAGGTGGCTACTCAAATGACCCAGTTCATGGAGGTCATCACCAATGTGAATCTCCGACAGGAGGAATTGGCTGTCATTGTCAACAATCAACGTTGCTATCCAGTGGATGGTAGGAATTAAGGGCTTTACAACGACATTTCTGTGGGACTGGGGGATGTGCACGATCAGCCCATTGGGAATTTTCACGGGCCACCGGGCAACCCTTTTGTGCACAACATAGGGCAGTTTCCCCCGTCTCCAGGACCTCGTCTTATGAGGAATAGAAGAGATAATCAGGGCGGCGTAAGAAACTATCAGGAGCAGGATTATGATTGTGATCAGGATGAAGATCAACTTTTTGTTCGTCATTCTGAGCCGGAGGTTCAGGTCGAGGATAGGAGGTATCCGTTGTTGGAAGAACGTTTGAAGGCTGTGGAAGGGCAAGGAGTCCTTGGTATGGATGCTAATGATCTTGGGCTAGTATTTGTGATGAAAGTTCCTCCAAAGTTCAAACCACCTGCATTTGAAAAGTACAATGGTTTGTCATGTCCCGTTACTAATGCAACTGCTTATTTCCAAAAGATGTCGGTGCATACCGAGGATCAGGGGCTTTTGATTCATTTCTTCCAAGATAGCCTATCCGGGGCATCCCTAGAGTGGCATATGAAGTTGGAGAAAACCCATATTCGTTGCTGGAACGATCTTTCTCGGGATTTTGTCAAACATTATCAGTATAATGTGGATATGGAACCTAATCGCACTCAGTAACATAATTTATCACAGGGACCAAAAGAATCTTTCAAGGTATACGCTCAGAAGTGGCGTGAGCTAGCTGCGAGGGTTCAACCTCCGCTAATGGAGCGAGAACTCATCGATATGTTTATGAGTACCTTGCAAGGGCCGTTTTACGAGCACTTAATAGGGAGTGCTTCAACCGGATTTACAGAGTTGGTTATGGCTGGTGAAAGAATTGAGGTGGGTTTGAAATTGGGAAAAACTCATATTGGAGGCTCTAGTGGCTCGTCAGGGGGTGGTAAGAAACCATTCAATACTTACCCTAAGAAAAGGGAAGGCGACACAAGTGCGGTTTATTCTCATGGAGGAAGAAGAGAAGATCGTCAACACCAACAAATCAATGTTGTTTCTATTCCTGTTAATGCTCCTCCACTGCAGAGACAGAATCTGGCACCTCAACAAAAAATATAGCAAGATGTTCCCCGTCAGTATAATAATCAACAATAGAGACAACTGAGAAAATTTGATCCCTTTCCAATATCTCTCACCGAAATACTCCACCATTTTCTCGATTTGAAATTGATCAGTTTGAGAATTATGTCGCATTCCACCAGAAGACTTCCTCATAACTATGATGCTAATGCAAAATGTGAATTCCATTCTGGAGGAGTTAGTCATTCTACCGATAATTGTTTTGCGTGAAAATGCAAAGTACAAGACTTGTTAGATGCCAAGGCAATTAAGTTTACTCCAGCGACTGCTCCTAATGTAGTCCAGAACCCAATGCCTAGATATGGAGGGGGTGTTGTTAATATGATTTGCAATAACAGAGAAATGTTGAATCTAGTTGTGAATGTGGAACAGGTGACTACTCTGTTATGGTATATTAAAAGGTATCTGCTTGACAATTCTATTTTCCCGGGTTGTGCTTCAGACTATGCCAAATGCAGAGAGCAACTGAAGGGTTGTGATGATTTGAAAGCTGGCATCAAATTCTTGATGGATGAGGGTTCCCTACAGTTCAATAGAAGACCAATCTGCCAAAAGGTTACCGAAGAATACGTTGATGTGATATCTATTCCTTACACCCATGCACGCATTCCTATTCCATCTAGGGCGCCTTCTTTAATGATTATGGTACCTGGTCCCATGCCATATACTAGTGAGAAGGCCATCCCATGGCATTATGGTGCTGATGTTTATTACCATGGGGTGAAGTACGAGGCAAATCCTGGTCCTTCCAAGAAAGAATATACTGAAGACAATGAAGGGGATGTCATAATTTCTCTGGTGTGAGTCGAGTAACTAGAAGCGGGAGAGTATTGGGTCCTTCCAATATACAAGATGTGGCAGATTCCTCTGCAAGAGAAAAAGTAAAACAACGGGTAACGATTGGAAATCTGATAGTTACACCAACCAATGTGGCTCAACCAACTCCAGTACCAGAAGCCTCTTCAGTTCCCGAGGAAGTTGAGGAGTTGATGCGAATTATCAGGAAGAGTGATTATAGCATAATTGACCAGTTAAGTCACACCCCTTCTAAGATGTCTATCTTGTCTTTGTTGATTTATTCAGAACCTCACAGAAATGATTTGATGAAGTTGTTGAAGAATGCATTCGTGCCGCACGAGATAACAATCAATCAGTTCGAGAATGTTTGTGCAAACATATCTGCTGGGAACGGTTTGGGCTTCACAGATTTTGATCTTCCTCCAGAAGGGTGAGATCATAACAAAGTGTTAAATATTTATTTAGAGTGCAGGGGCACTACTCTATCTCAATTTTTGGTGGATACAGGGTCGTCTTTGAATGTACTACCCAAGTCAGCATTAATGAAAATTGACTATTCCGGCTTGGAATTACGTCCTAGAGATTTGATGGTAAAAGCCTTTGATGGATCTCAAAGAGCAGTATTTAGGAAGGTGGAATTACCTATCAAGCTGGGTCTTCGCACCTTAAATGCTACTTTCTTTGTGATGGACATACAGCCAGCATATTGTTGTTTGTTGGGGCGGCCGTGGATTCACAAGGCAGGAGCAGTCACCTCTACTCTTCACCAAAAGCTAAAATATCCTACAGAGGGAAAAGTGATAACTGTATGCGGCAAGGAAGAGTATATCGTGAGTCATTTGACATCATTCCTCTATGTTGAAATCGAAGGTGAAATACACGAGACTCCATTTCAGGCATTTGAGACCGTTCATGCAATCAATTTTACGCCCCCGGAGCAGAAAAAGAAGCCGGAAACTGTTATATCTTCTCTCAAGGATGCTAGAGTGGTGGTAGAGAACAGAAAGCCTAAAGGTTGGGGTCGAGTGTTGGATGTTACCCCAAAATTCAACAAATTCGGTCTTGGTTAGATCCCGGGTCAGCAAAGTGCAAATGCCAGAGCTTCTGGTTTATCTACTTCTGTGTGATTCTCCCGTCCTAGTGCTACTCAAGAAGGATGCACCAATGCAATTTGTGACGATAGGGCTGATGGATACAATATTAAAGATTGGATTCTTCCAAGCATTCCAGGCCAAGCGCTGAACAATTGGACTTCAGTGGATGTTATCCAAGTTTCAAGCGCCGAGGAGTAATTTTTCTTGTTTACTTTTATTATCATATCATAATCCATACTCTCTGCCCAAGGTGTAGTGGATCATTTGTGTAGGGCCACCATGTTTATTTTCAAAAGTTCGTCATAAATAAAGGATGTTTTTGCATTCAAAAATCTTGTCCCATTCTTTTCTTTTTATTTTATTTTATTTTAAATGGCAATGTTCCCCTTTTCACACACCGTCACTAAAAAACCAAAATACCATTTATGCAGATGCACTGCCACCACGGATTATATTGATAACGGCTCTGCTATCGCGCACTATGACTTTGACAATCCAATTTATCAAACTGAAGAAGAGGCAAATGAGGATTCTGATCTTTCTGGGGAATTAGCAATATTGTTAAAATAAGAAGAGAAGGTTATCCAGCCGAATCAAGAGTCAATTATGGTGGTGGATATTGGCACAGAAGAGGTAAGAAGGGAGGTCAAGATAGGGGCAGATCTCAAAGAAGGTATAAAGGTCAGACTAATTGAGCTACTCCGTAAATATGCTGATATATTCGGTTGGTCCTATGAGGATATTCCAGGGTTGGATACATATATTGTGGTGCATCGACTAACACTCAAAGAAGAATGCTTTCCTGTCAAGCAAAAGCTCCAAAGAACTCATCCTGAGATGTCCAAGAAGAAGTTAAGAAATAGTTGGATGCGAATTTCTTAAAAGTCATTAATTATCCGCCTTGGATTGCAAATATTGTGCCTGTGTCTAAGAAAGATGGTAAAGTTAGAATGTACGTGGATTATAGATAATTGAACAGAGCCAACCCTAAGGATGATTTTCCTCTTCCTCATATTGATGTGTTGGTCGATAATACTGCTCACTCTAGAGTGTTTTCGTTCATGGACGGTTTTTCGGGTTACAATCAAATTAAAATGGCTCCGGAGGATATGGAGAAGACAACATTTATCACGCCTCGGGGAACCTTTTGCTATAAGATGATGTCGTTTGGTTTGAAAAATGTTGGGGAAACGTATCAACGTGCCATGATTACTCTATTTCATGATATGATTCACAAGGAAGTTGAGGTATATGTGGACGATATGATTGCTAAGTCTGACACGAAAGAGGAGCATCTGGTTCATCTGGAAAAATTGTTTGAAAGACTGTGGAAATTTCTATTGAGGCTGAATCCTAATAAATGCACCTTCGGGTGAGGTCCGACAAGTTGTTGGGATTTATTGTAAGTGAAAAAGGCATCGAGGTTGACCTAGCTAAAGTGAAGGCGATACAAGAAATGCCCGAACCAAGAACAGAAAAGGAAGTCAGTGGCTTCCTGGGGAGGCTAAACTACATTTCCCGGTTTATTTCTCATCTCACGGCCACATATGAACCTTTATTCAGATTGTTAAAGAAAAATCAGACGGTAAGGTGGAATGAAGATTGTCAGAAGGCATTTGACAAAATAAAGGAGTATTTATAGGAACCCCCGATACTTATGTCGCCGATGGAAGGAAAGCCATTAATAATGTATTTACTTGTGTTGAAAAACTATATGGATTGTGTCCTCGGTCAACATGACGATACAGGGAAGAAAGAACAAGCCATTTATTACTTGAGTAAGAAGTTTACAGAGTGTGAGTCAAGGTACTCATTGCTGGAAAAGACTTGTTATGCACTTGCTTAGGCTGCCAAACGCTTAAGATAATACATGTTAACTGACACCACCTACTTGATATCCAAAATGGATCCAATCAAGTACATTTTTTATAAGCCGACACTTACAGGCAAGGTAGCTCGTTGGCAGATGATACTCGCTGAATATGATATCCAGTACACTACTCCAAAGGCGATCAAAGGTAGTATATTGGCTGATCATCTTGCTCATCAGCCCATGGACGATTATGAACCAATGAAGTTTGACTTTCCATATGAGGAAATAGTGTACATTTGGGATTGTAATATACCAAGCCAAGACGAAGGACCCGAGCCAGGATCACGTTGGACGCTTGTGTTCGACGGTGCCTCCAACGCCATGGGCAACAACGTCGTAGCTGTTATTACTTCCCCTGAAGGATTCCACATTCCTTTCACAGCTCATATTTGCTTCGATTGTAATAACAATATGGCCGAATATGAAGCTTGCAGTTATGGCATTGAAGCAGCAATCGACCTGCGGATCAAATATTTGAAAGTTTACGGGGATTCCAATCTTGTTATCAACCAAATTAATAGAGATTAGGAGACTCGTCATCAGAACCTGATTCCATATCGCGAGCATGTTATGAGGTTGATTCCGTACTTCTAAGAGATCACATTCGAACACATTTCCAGAGAAGAGAACAATCTAGTTGATGCACTGGTAACTTTGTCTTCCATGTTCAAAGTTAAGTGAGATAACGAAGCACCTTCCATTACCATCAGAAGGTTGGATGAGCCATATTTTTGCTTTGAATCCAATTCGGAATCAGACATTAAACCTTGGTTTTATGATATCAAAAGATATCTTGAAACGAAATAATACCCTGAAGAGGCATCTGTCACAGATAAGAAGTTCTTGAGAATATTTTCGGCCAAGTTCTTTCTCAGTGGTGGTGTGTTGTATAAGAGGCATCATGATGGTTTACTTCTCAGATGCATTGACAAAAGAGAAGCAGCTAGAATCATTAAAGAGATACATGAGGGTGACTTCGGGACTCACTCCAGTGGACATACCATGGCCAAAAAGATTTTGCGAGCTAGTTATTATTGGTCCACCATGGAAATGGACTGTTATAATCATGCACGGATTTGCCACAAATGTCAAGTCTATGCTGATAAGGTACATGTGCCGCTCGTACCGCTGGATGTATTAACTTCCCCTTGGTCGTTCGTAATGTGGGGAATTGATATGATTGGAAATATTGAACCGACTGCATCCAACGAACACTATTTCATTCTGGTTTCCATCGATTATTTCACTAAGTGGGTCGAAGCCGCATCTTATGCCAATATCACCAAGCAGGTGGTAACTCAGATCATTAAGCACAATATTATCTGTCGTTACGGAGTTCTTGAAAAGATCATTACCGACAATGGGTCCAATTTGAATAACAAGATGATGAAGGACCTTTGTGAGTCTTTCAAAATCAAGCATCATAACTCTTCCTTGTACCGACCGAAGATGAACGGCACTGTTGAAGCGACCAATAAAAACATTAAGAAAATTGTACAAAAGATGGTGATAACCTATACAGATTGGCATGAGATGCTGCCTTTCGCTTTACATGGTTATCGTACCACTGTGCGTACTTCGACTGGGACAACCCCATTTTCTCTGGTTTACGGCATGAAAGTAGTGTTTCATGTAGAATTTGAAATTCCTTCTCTTAGGATCATGAAGGATGTTGAGCTTGATGAAAGTGAGTGGGTACAGAATCGGTTGGATCAGTTAGAACTCACTGATGAGAAGAGATTGACGGTTGTATGTCATGGTCAGGTATATCAGCAAAGGATGAGGAAAGCTTTTGACAAGAGAGTACGGCCTCAGTGTTACAAGCCAGGTGACCTTGTGCTCAAGAGGATAATTCTTCCCTAAAGGGATCCCAGAGGCAAATGGGCTACGACTTATGAAGGACCATTCGTGGTCAGAAAATTTTTCTCTGGTGGAGCGATGATGCTCGCAACCATGGATGGAGAATACTTCCCTCTTCCTATAAATGCTGACGTAGTTAAAAAATACTTTGCATAAAAAAAAAGAACCTCGCTAAGTTGAAAACCCGAAAGGGCAACTTAGGCAAAAAGAGGGTGTCCTGGTGAATCGAAAACCCGAAAGGGCGATTCAAGAAAAAGTTAGGGACTTAAAGAAAATGATTGCGCTCAGCATGATTTCCTTTGTTACTCTCTTTCGGTCACCTGGTAGAGGTTTAGAGCCAACCCAAGATGGTTGTGTCAAAAGTAGGAAGACGAAGGCGTTAAAGTCATAAGAGTTATAGCAGAGTCAGAACTTGATGGATATTCGTATTCACATTGCCATTTGTAAACACTTATTTGTTTTGATTTTGTATTTAGCTACTTCCAAATGTAAATGCCTTTTTCACAGGCTGATTTCTCAAAATGAATAAAAGATCCTCTCTTATATGTTCACATAAACTCCTTTTTACTGTTTTGTTTGCAAAAAGTCCAATATTTTGATAAACATGTGCACGGGAACATTGTTGGCCCTACATAAACATGATAATCTAAGTTATCGTTGCTTGAAATACAAATAATAAATTCAACTGTCATGTTATGCGAGGGGCATGTTAATTTTTCTTCTTGTTGGTACTCAGCTACTTTTCTTGTGGGTACTTTGCTAAGCCGTTTCATGACTCTGTACTTAGGGAAAAGGTTTATCTCTCTCTTTTGAATGCTCATTTCTTCGGAAAGACACAAGGAAAACCATTCGCAACTTCCCTTCATAATAAAGTGATCATGTGTCAGGATAGTGGCAAGTTTTTGGTACATTGACAAGTCCGGATAGAGATAATTCTCTTCCAGGGCGGCATTTTTTTCTCTTATGTACTTTCATGTGTATTTTGATTGACTTTTAACATTGTCTGCATGCAGGAACTTGTTTGTTTTTGAATTTCAACCCCGATGCGTTGAATATATTTGCCTTCACGTGCTTCTTTTGTTTTTTTTACTTAAACCGTTCATTATCATTCTTTAAATGATTTTCTGGCATTTTGATACCAACTGTGCTAACTCTTTTGCCTATTCAAAAGGTTGGAGGAAGGGAGATATCTCTGATTGTATGCTTTTGAGTAGAACCTTGTTGACAATGTACAAGCCTTGTTTAAATCCTAAAACACTGGAGATATAAGGGATATAGACCCTCGTTCACCCCTCCGAGCCTTTTAAGTAGGAGTTTCTTTTCTGTTCGAAAAAAAAAACCTTATTTTTAAACCTGGGACAGGGTTGATATTCAGATGATTTGATCGAGCATTCAAATTTCAGAAGGAGTGTCCCATTTAGGGATCACCACATTTTATCCCTCGCATTATGAGGTCGGGAAAATGACAAAACAACAATAGTTATTTCCCCAGTGCAAGAAAAAAAACACAACAAAAAAATCCTGAGGTCGAGATAGAATCGATACAACAAAGGTTATCCCTCGCCGACCAAGGAATGAGGCAGTCACTTTTCTTCCAAAAATTTCAAAGACTTAGGGTCACAAGACTTGTTCAAAAAGGAAAGTATGAATAAGAAATAAACAAAAAAAGCCCCGCTAAGTCGAAACTTGAAAACAAGTCACTTAGGCAAAAGTTAGGGCATCCCGCTGGACTTCCAAATTGAAATTCAAAAGAATTGGTCCAGGAAAAAGTTAAGGAAATAAAAAGAGGAGGAACTTGAAAAGCCTGAAAGGCAGAAAAGGATTATCCAATAAAAATCCTCATCAAAAGAAAAGTCGTGTAATCGAACACCAAAAAAAAAACCCAAAAGTTTAAGTGACTGTCGTGTCAAAGTAACTGTTGAGATTCCTCAATCATCATAGCCTCTTTTGAGAGATGAGTACTCGCATCAAGTTAACTGAATGTAGGACTGGAGAACATCATGGAGAATTGGTGGGCACCAAATAATTTTGAGATTTAAAAATCTTTTTTTCAAAAACCCGAGAACCAGGCCACGTTACAACCCTCAAAAGTCCTAACTGAAACATGGGTTTAGCTCGAATCATACTACAATAGGATAATGTTTCCTAAACATGTGTTACATATATATATATATATATATATATATATATATATATATATATATATATATATATATATATATATATATATATATATATATATATATATATATATATATATATATATATATATATATATATATATATATATATATATATATATATATATATATATATATATATATATATATATATATATATATATATATATATATATATATATATATATATATATATATATATATGTTGGTATCTTATCACCTGTATCATGTTGTTTTAAAGTAGAAAAGTTTTTGAAATTGTACTCTAACTAGTGATTCACTCACGACAAGGGTGCAACATCTTTTTCATTCAAGGTTTTCGATTTCAAGGTTTACATAATTGTCACATCAGGGTTGTCGTTCCCATAATAAACATCCTTCTGCATACAAAACAATTGTTTGATATCAAAAAGAGCTTACATAATGAACATCAGTAAGGAGCTTAATGTTGTCAGGAGGGGAAGATTTGGATTTTCTTTTGGACAAAGGCCATTCGTGGCATGAAAAGGAGCTTTCCCTATCCCCGGTGAAGTTTCGCTTCCTCAGCAGAGTTTTATTTCCCCAGAAATCTTTTTCAAGAGAAAGGCTTCGTTCTGAGACATCAATTTTGAAGATATCGCATATCCCTAGTAGAGTTGCTTAAATCGGAACTTACATTCTGAAGAAGTTTCTATTCTCTAGCAGAGTTTCCAAATAGAGATTTATCGTCCTGACCTCTCATCTCTCGGCTAATCTGTTGCTTGGGGCATCCTTATTTAAGGATCTTTCCTTATCCTCAGTGTAGTCGTGTTGGTCGATTAGTTGAGATTTTGTTAATATTCTGCAAACAGTAGAGGACTTTTCAAAGGAAGTTTCCCCAACAAGGGTTTTGATTCCCACATCGGGTTCGTTATCTTGGTAACATCCTTAACATGGTTGCATGTCATCTTTTCTAGATATTACAGGTCTTGCCCTGATCTTCTCCAACACCAGCCAATTTCTATTTGGCATTCTTTTCCAGAGATTACAGTCCTACCATGATCTTCTCCAACACCAGCCGATTTCTATTTGGAATTCTCCTTCATAAGCTACAGTCTCGCCATGATCTTCTCCCACAATGCTCAATCTTCATTTGGCATTCCTTCTTGAAGTTGATCAGTTTCGACCTGGTCTTATCCAACAGAGTTTGCAATTTATTTTTGCAACTCCTCTCGGTGTTTGTGGCCTGTTTCTACTGGTTGCTCAGTTATTACTCTGCAAGGAGTTCTATCTCTTCAAGGGTTCCTCTTCAGCGAATCCTTATATCTTCTTTTCTACAGGAGATTTTGCAATTTATTTTTGCAAGTCTTGTCAGATTTTGACTTCTTGGTTGTTGGATTCTCGTTTGGTCATTCCCCAGTGAGAGACTTAAACATTCATCATTACATTGCATCTACCCAAAACGCGTAGCATTTCCATTATATGGAGCATTACGCTATAAAAAAATTCAAACTTGCACCAGAATATAAGCCATTACCGTTTCTATTTATCCCCAGTGATTTTCTAATTCTGCAAGTTTATTCCCAGCGAGGTCTTCTTCCGCATTATCTCAAGTTTCACCCTATACAAATATCCTTTTGATGTTAATCATTTGATTATTTGAGTGTCTACTCTTAATCGTAGTTCAGTTTCTCCCTGGCACAGTCTTCTTGGGTTTAGTCTTCACTGCCTTCACCGGTTCATTCCAATGTCTATTGATCTACCTTTTGAATACCATTTTCGTCCTGATATTCGCTTTCAGCAGGTTTTTAGGTGTACGCCCTAATCTCCTTGTTTTAGGTCGAGCTCAGAGTTCCGTCTCCTCACCTTGCGCATGAAATCCAGTTTTGTTCTGGTAGTCATCTAGTTCAGTTTTGTCTAACTAGTTATAATGAGTCGAGTTTCGCCTCATTTTTCTTTTCATACCTTGGACTTTATCAATTATCATTTACTGAACCCTTTCCGGTTATCGTTTACCGAGTCTCTTTGTGAAGTTCGTGCTGCGTCCCTGGTAGAATTATGTCTCTTTTGTTCCTTGGATTCTTCTATCAGTTTTCGTCATTGTTTATCCATTGACATGAGACCAGTAGGTTCTCTGAGAAACATACGCTCTCATCACTTTACTTTGGGTCGAGTTTCGATCTCATCGCTTGTGCATGAAATCCAGTTTCTTTTTGGTACTCATCTAGTTCAGTTTTGTCTAACTAGTTATAATGAGTCAAGTTTCATCTTGTTTTTGTTTTTATACCTTGGGCTTTATCAGTTATCATTTACTGAACCCTTTTCAATTATCGTTTACCGCATCTCTTTGCGGTGCTCGTGGTGTGTCCCTGGTTGAATTCAGTCTCTTTTGTTCCTTGGATTCTTCTATCAGTTTTAGTCACTGCTTATCCATAGATCTGAGACCAGCATGTGCTCTGAGAAACATGCACTCTCATCACTTTTCTATGGGTCGAGTCTCGCCTCGTCACCCGTGCGTGAAATCCAGTTTTGTCCTGGTACTCATCTAGGTTAGTTTCATCTAACTGGTTATTTGGGTCTAGTTTCGTCTCGCTTTTGTTCCTCACTCCTAGGATTCTTTTAGTTCCTTCATACTGGCTATCCTAGTTTGAGATTAGTAGGTGCTCTTAGAATCACGCACTCTAGCGACTTCGCTTTGGGTCTAGCTCAGAGTTTCGTCTCCTCACCCGCGTACTTTTTCTTTTCCAGAGTTTAGTTTCACCTATTCTCTTTAGTTTGAGTCTTATCTCACCCTTTTGTGGTCTGGTTCCATCCTGACATATTTTTTTGGAGGTTTAGTTTCGTCTATTCTTCTAAGTTTTCTTTTTATCTCATTTTTATTTGTGTTACAGCTTCATTATGACGCAGGTCTTGGGGGGGTTTTCTGCTTTTTCTTCAAGAGTGTAAATTTTCGGGTTCTTTCATATTCAATCATCTTCAACTCTGAAGCTCAAAAGCCGTCGCTTTTCTCACTTATCTAGTTAAAGATAATTTAATAGGGGCAGTTGTTGCACCCCAAAATTTACCCTCTTGATTTAGGCTTATGTTTCATCGTAAACATCATATTGCATTGCATTCATTCATGGTGCAGGGATCAGGGTATTTTGGTTTATCAAGCCTCCCTCAAGCTTTGGAAGATTGATTGTATTGACAAGTTTCTCAAGGAGGGCCTTATTATCTAAACCTCTCGATCTTTCAAGCCCAAATGTGTCACATATCTCAAGATATCCCATCCACCTCATTGGATCATCAGAAGATTGAGTATTGTGTTATTTATAAGGAGAACCACTTCCTTTTTTATTCATCAGTCAAAATTAGGGTTTTGCTCAAGTTGGAGTTATTGGGGTCTAAATGAGCCAAGTATTGAAGCATCATTCTTTTATCATCATTGGAATCAGTTTTGTTCAAAAAGCCTCTCTTGATTCCCATAGGAATTAGGGGTTTGAAGCTTGACCAAGTATCTCCTAATGCAGAGTGCAAAATTAGGGTTGGAGTTTTAATCAGGGATTCTTTGGAATTTTGAGTGGAAACTCTTGCCATAGCCTCTATGTGTTTGTAATGTCATATGTTTGAATTTTTGGTTCTCTAATTTTGAAGAAAAGTGGTTCAATTGAATCAAAAGGGCAAAACAATCATTTTACTCAAAGACAACAAAATCAAAGTTGACCAAGTGGACTTTTGGTCAACATGAAGCATTTGACATGTATTTTCATGTGGGATGATCATTGATGATTTATTTTGATGAGAACTGCAAGTTTAAGAGTGTTGTACCCCAAAATTTGACCTCTCACTTATCAAGGATTTTCACAAGATCTCTTTGACTCAAGACTGCATTAGGGTTTGACCAGCTCAAGACATCTCCTCATGCACTGATGACCAAAATTAGGGTTTGAGTTTTCTAAAAGTATTTTTAGACTATCAAAGCTGCATATGACTTTCAAGGATCATTATGGACCCCCAAGATTTCTCATGTCAAGTTTCAAGCCCTAAATCACACTTTTGATCAGTCAATTGAATAATTGACCTAAAAATCAGCTGTATTAGGGAAAAAGTCAACCATGGCCAATTTACAGTAAAAATTCATTAGTTTTTATCCACATCAAAATCTTAGACTCATATGTATCATTTGATCAAGTTTGGACCACAATTCCTCAAGAAATTTGATCAAATCATCAAAAGGGCAAATGGTCAAAATTAGGGTTTTGACTGAGAAAAGACAATTTCTAATTTTTGACCTAGCAAATGATCAATTGATTTGAAGCATGATTTCAAGATTTCAATTTCATCATCTTGACCTAATGACATGATTCAAAACATTAAAAATCCATTAGATTGACAGATGAATTTTTCAGTCAACTGATCAAAAGTCAATTGTACACTAATAAGTCAAACTTTGACTTTTGGTCAAAATCAAGTGCCAAGGATCACAAATCATCAAAACATGTCAAAATGTGAAACTTGTTCATCAAGAAATCAAGGATTTAAGATTTTGTTTTGAAAAGTTGAAATTTCCTCTTAGAAATTTTTTTAAGTATAGAAAATTTCTTATTTTATCTCAACTTTGAGCCAAATTTTCACCATGATGCAAGATTATTCAAAGGAAATTTCCAACATGAAAGTTCTAGATATCCATGAAATCTATAACTTTTCTTCACATAATTTATCCTAAAAATTCTTGGATCTCAAGATATAATTTTGTGAATACATGCTCATGAACTAAAATAACTTAGTGAAATTTTGCCCTAGTTAGGCAGATTTTTGACCTAACTTCATGCCAATTTTCCACATAGTTCCAAAGGGAATTTTCAAAATAAATTCAAAGATGAGTTGTAGAGAACATTTTAAGCTTTCCAAAATGTCCAAGAACTCCTTGAGATCATTCTTGAGTAGGGAGAATCGAAGAGATGAAGTTGGTAATTTATCACTTTGATTTCAAGCCATTTCATGATGAACAAAAATTCAAATCCAAACCTAGACTGCATAATCCTTGCTTTGTAGGCCTCAAACTTATTTCTCACTCCATAATTCAATGTTTAATCAGCTGATAGAGCTTTAATCCAAACACTTGAGCCTTTATCCACGTTGCAATTCCATTTTTGGCACAAAGTTGCCATTTCCATTTTGATAAAGCATTACTTTTGCAATTTTCAACTTCTTGAGCCTCTCAATTGTTTTCTCTGCACACAAGAAAAGTCAAAACCAAAAGCAACTTGCCTAAAGCTTCTACCAACTCAGATCAGGCTTGTACCGCACTTAGAGACTTGTCTCCTCACTTTTCTTCAAAAGCAAGTTATAGAGCCAAAAGGCTATAACTCAGAAATCTGAAGTGGAGTTTATCTCTGACCTTTTTCATACATATACACAAGTGTATTACAACATAACACATGGATGCTAATACTAAAAAAAACTCCCAAACACTCTACAACTCAGAATCTGCCATAGCTTGACATTTTTGAACCTTACACAGCCATCTCCATAACCACTCGTGCGTTTTGAGTTTTAACCACCTAAACACTTAATATACTTCATATCTAAGTGATACAGACCCATGTTCTCTCACTGTAACTCCTCCTCATCCATCCACCATTTTCAAATACCAAGCTTGCAGGTTGACTTGAGTAGGTAGATTTAGGGACTTTCAAGACAAAGTAAGGATTGGAATACACTCAGGGAGGTCCAGGCAAGCTAAACAGATCCTCAGGCCTTCTCAAAACTTGCTCAAACTCCATTCATGATCCCAGCTGAAAGAGGTAAAAACTCAAACTTCTATCTCTTCATACAAGCATCGTTTGGTCCTAATTTGTGAAAGCAAAATATAGATATCCTTGCCCTAAAGCTAACCATGTTCATAGTTTTCATTTATATTAACTGTGTATAGAGAATTTTGGATTTGAAATTTCTGTAAAAATTAGGTTTCAAATTAGGGCAAGTAAAATTAGCTTTGATCTTTGACTTTTAGTTTACATAAATTATATGGTTGAACTCGTGGGAAGAAACACCATAACTTTCATGTTTGAACTTTCCATTTTTATGGAGAAATGAGAGAGATACAGGTGGTCCGGCCATAGCTCAAGGTTGAAGATGAAGTTGCCTTCAGGAGGCGTTTTCTAATATATATTTGTGCTTTTGTTTATATAAACGGATGTACAGCCACCCCAGTGGTAAGGCAGCGCGCAAAAATGCTATAGGTCATGGGTTCGAGCCTTAGCGCCTGCCTTTTGCATTTGCTCACATTTTTTTCTTTTTTTTTGTCGCTTTGCAGCACTGGGCTTTTTGCTTCATGGGCCTATGTTTTTTTTGCTAACACTCTGCATCCTGGTTACTTGTGACACCCCTGGCCCAACATAATTTTATTTATTTATTTTACTTTTATTTTATTAAATATATTTTTCTTAACATTAAAAATAATAAAAAATATAAAAATGATAGATTTATATTTTAGCTTACTTTATTTTATTTTTCTCACAAAAAATATTTTTATTTAGTTATATATTATCCATTTTTATTAATTAAATTTGTAAATTAAAATTAGAACTAGTTTAAATATTTATTTTTCTTCATACCCATTAAACATATTATTTTAGTATAAAAAAGACCAAAATATCTCATAATTCCATATATTATTTTCAAGATAAAGAAATACAAAAAAATACTTACTTTTTCTTAAAGAAATTTATTTCCTTTTAATAAAATAGAATTAGGGTTTATTCAAAAAGTCTTTTTTTTCTAAAATAATTTCTTTTCTTAATTGATTTAAGTCAATCTTGATTTATTTATTAAGTTGAGATTAAAACTTTTTTTCACATAAAAAACCAAACAAAATCTTCTTTGCATTTACACATCTTTGCATATTTCATTTATCTTGTTTATTACTTATTCCAATATTTGTACATATTCAATTTGGTTGTAATAAATTAATTAGGTTTATATTAATGCAATCCCCATTCATAAATTGTATACCCCCTCCCACAAATGTTGTAATAGTGTAGTAACTTTAAATTTCACAATTTATCGCTTTTACATAACATGCTAGTAATTAGGGTTTGTATGGCAAGATAAAACCAATCAAATAGAAAACCCTAATTCAAGACAAAATCAACCATGAAAATGACACACTTGCGCACAAGCACCCCTAGGGTTATCCCACTTGGTTTCCTTATACAAAATGGCCATATTACGCATGTAAGGTGTCTTAGCAAAAACAAACAAATACAAGATTATAGTCCCTCGATGATGCTATTCAAAGTTGCCTTACAAAAATGATCTTAATCCCTCAAAAATGCTAAGATACTTTGCAACATTGCTAATCATGGCTATACGATGACCCACGCCCGTTCCGTTTACATCCAAAGATAGGGTTGCTTACCAAATCAATGGTAAGACAACAATGTCAAAGGAAAAGAAAATGAACAAGAAAGACTTTTGAGTAGGTAGAATGCTCCTAATTACTTGCTCAATTTCAAACAAACATCCTTGCTATTTTTCAAAACAAACACCTACACTTTCAAAACATTTTACAAAAAACTTGAAAACATTTTCAAAAGATCAAACATCTTTGTATACATTCTTACGAACGAGAATCATTACAAAGATTGCCTAAACAATGGCCTCTTTAAAAAAATACTTTCAAAAACCACACAAAGCACAATTTCAAACAAAAGCAAGTGATCTAGCAAGTAACTAAGAGCCCATGGATAACCATGGATGAAAAGGGTGCTAATACCTTCCCTTTTCATAATCTACCCCCTGAACTCAAGAAACAATCTCAAAGGTCTTTCCTATGCTTTTTCACCTTTCCTTTTGGATAAAATAAAAGTCAGTGACGACTCTTGCTAACCGCAACATTTACGATAAAGCACAAAACCTTCAAGTCAGTTCTCCCACCATATCACAGAACTGGCTACTCTACTGGGGGTAATTCTAAAAGTGGGGTTACCTTAGGGATAGATCACATTTACTTGCTTACATTGTTTGACTTGTATGCTTTACATTATGGTTCTTTGTTTGGGTTTGAATCCTCTACCCGTATTTGGGATACATTATAGGTAAGTAGCAATACGTTATGGAAACTGTGCAGGGTATACCGACATGGTCTAAGCAATAGCTACGTTAGTGCAACATATTTTTGGGTACCGGTAGACTTTGAGTTAATCAAAGAGAATATAGGGCCACTGAGTGATGTCATGAAGCACTAATGAACTTCTAGAACCTTTACTTGACCAACTTGTCCTTTAGGATGTAGTGAGATGACCGACTTTGGTGCAGTCCGAAGTTGGTAGATACTCGATACTACACTCATTGAGGTTTGGTTTCTTGGGATATTTAGGTCTCCATTAAAGAGGCTTAAGCTGAAACAATGACCAAGGAAACAATGCAGTTATATTGATCTCCTTAGAACCCGGTTACTATTACTAGTACAGGTTTGAGCCAACTAAACTTCAAGAGGGTACTTACCTATAAAACTCCATGCAAGCCTAAACTAAGGACTTGTTTGCTTTGCTTGTATATGCATACTCGTACATAACATCATGGACATCATGAACATCATATACATCCACTAACCATTTCAAGGATTTTGGGATTTATCTTTGTTCTTGTTTTGTAGGATATGATTCACTTCGCGGGAAAACTATTCAAGTCAACCTTGTGAGATTCCCTCCACAACTTAAGGAGCTAGCTTCAAGAATTCCTGAAAACTCTCCATTCACGGAGAGACATGGTCGTCTACTCAACTTGGTCACCTCCAACATAGATGAGGACACAATGAAGGTTCTCTTTCAGTTCTTTGATCCTTTGCACCATTGCTTCACATTTCCTGACTATCAACTTGTGCCTACTTTGGAAGAATTCTCCCAACTCTTGAGGATTCCCATTCTCAATCAACTACATTTCAATGGTACGGAAAGAGATCCAAAGCCATAAGAGATTTCTCAAGCTCTACACTTGCACTCATCTGATATCACAACTCATTGGGAAACAAGGAGTGGTGTCAAATGTTTCTTAGCAAAGTTCCTGTTTGAGAAAGCCTAAAGGTGTTGGAATTCCTTAGACTTGCAAGCCTTTGAAGAAATTGTGGCTCTCCTCATCTATGGGATGATTTTGTTTCCAAATCTTGACCAACTCATAGATGTGAACGTCGTCAAAATCTTCATATCCCGCAACTCGGTTCCTACATTGCTAGGGGATATCCTACACTCTTTTCAAACTCGCACAATGAGGAAAAGAGGTGTTCTTATGTGTTGCACTCATATCTTGGCAAGATGGTTTATTTCTCATCTTTCCCAGTCTGTATTAAAGAATGAGCAAGGTTCAAGGTGGTCACAAAGGTTGATGACGCTCAAACATTCAGACATTCATTGGTGCTCTCGGTCCAAAGAGAATGTTATCATTGTCGACCGTTATGGAGAATTCCCTAATTTCCCTTTACTTGGCATTAGGGGAGGTATCACCTACAACCCGTGTTTAGCCTTAAGACAGTTTGGTTATGCCCGAAGGGATGGCCCGCACGAGATGCTGATTCAAGGTTTGGTATTTGACTACGACAACGACAATCAAGGTCTTCGCTAAAGATTTATCTGAGTTTGGAGGATGTTAAACAAGGTGGATAGTAAGACTTTGGGGCACAAGAATTCCATCCCTCTTGAGCCTTACCTCAAATGGGTACGAACTCATGCTCAGAGTCTTATGATGCCTTACCCCTCCATTCTCCCGATAATCATTGAGCTTGTCAAGGAGGGAGATGTTCCATACACTATCCTACATCCTGACATGCCCACATCTCTTGAAGACCTCCAAAGGGATTGGATACAACTTAAAGGAGAGAGAGATACTTTCAAAGCCCAATTCTACATAAGCGAGAAGAAGGTTTTGGGACTCACTAGGCTACTTCATGAGGAGCAGACTCTGAATGCCTACATTGCACCAAAGAGGATGCACACTACTTTTCTTTCTTAGAGCTTTTGTATTATTTTGTCCAAGGGGCATTGATGTACTCAAACTTTATCTTATTAATATAACGTGTGTTTACTTTTTGTCTAAAGTGAATTTGAATCTTTGAAATCCTTGAAAACATTGCATATGCATATACCATTCATCATAACATAAGCAGGTTTTTGCGACAAATCTCCTCATCTCTACTGTTTATTTCAGTAAGATGGATCTCGAGCAAACAGTGAAAGATCTTCAAGCTCTGAATACGCAGTTTCAACAGTTGCTCATGACCCTAGCCAAGGGGCAAGAAGAGTTGAAGATTCTACTAGTTGAAGAGAGGAAAAAGAAAGAAAAGAAGGTAACCGGAGTCTTAAACATGGGAAGAAGATTTCATGGGCATACAAGAAGGACTTTGGACTTTGCAACAACATCCGGTGAAGGAGAAGGGAAGGGCAAGGAAACAGTTGTCCCGTCAAAATCAAAAGAGGAGGAAGAAGAAGAGGACTACTCTGAGGAACAATACCCTCCAGTTGATGATAAGTATAAACATCTCGAAGAGAGATTGAGCGCGATGGAAATCCAAAAGGTACCAGGCTTGGACTTCGAGGAATTGGGTTTGGTGTCGGGCATTGTGATTCCTCCGAAATTCAAAGCACCTGTATTCGCTAAATATGATGGAGCTTCATGCCCTAAGATGCACCTCCGGTCATATGTGAGGAAAATTCAACCCCACACAACTGATAAAGACTCATGGGTGCATTTCTTCCAAGACAGTCTGTCTGGGACTCAACTTGACTGGTTCTACCAACTAGAAAGAGCCAACGTTCACAATTGGGAAGATCTTGTCGCAGATTTCTACAAGAAATATCAATACAATGCTGATTTGGCGCCTACCCGTACTCAACTCCAGAGTATGGCCATGGTTTCGAATGAAGGTTTCAAGGACTATGCACAAAAATGGAGAGATTTGGCTGGAAGAGTTCAACCCCCTCTGTCTGAGAGAGAATTGGTAGACATGTTCTTGGGCACCTTGTCTGGTCGCTTCTTCAATCATTTAATCGAAAGTTCATCTGCAGGCTTTACTGAACTAATATTGATCGGAGAGAGGATAGAAGCCGATATAAAGAATGGAAAGATTCAGAAAGATTCAGAAAGATTCATCTTCTTCTACAGTTGTAAGGAAGCCTTTTATTGGAAAGAAAGAGGTGGTTCCCGTATATCCGCAAAGAAACCAAGATAGGGCCGAACGCCGACCAATGGTGGGGGCTGTTATGATCCTAAAATCCTATGTCTGATCAGCAAAGAAATAATCAACCAAGGATAGAAAGGCCAGTCATGCAGTTTACCAGAATCAACATGACTCCATCTCAAGTATTACCTCATCTACTAAGATCCAACTTGGTAACCTTGAAAGAAGCTCTGAAAAACCCCAATACAACATCCCCTTATTATCATCCCAATGCCCGTTGCGCATATCACTCTGAAAGTCCTGGTCATGATACTAATAACTATTGGGCCTTCAAGAACAAAATACAATACCTCATTGAAGCAAAATAAATTGAGTTTGATGCGCCCGAGAAGCCAAATGTCATTTCTGCTCCTATGCCCAAACATGGCCATAATACTAATGCCATTGAAGAAGATTTGTTTGTTACCTCCGTTGATGAACTCATGACCCCACTTCTGACTGTTAAATTGAACTTGTTGAATACCGGTGTGTTCCCGGGCTGTGATGAAGATTGTCGTTTCTGTTTATCCTCACCAACTAGCTGTCCTTTGTTGAAAGTAGGCGTTCAGTGTCTGATGGATAACAAAGAGATTTTGTTTGAAAAGACTCATGTTACACTTGTTCCTTTTCAAGATGTTTCTATCATTACCATTTCCGCCAATTCTTCCAGGGTCTCCACCAAAAGACCTGTTAGAATTACATCAGTTCCAAAAGCAGCTCCTTTAATAATCACAATGTCTGGGCTAGTCCCGTATGAATCAGACAAAACCGTGTCGTGGAATTACGGAGGGGACATTTACTACCATGGCGTCAAGAAAGACTGGCCGGCCGCCGAAGAGATAAATTCCGAGAAAGAAGACTCCGACATCAGTAACATTGCAGGAACTAGCAAAATTACCCGAAGCGGTAGGATCTTTTCTCCAGAAATTGCTCCCCCAAAAGCAGTTTCTGGACCCGTGATCATCCTTGTGGCTGCTCCAAAGGTTGTTCCTATACCCGTAATCATCTTTGCAAGTACTCCTATTGATGAAGCCGTTACAACCCATGTTATCATTCCTACCAACACTCCTGTTGCCGAAACTCGAGGAAAGAATATTTTGGTTGAGCTTGTCCGGACGAAGGCCCAATCATTGACTATCCCTGAGACTTCCAAGAAATAAATGGAGGAGATCCTAAAAATTATAAAGAGGAGCGACTTTGATGTAGTTGAACAACTGGGGAAAACTCCCTCTAAGATCTCCATGCTTGCATTACTACCATGTTCCGAGGCGCATGCAAAAGCCTTGGTAAAGTTCTTAAAAACCGCCCATGTACCTCAAGAGACATCTGCTGATCAATTTCAAGATTGCGTGGCCAGCCTAACTGCGGACAATGGTTTAGGTGTTTCAGATGCTGATCTGACGCTGAGGGGATTAAAGCATAATGAGGCATTGTATGTCTCAGTGGAATGTAGGGGCACCACTCTGGCGCATGTTTTGGTGGACACTGGCTCATCTTTGAATGTATTACCCAAAAAATCTCTTGATAGACTTGACTATGAGGGGTTGACTTTGAAGCCAAGAAACATAGTGGTAAGGGCTTTTGACGGTTCGAAGAGGATGGTACATGGGGAGGTAGACATTCCCATAAAGGTTGGAACCCAAACCTTCAATTCAACTTTTTATGTGATGGACATCCGCCCTTCATACTCCTGCCTGCTAGGCCGACCATGGATCCATAATGCTGGCGCTGTTACCTCTACATTGCACCAGATGTTGAAGTATCTAGTTCAAGGGAAGATAATCACCGTTCATGGAGAGGAGGAATACATGATCATCCATCTCAATTCCTTCAGATATGTGGAATTGGACAGTGAATTCATCGAAACTCCATTTCAACACTTTGAAGAGGTCCCCCAAGAGGTGGCAGTGACCAAGGTTGTTCCCAAGATTACAAGTCCTCCACTCTGGATGTCATCTCTGAAGGATGCCAAAGCAGTGGTAGAAGAAGGTGGATGCACTATCTGGGGACAACTCCCAGATATGCCATATAAGTCTGACAAGTTTGGCCTAGGTTTCACTTCAAGTGCTTAAAAGGCTGTACGCCGTGCCCATGCTGGAGGGTCACCCTTGAAGATCAGCAACCGTGAAGTCAACGCATTGGAAGATGGTGAAGATGGTTGCAACCTGGAGGAATGGGTCTTCCTGACTGTCAATGGGGGGCTTAGCAATTGGGAGGCTAGAGACTTCATCCCAATCACTTTCATCCCTCAGTAATTTATCTTTACATTTTATTGGATCTGTAATATTTGAAACAATTTGCACTCTTAAAACCTTGTGTCTTACACGAGGCACAATGGTCCATTTGTAAGGGTTATTATCTCATTTTTCATATGACATCAATGAATCATGGACGTTTTCGCATTCAAACTTTTGTGCTCATTATTTTTATTTTACATTTTACTTTATTTCAAAGATAGTTATCCCCTTACACACACCCACACTCATAATGCAGGTATACATCCATTCTGGATCCCATGGGTAACAATACTGCTATGGCCTTTCGTGACTCTGAGAATCTAATCTACCAAGCCGAAGACGAAGGTGAGGAAGATTGTGAAGTACAAGGGGAACTTTCCAGACTACTACAACAAGAAGAAAGAACCATTCAACCTCACGAGGAACCCGTGGATACGATCAACCTAGGTACCGAAGAAGATAAAAAAGAGGTCAAGGTGGGTGCCAATCTAGAACCCAGTATCAAGAAGCGTTTGATTCAGTTATCGCATGATTATGTCGAAGTCTTTGCCTGGTTGTATAAAGACATGCTAGGACTTGATGAAGATATTGTGGTACATCGTCTGCCTACAAGAGAAGATTGCCCGCCAGTAAAGCAAAAGGTTCGTCGAATGAGGCCGGATATGTCAGAAAAGATTAAAGCAGAAGTCATGAAGCAATTCAACGTTGGATTCTTGGTTGTCACCTCTTACCCCCAATGGGTTGCCAATGTTGTTCCTGTGCCCAAAAAGGACGGCAAAGTGCGGATGTGTGTGGACTACAGAGATTTGAATAGGGCGAGCCCTAAGGATGATTTTCCACTCCCCCATATTGATATCCTAGTTGACAATACGGCACAACACAAAGTGTTTTCCTTCATGGACGGATTCTCAGGTTACAACCAAATCAAAATGGTGCCTGAGGACATGGAGAAAACAACATTTGTCACACAGTGGGGCACATTCTTCTACAAGGTGATGCCATTCGGACTAAAGAATGTTGGGGAAACCTATCAGCGTGCCATGGTAGCTCTATTTCACGACATGATACATCACGAAATAGAGGTTTACATGGACGATATGATAGCCAGATCTCAAACAGAAGAAGAGCATCTTGATCACTTACAAAAACTGTTTGATAAACTGAAGAAGTACAAGCTGAGGTTGAATCCTAACAAATGCACATCTGGGGTACGATCTTGTAAATTCCTAGGCTTTATCGTCAGCAACAAAGGTATCGAGGTCGATCCTGCCAAAGTTAAAGCAATAAAAGAAATGCCTGCTCCTCGCACTGAAAAGGAAGTTAGAGGATTCTTGGGACGTTTGAACTATATTTCCAGATTCATTTCTCACCTAACGGCTACTTGTGAGCCAATCTTTAAATATTGAAGAAAGATCAAGTAGTCAAGTGGAATGATGAATGCAAAATTTCTTTTGACAAAATAAAAGAATACTTACAAGAGCCTCCCGTGTTGATGCCACCAGTCGAGGGAAGACCGTTAATTATGTACCTGACTATTTTAGAAAACTCAATGGGGTGTGTATTGGGGCAGCATGACGAGTCTGGCCGAAAAGATCACGCTATTACTACCTAAGCAAAAAGTTTACCGACTATGAAACCAGATATTCACTGCTCGAGAAAACTTGTTGCGCTCTGGCATGGGCTGCTCGCCGGCTAAGACAGTATATGCTGACTCATACTACCTTATTGATATCTAAAATGGATCCGATAAAATACATTTTTGAGAAACCTGCTCTTTCTGGGAGAATAGCGAGATGGCAGATGATCCTGACAGAATATGACATACATTATACTACCAAGAAAGCAATAAAGGGCAGTATACTAGTAGATCACCTCGCTCACCAAGCTGTAGAAGACTACCAGTCCATGAAGTTCGAATTTTCGGATGAAGACATCATGACATTAGACAACTGTGAAGAATTTGGGCCATATGACGGACCTGAACAAGGATCCCGATGGACCCTGTCCTTTGATGGAGCATCTAACACACTCGGCAATGGTATTGGTGTTGTGCTCATATCTCCAGAAGGGTGTCATACTCCCTTTACTTCCATACTTTGCTTCAATTGTACAAACAACATGGCGGAATACGAAGCGTGCATCTTCAGTCTCAAAGCTGCCATAGACTTGGGGATCAAATCCTTGGATGTATTCGGAGACTCAGCTTTGGTTATCAGCCAGATCAAAGGGGAATGGGACACCAAACACCCAAACCTTATTCCTTACAAATAACGTGTTTTGACATTGCTACCACATTTTGAGAAGATTACCTTCGAGCATTTCCCGCAAGAAGAAAATCAGCTAGCAGACGCACTAGCCACAATGTCATCTATGTTTAAACTTAATTGGGATAACGAGGCTCCCCAAATCACCATCAAACGAATGGATGAACCAGTGCACTGTCATGAGATTAATACTGAAGAAGTAGTGGACCAGCCTTGGTTTCACGAAGTCAAGAGGTATCTCGAGGCTCAAGAATATCCAGAAGGAGCTTCAATCAATGATAAAAAGTTCTTAAGGAGATTCTATGCTAAGTTTTTCCTTAGTAACAACATCCTGTATAAATGAAATCATGACTCTTTGTTACTTCGGTGCATAGATAACGTTGAAGTTGAAAGGATCATGGCTGAATTGCACGAAGGCACTTTTGGTACCCATTCCAGCGGGCATACGATGGAAAAGAAAATCCTACGAGTAGGCTATTACTGGTCTACCATGGAAGCAGATTGCTATCAACACTCTCGAACCTGCCATAAGTGTCAAATTTATGCTGACAAGGTGCATGTACCTCTGGTTCCTCTTAATGTCTTAACAGCTCCTTGGCCCTTTGCTATGCGGGGGATTGATATGATTAGGGAAATCAAGCCGACAGCCTCCAATGGACACCACTTCATCCTAGTGGCCATTGACTACTTTACAAAGTGGGTTGAAGCATCTTCCTTCGCCTCCGTCACCAAGAACGTTGTTGCCCGCTTCATCAAGCAAATTCTCATCTTCCAGTACGGTATCCCAGAAAGGATCATCACTGACAACGGTAGAAATCTCAACAACACTATGATCACCGCCTTGTTCGAGCAATTCAAGATTCAACATCACAATTCTTCTCCCTATTGGCCGAAGATGAATGGTGTTGTCGAAGCTGCAAATAAAAACATTAAAAAGATCATACAGAAAATGGCAGTCACGTACAAAGACTGGCATGAGATGTTACCATTCGCTCTCCACGGGTATCATACCACGGCTCGCACATCAACTGGGGAAACACCCTATTTTCTGGTATATGAAATGGAATTCGTCCTGCCTATTGAGGTTCAGATCCCCTCTCTAAGGATTATGAAGAATGCAGGATTGAACGAAGACAATTGGATCCAGACTCGACTTGATCAACTAAATTTGATTGATGAAAATAGACTTGCTGCTGTTTGCCATGGTCAAATGTATCAAAAACGGATGATCAAGGCTTTCAACAAGAAAGTCAGACGCCAAGTGTACCAAGTTGGGGATCTAGTGATCAAACGCATCATATTGCCACAAGGTGATCCCAGGGGCAAATAGACTCCTACCTATGAAGGAACATTTGTAATCAAAAACATTTTCTCTGGTGGGGCAATGATCTTAACCACCATGGATGGTGACGACCTGCCGCATCCTGCGAACACGAACATAGTCAAAAGATACTACGCATAAGAGACCCGCTAGGTTGATATACCTAGGAAAAATAAAGGCATCCCGGTGAACCAAAAGATTCGGGCAAAAATTAGGAATAAAACAAAAAAAATTGTACACCCGGCAAGTTGAAAACCCGAAAGGGCGACTTGGGCAAAAAAGGTTTCCCAATGGACTGAAAACCCAAAAGGAAGGTCCAGGCAAAAGTTAGGGAATTAAAGCGTATGACTATGTCCCGTTGGATCACTTTACAGACAACCTTTGGCTTCCACTGACAAACTCAGAGTTTCTGATCAATTCAATCAGCTTCGGACAAGGCAACAAATAATCAAGACGCTCGGAGATACGAAGGCTATAGCAGAATGGGAACCCCATGGGATTTTTTACACATAGCTATCTTTTCTTTGTATCAAAATTTTTCTTTTTTTATGATAGCATTCTCCTACTAGAATATTTGTCCCCTTGTACAAAAATACTTACTCAAAGTCAATACATAGATATCCCTTTGAAAGTGCAAAAACTATTTGTTTTTTCTTTATGCTTGTGTTTTGTTTACAAAAACGTCCAATGATTCATTATTGAACATATGCATCTGAACATAATTACTGTTTACAAATAAACAAAAAAAAAGAGGTAATTACTGATAGGTTAAAAGGATAGGGAAATACCTCTAAGCCATCCCATAAGTAATCCCCTGCAGTACGTCATTTAAACCCGCAGCGGAACAAAGTTTCAAATTGTTGATCCCCGGTAGAAGTCGTCAAATTTCTCAGGATTTCCCAATAGGATTTTACAAGCAGCACATGGCATTTCCCTTACAACAGAGCTTATTTCTCAAAGCGGAAATTCATTAACACTTCGACTTCAAAGCATGAAGACTTACATATCCTCAAAAGCAGTCAGGGATTTATTTTCCCCAATCTAACTACAATGCAGCAAATTAGCTCACATACGCATACATTGCATCCATATATCATAAACATTGATAACGCAAATTCATTATACTATGCATTTCATATAACATAAACATATTGTTTTAGCTAACATTTTACCCTTTTCAGGATAAGGTTAACAGCTACCATTAACAAAACTCCAAAATCTTTTGATACAGTTCAGATACGCTCCAGACACGGATGCCATCCTGATACTCATTCAGATTCAGCTTTCAGATACAGTTCAGATACGCTCCAGACACGGATGCCTTCCTGATACTCATTCAGATTCAGCTTTCAGATACAGTTCAGATACGCTCCAGACACGGATGCCATCCTGATACTCATTCAGATTTCAGCTTTCAGATACAATTCAGATACGCTCCATACACGGATGGCATCCTGATACTCATTCAGATTTCAGCTTTCAGATACAGTTCAGATACGCTCCAGACACGGATGCCATCCTGATACTCATTCAGATTTCAACTTTTGATACAGTTCAGATATGCTTCAGACACGGATGCCATCCTGATACTCATTCAGATTTCAACTTTCAGATACAGTTCGGATACGCTCCAAACACGGATTCCATTCTGACACTTAATCAAGGCCTCTTCCAGATATAGTACAGATACGCTCCAAACACGGACGCCATTCTAGTATTCATTCTTCCAGCTTACGAATCACAATTGAGCAATCACTTCTGGATGGCATCTACAAGCCCATCTCCCACATCTTTCTATCACCTCTCCAAATGGCATCTTTAAGCCCATTCCCTCGACTCTCACATCATCAAGTGCAAATTTCTGGGCACTCTAGTGTCCAATCATCTTCCACCTTCGAGTCACGAATATCAAAACTTGTCAATCTAACTCTCCAGGCATAAGAAGATTGAACAGGGGCAGCTGTTGTACCCCAAAATTTTCCCTCTCACTTATCAAGGATTTTCACAAGATCTCTTTGACTCAAGACTGCATTAGGGTTTGACCAGCTCAAGACATCTCCTCATGCACTAATGACCAAAATTAGGGTTTGAGTTTTCACAAGGATTTTTAGACTACCAAAGCTTCATATGAATTTCAAGGATCATTATGGACCCCCAACATTTCTCATGTCAAGTTTCAAGCCCTAAATCACACTTTTGATCAGTTAATTGAACAGTTGACCTAAAAATCAGTTGTATTGGGGAAAACGTTAACCATGGCCAATTTATAGTCAAAATTCATAATTTTTGATCCAAATCAACATCTTAGACTCATATGTATCATTTGATCAAGTTTGGACCACAATTCCTCAATAAATTTGATCAAATCATCAAAAGGGCAAAGGTCAAAATTAGGGTTTTGACTGAGAAAAGGCAATTTCTGACTTTTGACCTAGAAAATGATCAATTGGTTTAAAGCATGATTTCAAGAGTTCAATTACATCATCTTGACCTAATGACATGATTCAAAACATTAAAAATCCATTAGATTGACAGATGAATTTTTTAGTCAACTGATCAAAAGTCAATTGTATACTAAAAAGTCAAACTTTGACTTTTTGGTCAAAATAAAGTGCCAAGGATCACAATTCATCAAAACATGTCAAAATGTGAAACTTGTTCATCAAGAAATCAAGGATTTAATATTTTGTTTTGAAAAGTTGAAATTTTCTAACAGAAATTTTTCTATGTATAGAAAATTTCTAATTTTTTCTCAACTTTGAGCCAAATTTTCACCATGATGCAAGATGATTAAAAGGAAATTTGCAACATGAAAGTTGTAGATCTCAATGAAATCTACAACTTTACTTCACACAATTTCTCCTAAAAATTCTTGGATCTCAAGATATAATTTTGTGAATACATGCTCATGAACTAAAATAACTTAGTGAAATTTTGCCCTAGTTAGGCATATTTTTGACCTAACTTCATGCCAATTTTACATATAGTTCCAAAGGGAATTTTCAAAATCAATTCAAAGATGAGTTATAGAGCACATTGCAAGATTTCCAAAATGTCCAAGAACTCCTTAAGATCATTCTTGAGTAGGGAGAATCGAAGAGATGAAGTTGGTAATTTATCACTTTGATTTCAAGCCATTTCATGATGAACAAAAATTCAAATCCAAACCTAGACTGCATAATCCTTGCTTTGCAGGCCACAAACTTATTTCTCACTCCATAATTAAATGTTTACTCAGCTGATAGAGCTTTAATCCAAACACTTGAGCCTTTAGCCAAGTTGCAATTCCATTTTTGGCACAAAGTTGTCATTTCCATTTTGATAAAGCATTACTTTTGCAATTTTCAACTTCTTGAGCCTCTCAATTGTTTTCTCTGCACACAAGCAAAGTCAAAACCAAAAGCAACTTGCCTAAATCTTCTACCAACTCAGATCAGGCTTGTACCGCACTTAGAGACTTGTCTCCTCACTTTTCTTCAAAAGCAAGTTATAGAGCCAAAAGGCTATAACTCAGAAATCTGAAGTGGAGTTTATCTCTGACCTTTTTCATACATATACACAAGTGTATTGCAACATAACACATGGATGCTAATACTAAAAAAAACTCCCAAACACTCTGCAACTCAGAATCTGCCATAGCTTGACATTTTTGAACCTTACACAGCCATCTCCATAACCACTCGTGCGTTTTGAGTTTTAACCACCTAAACACTTAATATACTTCATATCTAAGTGATACAGACCCATGTTCTCTCATTGTAACTCCTCCTCATCCATCCACCATTTTCAAATACCAAGCTTGCAGGTTGAATTGAGTAGGGAGATTTAGGGACTTTCAAGACAAAGTAAGGATTGGAATACACTCAGGGAGGTCCAGGCAAGCTAAACAGATCCTCAGGCCTTCTCAAAACTTGCTCAAACTCCATTCACGATCCCAACTGAAAGAGGTAAAAACTCAAACTTCTATCTCTTCATACAAGCATCATTTGGTCCTGATTTGTGAAAGCAAAATATAGATATCCTTGCCCTAAAGCTAACCATGTTCATAGTTTTCATTTATATTAACTGTGTATAGAGAATTTTGGATTTGAAATTTCTGTAAAAATTAGGTTTCAAATTAGGGCAAGTAAAATTAGCTTTGATCTTTGACTTTTAGTTTACATAAATTATATGGTTGAACTCGTGGGAAGAAACACCATAACTTTCATGTTTGGACTTTCCATTTTTATGGAGAAATGAGAGAGATACAGGTGGTCCGGCCATAGCTCTAGGTTGAAGATGAAGTTGCCTTCAGGAGGCGTTTTCTAATATATATTTGTGCTTTTGTTTATATAAACGGATGTACAGCCACCCCAGTGGTAAGGCAGCGCGCAAAAATGCTATAGGTCATGGGTTCGAGCCTTAGCGCCTGCCTTTTGCATTTGCTCACATTTTTTTCTTTTTTTTTGTTGCTTTGCAGCACTGGGCTTTTTGCTTCATGGGCCTATGTTTTTTTTGCTAACACTCTGCATCCTGGTTACTTGTGACACCCCTAGCCCAACATAATTTTATTTATTTATTTTACTTTTGTTTTATTAAATATATTTTTCTTAATATTAAAAATCATAAAAAATATAAAAATGATAGATTTATATTTTAGCTTATTTTATTTTATTTTTCTCACAAAAAATATTTTTATTTAGTTATATATTATCCATTTTTATTAATTAAATTTGTAAATTAAAATTAGAACTAGTTTAAATATTTATTTTTCTTCATACCCATTAAACATATTATTTTAGTATAAAAAAGACCAAAATATCTCATAATTCCATATAATATTTTCAAGATAAAAAAATACAAAAAAATACTTACTTTTTCTTAAAGAAATTTATTTCCTTTTAATCAAATAGAATTAGGGTTTATTCAAAAAGTCTTTTTTTTCTAAAATAATTTCTTTTCTTAATTGATTTAAGTCAATCTTGATTTATTTATTAAGTTGAGATTAAAACTTTTTTTCACATAAAAAACCAAACAAAATCTTCTTTGCATTTACACATCTTTGCATATTTCATTTATCTTGTTTATTACTTATTCCAATATTTGTACATATTCAATTTGGTTGTAATAAATTAATTAGGTTTATATTATTGCAATCCCCATTCATAAATTGTATACCCCCTCCCACAAATGTTGTAATAGTGTAGTAACTTTAAATTTCACAATTTATCGCTTTTACATAACATGCTAGTAATTAGGGTTTGTATGGCAAGATAAAACCAATCAAATAGAAAACTCTAATTCAAGAGGAAATCAAGCATGAAAATGACACACTTGCGCACAAACACCCCTAGGGTTATCCCACTTGGTTTCCTTATACAAAATGGCCATATTACGCATGTAAGGTGTCTTAGCAAAAACAAACAAATACAAGATTATAGTCCCTCGATGATGCTATTCAAAGTTGCCTTACAAAAATGATCTTAATCCCTCAAAAATGCTAAGATACTTTGCAACATTGCTAATCATGGCTATACGATGACCCACGCCCGTCCCGTTTACATCCAAAGATATGGTTGCTTACCAAATCAATGGTAAGACAACAATGTCAAAGGAAAAGAAAATGAACAAGAAAGACTTTTGAGTAGGTAGAATGCTCCTAATTACTTGCTCAATTTCAAACAAACATCCTTGCTATTTTTCAAAACAAACACCTACACTTTCAAAACATTTTACAAAAAACTTGAAAACATTTCAAAAGATCAAACATATTTCTATACATTCTTACGAATGAGAACCATTACAAAGATTGCCTAAACAATGGCCTCTTTACAAAAATACTTTCAAAAACCACACAAAGCACAATTTCAAACAAAAGCAAGTGATCTAGCAAGTAACTAAGAGCCCATGGAAAACCATGGATGAAAAGGGTGCTAATACCTTCCCTTTTCATAATCTATCCCCCGAACTCAAGAAACAATCTCAAAGGTCTTTCCTGTGCTTTTTCACCTTTCCTTTTAGAAAAAATAAAAGTTGGTGGTGACTCTTGCTAACCGCAACATTTGCGATAAAGCGCAAAACCTTCAAGTCAGTTCTCCCACCATATCACAAAGAGGTTACTTAGGTTTGAAGTTATCTTGGTGATTGAAAATTTCACTAAGTGTCCTTGATTTTTGGCCTGACTTTGCAAGGGTATAACTTTCTCATTTTTCAGGGGATTTTGGTGGTTCTTTTTGCCAATTGAAGAGGGGAAAATATCTACAATGGACCAGAGAGTACAAAAAACACACTTCATACTCAAAATCGAGAGTTATGAGCCTTTGAAGTTTAAGGAAAGTTGGGGCATTTGTTGAGGCACCTTGGACGTTTGGCCAGACAAGGGAAGGCATTTGGCCTAGGCAATTCATCAAACAGTTGGTAACATACCTATATCTTTTGGTTCAAGGCATAATTCAAAAATGTGCCTCGTGCATTTTGAATAGGACTATGAAAGCTTCTCATTGAGCTTGGAGTCAATCAATTTGATTTAAATTCGAAAGAGTTGTGGTTTTAGGAAGTTGGGTGCTGAAACTAGATTCAATGGGGCTCTCTCTGATTGCCTTCAGCTTAGACCATTTGAGTTGGCTTTGTGGGCTGGTCGAAGCTTCCTTTTGTCCTCTTTGTTTTCTCTCAATTTGGACAATCAAATTGATCTTGAAGGCTGGTCGAAGCCTCATTTTCTCTCTCTTCGATTTGAACTAATTGAAGTGTCATCTTTGTGGGTTGGTCGAAGCCTCATTCTTTCTTCTTCGTTTGGACATTCAAAGTGGGTTGGTCGAAGATTCACTCTTCTTTCTTGATTTTGGACCATTCGAAGTGGCTTTGAGGGCTGGTCGAAGCCTCTTGCTTCCTACTTTGTTCTTCTTTAGTTTAGACATTCAAAGTGCTGTCTTGAGAGCTGGTCAAAGCCTCATTCTTATTTCTTCGTTTGGACATTCAAAGTGTCACCTTATGGGCCGGTCAAATCTTCCTTTTTCCCTCTTCATTTTCTCTCAATTTGGACAATCGAATTGATCTTGAAGGCTGGTCGAAACCTCATTTTTTCTCTCTTCGATTTGAACTAATTGAAGAGTCATCCTTGTGATCTGGTCAAAGTTTCATTATTATTGCTTAAGTATGGACCATTCAAAGTGACCTTGGGCTAGTCGAAGTCTCATTTCTTCTCCTTTCATTCTCTCTCATTTTGGACCAATCGAAGTGTTATATTGAGCAGGCCAGCACGCGCGCAGTCTTGGGAAATTTGGCTTGAGTTGCCCAAGAATCCTAAGCCTCATATCTTGCTCATCCCTCCATCATTTATTTTGAACCTCATCTTGTTTCGAAGCTTAGAATATGTTCTTTAATTGGCTCAATGAAAATTCGAGAACGCACGAGCCAATTTCCTATGGCCTCGTTTAAAAATCAACTGACTCTTGGTGCACGCATGGGTCATGCAAGTTGCATGTTTTTTACATCCTTTGATTTTTACTTTTGGTGCAAGTGTGGGTCATACTTGTTGCATATTTTATACATCCTTCGATTCTGTTTGGTTTTAGGGTGATATTTCACATGCTTGGCACGAACCACACACTTTGTTTCTTACTCCTTTTGGCCAAACAATCACACTTTCCTTGCCTCCCCGCGCTTTATGCATTTTTGCCAAAATTGGTAACTTTCATCACAAGAAAATCAGTCTGATGTGCAATCCTTGCCACCTCACCCCCTCACGCTTTGTTTGCTTCACTCATACAACTCATAGCTCATCAAAATGCAACATAAAAATCCAAGTAAACAAACAAAACGCAAGCACATGATCTCACATTTCCATTTACCTGTTTTGGCCAAATTGCCCCCCCCCCCCCCCCCCACGGATTTATATGAGTTATGACCCTATTGACCTCACTCTAAATACTCTATATAAACACTGCATTATTCATTCAAATAAAAAAGAGAAGAGGCAGGAGGAGAGGAACGAAAGGCTGGAGGAAGTTCAGATCTGAAGTTACTTTTTTCTCTCAGAAATCAATTTCTTCGATTTTCCAAGTTTGCTTGTGCGTTTTGAGTGATTCTTCTTGCATTCTCTTCTCCAAGTACTAAGTATTGTAGATCGAAGCTTGGTTTGTAGTTGGAGTGAAGGAATCAGTAGATTGCTTTTGCCTTGAGGTAGGTTTTTCATGGACTTCGATTCTTATGATTAAGCTTGAATTGATGATGTAAATCATGTGTATTATGGTTTAGCTAGCCAGACTTTAGGTCTGATGTATATTTGATGCCTTGTAGAAGCTTGAATCGTGCATTAAAGATCTTTGCAACTTGTGTGTTTCAGTATTTTGTGTTGTTTTCTCATGCTTATTTCTCTCTGATCTTGAATCTATATGAAAATTTGTGAACATCATGATATAGCTTGTTAATTCAGCTTTAATTTGTGCTTGATTTGGTGAAAAACGATTGAGAAATGAGTATATAGTGATAGATTAAACATTGAGCCCTAGCTTCAGCATTTCGCACATTCCTGGCTAAGGATGGAGGTTGAAGATGATGTGGTGGCACAATTCCATTGGTCCTTTTGAATTTTGAATTATTTAAATCTTGTTTTGTAACTTGATCTTCCCTGATTTTATTTCTTGATCAAAACTTGATGAAAAATTCTGAAAAAAAATTCATGAAACCTAAAAATCATATTTCTGACCTTCTGCATTTTTTTCAGAATTTTTGAAAATGTTTTGATTGGTTTTAAAATTCGTGTGATCAATTAATTGTTTGTTTGACATTTGATTTTATTTTGATATTTCTCTTGATCCAAAAATTCCACAAAAAAATCATAGAAGCTTATTTTTAATTCTAATATTTGAATATAATTTTGGTTGAATATGCTTGTGACTTTTGATTAGAATTTTGTTTTAAAATGTGAATATTTGTTTATTTGTTTAATGGTTTAAATTTTGATTTTATTTCTGACTTTTCCTTAATGAAAAAAATAAGTTTTCTGATCTATGGAGTTTTATTTATTTGTATATGATTTTAGTTTGAATTATTTAGAATTGGAACTTGATTAATCAATAATTAAATTTATTTTCTAAATAATTAGGGTTTTGATAATCCCCTTGTTTGATTTGATTCTAAAACACCAATTTTCCTTAAGTTTCAATTGAAGTCAGCTCTTTTTTGAAGTTCATAGATGGATTGAGGATCTCAAAAATATTTTTCTTGAATTAATTGATGAGGTTAGGTATTTTCCAATGATTTATTTTGAAAACTTGTCTAGATTGGTGGTTTTACCAACTATTTTTGATGTTTGAAGCTTATTTGATCCTTTCCTCAACCATCAATGAACTTGAGACTTACATTCTGACTTCTATACGTCTTAAATATGCTTAGAAAATTTTTGTTTGAATTATGGAAATCTATTTCTATTTTTGATGAATTTTCAAAGTGAAAGTGCCCAAGGGATGTTGCACATCTTGTTGCAATTTGTTTGATGGCTAATGAACTTGTGTAAGGCCTGTAATTTGGAATCTAATGATCATGTTGCTTCTGTTTCTTCACACTAATTAAAATAAATCCTCTTGATTTCCCATAATTGGTTGATGACCCCTTTTAATTCATGCCTCCTCAGTAGTGTTCTCTTCTTGTTTTTGCTTTAAACTTTAAAACTTTTGGCTTGAGTTTGAGGTCATCAAATGACCAATTATAACATGTTAAGTAATGATACATCAAGGATGATCACATAAAGACTTGAGATCACTTGACCTTTAATTCTTGAACCAATTTCATTCATATATGAATTTGATGTTCCTCTCTCCTCTCCTTTTAAATCATTGAGGTATATTGAATGCACTTATGCAGCATGTATTAGGATCAACATTCTAACCTTTTTATTATTGTTGCACCCCAAAATTTGCCCTCCTAATTTCGTTTATTCTTGGCTTAGACTTTTGCATTCATCTGTATCTATTTCATTAGGTCACTAACATGGCATACATTTCATTTAATATAGCTCTGAGGTTCAAAGTTCAGTGGTTGTGCGATACTAGGGTTTCACAGTGGTTAAGGCGCTCGTATCCAATAAAGGATGATTTCTTATTCATGCAACAAGCTTTGGAATTAGGTTTTTTTAGGCTCATTTCTGGACTTCTTCCCCACCAAGTTACTGGGCTAATATCTTTTGATGAACAACTAGTTGTAGGTCATTCTGGTCAAGAACTCTAGGACGTGACCTAGCATATGTGGACTTTGAAGCATGACATCCTTTCCTATAAGTATGCTTGTCATTTGATTAGGATTAATGATTGTGACATGACATTCATCTACTCCTCAATTAATCAATTTAAGTTTTGTTGAATCATGGTTCAAAGATGTTTTATCCGGATATTTCTCTGTGCATCTAAACGGGGAATCAAGATTGTGAGGTGTGGTTAACATGATTTCTTTCTCTTCAAGATATAATTGCTTTTATCTAGTCTTGGCAAGTGCTGGGGTTTTCATTTGGGCAACTAGATTTCACGTCAAGGGAATTCTTCTGTGATTCAGACTTTATCATCCCTCTGTAAGATGTTCCTTATGACGCTAATTTCAAGTTGAAATAACCGATCGCTAAGGGCTGGGGATTGAATTGTGAAGCGTGGTTCATGACCTAAGATATGAATTCATAGATTTCTCCTTAACCAAGGCAATCATTGTCCTCATCATTGTCATTTGTTATCTGCGATGCAAGTAGGTTGGGATTGAAGTGGGTTTCTCAGGGAAGAATTCATGCAAGGTAATTAAAGGTTCAAGGAATTCAAGGTAGGGTTTGTTCAACATGGCATACCTGGTTGATGGGCTTACAAGCTCTTATGAGACCTTGAGATGCATAATCATGGGCCAATTTCAAAGATATGTGGATAAGATCTGTTGACTTCGGTTAAGGTAAGCTTTGAAAAATTAACTTTGGGACCAAGGTCTCCCTTGAATTTTCATCTAATAGGTGTTGGGAATTCGAGTTGCATTTGAAGAATGGTATGGTAAAGGAAAAGAAATATTGGTTCAGAAAAGAAAAAATTCATTAAAAATCAGGGTTTCTATTCATTGATAAAAGTTCAAGTAATTGAAGATCAGGGGAAATAAGGTTTCATATTAATCTTGATCATATTCTTTCATTATCATTTACATCCATCTTTGATGATTTAAGGTCGTCATTTAGGGAAGGACTTTGTCAAGATAAGAGACTTTTGGATTGAATCATGGAATATTGAGGCATGATACAAAAGGCAAGGTTGTGAATTTTTTAGGATCAAGATCTTATTGACTATTCAAATTATTTGTGATTCAAGTTGATTTGGGTTCAAGATTGAAGTTAGGAGTTCATTGAGAATGAAAGTGTGATTTGGATTTGAAGTTTGATTTGAGTTCAAGATGTTTGAAAGTGTTTGATTGGATTAAAGTTGGCAAAGAGCCTTAAGTATTGGTCATATGAGTTTCTTGGAAGGTAAAGTACAGACTGCGAGGTCTTGTTTCAAGTCGGAGTACATACGCATTACAAAGACGTTCATCGTTATTCCAGATTCAAGTTGACATGTGTTCAAAGTTGATTCGAACCCTTTCATTCATGATTCAAGAAAGTACTATCCAATTCCATTCAATTTCATTCAAGTGTAACAATACCTTACAAGAAAATTTGATGCTTTCATGTCTTCAAGCATTTTTCAAGACTTTGTCATTTAAACTCCGTCCTTAAAATTCATCACCCAACATTTCAAGCTCAAAGGTCATTTACAATTCACACTATAAATTTCAAGTTCATCCAAACCAAACATTCATTACAATCCCATTACACCAATATTCTACAAAAAGAGAACTGTTACAAAATACACTTGAACAAAATTCTTTAGTCCTAAAGGTGCTAAAATTCCATGAGTAAACTTCTAATTCCATGTCATGCCAAAGTTCTTCATCTTCAGTTCATGACCTGCACATTCATACAAAAAAAATCCAAGTCAATACAAACAATTATGCTGTTGAACATTATAAAAAGACCGGCTACCCACTTGCTGTAAAACTTGGGACTATTACTGCTGATCTGGAAGCAGCAGATGTTTTCTCTTATCCGGAGGATGAGAATGTATTGGACCCACTTTTAGCACAACATCTGGCATTTTTTGGGATTGATTTCTCATCACTGTAAAAGACTGAAATGACGACTACTGAAAAAGAACTCGACCAAAATACCAATTTTGAATGGAATAGAATCCAAGAAAGTGGACAGGAAGTGGAACCTATATTTGGACCTGGATTTACAGGATTGGTCAATCTTGGAAACAGTTGTTACCTTGAAGCAACTATGCAGGCTGTATTTTCATCACGATCTTTCTCTTCAAGGTACTATATAAACCAAAATCTAAAGAAGGCATTTGAGGCGGCTCCTGCTGATCCAACTGTGGACCTCAATATGCAGCTGACGAAATTGGCACATGGTTTACTATCTGGCAAATATTCTGTTCCTCAAGTTGAGAATGATGAGAACAAAAACGTCGCAACCACTCCTACATCTACGGTGCAGGAAGGGATACCACCACGAATGTTCAAAGCTTTAGTTGCTGCCAGCCATCCGGAATTTTCATCTATGCGACAACAGGATGCGTTAGAATTTTTCCTTCATTTTCTTGACCAAGTGGAACGAGCTAATGCTGGGAAAACTGAACTGGATCCTGCAAGGAGTTTCAAGTTTGGTGTTGAAGATTGAATCTTGTGTTCATCTGGAAAAGTTGCGTATAATAGAAGGCACGACTACATTCTTTCTCTGAATATCCCATTGCATGAAGCAACTAACAAAGAAGAATTGGAATTGTTTCACAAACTGAAAGCAGAAAAGCTTTCTGAAGGAAAAGAAGTGTCTGGTGATGAGATTGTACGTCCAAGGGTGCCTTTAGAAGCTTGCCTAGCAAGCTTCTCATCTCCCGAGGAGATACATGATTTTTACAGCACTGCTTTGCAAGCGAAGACAACAGCGGTGAAATCGGCTGGTCTGACATCATTCCCTGATTACTTGGTGTTGCACATGCGGAAATTTGTTATGGAAGAGGGATGGGTACCCAAAAAAATCGATGTATATGTTGATGTTCCTGATATCATAGATATCAGTCATATGCGTAGCAAAGGCCATCAACCTGGAGAAGAGCTTCTACCAGATGGAGTACCCACCGAGGATGATTCGGAAACACCTTTAGCCAATGAAGACATTGTTTCACAGCTAATTCTTCAGGTAACGGCAATGCTGCAATGGATACTACAGACGATGAAGGTCCTTCTAAGCATCTAAATGCTCAAAAAGGAACACAGTCTTTTCGTTATCAATCCGAGTTATTAAAGCTAGATGCTGAGTTTGATAAGGCTATGGAGGATCTTGAAAAATCCCAGAAATATGAATATAAGCTGGCAGAGGAAAGTCTTCATACGCATAAGAAATATTTACTAAATATTTCACAGCAACTGGATAAAGAGAAATCCGAGTTAGCAAGTGAATCCGACACATCTTGTTCGAGTGTCTTGCTTCAAACTGTCGAGAAAAGAAATGAAAACCTAAAACGCGAACTCTTCCTCAATCACCTTACGCTACTGATCCAGCATGGTCTGACTCCCTTTGGAAAATTCTGCAGGTTACAGGGGATGATCCTGATTTAGTTACAAATACGAAGAGGCTGAACCCCCCTAGCGATTTTCTAAAAGATTGTTAACCTCCATAACTGCTAACCAATTATAACTGAATTTAAAACTCTCAAACTGTAACTAACTTCCTCAACTCCTAACAAACTCTAACTAACTCTAACAGTAGTTTTTAGCTTCCAACTGACTTGTTCCTAACATCTAACATACCTAACTTCTAAGAGAAATTTCACTGGCAGTTATTAACAGAACCAATAGAAGTTAACAGTTCTAACTGCTTAAAATCTGACCGTTCATCTTGTAACTGACTGATTTGATTCAACGGCTCAGATCTTCACGTCTCTAACCGTTTCCATCTCCCTCAACTACCTATATAATCAAAAAACTCCCTCCAAGTTTCAGAGGACGATACTTTCTCTTTTCCAGTTTCAAACTTCATCCTCTCTCCACCATTTTTTTCTATCCTCTTCCATCAACACGCTTCATTTTTCACCCAGAACTCAAAAAGTTTTCAGAATTCTCTTTCTTTCTTCTCTAACCAATACTCTTCACCCTTCAAGCCACTCTTCATTTTTACTTACTTCTGAAACCCTGCTTCATCTTCATCAAATCATCTCTCTGTAAACTCAAATCACACTCCTACGATCTCACTCAAACACAACTCACAACGACAACCGCAACAACACCAACATACAAATCATTAACAAAATCGCACAAACGCATAGCACAACAATTTTCACAAAAGAAATAGAAGAAAAAGAAGAAGAAGTCGTGCAAAGAAGTTAAGAGATATTGTACCTGAAACTTCTTTAGATTTTTCGTTGTCGGCATCACCCTCAAAAAGACACCGGGTGCCTTCTCGGGTTGGTAAGCCTTCTTCAATCTTTCATTCTACATTTTATGCTCTTTGTCGAAGAATGAAACTTGAATTTTAGTCCGCGAAGAGGTTGATGGAAGAGAGACGTGTGAACCGAGGCGGATCAAAAACGAACAATGAAGAGAGGAGCAGAGGTTTGAGATACGAGTGAATTGTGAAACCAAAGTAGAAAGAACGAGTCGGAGGTGTGATTTGGCACCATTGAGGGAAGAGGAAGAGGACTTTGTTTCTCTTGAAGTCTAACCGTCACACGATTTGGGAACCCTGGGAACAAAATCACGCCATTCATTTGTTTGTTGTGTTTTTCTAATTCCTTTTATTGATAACAGTGGAGATACACGAAGCTGAATAAAAAGGTGGATGGATCTTGGTATGATCTTAGTGGACCGAGGTATACACCTTCAGGTCCATGGCCATTATTTTTGGGAGTTGGTTTTTGGTGAGGTATAAAATATTGGGTTGGGCCTGCGAGTCAATGTTACTACAATACACACCCTGCTTCAGACTCACACACCCCTGTGTAGAGTTTTTCTAGCTTTTCTTTAGCCTTTTCTTTTCATAGTCGTTAGATAACAATTTTGTTAATAAAAATATTGATATAATAAAAACCTAAAAAATGTTAGATTGTAAGAGATATTTTAAGAAATTAATTCTTGATTATCCGATTACTCGAGACTTGTGATTCACTGTTGTTTTTCGAGATTTGAGTCTTATGAAGGTTTATTATGCGGTATGCGGATACGCTTGAAATTTCGATTGTGATTTATTTTCACATCGATGATGCTTCAACACTTATTCCGAGCATTGGATTTCTAATTCTTTTCTTTGTTGATGTTAGCAGCTCATGAGATCATCAAGTTTCTTTGCTTTTTACTTTGCTCTACGAGCTAGTACTTGTTTGGTATATTTTATTTCCACTCTCACCCCGCATTTATCACTTCCCATAGATTGCATGGTATGATAACATTAGATTTAGAAATAGGCTAGTCTTCCTGTGACTTTCGTCTTTCTGTGACTTTCGTCTTCCTGTGACTTTCGTCTTCCTGTGACTTTCATCTTCCTGTGACTTTCGTCTTCCTGTGACTTTCGTCTTCCTGTGACTTTCGTCTTCCTGTGACTTTCGTCTTCCTGTGACTTTCGTCTTCCTGTGACTTTCGTCTTCCTGTGACTTTCGTCTTCCTGTGACTTTCGTCTTCCTGTGACTTTCGTCTTCCTGTGACTTTCGTCTTCCTGTGACTTTTGTCTTCCTGTGACTTTCTTTCCTCCTTTGCATATGCAGTTAAAACTAAAACTTCTTTTTTTCTTTTCAAAATTCGAAACACTTTAAAACTACTGATGAGAATCATACTTTTACTTAGTACGAGAAATGATAAGCGGGTCTCTTCTCGATCTTATTGTTCTTCATCTCAAGCATAGGTGTGGTTCAATTCTCAAAGAATCCTTTCATGACTAAGTAGAAAAATGGCTAATATCTCTCTCTTGAGGTCGACTAGTCATTATCTGCAACAAAAATACAAAACAAACTCAAATCTTTTGTGCGCTCGAGCACCTCTTTCTAAGAAAAAACCTTTTCAGGTAAGGCACGATTAATTTACTTCTGTGCCAACGCATAAGTCTCCAAAGGTCGAGCTGCGGCAGAAGGCGGAATTAACATTGTCCATAAAAAACATAAACAAACAAAAACATGTGAGCCGAACTACGGTAGCTCTGATTCCTCAAAAAGGATACGTAGGCATTGGGGTAAGGCCCAGGCGAGCACAATTTTATTTTCCCTACATTCTTTTCTCCTTTTCTTTTGCATGCATTCCTTCAGTAGTATAGTAGGCAGTAAGCATAAATTAAACACACCCATAAGATAGACAACAAGAGTGGATACCGTAGAGTACTACGGGCGTGTGGGGTGCTAATACCTTCCCCTCGCGTAACAGACTCCCTTACCCTTATCTCTTGGTCGTTCGACCTTGATTTCATCCTTCTCGGGTTTTCTCGATGTTTACCTTTCCCTTCATGTGGGATAAAAGACGTTCGATGGCGACTTCATTGTTTGATGATTTTTAGCCGGTTGTTTCAGCTGGCGACTTCACTGGGGAATGGTCGACCAAATGCTGGTCCATCCCGGAGTCGCTCCTAGCTCTTGCTTTCTTTGGGTGTTTATTTTTATGCTTTCAGTTTACTCATTTGTACATGTTTGCCTGAGCATAAGTTTGCATTGCATTTTATTGCTTTCCTTATTTGTTATCCATTATGCTGGACTCGGTTTTTCATGTTGGGTGGGGATGTCACTATTGAGGTAAAAGGCCCAATACCCAGGCCAGAGTGCACTAGGACACTAGGAATAGAGTGGGGGCATGACGGCTATAGGACGTGGTCCGATTAGTGCAGTCTTGTCATATACCACGCTCGGATGAGGTTCAAATGAATTACTATCGGCACCCATGTCTGTGGGTAAGCCCATAGTACTTTCAGGCGGACCCATGATTTTCGAGTTACCATTGTCTTACCCTAACCTAGTCTTCACCCGTGAGCGGGGAGGGATTTTTCATTACAGGTACAGTTGGTGCTATGTTCAAATGGTTACTCATGCTCAGATGGAGACTGTGATCGGATGGTGATTAGTGGTTCTAATGATCATGTTATGGACTTCTGTCAATGACTTATGCATATGGTGTTCTGTTGGTGACTATATGGGTCTCAGATTTATTTATTTATTTTTCTTCTGGATTCGGTATTGAGGATGGTTATCTAGTTATATTCCGGACCTTTGATCCTGATATATTTTACTTGGTCAGAGATTATACAACGGTTAATCATGGTACTTGGTTCCATTATATGCTAAATTTGGTTCTGAACCTTTGATCCTGTGATATCCATATTATTCAGCAGATTTATACAGCAGTTATCCAGAGGATTGTACAATTGTTATGCTGAACTTTTGAACTTATGTCATTGCACCTTGCATCATAACATGTTTATTTTACACAAAAAAGGAAATGTGAAAGATTATATGCAAAAAAAAAAATGTTTGAACATGGCATTGCATCCGCTCATTCACCTCATGCATCCATAGCAGATACTCCGAAGGTACTCAGAATGGGGAATCCTTATTCAGACTCGGTATTTTCTTTGCAGAGCTGCAAATTTTGACTTCTCGTCGCTTCGTGGTCAGATTCAAGATATGGAACAACTTCGTGGGGAATTGGACGAGATGAAAGAACAGATGGGATTCGTGGTGCTAGACATGCAGGATTTGGTCCGTGGACAAGAACTCCTGAAAGAAGAGAACACTCAGTTGAAGACTCAATTAAATTTGGTTATGGAAATTTTGGGGACAATGTTGAAGAAAGAAGATGTTTCTATGCCTGCCACAATAGGAGTTACCATTCCTCCCCATAACCTGAGGACTCTTGTAGGTCAGGGAGTATCTCCTCCGCAACCGTGCATTCCAGGATCCTCCCATCCGCAACAAGTTGTCACTTCCCGAGAGGACCCAAAAGGCAAAGTCCGTCAGCAGAGGCCAAAACAGCCTGAACGAAAATTTGATCCTATTCCAATGTTGTATGCACAATTGCTTCCTCCCCTGCTATAATTACATTTGGTTAAACTCTGAATTTTCACTACACATGAAAAACGCCCTCATGGCTTTGACGACAATGCTAGGTGCGATTTTCATTCTAGGACACCTGGTCATGATACTGAAGATTGCGTAGCTTTTAAGCACCAAGTCCAGGACTTGCTCGATGCAGGGACAATTCTCTTCACTCCCGAAGGTCTGAGTGTGCAAATCAATCTTATGCCAACCACTACAAAGAATAGGGATACGCCTTCTCCTCTTCAAAGTTCTATCTCACGATCGGAGTCACGTCATCCACAACCTATAATCCCGGAAAGTTCTCACCAGCAGTCGTTTGTAAGTTGTGAAAATCGGTTGGTTAATCAAAACCAGAATGTTCCTCGTGTTCACTTGGCTCAGTGTGCTACTCGGCAACAAACCTATCAACAAAGACATACGCAACAAGGTAAGCAAAAGGATAAGAAGCCTAAGAGGGTGTTCGACATTGTTCCTTTGACTTATGGCCAGCTGTTCTCTCAGTTACTCAAGCTTTCCTTGGTGGAACCCAAGCCACTGAAGCATGTCATTCATCCTTGTTCTATGGATTCCAGTCCTAATGTGAAGTGTGATTACCATGCTGGGGCACAAGGTCATTCCATTGAAGACTGCTGGGCTTTCAAAGAAAATGTGCAAGACCTGCTTGATGCAAAGGCTATCAATTTCGGGCCAGTCAGTTAAATTTGAGGTCTTCTTCGACTCAGTAAATGTCAAGATTGCCAGATCATCATCTGAAGCAACAAGTCCATACCGAGACTGGTCTCCTCAACGTAGTAATTTCTAGTTTCAATTCTCATTTGTAATCTTTCTTGCTTTGGTTCAGTACTTTCTTGTATGCAAAACTTGTTGATTCTTGAATATTAATCATAATGCATTGAATATGTTTGTCTTGAATTAATCCATTCGTATTCACTCATTAATGTTTTTTTTTCTTTACTTTTTGATACTTAACTCTTGTTAAATAAAAAAATATCTTAAGGGAGGATGATGAGTAATATACCAAAAATTTCAAACGGTGTGCTTTTGAGTAGGACCCTGCTGACGATGTACAGGCCTTGTTTCAAATTCCCAAACACCGGAGATATAAGGGAGATAGACCCTCGTCAACCCCTTTGAGCCTTGAAGTAGGAGTTTCTTTGCTTTTCAGAAAAACCCTCACATTTAACCCGGGGCAGGGTAGATTTCAGTTAATCTGATTGGGCATTCAAAACTCATTAAAAGTGCACATCAAAGGATACAACAAAGGTTATCCTTCAGAAGGTTGAGAAAGAACAAAACCACATTGGTTAAACTCTTATATATCAGCAGTGTGCATCAATGATAATGATATCCTAATAGATATCTCTCGCACATCGAAAAGTCAAAAGGTGACGATACCATAATGGCTACTTCCCGTCAACCAAACAGCAAGGCAGTCACACCTTTTTCAACAAATCAAATAATGACTCAAAATCACACGACTGGTTCAAACTAAAAGAAATAGTAAAAGAAAGAGACAAAAAGCCTTGCTAAGTCAAAACTTGGAAAACAAGTCGCTTAGACAAAAGTCAGGGTACCCCGCTGGACTTCAAAATTAAATTCAAGAGGAATTTGTCCAGGCAAAAAGTTAGGGAATACAAAAAAGAAAGCAAAAAGCGTGAAAAGAGAAAAAGGGGATTACCAAATAAAGATTCCCCACAAAAAATAAAGTCGTGTGATCAAAATACCAATAATGAAAGGGTGAGTGACTGTCATATCCTTCTCGGCCATGGTAAACTCCTTCTGAGGAATGAGTGCTCGTATTAGTTTAACTGAATTTAGGATTGGAGAACATCATGGAGAATGGGTGGGCACCAAATATTTTGAGCCTTAAATCCATTTTTTTTTAACCATGAACCAGGCCACGCTACAACCCTGAAAAGTCCTAATTGAAGCAAGGGTTAATTCGAAAGCACACTGTAACAAGAAATACGGTAATGTGACTCCTAGGGAGGCTTGCAAAAACTTTTGAGTTGGTATCACTCTATCTTTTTACTATCTTTTGTACAAATTTTTGATGTTTCAAATATAAATCTTTTAACTTCAAGACAAACATGAGCTTTACATTACAATTATCATTCTTATAATAAACATTCTTTGCATATGAGCAAGTGCTTAAATATCGAGTAAGTTTGTATAATGAGCATCAGATGAGAATTTAATTACCTCAAAGGACAAATTGCTTCAGGACACCGTTTAAAGGTAAATCATTTGTGGGAATGGTCTTAACCTGGGGCAAATCTTCTATCGACTCCGTCAAGTAAAAGAATACCAGTTTGAGAAATGATCTGTAGTAGATTGTAAAAATTGGTCGCCCAAAGTTTCTGATAAGCAGTGGTGCATTACTTTCAGTTGGTCCCAAGGGACATATCTCTTCAAGTATCTGATTAGAGATTGAAGCAGTTCAAGTCGAGGAGTATGGTTGTGAGGTAACCTATATTCAAGATCCAACCACTTTAAGGTTACGTTGCCTTCGAAAATACTCAAATTTCTCATCCATCTGTGAGCATGAGGTAAAGGAAAAGGTTTGTCGAGATTCTGTTAAGTAAGGGGCAGGTGTGTAGAATATTTCGTCGAGTAGGTATTCAGCCAATCTGAGGCATTCAAGTCGGGATTTCATCCCTCAAAGGACAGTCAAACTGGGGCAGTTACGTCGAGATTTGAAAAATATCTCTAAGAATGCATTGATCAGAGGAGAATCTTCCCAGAATTTGAAGGTGTATGAGCACTCGCTCGAACATAGTTGGAATCCTCTCCAATTTCGGTTATCTGAACATCATGTTCCAAAGTTCATAGCACTGGGGCAATTATGTCGAGATTTGATAAATCTCTCTAAGAATTTGTTGATTATGGGGAGGATCTTTTAGAATTCAGAGATACACGAGAATTCAATCAAGCATTGTTAGAGTTATTTCCAACTTTGGTCAGCCATGGGCAGTATTCTGAATTTCATAACACTGGGGCAGTTTATCTTGGTGGTATAAATCTCAAAAAGCCCTCTCGAGGCAATTTTTCTGCAAAAGCCTTACAAACTAGGGCAGGAATTTATGTAAGAGATTTCTCTCTTTTCTAGTGGTTGACCAGACCAAGTCCATATGCAGGCTAAATGACCTATGAATTTGAAAATCATGCCGAGAAGTTAAGATTGTTATCTTCAACTTATCAGAGACTCAAGACCATTTACTGATATCCTTTGTCCTAAGTTAAGGTCATTATCCCCAGTTGAAGTTCGGATTGTTATCCTCAGCAGGATATGAGCAGTAACGTAAAGATCATTTGAAGATTGTTTACACGTACAAGATACGATGGAAATATTGCTTCCTAGGAGGACGCCTCTCCCTAGTAAAAGATCTGTTGCTACTTGACAAAAGTCTGTCTACCAAAGGGTTTCTCTTCTGAGATCTTTATTCCCCAAGAAAGCATCCTCATTTCTCTGCAAGAGGAGATTGGTTCTTCTCCCGTAGAAATTCAGAAGTTGTTTAAAGTCAAGATGATTTATTTTCAGTGGACAGCAATTTATGTTTGCAACATCTTCTCCAAAGTCCACTTTTCAGTGTCATTTCTCCTCAGAGTCGACGTGATGAAGTTATAATCTTGCATCACTTTTTTTTTACCCATCGATTGGTGGTTCAAATTGCTTATTCATCAGTGAAGTTTTCCATTCACGCATGGGGCATATTGCCACAATTTTCTATTTTGCAAGTATTGTTGGTCTTTTATGACAAGAGGCATACCAGCAAGTGAATCAAGAAAGGTCTGCATGTGACCAACATGAGGATTTCTGTAGAATGGGATTCAATCTCCCGAGTGAATGCTCACTTCTTCTCAAGACAGAATCATGTATCCCCAATAAGGGCGTACTCTCTCCCAGACATAAATCCTTATCTCCATTAAAAGTATGTTCGTGCGTAATCCCCACTGAAGTCAGTACTCTCAATGAGAGTTTGTTTAAGAGTTTGTCCCTTCCATAAGGCTTATCTCCGAAGAAATGCATTTCAATAAGTTTTATATAAACTTCTTCTTCAGCATAGTCGACTCAGCTTCGATAAATCCTGAAAAGATCATTTCATTGGATTGTAGACCTTTGTTATATCCTCTCGAAGTCAGTACCATATATCTCCGTGGTAGGTATTTATCTCCCTAGGGAGGTTGCTGGTCATCGTCTCTCTGAAGTTCGTATCTTTTCTCCCTAGGGAAGTTTTGCCCAAGTCAGGTTTTCTTGAAGAGAGGTTTAATTAAAATGTTTGTTATGCCCAGCGGAGCAGGTCTCCTATATATTTTTTTTTCTGGGGCAGAGTACATGGACAAATGCCGTTTAAAATTCTTTTATCCCAGTGATGGGATATGGATGAAATATTTCCTCGGTAGAGTTCCAAACCTCAAGCTTATGGTTCAAAGATGACCTTCTCTTCCTCAAGTGAAGATTTTTATCCTCGACAGTAGTATCCTCTGTGTGGCCTGGGTAGATTCATTTTATTGAAAACAAAAAAAAAAAGAGAAAACAAAAAACAAAAAAATTTTGCGATTCCCCAATCAAAGTCACTTCTATCGAAGACTTACATCGGAAGGTCCCAATTCCCAGCAAGATTCTCTCTATCCTTGGAAAGAGATGTTGGATTTTTCCCTAAGAAGTTGGGAGTTGGATCAGAGTTCGAAAATTTCCCTGAACTGCAATTTATTTTTGCAGTATTTTCCCCAGTGAAGCGAGTTTTCATTCCCTAATGGAGCATGCTTTCTAGAACAAGTGTCATCTTCTCCCCAGTATGGTGCACATGGGAACACCAATTTTAACTCCTTCATCCTGGAATATGAAAGATTTTGTTGAGATGTCAGCGGTGGAGTTTCTGTCCTAGGATGTTTGGTTCTTCCCCAAGTGAAGATTTTTATCCCCCGGCGTTGTTATCCCCAGTGTGGTCTGAGTAGAATTCTATTTTTTTAAGAATTTCTATACTCCCCAGTAGAAGCTATCTTCGTAAAGAAGTTATGCGCAAGAGAAAGCTTCCATCCCCGGCGAAGCTCTCCCCGTTCTAACAGAAGATAAAGTATCTACCCCCCAGGAATTTGGAAGTTTGATCAGAATTCAAGATTTTCTCTCAAACTGCAATTTATTTTTCGCAGTATTACTACCCAGGAAGTTATTTCTTCAATGTTATCAATCATTCGAGGTTGATGGTTTCGAATCTCGATTTCCTACCGAAGTTCATATTGCATGTTCTCTACAGAAGATTAGATGTGCAAGAATAATCATTTGAAAGTTCATTGTCTTCCCAACATCCGATTATTGACTTGGTCTCCCCAGTGAATTACTAAACATGCATCATTACATTGCATCATCACATCGCATCTACTAAAATGCATATCATTTCCATTGCATGGAGTATTATGCTATAAAAAATTCAAACATGCATAAGTATAAGCCAATTATGTCCACTTGTGGTAACCAGATTGTTATGCGCTCAGATTTGATTTATCTCCATAACAAGCCTAAGGGTGACTCTATTATGTTTCCCCAGCGGGGTTTGTTTTGATTCACCATCAGTCGGGTCTTTGGTATTCCTCCATCTCCCCAGTAAGTTTGTGGTTTGCGCTTGCCTTTGCATGCCTTTGGTTATTTTACCCGTGTTCGCTTTGCCGTTAGAGTGCGAGTAAGAGTCGGCGTATAGCCTTTCTTATTTCTCAAGTATTTGAGTGTCCATACTTGGTGTGTGGTAATTCAGATGATTGCCACTCTTGAAGAATTATACCCTGCCTTTGGCCTGAGGGATTTTTTAGTTCTTGCGTATTTGCAACCTATCGAAAGCCTAACATGTTTTTCTTCGTTAGAGTCTGCTTGGACCAGTCCCTTTCTCTTGTTGAGTACACATTCGATCAGTGCTCTTTGAAGGTCCTGCTTAGTCGGTTCCTTGTTTTGGTTTATCCACGTTAGTCGGGTCCTCCTTTCGTTAGCCTAGCTAATCTTTTATGATTAAGAGTCTTTCAGTGTCTCTTCAAAGTCTAGTTGTCTAGCATCCTTATTTAGGCGAATGCGCCTTTTTTATTGGGGATTTCTTCGGTTAGTCTCGTTCCTGTGTTTGCTAGCAATTCTAAACATTTGTTTCTTGATGATCAACTTCGCTCTTGTGTATCTAACTCTGACCAGACATGCATACCTGTATCTTTCAAAACCCCGCTTCGGCTAGGTATCTTTTGTCAAAATCCCGCTTCGGATGGTGTCGTTTCTTTTAAATACACCTTCGATTGACATCATTTGTCTGGAGTCCCATTCGTTTGGTCTCCTTCCTCAGTAAGTCCGCCTTCGATTGGTGTTTCTTTGCAAGAGCTTTCTTCGGTCTGTCTCTTTCGTACGTATTCGATACCAACCACGGATATGTATTTTCGACACCTGTTTCATATGTCTGCTACCAACCCCAGACATATATTCTTGTATCTTTGATATCTCTTCCTTACGTATCCGATACTGACCACGGATATATATTCTTGATATCTCTTTCTTACGTATCCGATACCGACCACGAATATGTATTTTTGATACCTGTTTTATATGTTTGCTACCAACCCCAGACATATATTCTTGTATCTTTGATGTCTCTTTTGTACGTATCCGATACCGACCACGGATATGCATCTTTGATGTCTCTTTTGTACGTATCCGATACCGACCACGGATATGTATCTTTGATGTCTCTTTTGTGTGTATCCGATACCGACCACGGATATGTACCTTTGACGTCTTTTTCGTCTGTATCTGATACCAACCACGGATATGTATCTTTTCTATCTCTTTCTTACGTGTCCGATACCGACCACGGATGTGTATTTTTTATTTCTCTTTCTTGCGTATCCGCTACCAACCCCGAATATGTGTCTCTGATACTTTTTTTCGTATGTCTGCTACAGACTTCAGGCATATATCTTTTGATATCTTTCTTACAGGTGTTTGTTATTAAATCCCAACAGTTGTTCCTTGATAACCAAGTTATTTTGCTGTATGTCAAACCCTGTTTGAACATACATCTAACCTGATAACCCCTTTTACCTAGCAAGAATAAAAATATAAAATACAGAAAAAACCAAAAATGATACCTGACTGGCTTCGGAGCGCAAATTTTCGGGTTCTTTTAGTATTTAATCTTCTTCTACCTTGAAAGTTCGAAAGGCTGGCGCCAATCTCACCTTCATGTTAAAGGCGATTAAATAGGGGCAGTTGTTGCACCCCAAAATTTGCCCTCCTAATTTCTTTTATTCTTGGCTTAGACTTTTGCATTCATCTGCATCTATTTCATTAGGTCACTAACATGGCATACATTTCATTCAATATAGCTCTGAGGTTCAAAGTTCAGTAGTTGTGCGATACTAGGGTTTCACAGTGGTTAAGGCGCTCGTATCCAATAAAGGATGATTTCTTATTCATGAAACAAGCTTTGGAATTAGGTTTTTTTAGGCTCATTTCTGGACTTCTTCTCCACCAAGTTACTGGACTAATATCTTTTAATGAACAACTAGTTGTAGGTCATTCTGGTCAAGAACTCTAGGACGTGACCTAGCATATGTGGACTTTGAAGCATGACATCCTTTCCTATAAGTATGCTTGTCATTTGATTAGGATTAATGACTGTGACATGACATTCATCTACTCCTCAGTTAATCAATTTAAGTTTTGTTGAATCATGGTTCAAAGATGTTTTATCCGGATATTTCTCCGTGCATCTAAACGGGGAATCAAGATTGTGAGGTGTGGTTAACATGATTTCTTTCTCTTCAAGATATAATTGCTTTTATCCAGTCTTGGCAAGTGCTGGGGTTTTCATTTGGGCAACTAGATTTCACGTCAAGGGAATTCTTCTGTGATTCAGAGTTTATCATCCCTCTGTAAGATGTTCCTTATGATGCTAATTTCAAGTTGAAATAACCGATCGCTAAGGGCTGGGGATTGAATTGTGAAGCGTGGTTCATGACCTAAGATATGAATTCATAGATTTCTCCTTAACCAAGGCAATCATTATCCTCATCATTGCCATTTGTTATCTGCGATGCAAGTAGGTTGGGATTGAAGTGGGTTTCTCAGGGAAGAATTCATGCAAGGTAATTAAAGGTTCAAGGCATTCAAGGCAGGGTTTGTTCAACATGGCATACCTGGTTGATGGGCTTACAAGCTCTTATGAGACCTTGAGATGCATAATCATGGGCCAATTTCAAAGATATGTGGATAAGATCTGTTGACTTCGGTTAAGGTAAGCTTTGAAAAATTAACTTTGGGACCAAGGTCTCCCTTGAATTTTCATCTAATAGGTGTTGGGAATTCGAGTTGCATTTGAAGAATGGTATGGTAAAGGAAAAGAAATATTGGTTCAGAAAAGAAAAAATTCATTAAAAATCAGGGTTTCTATTCATTGATAAAAGTTCAAGTAATTGAAGATCAGGGGAAATAAGGTTTCATATTAATCTTGATCATATTCTTTCATTATCATTTACATCCATCTTTGATGATTTAAGGTCGTCATTTAGGGAAGGACTTTGTCAAGATAAGAGACTTGTGGATTGAATCATGGAATATTGAGGCATGATACAAAAGGCAAGGTTGTGAATTTTTTAGGATCAAGATCTTATTGACTATTCAAATTATTTGTCATTCAAGTTGATTTGGGTTCAAGATTGAAGTTAGGAGTTCATTGAGAATGCAAGTGTGATTTGGATTTGAAGTTTGATTTGAGTTCAAGATGTTTGAAAGTGTTTGATTGGATTAAAGTTGGCAAAGAGTCTTAAGTATTGGTCATATGAGTTTCTTGGAAGGTAAAGTACAGACTGCGAGGTCTTGTTTCAAGTCGGAGTTCATACACATTACAAAGACGTTCATCGTTATTCCAGATTCAAGTTGACATGTGTTCAAAGTTGATTCGAACCCTTTCATTCATGATTCAAGAAAGTACTATCCAATTCCATTCAATTTCATTCAAGTGTAACAATACCTTACAAGAAAATTTGATGCTTTCATGTCTTCAAGCATTTTTCAAGACTTTGTCATTTAAACTCCGTCCTTAAAATTCATCACCCAACATTTCAAGCTCAAAGGTCATTTACAATTCACACTATAAATTTCAAGTTCATCCAAACCAAACATTCATTACAATCCCATTACACCAATATTCTACAAAAAAAGAACTGTTACAAAATACACTTGAACAAAATTCTTTAGTCCTAAAGGTGCTAAAATTCCATGAGTAAACTTCTAATTCCATGCCATGCCAAAGTTCTTCATCTTCAGTTCATGACCTGCACATTCATACAAAAAAAATCCAAGTCAATACAAACAATTATGCTGTTGAACATTATAAAAAGACCGGCTACCCACTTGCTGTAAAACTTGGGACTATTACTGCTGATCTGGAAGCAGCAGATGTTTTCTCTTATCCGGAGGATGAGAATGTATTGGACCCACTTTTAGCACAACATCTGGCATTTTTTGGGATTGATTTCTCATCACTGTAAAAGACTGAAATGACGACTGCTGAAAAAGAACTCGACCAAAATACCAATTTTGAATGGAATAGAATCCAAGAAAGTGGAAAGGAAGTGGAACCAATATTTGGACCTGGATTTACAGGATTGGTCAATCTTGGAAACAGTTGTTACCTTGCAGTAACTATGCAGACTGTATTTTCATCACGATCTTTCTCTTCAAGGTACTATATAAACCAAAATCTAAAGAAGGCATTTGAGGCGGCTCCTGCTGATCCAACTGTGGACCTCAATATGCAGCTGACGAAATTGGCACATGGTTTACTATCTGGAAAATATTTTGTTCCTCAAGTTGAGAATGATGAGAACAAAAACGTCGCAACCACTCCTACATCTACGGTGCAGGAAGGGATACCACCACGAATGTTCAAAGCTTTAGTTGTTGCCAGCCATCCGGAATTTTCATCTATGCGAGAACAGGATGCGTTAGAATTTTTCCTTCATTTTCTTGACCAAGTGGAACGAGCTAATGCTGGGAAAACTGAACTGGATCCTGCAAGGAGTTTCAAATTTGGTGTTGAAGATCGAATCTTGTGTTCATCTGGAAAAGTTGTGTATAATAGAAGGCACGACTACATTCTTTCTCTGAATATCCCATTGCATGAAGCAACTAACAAAGAAGAAATGGAATTGTTTCACAAACTGAAAGCAGAAAAGCTTTCTGAAGGAAAAGAAGTGTCTGGTGATGAGATTGTACGTCCAAGGGTGCCTTTAGAAGCTTGCCTAGCAAGCTTCTCATCTCCCAAGGAGATACATGATTTTTACAGCACTGCTTTGCAAGCGAAGACAACAGCGGTGAAATCGGCTGGTCTGACATCATTCCCTGATTACTTGGTGTTGCACATGCGGAAATTTGTTATGGAAAAGGGATGGGTACCCAAAAAACTCGATGTATATGTTGATGTTCCTGATATCATAGATATCAGTCATATGCGTAGCAAAGGCCATCAACCTGGAGAAGAGCTTCTACCAGATGGAGTACCCACCGAGGATGATTCAGAAACACCTTTAGCCAATGAAGACATTGTTTCACAACTAATTCTTCAGGTTCTTCAGGTAACGGCAATGCTGCAATGGATACTACAGACGATGAAGGTCCTTCTAAGCATCTAAATGCTCAAAAAGGAACACAGTCTTTTCGTTATCAATCCGAGTTATTAAAGCTAGATGCTGAGTTTGATAAGGCTATGGAGGATCTTGAAAAATCCCAGAAATATGAATATAAGCTGGCAGAGGAAAGTCTTCATACGCATAAGAAATATTTACTAAATATTTCACAGCAACTGGATAAAGAGAAATCCGAGTTAGCAAGCGAATCCGACACATCTTGTTCGAGTGTCTTGCTTCAAACCGTCGAGAAAAGAAATGAAAACCTAAAACGGGAACTCTTCCTCAATCACCTTACGCTACTGATCCAGCATGGTCTGACTCCCTTTGGAAAATTATGCAGGTTACAGGGGATGATCCTGATTTAGTTAGAAATACGAAGAGGCTGAACCCCCCTAGCGATTTTCTAAAAGATTGTTAACCTCCATAACTTCTAACCAATTATAACTGAATTTAAAACTCTCAAACTGTAACTAACTTCCTCAACTCCTAACAAACTCTAACTAACTCTAACAGTAGTTTTTAGCTTCCAACTGACTTGTTCCTAACATCTAACATACCTAACTTCTAAGAGAAATTTCACTGGAAGTTATTAACAGAACCAATAGAAGTTAACAGTTCTAACTGCTTAAAATCTGACCGTTCATCTTGTAACTGACTGATTTGATTCAACGGCTCAGATCTTCACGTCTCTAACTGTTTCCATCTCCCTCAACTACCTATATAATCCAAAAACTCCCTCCAAGTTTCAGAGGACGATACTTTCTCTTTTCCAGTTTCAAACTTCATCCTCTCTCCACCATTTTTTTCTATCCTCTTCCATCAACACGCTTCATTTTTCACCCAGAACTCAAAAAGTTTTCGGAATTCTCTTTCTTTCTTCTCTAACCAATACTCTTCACCCTTCAAGCCACTCTTCATTTTTACTTACTTCTGAAACCCTGCTTCATCTTCATCAAATCATCTCTCTGTAAACTCAAATCACACTCCTACGATCTCACTCAAACACAACTCACAACGACAACCGCAACAACACCAACATACAAATCATTAACAAAATCGCACAAACGCATAGCACAACAATTTTCACAAAAAAATAGAAGAAGTCGTGCAAAGAAGTTAAGAGATATTGTACCTGAAACTTCTTCAGATTTTTCGTTGTCGGCATCACCCTCGAAGAGACACCGGGTGCCTTCTCCGGTTGGTAAGCCTTCTTCAATCTTTCATTCTACATTTTATGCTCTTTGTCGAAGAATGAAACTTGAATTTTAGTCCGTGAAGAGGTTGATGGAAGAGAGACGTGTGAACCAAGGCGGATCAAAAACGAACAATGAAGAGAGGAGCAGAGGTTTGAGATACGAGTGAATTTTAAAACCAAAGTAGAAAGAACGAGTCGGAGGTGTGATTCGGCACCATTGAGGGAAGAGGAAGAGGACTTTGTTTCTCTTGAAGTATAACCGTCACACGATTTGGGAACCCTGGGAACAAAATCACGCCATTCATTTGTTTGTTGTGTTTTTCTAATTCCTTTTATTGATAACAGTGGAGATACACGAAGCTGAATAAAAAGGTGGATGGATCTTGGTATGATCTTAGTGGACCGAGGTATACACCATTCAGGTCCATGGCCATTATTTTCGGGAGTTGGTTTTTGGTGAGGTATAAAATATTGGTTTGGGCCTGCGAGTCAATGTTACTACAATACACACCCTGCTTCAGACTCACACACCCCTGTGTAGAGTTTTTCTAGCTTTTCTTTAGCCTTTTCTTTTCATAGTCGTTAGATAACAATTTTGTTAATAAAAATATTGATATAATAAAAACCTAAAAAATGTTAGATTGTAAGAGATATTTTTAGAAATTAATTCTTGATTATCCGATTACTCGAGACTTGTGATTCACTGTTGTTTTTCGAGATTTGAGTCTTATGAAGGTTTATTATGTGGTATGCGGATACGCTTGAAATTTCGATTGTGATTTATTTTCACATCGATGATGCTTCAACACTTATTCCGAGCATTGGATTTCTAATTCTTTTCTTTGTTGATGTTAGCAGCTCATGAGATCATCAAGTTTCTTTGCTTTTTACTTTGCTCTACGAGCTAGTACTCGTTTGGTATATTTTATTTCCACTCTCACCCCGCATTTATCACTTCCCATAGATTGCATGGTATGATAACATTAGATTTAGAAATAGGCTAGTCTTCCTGTGACTTTCGTCTTCCTGTGACTTTCGTCTTCCTGTGACTTTCGTCTTCCTGTGACTTTTCGTCTTCCTGTGACTTTCGTCTTCCTGTGACTTTCGTCTTCCTGTGACTTTCGTCTTCCTGTGACTTTTGTCTTCCTGTGACTTTCGTCTTCCTGTGACTTTCGTCTTCCTGTGACTTTCGTCTTCCTGTGACTTTCGTCTTCCTGTGACTTTCGTCTTCCTGTGACTTTCGTCTTCCTGTGACTTTCGTCTTCCTGTGACTTTCGTCTTCCTATGACTTTTGTCTTCCTGTGACTTTCTTTCCTCCTTTGCATATGCAGTTAAAACTAAAACTTCTTTTTTTCTTTTCAAAATTCGAAACACTTTAAAACTACTGATGAGAATCATGCTTTTGCTTAGTACGAGAAATGATAAGCGGGTCTCTTCTCGATCTTATTGTTCTTCATCTCAAGCATAGGTGTGGTTCAATTCTCAAAGAATCCTTTCATGACTAAGTAGAAAAATGGCTAATATCTCTCTCTTGAGGTCGACTAGTCATTATCTGCAACAAAAATACAAAACAAACTCAAATCTTTTGTGCGCTCGAGCACCTCTTTCTAAGAAAAAACCTTTTCAGGTAAGGACACGATTAATTTACTTCTGTGCCAACGCATAAGTCTCCAAAGGTCGAGCTTCGGCAGAAGGCGGAATTAACATTGTCCATAAAAAACATAAACAAACAAAAACATGTGAGCCGAACTACGGTAGCTCTGATTCCTCAAAAAGGATACGTAGGCATTGGGGTAGGGCCCAGGCGAGCACAATTTTATTTTCCCTACATTCTTTTCTCCTTTTCTTTTGCATGCATTCCTTCAGTAGTATAGTAGACAGTAAGCATAAATTAAACACACCCATAAGATAGACAACAAGAGTGGATACCGTAGAGTACTACGGGCGTGTGGGGTGCTAATACCTTCCCCTCGCGTAACAGACTCCCTTACCCTTATCTCTTGGTCGTTCGACCTTGATTTCATCCTTCTCGGGTTTTCTCGATGTTTACCTTTCCCTTCATGTGGGATAAAAGACGTTCAATGGCGACTTCATTGTTTGATGATTTTTAGCCGGTTGTTTCAATTATATTCTCATAGCATGTTAGAAGCTCGATTTCAAGTTCTTGAGTGGTTTAAATCCTTCTAACTTTGCCTTTGTTTGAATCCATTTCATTGTTAATTTGAGATCTAAGCTTTGTGATGCATTTTGTGAAATCCCCCTTCTATTGTGTTTGAGAATCATGATGAAATAAAATGATTATGATTGAGTAGTGGTTGCTACTGACTTCCAATATCTTTGAATGTATTCTTCTCAAGCTCCTATGATCCTTGATTGATATTTACTTGTCAATCCAACATGTTGATAAAAAGGAGCAACAATTCTTTAGCTTTGACATATTTGTTGCCTATTCCTACTTGGTGTTTCCCATATCTAATGCTTTGATATTTACTAATATGTTCTTTCCATTTCCTTGTTATGTCGTCATCCATCTCTCATGTGATTCATCATTTTATCTGTGAGAACATTAATTTGTCTGTTGAATGTGCGAGGTACTCTGAGAAAAGTTTTCCATTAATTGACTTGAGGCTGCAGTGTTCCACTTGATTTGTGGAACACAATTGGCTATAATTTCACCACTCTTGTGCTTGGCATATTTGATAGTCTTTGCATGATATATATATGTGATTATGATTGTTGTACATCACTTGAGGGATATGTTCATATTTGAAAGCCTTCGTGCTTACATTTTAATGGCGTAATCTCTGACTTGATTTATCTACTGATGCTATCTTGCTTGAAGTTCTCTGGTTTTCTTTTTCTTCTTGCTCAGTTACTACGAATAGTTATTTTTTTGGTATTACACTATTTCCCTTTTTACTCTTTTCGTTCTTTATTGCTTTCTATTGCATGATGGGACCTCTGTTGCTGATATATGTCAGGAGGCCCTCTGATTTCTTTAAAGACATGTAACATGCATTATGCACTTTGATTGTTATATGTGTTGTGTTTTTGTTTGCTTCCTTAATTGTTGATCGATGAGTCACTCAATTTAGAAATTGAGATCACGACTTCGCTCTCAGTGCATGTTCCCTATAGGATTTTTATTGCCTTCCTTAATTGTTGATCGATGAGTCACTCAATTTAGAAATTGAGATCACGACTTTGCTATCAGTGCATATTCCCTATAGGATTTTTATTGCTCTCCTTAATTATTGATCGATGAGTCACTCAATTTAGAAATTGAGATCACGGCTTCGCTCTCATTGCATGTTCCCTATAGGATAGTTTTGTTAGACTTTCTTTAGCATACTAACCTAGATAGGATCTTTAGGTTTTCTCTCTTGAGCTTTCTGGTTTGTTTGCCTGATTTCATCTTTGTGTGTGTATTTTGAGATGGCACACCCTCACCATGCTCCTTTAGGATCGCTCGCGCAAGTTTAGTTCTCGAGCTAGACATTAGGATAAGTATCCATGCATGCTAACTTAGGGTAGAAAATTCCCTCTTTCATCCTCAACTTTAGGATCAACCATTGTATGATAACATTAGGGCTAGAGATTAGGATAGTCTCCCTTAGTTGTTTTCTTTTTCTTTGCATGTTGCATCTTAAAACTAAAACCTTTTCTTGGCAAGTCATAAAATATCTCAAATGAACTTAAACCCTTCTTTAAGGTAAAAAATACAAATCAATCTTAATCGCTTGTGCTCCTTCCTGTTTTATTTTAAAATCTTGCCAGATTGATGTTTTTCCATCCTTGCCATGACTTTTTATTATCTTTTAGCCGATGTTTCACCATCGCATATTTGTTTGAAGCCGATGTTTCCCCGTCGCACATGTTTGTTATCCTACTTTGATTCTCAATATCATAGTAGGTGTGATGTTTTATCATTTGGTTTATTGATGTTTCTCCATCTTTTCCATGTTATCTTCCTATCTCTTAGCTGATGTTTCGCCATCGCACATTCTTTTAGCCGGTGTTTCGCCATCGCATGTGTTTGTTATCCTACTTTTATTTTAAATATCATTGTTAGGTGTAATGTTGCATCATCTTGTCTGATATGTTTCTATCATGGTGGTGTTTCATCGCCTTATCTGAGTTTGTGTTGCCATGCGATGTCTTGTCACCTCTTCTTGCTATTTTATCATCATTGTTGACATTTTTTTTATTTTATCTTATGTTTTGCCATCTTGATTGTTTCTTTTATCTTCTTAACTAAAAAACACAAACCAACCAAAATATATGAGCCGAACTACGGCTTCTCTGATTCCTTCAAAGGGATACGTAGGCACTGGGGTAGGGCCCAAGCAAGCACAACTTTTATTTTCCCTACATTATTTTCTCTTTTCTTTTGCATGCATTCCCTCTTTGCATTTTCTTTTAGCTATTAAGCTTTAGATATAGATTTACACACCCATTAGATTAGACAACAAGAATGGATACCGTGGAGTATTACGAACGTGTGGGGTGCTAATACCTTCCCCTCGCGTAACAGACTCCCTTACCCGATCTCTCAGCCGTTTGATCGTGATTTCACCTTTCTCAGGTTTTCTCGATGTTTACCTTTCCCTTCTTGTGGGATAAAAGACGTTAGGTGGCAACTTTATTGATTTTATATTTGATGACGGTTCGGCCGGTTGTTTCAGACACTGGCAAAGAGAGGCCATGGTACCATGAAGTGAAGAGATATCTTGAAGAACAAGAGTATCCTAAAGGAGATTCCATCAACAGTAAGAAATTATTGCGAAGATTCTCAACCAAATTCTTCCTAAGAAATGGAATCCTGTATAAGAGAAATCATGATTCTACTCTACTCCGGTGTGTGGACAAGGAGGAGGCAGAGAAAATTATGGAAGACACGCATGATGGAATCTTTGGGACTCACTCTAGTGGATACACTATGGCCAAGAAAATCCTGAGAACTGGTTACTATTGGTCCATAATGGAAATTGATTGTCATCACCACTCAAGGACTTGTCACAAGTGTCAAATCTATGCTGACAAGGTCCATGTACCCCCAATTCCTCTGAATGTCATGACCGCTCCGTGGCCGTTTGCAATGTGGGGCATTGACATGATTGGAGAGATCAAACTTACTGCTTCCAATGGACATTGTTTCATCCTTGTTACCATTGATTACTTTACCAAGTGGGTCGAAGCTGCCTCAGTCACTAAGAATGTTGTAGCAAGATTTATCAAGCATAACCTCATTTTCCATTATGGTATCCCCGAAAGGATCATCGCCGATAACAGAACCAATCTCAACAATGATATAATTATGGAACTCTGCACGCAGTTCAAAATCAAGCATCACAATTCTTCTCCATACAGGCCTAAGATGAATGACGCAGTGGAAGCTGCCAATAAAAACATCAAGAAGATTGTGCAAAAGATGGTGGTAACATATAAAGATTGGCATGAGATGTTACAGTTTTCTCTCCACGGATATCGTACTTCAGCTCGAACGTCAATTGGGGAAACTCCTTTCTCTTTGGTTTATGGCATGGAAGTTGTCTTGCCTATAGAAGTTTAAATTCCTTCCCTAAGGATTATGAAAGAAGCAGATCTAGGCGAAGATGAGTGGGTGCATACTAGGTTGGATCAGTTAAACTTGATCGATGAGAAGCGAATGGTTGCTGTTTGTCATGGTCAGATGTATCAAAAGCGTATGATCAAGGCAGTCAACAAAAAGATCAAGCCTCGAGTGTATCAGACTGGTGACTTGGTAATAAAGCGCATCATTCTCCCATAAGGCGACCCCAGAGGAAAATGGACTCCCACTTACGAAGGACCCTTTGTCATAAAGAAATTTTTCTCTGGTGGAGCTATGATGCTGACTACTATGGATGGCGAAGACTCCCCACATCCTGTGAACACGGACATAGTTAAAAAATACTATGCATTAATTGACCCGCTAGGCGGACACGCCTAGGCAAAAAAATAAGGGCATCCGACGAACCAAAAAGGTTCAGGCAAAAGTTAGGGATATATGCAAAATATTGTACACCCGGCAAATTGAAAACCCGAAAGGGCGGCTTGGGCAAAAAAAGGGTATCATGGTGGGTTGAAAACCCGAAAGGGCAATCCAGACTAAAGTTAAGGATTAAAGTGTATAGTTATGTCCAGTTGTATCCCTACAACTTAGTTTATTACCAAGGTCCAAGTTTAATGGTATAAGATCAATTCAATCTATTTCTTTCAACGGCAAGAGATGATGTTCGAAGACATAGGGGCAATAGCGGAGTTGGAACACAATAAGATCACTTTCACATGGATATTATTTTTGCTTTCACTTTGTACTCTTTTCATTTCTTTTGATGATTTCCTCTTACTAGGATTTTTGTCTCCTTGTACAAAAACGACTATTTATGGGAAAACATCAATACAAATATACTTTGAAATGCAAACTTTTTGTTTTTCTGTTTTGGGTGCAAAAGCGTCCAATGACTAAAATTGAATGAACATATGCATATGAACATGATTAAAATTTTAACAAATGTATACATAAAAACAGTAACAAGAATTTCCTTAAAGACTTGGGATATCCCCACAAAGTCACTTCAACAAAATCATCCTCACAGATTTGGATTCATGCAATCCCCAGCCAGAGTTTCAATCTCCGGAAAATCCTCTCCCCGGCTGAGTTTGGTCTTAAAAAAATAAGCCTAGTGGATTTCTTCCCAAAGAGTTCATTTCACCAAGAAGGTCGCCAAATTCAACAGGTTTATTTCCCCAACAAACTGCAAATTCCCCAGCTTAAGTTTGCTTCTCAGACTATTACAAATCAACGGATGAAACCCCTTAATCCTTGTTATAGTCATTTCAATCCCCAACGGAGTCACTACTATCCTAGTAAGTTACTTCGAAGCCTGGAATTCGACAAGATATCAGTTTAACTTTATCCTTTCAAGCAAGTTACTACGAAGCCCGGACTAGACCAGATAATAGTTCAACTTCATTCCTATCCAAGAAAGTTACTACATAGTCTGGACCCGACCAGATACTAGTTCAACTTCATCCTACCCTCAATTTACTGTGAAACCTGGACCTGACTAGATAACAGTTTGAGTTGCTGAAACCTGGACCCGACCAGATAATAATAAATCTCAACTTTAAGTTACTAAAGCCTAGACCCGACCGGATAATAGTTTAACTTTTTCAATTTCTGAATCCTGGAACCGACCAGATAACAATTTTAGTTGCTGAAATCTAGACCCGACCAGATAACAGTAAATCTCAATTTTAAGTTACTAAAGCCCAGACCCGACCAGATAATAATTTAACTTCTTCAAATTGCTGAAACCTGGACTCGACCAGATAACAGTTAACCTCAAGTTCAAATTGTTGAAACCTGGACCCGAACAGATAATAGTTAACCTCAAGTTCAAATTGCTGAAACTTGGACCCGACCAGATAACAGTTAACCTCAAGTTTAAATTGCTGAAGCCTGGAATCCGACCAGATAACAATTTAACTTCTTCAATTTTCTGCAAAACCTGGAATCCGACCAGATAACAGTTAATTTCATACTCCCTAATAAGTCGCTGCGAAGCCTGGAATACGACCAAATAACAGTAAATTCTATTTTTAGAACATCATTACACCATGCATACATATGCATGCAACTAACCTTTTTCCTTGCAGAAAAAAATCATCAATCACAAGGCCTCTTCTAGATCAGAGTTAATTCTCCCAATCAAAGATAGACAAACATCAGTATTAGCATAAATCGACCAAAGATTTATGTTGATACTTCTCCAGTTTCTACCATCATTCCTCCAAATGGCATCATTACGCCCATTCCCGATACAATCAATCACCTCATTGAGTGCAAATTTCTAGGCACTCTAGTGTTCAATCATCTTTCACCTTCAAGTCACGAATGGCGGACCCGCCAATCTAAATCTTCAGGTTTAAGAATATTGAACAGGAGCAGCTGTTGTACCCCAAAATTTTCCCTCTCATTTTCTCAAAATTTCTCCTCACAATATTTTCCATTGGTTCAAGATTGCACAAGGATTGGTCAGCTCAAGACACTTCCTCAACACTGATGACTTAAATTAGGGTTTGAGTTTGTACAAGGAAAATTGGACTTTTTATGCCCCATATAACTTTCTGGATCATTTTGGACTCTCAAGATTGCTCATGTCAAGTTTCAAGTCTTGCAGTTCAAGTTTACTCAATCAATTGATCAGTTGACCTAAAATCAACTATATTGGGTAAAAAGTCAATTGTGGTTAACTTACAGTCAAACTTCATGATTTTTGATCTATATCAATATTTTGAACTCATATAAATCATTTGGTCAAGTATTATACTACAATTCCTCAAGAAATTTGGTCATATCACCAAAAGGGCAAAATGGTCAAAATTAGGGTTTTGACTGAGAAGGCTTGATTTTTGACTTTTGACCAAATACGTGACTTAATGGCTTGAGACATAATATCAAGGATTAAAATGCATCACCTTGACCTAATGGCATAGTTCAAAACACTTCTCAAGATCAATTGATTGATAATTGAAATTTGGTCAACTAATAAAAAAGTCAATTGTATACTGAAAAGTCAAACTTGACTTTTTGATCAAAATCAAGTTTCAAAAATCATATCATGGAGACATGTCAAAATATTAAGATTGTTCAGCAAGAAATCAAAAATTCAAAATTCACTTTGAAAATTCAAAATTTCTAAGTGTTGGAAAATTTAGTTTTTTTCATGACTTTGTGCCAAATTTTCACCATGATGCAAAAGGATTCAAAGAAAACTTCCAACATGAAAGTTGTAGATCTTAATGAAATCTACAACTTTCCTTTGCAAATCAAACTCTATAAATTCTTGTATTTTGACTTATAAATTCATAAAGACATGTACATGAAACAAACACACTTAGTGAAATTTTGACCTAGTTTAGACTGATTTTTGACCGAACTTCTTGGCCAAGTTTCACATAGTTCCAATTTGATTCTTAAAAAATGTACAACATAAAGGTTGTAGAGGATGTTGTAAGCTTTATAAAATATCCAAGAGCTCATTGAGATCATGCTTGATCTAGGAGACTCTAAGAGAAGAAGTTAGGGTTTCAAACTTGTTTTGCAAGGCATATTTTGTGATGAACATGAACCAAATCCATAGCCATGCTGCATAATCTTCACTTTGCAGGCCTCAAACTTGTATATCACTCCTTAATTGAATGCTTATGCAATTGATTGAGCTATAATCCAAGTGTTTGATCCATTGTCCAATTGATCATTCTATTTTTTTAAGAAAGTAACATATCCATTCTTGAAAAGTGACTTTAATCACAAAGTCAACTTGTCTTGAGCCTCTCACTTGTTGTCTTGACCACACTCAACATATACAAATCATAAAGTTATAAACACTCTACAATAGCATGGTAGAAACAATGGAAACATGTTCTTCATGTTTTCTTCAAAAATAAGCAAGAGTGTCATAACTCATGGATTCAAATTATGGCTTGTTGTAGCACTCAAAACCTCTTGCCTATAAATACATACACTATTTACAACCTAATACATGGATGCTCAAGCCCTCAAACACTCCCAAAGTCAAAATTTCATAACAAACCTCCATTGTTTCATATTCTGACTAAGAACTCTAAACTCAGAAACTACTCGTGCGTTTCTTGGCATTTTGCTTCCAAAAGCTTCTAAACATCATACATAAACAATCCCAACACCTGTTATCCAACTGTAACACCATCTTTATCAACTTCCCTAACCAAATAATAGATCTTGCGTCTTGACTTCTCTAGCACGACTCAAGCACTTCCAACACCAAGTAAAGGTTGCATTAGCTTCCTGGGAACTTGAGGAAGCTAACCTGGTCATCACCATCACTTGAAACAAGTTCAAACTCATTTCACAATTTCCAGTTTTGGAGGTAATTTTCTGAACTTTCATCTCTTCATTTAGGCATTGTTAGACTTGCATTTTCAAAGAAAAAATATAGACATCATTGCCCTGAAGCTAACCATATCCATAGTTTTCATTTATATTTCCTGAGCTTAGAGAATTTTGAGTTTGAAATTGCTGAAAAAATTAGGGTTCAAATTAGGGCCAACAAATTTCTTGCTCATATTTTATTTATAGTTTAAGTTATTTACATTTCTGGAATCGTGAGGAAAAATGGAACAACTTTCATGTTTACAATTTTAATTTTCGTTGAGAAATGAGTAAGTTACAGGTGGTCTGGTTGGCGCGAGGTTGAAGATGAAGTTTAGACCATGGAAGCGTTTTGTAATATAATTTTATGGTTTTAGTTTAGTTACCAGATGTATAGCCACTTCAGTGGTAAGGCAACACACGTGTATTGTTAAGGGCATGGATTCGAGCCCCAGCGCTGCCATTTTGTTATTTTTCTAACATTTCCTCTCTTTTTGTCTCACACAAGCGCGTTGGGCCTACCTGGATGGGCCCTGACATTTTTACTTCCACTTCACCCCCCTGACTTGCTCCACCACACGTAGTCCATGTTTCCTTTTATTTTTTATTTTTTTTACTTCTAAAGAAAAACCTAATGGGCCAGACCTTAAAACAAATTTGTTTTGTTACAAAATACTCCAAATCCATTTTGCACCCCTGACCTCATTTTCATATCATATTTTATTTCCTTTTTTATTTATTTTTATCATTATAAATATTAAGTTTATTATTTTTTTATTAATAAAAAATCCAAAAAATATTTATATATATATATATATATATATATATATATATATATATATATATATATATATATATATATATATATATATATATATATATATATATATATATATATATATATATATATATATATATATATATATATATATATATATATATATATATATATATATATATATATATATATATATATATATATATATATATATATATATATATATATATATATATATATATATATATATATATATATATATATATTTAATATCATTTTTATTTCCTTTAAAATCAAAAAGATAAAAAGACATTTTCTTAACAAATTTAATTCTTTTTTTTTTCAATTAAATAATTAGACTTAGGTTTATCTCATTTTATTTTATTTATTAGTTAAAATTAATTTAGAACTTAGGACTTTTAATTAATTAATTTTTCACACTAATTTAATTAAATTAAAACTATTTTCTACAAAATCCTAAAGAACTTGTTTCTTTAATCAAATTAATTTCCTTTCTTAATTAACTTAGGTTTAATTTTCCTCATTATAATTGATTATTCTCCTTTTAGTTAATTACATCCAATCATTTTCTTAACAAAATCCAAACAAAAATCCATTTATATCCTTGTACATTATTCATTTAATTTCTTGTACATTTATTCAAATTCAATATGGTTATAATAGATAATTAGGATTAAATTTCTTGCACTCCCCATTTGTAAATTTGTACACCCCATCCCCAAATAATGTAATAGTGTAGAAATTTATTTCCGCAATTTACCGCTTTTATATAAATGCTAGTAAATTAGAGTTTGTATGGAAAGATAAAATCAATGCTTAGCAAACCCTAAATCCAAGATAAATCAAACATGAAATACCAAACACTTGCACACTTTTACCTCTAGGGTTAACTCCACTTTGTTTCCTTAAGAAAAATGGTCATGTTATGCATGTGAGACACTCAAGGAAAAATAATCAAAAACATAAGATCATAGTCCCTCGATGACGCTTCAAATGTTACCTTTAAAATGATCTTAGACCCCTTAAGAAAATTTCTAAGGTATCTCACTACATTTAATTCTATGACTATACGATGACCCACGCTCGTCCCTTTACATCCAAAGATAAGGCTTCTTAACAATCAATGTAAGATAGCAATGTCAAAGGAAGAGAGAAATAAATAAAAGACTTTTGAGTAGGTAGAACGTTCTTAGTTGCTTGCTCACAATCCATCTTTAAAAACAAACATCTTTTCAAACACACCAAACACTTTCAAACATGAAGTATTTTCAAAAAGTCAACACTTTGTATACATTCTTATAGAGACTAGAATCATTACAAAGTTCGCCTAAATGAAGGCACTTTTCAAAAATACTTTCAAAAAACCACCACAAACACATTTAAAAAAAAGTAATTTCAAAAGTGAGATAGCTAGCAACTAAGAGCCTATAGATAACTATGGATGAAAAGGGTGCTAACACCTTCCCTTTTCATAACCTACCCCCGAACTCAAGAAAATTCTCAAAAGGTCTTTTCTGTTATTTTCACCTTTTCCTTTATTGGATAAAAGAAAAGTCGGTGGCGACTCTTGCTATCTGCAACAATTGCGATAAAACGCAAAACAACCAAGTCAATTCTCCCACCGTATTACAATACCCATAGTCCGTATAGGAAGCCTATGCAGATTTTTCTAAGGAAAAAATGGGATGTGCTTATCGATCCAGTTGACCAGATTAGTTATGACTTGGTAAGGGAATTTTATGCAAATGCTTTTCCGGCTGAGGGGGGAAGTGTCTTTTCAGAACCACGGTAAGAGGGAAAGCTTTGAAATTTGACAAGAACTTGATTAACAACTTCTTGGGGAACCCTTTCTACTTGTGTTTGCATGAAATTGATGATTTCAACAGAGAGCTGGGAAAGTTGAGGAATCATGACTCTATCGCCAATGCTATTTTTCTTGAGGGGAGAAGTGTGGAATTAAATGTAGCAGGCATTCCTTTTCAATACAATTGGGAAGATATGACACCCAAAGCTCAAATTGTGCTCCTGCTGATTCTGAATAACATCAAACTAAAACTTCATAGTTCGACCATTCCCATTTATGTTGTTGTACTTATGCATTGTATCCTGGAGGACCGGTCGGTAGATGTGGCCAGAATTATTTCAAAAGAAATGAGGCAATTTGTCAAGAGCACAAAGTCTATAGAGGTAAATTCTCGTGTACCTCTTCCTTTCCCTTGCCTAATAACACTTTGTGTTTATAAAAATAAATTTTGATGCCTGAGGAGGTAAATTAAAAAGTAAGGGGAGTTATAGATGATGATTATCTTGGCCGTTATTGCTTGGGAAAATTATCCATGAATAGAAAGAAGAAGAATGTTATGGGTGAGTCATCTGGTGCTAGAGAAGCAGTTGAGGGTCTTGATTATACTAATTGGGACCCTAGAATGAAGGATACTTGTAATTACACTTGGGACATATTGGAATCTCATCGTAGGTCTGGAAGCTTCCTTCATGACTCTATGGAAAAACGTTTTCTGCATCAGTCAAACTCTCAAGAGTCAGTTGCTTTCCCTACCCAAGCCGAGTATAGTGCCTTCTGCAATTGGCCCAAGGACAGGTGCCCTTTCTTTTCGGAGGGGGCAGCATATATTGGAGCACATGATGGTGGTGATTGTAATGATGGTGATGATGGCGGTGAAAATATGGAGTTTTGATGTTTTGGCGACAAAGTGAAGAAGTTTAATTTTCAGTTTTTATGTTTTTTAGTTTTTATGCTAGTGTGTTCAAATTTTAAATTATTGAAACAATTGGTTGTGTTTTGAGTTTTTGTTTTGAAAAAAAAATTGTGGTTGTAATTTGGGATTTTCCCTTTTTAGTGGGTAGTGGTACCCATTTTTGTTTAAGAACTTATTTTTATTAAAGTTTGATAGATTATGGTTCTTAGTAGTATTATAGTATGATATGAGTATTAGATATTGTGTTTCGTTTGTTTTTATTTTAAAAAATGGGGTTGAAGTTAAGTGCTCAAGGAGCAAGTTGATTATTTGGGACTCGATCGATCTCGTGATTTGGGTGGTGATGATACAAATCTCAAAGAAATGCATAAATAAGGTATTATTTTACCGTTTTGTAGAATGTTAGCATAATCATGAAAATAGTGCTTTAAGCAAAGAGATAGTTATGCATTGTTATGTAAATATGTGTGCATGTTTGAATCATTAGGACATAATCACAAATGTGAGAGACTTTCCATTGTTCACCAAATTATTAAAGTTTTAGTAATTATTGTTTTAGCTAGAACGATTCATGTTAAATCTTGTTGATTGAGAAGAAGTCTTGGAAACTTAGAAGTGATAAAGGCATTGTTTCTACATTATGAGAGTTACCATCATTTCCAAAAGGGCTTCATCTAACCTTGTGAGTTTGTGAACCCTTTTGAGCTTTAAATAAATTTTTTGGAATGAATCTATCATAAAGCTAACAAATTTCTAAGTATACCACTTAGTAGTTGTGTTGATGCTTAAAGAAGACCAAGGAAAAGTCAATGATGATTCATACTAAAAAACTTTTTTGTTTATAAACACTTTACCCAATTTTGAAATTAGCCTTGTTTAAAGAGCATTCATAAAAAAAGTGAGAAATAAATGTTTAAAGTTAGGGAGGTTGGTTATAAAAGAAGAAATAATTGGTGGTACAATGCATCCTTTAAGAAATGCTTATCATAAAAAAAGCATTAATAAAGAAAAATAAAAAAAAGAGAAGGGTGCATTGTGAGAAAGAGAAATCAAAAGTTGAAATAGAAAGAAGGACGAAGCAAAAATTAATGTTGTGAATATGTGAAATTCCCTTCATGATCTTTACCCATTTTTGTTTCAATGGCCTTACATATATAATCCCTTGTTTTTAACCCTAGCCTAGTTACAACCAAGAAAAGTCCTTTTGTGATATATGTTTCCTTGATATTCTTTTCGACTTATTTGATGAATGCATGAATTGTTCTGGATGTTAGCACAGTTACTATTGAGTGTGACTTGTCCCTTGTCTTGGGTACATAAGCCATATTCGGTTGATGGAGAGTAGTTGATTCAAGTATGAACATGTTGTTACTAATTTATGCATAGATAGATATTTGTGTTTAGAACTTATTTCATTATCACACTTTGATTCTGATAATAGTTGATTTGTGTTGTGATCGCATCTTGTGAGTTTGAACCATCCAAATTGATCTTGTTGATTTTTTTTTCTAAATTCATCTTGTTATCTTAGTGTTTACCTTTGAATTGGGGACAATCAAAGATTCTAGTTGTGGAGAGTTATTAAGTGTCAACTTTTGTATAAAATTCATATCATTTATTGACACTTTCAAACCATTTATTTTACTTTTGATTAGATTAAATACTTATTTTAAGTCATTTTGCATGAGTACAAATAATTTTGAATGTGTTAATTTGTGTGTTAGTGTTTCTTCAAATTTTGTGCCGATAAGATGGCAAAAGGGAAATTTTCTGCTTTCTAAGCAAAGGAAACAATGTTCAGATTCTGCAAAGGATCGCCCAACGACAGGATGCTTCGCCCGGCGAAAATTATGAAGAAAAGATGATTCTTTTGGGTTCGCTTCTGTAATGCTTCGCTTTTGGATCGCCTGGCGAAAGAAGGATCGCCCGGAAAAGCATCCTTATCGCTCGGTGATGAAAGATGCTCTCCTGAGGATATATCAAGCCTATTTGGTCACGTGCGATAGCTGGCTAGCGTTGCCCGATGATGCTTTATGGTCGCTCGCCGATGGTGTGCAGATGGCCATACCTTTTTGGCTACTTTTACCACCTTTTAGGGAAACTTTTCACCAACTTTTTGTACTAGGAGGGAAGAAAATATGATTTAGGGGGAAAAACCTTTTGTTTTAGATATCATAATATCATAACATTGAAACTCTTTTTTGTTCTTATCTTTATGGAGGAGAAAAATACTCTTGCATATTGAATCAAGGAGACTTGAAGATTAATGTTCACCAACACTCATTGTTTATTCATTGATCAAGGTATCATGACCATGAGTAGCTAAGCACTTTTTGTGTCAAGGTTATAAGTAGTCAACCTAGACTTTATGTATTTCTTTTAATCATTTTTTTATATGAACTTGGTTGAAGATTAATATATGTTGAATATCTTTGTATCATTTTTTTTATGGTTTGGTTCATTATTGAGAAGTAAGTTCCAAGCTTGACCTAAGATATTCATCTACTAATAAACAAAGCTCTAAGCATAGATTTATGAGTTAGTATTCACTTGTATCAAGCTTTAAAGATTATCGTGTTAATAGTTAGGTTGAGAGATCATTTAATGATTAACATAATAACACTCACAATATTGCTTATACATGAGAAATATTGAGAGGATATGTGAATGTATCGTTCATTAATTAGTTCATATGCATGGTTAATCGAATATATTTGGAATAGGTTGATGAAAAATAATCTTGACATGTCTTTTATCAAAACAATCCTTTTCATACAAAAACTTATCTTTTATCCAAATCACCATATAGTACATGAAACTTAATCTTTTGTTACTAAAAGAAAATACCAAAACTTTGTTTATGATTTAAACACTTAAAGTCACTAAAACTATAGAACAACATTAATATCACACCAATCCCTGAGGAAAACGATAATATAAATACTTGTGTTGAAAATACTAACAACATTGATTAAATGAATACCTAAAAAGCTAAATTAGGGTTTGTTAAAAAAATGTTTTTGAAAAAAAAAGGTTTTGTAAAAAGGTTTTAAAGAAAAAAGGGTGAAAAAAGAGTGAGAAATATAGAAAATAAACCAAAGGGTAGGGGTGGGTGTTGAACCCACACCCTTCAGAATTCTCTACGCATGGCTCACCACCAGGCCAAGCTGGTGTTGGTGTCAAGATCTAGCCTCAGTGTGTTTTGTACTATATCCTGCAAAATATGAAAATATGAGAATTTTGGCAAAACCGGAGATCGAACCTGTGACCTGGGAGAACATGCCTTAGCGTATGTGTTTCTGCCACTGGGGTGGCTATACATCTATTACCCTATGTCAATCAATAAATATATAATATAAACCAAATTTCAAAATTCAGACAACACAAAAACGCGCGCCTGAGTGGGACCCTTATGTTTTGAATGGACCAATCACAACATCATGTTATGCCATGCGTTTTCAAACACCAATCAAACCACCATGGACGATGGTTCCGCTCACCTTCTCTGATTGCACCAAAACCAAAACCTGTGAAATTCAATCAAAACAAAAAAGAAAATAACCCTAATTGACTAATTAAGGTCTTGCGATTTCAATAGTATGATTAGCTTGGTCTAAAAATGCTTGCATAATGAGATCTGAAGCTTCAAAAGCTTTGTTCCCTAACAATGGCACACTTCTATTTCTGCACCAAACCTTACATATAGGACGTTAGAACAATCTTAATGATGCATATGAGTTATGGTGGCATGTTAACAACAATTGAAATTATGAGAAACCATAAAAATTAAAACTCACCAAACTTACCAACGGGGGTACACGCAAGGAGGGGTCATGAGTTTGATTTGCGATGAATAAGGATTGGTATCAACTCCTGGAAGCTTCAAGAAGCCGATATGAAGCTCAAAATTGCTTGAGAACATCTAAAAATTAGGGTTTGTCTTTGCCCTAATCTTTGGGATTTGGAGAATTTTTTAGGGGTGTGTTTCAGGCAGCTTTTTCGTCCCATTTGCATCAGGTATTGTTAGGTATATATAGGACATAAGATTAGGTCAACAATTGTAGAAGGAATCATATCATTAAGATGTGAAGATTTGATTGAAAATTTGTATGGAAACTTGTTATTTTTGGCTCAATCTTGCACCACTCAACCTTGCACGAATTTGACAGCTTGCACATGTAATCTTGAGCCTTAAATATGATCCATAGAAAAGCCCACATGTCTTAACCTATTGATCTTATATTTTATTTAATTTATTTTAGATTTAATTGGATAAAAATCAAAATAAATAAAATCAAAATAAAATATAATTCATGAATGGACTTATGGATTCTTAAACATGTCATGAACACATTTGGATCTGAAAACTTAGGCCCAATAGCCCAAAATTACAAATTTACTCAATTTAGAATTCATGCATTCTCTCAAAATTTCTCAACTTGAAATCGTCATAAATATCTCAATTTACATCTTTTGAAGGTGATCTTGGAAATTTTGGAAAGCACAAGATGTCCTCTACAATCTCTATGTTGATTATTTTTGCTTTTGAAGATTTTATCTTGATGTAATTTTCCTTGAAAAAAAGTGTCTTTTTGTTAACTTTTGAAATGACCTGTAATGTATTGGATCATATCTCTCAAATGATTCACTATTTGGACTTGAGCTTATAGATACAATGTTATATAGAATTGAATTCCCTTAAAAATGAGCTTTGATTATGGAAAAGCTGATGAAGCATGTGAAAGTTATGCTTGGTCAAAGTTCAGTTGACTTCTCCTAAGAAACCCTAATTTGGCAACTTTTGACTTTTGATGATTTGAGGGCTTTTCTTGAGGAATCGTGATCAAACCTTGATCAAATTATGAATAATACTTCTAAATGTTGATGTTGACAAAAAAATCTTGAAGTTTGAATGTATGTTGACCATGGTTGACTTTTTACCCAATACAGTTGATTTTTAGTCATTTGAGCAATTGACTGAGCAAACTTATGATGCAAGACTTGAAATTTGGTATGAGCATTATTAGAGACATATAAGGAACAATGAAAACCATTTGAGACCTTAGAAACCCAAAATTCCTTGATAAAAGTGAAACTCTAGTTGTAAGTCCATTGCTTAGGAGGAGAATTTGTCTGATCAATTCTTGAGCAACCTTGAGCATTTGAGAACCCTAGGAGAATGTCTTAATGAAAAAGGGAGGGAAAATTTTGGGGTACAATAGGCTCAAATGAGGTTCTTGTAGGTATTTTCCAAGGCTTAAAGATTAAGTTAGTTGGCTCAGCAAAGATTAAGTCTCATATCACACCTTATTCTATGTTGTCCTTAAATAATCTACTCTCTACCTAGTGAAGGTGAGAAAAATACACAAGAATGCGGGGTTGAATTGTGTATTGTGAATTATTTTGTACTTATGAAGAACACCTTCAGAATCTGAACACAGAGTTGTTAACAAAAAAATGAATCAAATACTTAAGCAATAAGTAAAACAACACACAGAGTTATCATGTTTTCTCCAACAAACTGAGAGTAGTACAGTCCCCTTGTCCAACAAGAGATTTTAATTATAATCAATCAGATTACAAACTTCTCATGGAAACTAGCAAGAGACTTCAACTGCTCAATCACACTAGAAAGCGACTTCCGCTCAAGCACACAGGAAAGAGGCTTCCACTGCTCAAGAAAACTAGCAAGAGACTTCCTATACTCTAAACAAATAGTTTAGGAGAATAGATAAAAATTATAATTGATGTAATACCATAAGTATATAAGAGATATAACATACACACAAAGACTCTTTAAACACTTAATATTTCTAATAAATGCAAGAATAAGAAATCTCAAGATCTTGTGCAGTAAATAACTTTAGTTCAAATATGTTCGGAGTTGTTCTTGGTGGATGGTTGGTTGTATTCCTTCAAATCTTCAAATCCTTTTATAGAGGCGGAAGAATATACGTTGGAAGGTAACTTGAAAAAGTGAACTATGTTGAGAAGCAGTTCCAAGAGAGGCGTTGGAAGTTGATGTGTGAAGATCTCCATCCTCTGTGTAACAACTTTAAATAGGGCATATTTCTCATACTAGGTATCTACCAAGATGTTAGAGCAGACTGGAGAGGTTATGTCAACTTTCCTTGAGCCTTGCACTAAGAAACTCCAGTTGACTTTCTCCAAAATTTGTCTTTGACAAGATGGATATGCTTTTGAGACAGAGTACGGACCAAAAGTTGAGTACCTTTTATAACACCCCAACTTTTAGAATTAATTATTTAATGAGTTATTAGAAATATTCGTGGATTATTGATGAATATGTGATGTTTTGTTGAGTATGATGTGAGCTATATAGTTATGTTGTGTATTATTGGGAGATTGATGAATATAGAGTATTTTAAAAATTAGATAATTATCTAGTAATAATTTAGAATAGTTATTAGAATTATTATTATTTAATAAAAAGGAATAATTGATGTAGAGAAGCTAGGGGAAAGATGGTAATTGGTGAAATGTTAAGTGAGGGAAATTGGGCAAATATTAGGGGTCATAAGGTTAAACGAATAATAGATCGTGAAAATATTGGAAGGACTGGCACTGTAAAGAGAAAGTTAGGGCACGAAGAACAGGGAAGGATTTCGGTAGAATGCTAAGGAGAATTGCAATTTCCTAGAAATCTAAGGTAAGGGGGTGATCTGTCATTATACTTGATATGGGGTTTAGATGTATGTAGGTGTTTTGGGGGTTTTGGGGATGGATTGATAACATGATGAATATGATGAATATGGTGATATTTTGATGTTATAATGCTAAGTAATGATGTATGTGATGCTTGCAATGTTGTATTATTATGATGTTGTAAAACCATGATGATTTAGATGGGTATTGGCTCTATTTTGGTGTGAAATTGCAAAGGAATTGGGACTGGTTTGTGCAGGAAATCGCAACAGGAAAACCTTGTTCATATAGGATCGTCGGGCAATGAAGAAGCATCGTCAGACGATGATGACTCACTTGGCCGTTGCTTGGCGAGCCAAGGGGCGATGGAGGTTAGAAATGGAGGAAGTTACTGGAGTGCGTCACTCCAAGCATTACTGGGAAACACTAGACACGAAGGGTTCGTCGCCAGGCGATGGAAATTACGTCGTCGGGCGAAGGTGTCCAGATTTGGATGGTTGTGTCAGATTTTCTTAAAAATGCCATAACTTGAGTTTTAGAACTCGGTTTGGAGTTCCATTTGAAGTGTTGGGTAGCTAAAGTGATGAGATGTGCTTGGATGGAATAAAATGATGAATAAGAAGTAATTTCCTAAATACCTAGATTTAGATAGGCTTAGATCCTTAAGGAGTAGTCTATAACAATATATGTTTCTATGATGAATTATTTATACTATAACGCAATAAATACTATGATGAATTGTGAATACTATGATGATAAAATGTTTTATTTATGAAGCATTTAAATGGTGTTAATGATTTCATGAATGGTGATGCGTTTGACTAGCCATGGTCATTTTATATTTGTTGTTTCACATCATGCATTCATGGCATATTTTGGAAAGCTTTGGTTCGCCCATGTTGAATTAGGACATTGGTTTAGTGTTGGTCTCAATCCCATTGTGTGGATTGAGGGTGTTGATGTTGTGCTCTGGTTCCAAGAGGGAATCAATCCTATGGTGGGGATCTTTGGAGGGTGATGGCCCAGTTCCCATTGAAAGAAATGGTATCACATGTATGAGTGTATGTTATTGCACTACATCTTATGTGGCATTGCATAGTTATTGATTTGATGATGTTGTATTATGTTACTGTGCTAATTGAATATGTTATTGATTCTAATGTTATGTCGTTGTTGTCTTGAAAGTGTCTATTCCTTATATCTCTCATAATGAATGTGATTACTCACTCTTTCTGTTTGAATGTTATCTCCACATGGGTAACACGCAGGTGATCAGGAATAGTTCATAGAGGCATAGAAGAATATCTTAGAGTGTGTTGTTTATTTCCGTTGAAATTTAGAAGGTCTTGCTCTGATATATAAGATCGGGATCGAGAATGTTTTATTTTTGAACCTTAAGTGTTTTGTTTGATTATGAGGTTTTGAACTACCTTTCATGGTATTTGAGTTGTTATGAATTAAGAATTATGAACTAAGAATAATGAAGTTCTAATGGTGTGTTTAATAAGAGGTTTTGAATGATTAATTTCGCTGCGAGTAGTTGAAATATTGATAGTTATTTTAATAGAACACTTGTCTTAAATGATTTTGAAAACCCGTGTTACGGAGTAAGACATGCATGTATGTTGTTTTTGAAGCATGTGATTCCCTTTGGTGAAATACTCTGATTATTTAATTATAATATTCATTTGGAATTAGAAGGGTGTTACACCTTTAACTCAGGTCATCTGAATCTGAGATGTCATCAGAAGCTGAGATACCAAGTCCGAGTCATCAGATTTTGATCCTTAAGAATCCAAGTTCTTTAGCTTCTCTTTAAATGATCTTATCAGGGTCAGAACCAAGTTAATTTTTAAGCTTATGATCCTGCACAATTGAATATATGTTAGTTTACCTAATTGTTCTTTAAGTACTTTGTTATCATCTAAATGCAAAGGATATGAACAATTTTATTCCAACAATCTCCCCCTTTTTTATGATGACAAACAAAATTATTTAAGAACAATGGTTGGTCAGTTTAACCAACTTGACAACATCAGAGTCTGAGGTTTGTAAGCTCCCCCTGAGTCTAATAGTCCAAAGGTTGAGTTTTGTAAGCTCTCCCTAAGTCATATCCAAGTTATTTAAACTTATCTTGATAGCATAAAAATAATCTTCAGATTTAAACAAATAAAATTAGTTCTTGTTATGGGTTCAGGTGCATTCAAAAGCGTTCAAAATGATTTTATCCTCTTTAAATAATCCCATGATTTTCTCCCCCTTTTGTAATCAACAAAAAATGCAAACAGGATAGAGAGACAGAGAGAGAGACAGAGAGAGAGAGACAGAGAGAGAGAGACAGAGAGAGAGAGAGAGAGAGAGAGAGAGAGAGAGAGAGAGAGAGAATATATCACTGAAGATAAAAAAAATTAAGATAAAAAACCAGTCCAGAGTTGTAGAAGACAAAAAGTAAATAAAAAAAGATAACAGGTTCTAAATCCTAATCCTAGGGTTTCTTCATAAGCTCCAGAATAGTCTTCAGATCAGAACCCTTTTCTTCTTTCTTAGCAACCACATAACTCAGCCGAGCATCCATGACATCCTTATTCAACGTCCGATAAGGTCAAGCGGAATTTCTTCGAGAATACCTAGCCTGGTTTAATTAAGAGGCCATCAAATTATCTCATCCCAACCAAAATGTGTTCGTTGGAGCATTCCAACACGGCCTTCGAGCCGGAAAGTTCAACAATTCCTTAGCGCAGAAGTCTGTATCCGACATGAACGAAATCATTACCAGAGCGGAATGCTACATAAAGGGAGAGGAGAGAAACTTGGAGAAGTGGTCCAGAGACACCCAGGAGAGAAGCAAGACCAAAGAAGAGGGGTCATGAAGGAAGCAGGAGTGTCCCCGAACGACTTCGAGAGATAAGCTTTGGGAGTGCACTCAAAGTCCTAACCAACGTCCCTTTGATTCAAGCAACGAGGGGACACCTCTGAACACAAGGAGAGGAGAAATCTTACAGGAGGTTGTGCACTTGAACCTGATCCTGGAAGCACCCCGCAATAAAAGGGGAGTCAATGTCTTACTGGGGAATGATGTCAGGGCTTGGTGTAGTTATCATCGGCTTCGGGGACACCATACCGACGATTGCCTCCATCTAAAGAAAGAAATAGAGACATTGATAGAAAGGGGAACCTACTAACTTATGTCAAAGATGGAAAAGCCTCAGTTGTTAAAAGAGATACTCGGAGGAAAGATGCAGACATGGAAGAACCTTCCCAAAATAAAGGGAAGAGTGTTGAAGAAGTGCATGAGACCAAATCGACTCGCCACACCCTCAACACCATCACCGGTAAATTCGCTAGAGGCGGCGAAACCACCTCGGACAAAAAGAAATACGCATGTGTCGTGATGCATGTATCTGAGGACATAGCCAAGGTCTGGGAACAGGATTTAAACTCGGTCAACTTCTCCAAAAAAATATATGGTCCATATTATGGCCCACGAGAACGATCTTATGGTCATCAAGGTGTAAATTTGAGATTGGAGCATGAAGAGGGTACCGGTGGACCCCGATAGCTCGACTGACATACTGTACTAGGAAGCCTTCAAGGGAATGGAGTTTGACACATCCGAATTATTTCCCTTCAACAGTACCTTAGTCGGCTTCTCCATAAAACTAGTACAATTATAAGGACCCCTCCCGGTACTCACTACCTTTGGAAGCGGTGCAAATGCTAAATTAGCCAGAGTGAGGTACTTGATTGTCAATGCTGCCTTTCCCTACAACATCATCATAGGTGAAGGTGTCAGAAACACAGGGGGGTTTGAATTGGGTTTCACCAAAAATAATTTTGAATTCTTTTTCGATGATGAAAGACCAAGTTAACCTAGAACATAAGAATAAATGGACACAATTATTTTTATCTTGGTTCACTATTAATGAAGCTACTCAAGTCCACCCCTCAAGGTGATTTCGCCTTCAACAAGGACTTAATCCACTATAACCAAAATGATTACAGATAACCTAAAATAAGTCAGATCAACCTTATTGGCACCCCTAATAAGTCTGTCGATCCTTATTGTAAATCCACTCAAGCCGCAACAAGAGTCATCTTGATATCAGACCTTCACTCGGTCTCTCAAGGTATCAATCAACAACCATTGATTTCTTTTAGTGTATTACAGATTTCTTGTTGTAAGCAGCTTACACATATGTTTCAGTATAAAGAAAACACCTAAGTGTTTTACAGCAAGATACGAGCAACAACTCCTTGCCCATTTACAAAACTATACATAAAAGATTTTCTCTAAAGAATTTGCACTGCGCTTTGGTGTAATTTTGCTTGAGCTTGATTTAATCTGATATATTTTATGTGATGTTGATTCTTACTTTTCTTCAGCTTCCAACCAAGTCTTCCTTTTATATCTTGTAAAAGAAATTCGTTGAAAGGGTAGAAAGGTAATAGAAAATCTAATTGTTTATTCTCAACGGTCATAATGAGAGTGGTCACTGTATAGTACAGAAAAGTCATGTCCTTACGCCACCCTAGATAGTAGAGGTCACAAACACTTTATGTACCTTTTGTACACCATCACATGTTAACCATTTGAACTTTCTCCTTATCATCAAAGGCTTCGAATATTTAAATGTTGAAGGTTGAAGCTTGTTGTAGAAGATTCACTCTTAAGTCTTAGAACCTAAGTCTTGGAGTCTTCAGAACTTATCCTATCAGAACCTTGTCTTTAGAGTCATCAGCACTTGGTTGTAATAACTTGCTTGTCTTCATATCGTTAGAGTGTGTTCAGCAGAACCTCGTCTTCATAATCTTCAGAACCTGTAACACACGAAGTAACGCTTTAGAAGGCCTCCAAAGCTTAACCATAAAGTCACAATCAGAACCTCTTGTACTAATGTTCCTTAGACACGTTGCAGAAGATAGATTCAGAACCTTGACTTCAACTATAACACGTAACCACATCTTTTCTTCCAGTATTATATGTTCAAAACCTGATGATGTCACATGCTTGATGCCATAGTCAGAACATTATAGCAGCAACTACACACTAGAACAAACCATTAGCATATACAATTGTTCATAAAGATAACATGTAAAGTTATCATCAAAATCTTAAGGCAAGATATAGAAACACTTCTTGTTCTTACAATAGGGATACCCTCCTTAAATTCCTTGGAAGTCTCTCTCTCCACCTTGTACCTCACCATGAAGTACCCCTTGGGGAATGGTCGGGTTGGGGTGGTTAAAAGAGATCAAGGATTGGCCAGAAAGTGTTATAAGGACAGCCTGAAGTTAAAGAGGAAGATACAATCCGAAGAACCCGGACATTCCAATGAGCCAAAAGTAAACATGATCGACATAGATCCTCGTGATGACGCGTAGAAAGAAATCCTTTCTCCCCACGACGAAACAAAGAGGGCCCATATCGGCACCTCACCTTCTGAAATAATTTATATAGGATGTAACCTTTCTCGAAAGGAGGAAACAGAAATCGTGGAGCTGTTGAAAGATAAAGTCGACTTGTTCACATGGAAGCCCTCAGATATGCCCGAAATAGACCCCAACTTCATGTGCCACCACTTAGCATTGAACCCTGACACCAAGCCAATTTCCCAGAGGAAGAAGAAAGGTGGAGAAGAAAAGAATAAGGATATAAAAGACGAGGTCAAGAAGTAATCGATGCTGGCTTTATCAAAGAAATCAAATATCCTATGTGGCTAGCAAACATAGTTATGGTAAAAAAGAAGACGGGGAAGTGGCGCATGTGTGTCGACTCACAGATCTTAACAAAGCGTGTGTTGTACCCCAAAATTTTCCCTCTCATTTATCAAGTATTTTCTCACAAGATCTCCTTTGGTTCAAGACTGCACTAGGGTTGATCAACTCAAGACACCTCCTTAAGCATTGCTGACTGAAATTAGGGTTTGAGATTGAACAAGGATAATTGAACTTTTAATGCCTCATATTACTTTCATGGATCATTATGGATCCTCAATATTTCTCATGTCAAGTTTCAAGTCTTGGATCACATTTTTGCTCAATTAATTGATCAGTTGACCTAAAAATCAATTGTATTGGGGAAAAAGTCAAATGTGGCAAATTTATAGTCAAACTTCATTATTTTTTATCCATATCAACATTTTGAACTCATATATGTCATTTGATCAAGTTTGGACCATAATTCATCAAGAAATTTGATCAGATCATCAAAAGGGCAAAATGGTCAAATTAGGGTTTTGACTGAGAAAAAGCAATTTCTGATTTTTGACCTAGAAAATGGTTGATTGGTTGGAAAAATGATCTCAAGGATTTAATTGCATCATTTTGACCTAATGGCATGACTCAAAACTTCCCTCAAGATCAATTGATTGATAGTTGATTTTCAGTCAACTGATCAAAAGTCAACTGTACACTGAAAAGTCAAACTTTGACTTTTTGGCCAAAATCAAGTGTCAAAGATCACAATTCATCAAAACAAGTCAAAATATGAAACTTGTTCATCAAGAAATCAAAAATTCAATATTTCATTTTGAAAAGTCAAAGTTTCCAAACTTAGAAATTTTTCTAAGTGTTGAAAACTTCATATTTTTTCACAACTTTGAGCAAAATTTTCACCATGATGCAAGATGATTCAAAGGAAACTTTCAACATGAAAGTTGTAGATCTCAATGAGATCTAAAACATTTCTTTACACAACTCCTCCTAGAAATTATTTGACTTCAAGTTATTAATCCATGAAATCATGGTCATGAAACTAAACACTTAGTGAAAATTTTGCCCTAGTTAGGCAGATTTTTGGTACCAACTTCATGGCAACTTTTCATATAGCTCCATTTAGAATTTGAAAAAGTGATTCAAAGAGGGGTTGTATAGCATGTTACAAGATTTCCAAAATTTCCAAAAACTCATTGAGATCATGTTTGAGTAGGGAGAATCGAAGAGATGAAGTTAGGATTTTCAAACTTGAATTACAAGCCATTTCATGATGAACAAGAATTCAAATCCAAGCCTAGGCTGCATAATCTTGGCTTTACAGACCTCAAACTTGTTTGTCACTCCATAATTAAATGTTTACACAGCTTTTATATCTTTAATATAAGCACTTGAGCCTTTATCCAAGTTACATTTCCATTTATGGCACAAAGTAACCATTTCATTCTTGTAAAGAAGCTTTAATCACAAAGTCAATGCATAGAGCTTTGCACTTGTTCCTTCTGATTACAAGCAATGTCAAAGGAAAAAGCAACATGACTAGAGCCTCCCATTAACTCAGACCATACTTGTACCTATGCCTTAAAACCATGTTTTCACTTTTCTTCAAAATCAAGTTACATAGCCATAACTCTACATATTGTGCTTCTGACTTCCTCAAGTACTCTAACCTTTTCCTTACTTATGCACAAGTTGTTTGCAAGCTAACAGACAAAGACACAAGCTCCAAAACTCACCAAAACTCAGAATTGTGTCACAAACCACCATTGTTGCATAATCTGACCAAGAACTTCAAACTTCCATTTCACTTGTGCGTTTCTTGGCCTTTTGCTTCCAAAAGCTTCCAAACATCATACATAAGCCACCCTTATCCCTGTTACACGACTGTAAAACCATCTTCACCCATTTCCAAGTTCAAAAACAGAGCATCACAGTTGGACTTCTCCAGACTATTCCAGTCACCTTCAGCTTAAGCCAGATATTGCACTAGCTTCCTAGAGGTCCAAGGAAGCTAACCTGATCATCACCATCACTTGAAACAAGCTCAAACTCATTTCACGATTTCCAGTTTTGAGGTATTTTTCTTGAACTTCTATCTCATTATTTAGGCATTGTTAGGTTTGCATTTGTGAAGATAGAATATAGATATCATTGCCCTGGAACTATACATGTTCATAGATTTCATCTATGTTGCTTAAGCATGGAGAATTTTGAGTTTGAACTTGCTAAAAACGTTTAAGTCAGAATTTGGTACTTTCATAAATTCATCCTTATCTTTGAATGTTAGCTTAAATTAGTAACATGATTGGATTCGTGTTGGAAAAATGCATAAGTTTCATGTTTACATTTTTGAAAATGGTTGAGGAATGAGCAAGTTTGAAATCCTTTGGCTGGAGGTTGAAGATGAAGTACAGTCAGGGCAAAATATGTGTTATGTATTTATTGTTGTGTCAATATTAACAGATGTATCACCACCCCAGTGGTTAAAGCGCGCGCCTGTAACCAGAGGTACCTGGGTTCGAGCCCCAGTGGTACCCTTTTACTTGTTTTTTTCATATTTTTTCACTTTTTTTTTGTTGTTTGCAGCGCTGGGCCTCTAACTTGGGTCGGGCTATTTGTTTGCTGATTCTAACCCATGACTATGTTCAGCACCCCCTCGCCCAATTTTCATTATTATTTTCTTTTTTCTTATTTTATTTTATTTCTTTTTACTTTATTATTATTATTATTATTATTAATTATTAATATTATTTTTATTGTTATTAATAAAAATCCAAAAATATTTTATTTATTATTTTTACACTTATTTAGTTTATTTGTTTTATAAAACTAAAAGAACAAAAACATTTTTCTTAATAAATTAATTTCTTTCTTAAGAAAAGGCAATTTCTGATTTTTGACCTAGCAAATGGTTGATTGGTTGGAAACATGATCTCAAGGATTCAATTGCATCATTTTGACCTAATGGCATGACTCAAAACTTCCCTCAAGATCAATTGATTGATAGTTGATTTTCAGTCAACTGATCAAAAGTCAATTGTACACTGAAAAATCAAATTTTGACTTTTTGGTCAAAATCAAGTGTCAAAGATCACAATTCATCAAAACCTGTCAAAATATGAAACTTGTTCATCAAGAAATCAAAAAGTCAAGATTTCATTTTGAAAAGTCAAAGTTTTCAAACTTAGAAATTTTTCTAAGTGTTGAGAACTTCATATTTTTTCACAACTTTGAGCCAATTTTTCACCATGATGCAAGATGATTCTAAGGAAAATTTCAACATAAAATGTGTAGATCTCAATGAGATCTAAAACATTTCTTTACACAACTCCTCTTATAAATTCTTGTATTCCAAGTTATTAATCCATGAAATCATGGTCATGAAACTAAACACTTAGTGAAAATTTTGTCCTAGTTAGGAATATTTTTGGTACCAACTTCATAGCAACTTTTCACATAGCTCCATTTAGAATTTGAAAAGGTGATTCAAATAGGGGTTGTAGAGAATGTTACAAGCTTTCCAAAATGTCCAAGAACTCATTGAGATCATGTTTGAGTAGGGAGAATCGAAGAGATGAAGTTAGGGTTTTCAAACTTGAATGACAAGCCATTTCATGATGAACAAGAATTCAAATCCAAGCCTAGGATGCATAATCTTTGCTTTGCAGGCCTCAAACTTGTTTTTCACTCCATAATTAAATGTTTACATAGCTGTTAGAGCTTTAATCCAAGCACTTGAGCCTTTATCCAAGTTACATTTCTGTTGTACCCCAATTTTTGCCCCTAAGATCCCTTCATCATACCATGTTGATTCACTCACAACAAGATCACACTAGGATTCTTGGTTCCCCTCCCTACATTTGATCTTTCCCTTTTAATGGATTAACAAGCACCTTGACTTATGTTCCTTTTGTGATAATGAATATTGTTTTGATTTCTTCATTTAACTAATAAAATGCAATGTTGTTTTGTCTTGCTTGATATCCATGTAGGTGAAGGGCAATGAGATTTAACAAATTACTCCATGGGTTCATGAGTTTACTTCCATGCCCTAGTCAATATAGCTTGAGAAGTTCAAACTTCACCAATGGATTGGTTTTGGGAGAATTGGCATGGCAAAGTTGTTTTGGTTCATCACATTTCAAGGTTATTAGATTTGACTCAAAAGTACAAGGGGTTGATTGGAGAAGTTGTCATGTTTGGATAATGCCTTGTTCCTATTGGTCACAAGAGCATATTTCTCTAAAAGTTTAAGATATGGAAGTTGTTTTTGTTGCTATGAGTCTCCATTATCATCCCCAACAACTTCTATTCACAAAGAAAGAATATTGGTACAAGAAATTTGTTCAAACTTGTCAAAGTTCCTCAAGGCATTCTCTTGATCTAGAAGCTAGGGTTTTGAACTTCAAAGGAGCATATCTTGCTCACCTTTTGGTATTTTTGAGTGATTCCAAATACATCCTTCTCTTAAAATGATTATCAACAAATCACTTCAAAAATTCCAAATAGTTTTCTTGTGGAAGAAACTTGGTGAAGAAGAAAGATTACAAGTCATCCAAATGAATCCACAATTTTACATAAGTAACTTCAAATGATCACAACTTGGTCAATTTTTATCACCTTGAGTCCATTATTTTTCCATAATGATCTTGAAGATGTGAACTTTATGCCTTCTTTTATGTGAAAAGTGAAAAAATGGGTGGAGGCTGCCTTAAATATGCAAAAGATTATAAGTCATTTCATGATTTTTGGCCAACTTCAACAAGTCATAACTTGCTCAATTTTTGGATATTTTAAGTGGTTCAAGTTTCAAAATGTCATTCAAGAGATCTACTTCATTCCATATTTTTTGATCAAGAGCAAATTCTAAGTGGAAGGCCATGTTTGGATGCAAGACATTATAGGTCATTTTTTATGAAGAATTTGAAATATTTCTAAGTATGGAAAGTCAACTCTTTTTCTCCAACTTTGACTCAACACAACTTTCAGCTCAAGCATCCATTTAACTCCATTCTTTTTCCATTGCAAAGATTGTAACCTCATCTTTCCAAAGCATCAAGAATCATGCATTGAGCTGAGAATGCCATAGTTTCAAAAATGGTAACTTGGAATTGAAGTTTCCTTGCAAGTCAGAATTTGAATTTCATGTTACAACCTCTAAACCTCAAATTAACACGCATTTTGGGTCTAAACATGATTAGCTAACTTTCCCAAGTGGATTAGTGCATCAAAACGCAAGAATTGGATGAGTTTTGATGAAGTTTGGATCACACTTCACTCGTGCATCAGGTTTGCATGAATTCCCTCCAAAACGCATCATTCACTCTTCCTTTTGATCCCATTCGCTTCTCCTATAAATACATGAACTGTCCCATTCAATTTCCCAAGCTTGGATAGCCAGAATCACCCTGCCAAACTTGCTCCATAACTCAATTTTCTGTAACTTCAAAATCCATTCTCGAGCCTTTTTCAATCCAATTTTTCCATCAATTCACCTTCCTTGATCTTCCCTGAAGCTAACCATATAATTACATTCAAGAATCGTACCCTATATTGCTCCATAAAAGTCCAATTTCAGAGCTCTGCAACTCAACTTCAATAGGTAGATTCCTTCATCAATTCTTCAAAACTCTGATATCATTGTATTGCTCTCATTGCCTTGGTTCTAGTTGCAACACTTACCTTTTACTGGAAACACGTTTTGACCATGAAATTTCAAATCCCTTTTTAAAACTTTCCTTCCAAATTGCTTGAGCTACAGTTTATTTAAATTTGGCGTGAGGGTGTGGTTGTCTTCGTCTTGAAGAGACGAAGCGAATGTCATAGGTCTGAGCTTCTGATTTTACAGTTTGAAAGACCTGCAATTCGCTATGGCTGGAGGTTGAAGATGACCAACGTGTCATCTTCCAACCAATGAAGGCGCGTCATCTGTATTTTTCAAATCTGATTTGATTAATGATTTTGTACATTATTCACTAATGACCATGATATGCACAGCGCGCCAGATCCCTTGGATTTGATTACTATCGCGTTTTGACTCTCATCCAATGGTCCACATATTTTACTTTTATTTTCTTTTTCTGATTTTTATATTTTAATTGTTTTAAATTTCAAAAAATCATAGAAAATTCATTTTTAGTCAAAAAAATCTGAAAAAATTATGAAAAATATTTTTGATTATTCTCTTTATAATTTTTATTTTTTCACAATTTAATTTTATGTTTTTGTATTTTTTATAAATTTTATACTTATTTGATTTGTTTTAAATGTTTAAAAATATTTTTATACATTTTAAAATTCTGAAAAAATCATGGAATGATCCAATGATATTGTGACAAATATTGATGATCTTATTTTATTTTTGTTTCTGACTTTACTATTTTTTACCATTTTTTTTATTTTACCCATTTATTTTAATTTTAAAAATAGTTTCTGACTTTAAAAAAATTACCAAAAAATTTGTAAAATTATTTGAGCCTTTTTCTGATTTTTCTATGGTCTTACTTTTTATTTCTTGATTAATTTGAACATAGTTGATATTTTTATCATTATTTTCTATTTTTAAAACATTTTTAAAATCCTTTTTTGTGTATATTAAATTTGATATTATTTTGTGACTATTTTCTGGCAGATCTTGGGTTAGATTTTGGATCATGAACTTTATTAACATCATTGGATCCAAGGTGTTGAGTTTAACTCCACAAAAATGGATGAATGATTTTAATAATAGTTTGATTAAAATTTAATTCAAATGTGGTTTGTGTATTTTTTTTCCCATCCCTCTTCATCTCATCCCCTTCTTATTGCACTAGATGTTGTTGGAGCATGATCTCTATATCATGTCTCAAAATAAATGGTGCATAGATTGCTATTGACCGGCCTCAAAATAGGTGTGACTTCTATATAAGTCCACTTACGATTGCTTAACATAGCGCTAAATTTTGTCCCGATTCGAATAAATGATCATTTATGGCCCAAACTTATGATTTCAAGCCCAAGTATGTTAATTTGATCTCTTTGATCCAATAACCTTGAGATTCATTATGTGGAGGCTTTGGTTCTACCAATCCTCTAATGGATCTACAACACATTTGGTCAATGCGGATCACTTAAACATCGTTGATCATTAAATGGTACTTATGAGAATTCCAAATGGATGATATACTTGACAAAAAGCAAATTCAACTTGTTGTGTGGAGGCTTTGGTTCTAATAATCCTCTAATGAGTTCCAAATTCAAGTTTCAAGATGGTCATCCAACTTACCACTAATTATTGACTTGTTTTACCTTATGCTTTTATTCTTTTTTTATGTACTATTTACTTTTAGCATTTATATTTCATGCCATTTTCATCTTTGCTCATTTGAGCATTTATTTTCTTGACATTTTTACTTTGCTCACTTGAGCTTTTCTTTTCCTTTCTTAAGATATTTAATAATCAACATAAACCCTAAAAAATCTTTAATTGTACTTGGACTATTTGGTTACTATCCTTAGCATTCTGGAGCATGGGACTTTTTCTTGGACTTAGGATTAGAAACCTTGGCCAATCTTGGAGACCTTGTGATCTTATCTGATTATTTTGTCTGGAGTTCTTGAGGTTTACCTCAAGACATTGGGTTTCTTGTTTGTTTTTGTGTGCAGGTTTTTTTTTGTGATTACATCCTCTATTTTTAATCTGGAATTCACCCGTATACAACCGTTAATCTGCCTAATTTTTGTGAAGACTTAATACACTTGAAGTTTGGTTCTCTCAAGAGGTCTAGTATCTTTGCTTTCTTGGTTTCAATCTAAAGAATGGGAATTCTATCTTGGCTCATAATGTCAAGTATTGGCTTTTTATTAGTTAGATGGTTCTTATCCCTAGCTTTTATCTTATGCTTTAGGATAGTCCCTTCTTCTCCACCCATCTTCTTTAATTTCAAAAATCTTCTTCCCCTTTTGAAAACTCTTCTTGTTTTTGAAACTTAAACTATTTTCATAATAAACTTGGACTTATGTCCATGCATTTTCAAAACATTTTCATAAATAAACTCCAACCTTGCTATTTTCAAACACACACACATTTCAAAACATTTCCAAACAACTTTCAAAACATTGAAACATTTTTCAAAAGACAAACATCTTTGTATACATTCTTACGAATGAGAATCATTACAAAGATTTCCAAAATGATGGCCTCTTTTCAAAATACTTTCAAAACCACACAAAGCACCATTTCAAACAATTGCAAAAGCAAAGCAAGTGATCTAAACAAGTAACTAAGAGCCCATGGAAAACCATGGATGAAAAGGGTGCTAGCACCTTCCCTTTTCATAATCTACCCACTGAACTCAAGAAAACATCTCAAAGGTCTTTCCTGTGTTTTTTTACCTTTCCTTTTGGATAAAATAAAAGTCGGTGGCGACTCTTGCTAACTGCAACATTTGCAAACACAAACACAAAACCTCAAGTCAGTTCTCCCACCGTATCACACATAGCCATAACTCTACATCTTGTGCTTCTAACTTCCTCAAGTACTCTAACCTTTTCCTTACTTATGCACAAGTTGTTTGCAAGCTAACAGACAAAGACACAAGCTCCAAAACTCACCAAAACTCAGAACTGTATCACAAACCACCATTGTTGCATATTCTGATCAAGAACTTCAAACTTCCATTTCACTCGTGCGTTTCTTAGCCTTTTGCTTCCAAAAGCTTCCAAACATCATACATAAGCCATCCTTATCCCTGTTACACGACTGTAACACCATCTTCACCCATTTCTAAGTTCAAAAATAGAGCATCACAGTTGGACTTCTCCAGACCATTCCAGCCACCTTCATCCTAAGCCAGCTATTGCACTAGCTTCCTAAAGGTCCAAGGAAGTTAACCTGATCATCACCATCACTTGAAACAAGCTCAAACTCATTTCACGATTTCCAGTTTTTAGGTATTTTTCTTGAACTTCTATCTCATTATTTAGGCATTGTTAGGTTTGCATTTGTGAAGATAGAATGTAGATATCATTGCCCTGGAACTGTGAATGTCCATAGATTTCACTTATGTTGCTTAAGCATGGAGAATTTTGAGTTTGAACTTGCTGAAAGGTTTAGGTCAGAATTTGGTACTTTCATAAATTCATCCTTATCTTTGAATGTTAGCTTAAATTAGTTACATGGTTGGATTCGTGTTGGGAAAATGCACAAGTTTCATGTTTACATTTTTGAAAATGGTTGAGGAATGAGCAAGTTTGAAATCCTTTGGCTGGAAGTTGAAGATGAAGTACAGTCAGGGCAAAATATATGTTGTGTATTTATTGTTGTGTCAATGTTAACGGATGTATCACCACCTCAGTGGTTAAAGCGCGCGCCTGTAACTAGAGGGACCTGGGTTCGAGCCCCAAAGGTACCCTTTTAATTGTTTTTTCCATATTTTTTCACTTTTTTTTGTTGTTGTTTGCAGCGTTGGGCCTCTAACTTGGGCCTGGCTATTTGCTTGCTGATTCTAACCCCTGACTATGTTCAGCACCCCCTGGCCCAATTTTCAGTATTATTTTCTTTTTTCTTATTTTATTTTATTTCTTTTTCCTTTATTATTATTATTATTAATTATTAATATTATTTTTATTGTTATTAATAAAAATCCAAAAACATTTTATTTATTATTTTTACACTTATTTAGTTTATTTGTTTTATAAAACTAAAAGAACAAAAACATTTTTCTTAATAAATTAATTTCTTTCTTAATAATTAATATTTAGGTTTAGGTTTAACTATTATATTATTTTCTTGCAATTAAAATTAATTTAGAACTTAGGTTTCTTTTAATTAATTAATATTCATATTATTTTTATTAATTTAAAACCTTTTCATAAATAAAACCCTAAAAAATCGTTTTTAGTTAATTTCTTTTCTTATTTAGTTTAAGTTAATTTTATTTAATTTTCATTAATCATTTTTCTTAATTAGGTTTAGGTTAAAACCTTTTCATGAAAACCAAACAAAAATCATTTCTTTTCCATTTATCTTCTTGTATATTTATTCAATTCTTGTACAATATTCAATATGGTTGTAATAGTTAAATAGATTTATTTTTTCTTACAAAATCCCCATTTGTAAATTTGTACACCCCCTCCCCTAATGATATAATAACTTAGTATTTTTATTTTCCGTAATTTAATGTTTTATGCTAGTAAATTAGGGTTTGTATGGAAAGATAAAACCAATGCTTAGAAAACCCTAATTCAAAGAAAAAATAATGCATGTAAATCAATACACTTGCACACTTACACCCTTAGGGTAAATCCACTTTGTTACCTTATGAAAATGGTCATAATACGCATGTAAGATGTCTTAGCAAAAACAAACAAAATACAAGATCATAGTCCCTCGATGACGCTACAAATGTTGCCTTACGAATGATCTTAGTCCCTCAAAGAAAATGCTAAGATGTCCTACAACATTGCTATTCATGACTATACGATGACCCTTGTCCGTCCGTTTTACATCCAAAGATAGGGTTTCTTACCAAATTAATGGTAAGATAACAATATCAAAGGAAAGAGGAAATAAACAAGAAAGACTTTTGAGTAGGTAGAATGTTCCTAGTTACTTGCTCATTTTCAAACCAAAACATCCTTACTATTTTCAAAACAATCACCAACACTTTCAAAAACACCTTTCAAACTTGAAACATTTGCAAAAGATCAACACTTTGTATACATTCTTACGAACGAGAATCATTACAAAGTTTGCCTAAACGAAGCTGCCTTTTTCAAAATACTTTCAAAAAACCACACAAAACACATTTTAAAACAAAAAGCAAATGATCTAGCAAGCAACTAAGAGCCCGTAGATAACTTCGGATGAAAAGGGTGCTAATAACTTCCCTTTTCATAATCTACCCCCCGAACTCAAGAAAACATCTCAAAGGTCTTTCTTGTTCTTTTCAACCTTTCCATTTTGGATAAAAGAAAAGTCGGTGGCGACTCTTGCTAACCGCAACATTTGCGATCAAACGCAAAACAACCAAGTCAGTTCTCCCACCGTGTTACAACGTGCCCTAAGGATATGTATCTATTACCGCAGATAGACTAACTCATCAATAAAACTTCAGGGTACATACTATTCAGCTTCATGGATGCCTACTCGAGGTACAATCAAATCCGTATGAGCCCGTCCGATGCGCCCAAGACTGCCTTCACGACAGATCAGAGCAACTACTATTACAAGGTAATTCCATTCGGTCTCAAGAACGCAGGAGCCACCTACCAACGATTAATGGATAAGGTATTTTCCACTCAAATCGGTAGAAATTTGGAAGTATACATAGACGACATTGTCATTAAAACCACTATTAAGAAACATCATATAACAGATTTAAAAGAAACACTCGCACCCATAAGGAAGTATGACATGAGGCTTAACCCAGATGTTGTACCCCAAAATTTTCCCTCCCATATTCTTCAAAATTTGCCAAGTCAAAGCTTCAAGATTCCCCAAGGGTTGCACAGTTCAAGGGCCTCCTAACAGTCAAAAACTAGGGTTTTGGTTCTGGAAAAGAAAATGAAGTTTCCAAGGGTCCAATCAAGTCCCACTTGCCTACAAACATGGTCAAGCATCCTCATACCAAGTTTCAAGACTTACAGCACAAAATTGCACAGTCAAAAACCCTAATTGCACTACAGTCAACTATAGAGGCAAAATGGTCATTTCACAGTCAAAAGTTCAAATTTTTGGTCAACATCTCATTTTGAAGCCACAAACATCATTTGATCAATGCTTGATCATGATTCTCAAAGCTTGGCTCAAAAATCATCAAGATGCAAAAGTTTCCATATTTGGACAGTTGAAAAAGTCAACTGTAAATTGACCAGGGCATAACTTTCACATGGATTATCAGAAAAATTCCATCCAAAGCTCATTTTGAAGAGAAAGACATTTCCTACAACTCCTCTTCATACTTCAAGTCCAAGAAATGCTCTCACAAAAAGTTATCAATTTCAACATTATAGGTCATTTTCAAAAGTCAACAAAAAGGGACTTTAAGTCAAAGGCCATAACTTGAGATCGGTAAACCAAAATGACATGGGACTAAAGAAATTGGTTAGAGGTCTCAAATACCTTTCCAAAATGTCCAAGAACATGAGCAAAGCTTAAAAATTGAGCAAGTTGTGCCTTGTGGAAGTTGGGAAATTTTTGGATATTTTGAAAAGTCAACATTGCTTCAAATGTCTTAAAAATGCTAATGGGCTTCTTTTTCTTCCACAATTCATCATCCAAGGCATGTGCACGACCATTTGGCCCAAAGGGAAGTTTTTTATCATTTTTATTTATTTATTTGGATTTTTAATTATTAATAATTCATTTAATTAAATTAAATATGTGGAAAATACTAAACTTAGGTTTTTAAATCTTTTTGTGCATGAAATAGTCTCAAGATTTTGTGTATAATCAGATTTGGAAAGAATCTTGTTAATTAGCCATGATTTGAACTAAGTTTGCATGAAAAAGATTTGAAAACTAATGCATGAAAAATCAAATATCCTATCATCAATTCATGGATTTTTTTGATCAATATTCTCAACCCTAATCACTCACATACATATATGGATGCAAACCCTCGTGCCCATGACCTCCCAGCTGCGCCCAAAAGCCATAACCAAGTTGACATTTTTTCAAGAAAATTCTGAAACTGAAATCACCATTGTAAGGGTTTTCAAGCCAAAACAACCATTCTATCACCTTCCTGGGACATCAAGGAAGGCTCCTGGATCAAAATCACTAACTCTAACGCCTTGAATCGGTATACAGAAATCAAAATTTTTCCATATAAATGCATATTCGTGTTTTGATTTTCAGGCATTCTCATGGCATTTTGTTTATGGATTCACACTAATTAACTGATTCTGAAGCTAACCACATGGTTTGATTGAGTTTTTATATACTATACACGAATCTGCCATTGTTGTCTTTTAGGGTTTTCAAAGCTTTGAATTGGGGTTTCCCAGTTAAAGAAAAATTAGAACCTCACAGTACCATGACTGGATTCAGCATGCTTGGACGATCCAGAATCACTAGTCGCGCCCTTTTTCTTTTGGCTTGACTTCTATTCGCTATTTTCTGCATTTTAGATTGTGGGGGTTTAAAACCCCCGCTATTTAATATATATTTACAGGCAAAAGCAAGGAATCAATGGGGAAGATGATGCGTGGAAGAATACCATTGGAGGATTCAAATAATTAGCGCGTTTTTTATTTTGTCCACTAATCCATTTTTTTCATTATATTATTTAGTTTCCATCAGATTAAGGAATGAACGCGCTAGCTTGAGTGGTGGAGAAAACGCTTGGTAAACCACAGGACCTGGGTTCGATCCCAGGTCCCCCTCCCTTTCCTTATATTTTTCCTTTAATTGTGTTCTCATGCAGTGCAAGGTCTAAGGCTCCACCATATGCTCCTCAATCAAACACGCCACATGTCCCAATGCATTCAACCAAGGGCCAGGATACAGAGACCATGATGTGTACTAGTCAACCATCCCACACGCTGGCAAGAAAAGTCAACTAGGCCATGAGTTTAATGGGCCTAAAATGCTAACAAGCCCTCCAATTTGGGGACAGACCCCCATGGTTTGCATTCCTAATTCCTTTTCTCATATTTTTTCTATTTCTTGTTTTAATTAGTTTTTTTTTTTTAATTTAATTCTTTAATTAATTATTTTCATAAAAATATAAAAATAACAAAAATCAGAAAAGACAAAAATCAAAATATATTTTATTTAATTAATTTTTTTTGTAAATAAATTTCATTAAATGATTTTAGTTTTTAAATCTAGGATTCATCTTAATATTTTTTCAATAAAAACCTAAAATTTGTAGAATTAGGGTTTTAATTAATTTTTATCCTTTTTCTTTTCTTTTCACTAATAATTAAATATTATTTATTTTTATAAATCAAATTACCATGTAAATAATTAGATTAATATTAGGTTAAAATTTAATACTTTCTTAATAAACTAAAAAAAACAATTAGAATTAGGGTTAACATTTTAATTTCAATTAATCTTTCTCATTAAAACCATAAATGCAAAAATCTCAAAAAATAATTTATTTTTCTTTTTAATTTAATTAATTTAACAATTTAATTTAATTTCGTTAAAAAAGGGTCCAACGCCCTCGTTTCCAATCTTAATTCAATTCGCACATTTATCTCGTTTCTTTTAATTATTTATGTACTTCTCCCAAAGCCGTGTAATTTTATAATTTCTCGCACTTTACTTTATTTCTTTATTTCTGTCAAATCGGGTCCTGGATTTTATTTTGGCGATGTGGACCCGCGCCTTTGTAATAGTTTAGAATTTTACCTTTCTCGCAATTTTTAACCGTTAAATAAATGCATGCAAGAATGAATGAAAAAATAAAAACAAACGCATAGATCACTTTGACATGATAAGATAAAATATCTGAATTCGACACACAAATCACACGCCACCCCTAGGGTACGCCTCACTGTTGCCTTGCCTCGAAAGGTGATCGTCGAGTAGAGGATGTCTTAGTAAGTCCTCATGATCCGGGAACCTGGCATGAGGGTAGCTTCTAAGGTGTCTTCCCATTGCTCTGGTGATCACCATGTCCCGAACCTCGAATTGACCCGAACACCTCCAACGGTGGTGCTACCTACCTCTCAATGGTGGGATGGCACTACTTTAAGGACATTTACACAGACGAATTCCTTAGGGTAGGTAGAGAACTCGTAGATACTTGCTCTAAATTTCAAACAAATTCAAAAATACTTTTCACACCAACACATTTTCAAAAAGCTTTCGAAAGCAAATTTTTCAAACACTCTTGAGGACTGATACAAGAGTCGAACTGGAATTTTCAAAGAAACTTTTTAAAACCCACAGTTGAAAAGCAAACAACCATTTTTGAAAACACAAATGAGCAAGTATCTAAGAGCCCATGAATAACCATGGATAGAAAGGGTGCTAACACCTTCCCTTTCTATAACCTACCTCCCGAACCGAGAGCAATCTCTTTAAGGAATTTTTCTGTGCTTTTGTCCTTTCCATTTGGAGAAAATAAAAGACGGTGGCGACTCTTGCTCCCGCGACATTTCGCGAACAAGCGTTAAACAGTCAGTTCCAGATCCACCGATCACACCAGACAAATGTAAATTTAGAGTTCAAGCCAGCAAGTTCCTAGGGTTCATGCTCACTAACAGTGGAATAGAAGCCAAGTCGAAGCATCCAACAAAATCATCCTGACAGAAATGAAAAAGAAATTGGATGACGCAAAGGGCCTGTAGTTCGAGTACCTGCCAGAGATCCTTTGGTCGTACCATACAACCCCTCACTCTACCACCCGAGAAACACATTTTCGAATGGTATATGGGGAGGATGCCATGATACCGGTCGAGATCAACACCCCTACATGGAGAAGGGATCACTTTGTCGAAGAATCCAATAAAGACCACTTGAATAGTTTGTCCAATATGATGGATGAGGTCCGAGAAATGGCCTAGATCAGAGAGTTTGCAGTCAAGGGAATATTAGCTAAGAGGTTCAACCTAAAACTCAGGTAGAGAGGTTTTCAACCAGGAGATCTAGTCCTTAAGAAGATTATTGTCCCTAAGAATAAGGGAAAGTTGTATCTGAACTGGGAAGGCCCATACCGGGTACTTCATAAGCTAAACAATGGGGCTTACAAATTGGAAACCCTAGATGGACTAGAGATACCTAGGACATGGAATGTATCCAATCTCAGGCTTTACTTTAGCTAAAACTATGTAATGAAACTATTAATAAATGAATGAGATGCACTCTTTTCCCTTGCAAGGGCAAGGGTTTTTAATGAGGCACCCAAAGTGAAATCAAATATTTGTAAATGAAGTCAAAGCGCACTTGAAGCCTCTGGTATAATCGGCTTTGGTTGGGTAATGTTAATAATACTTATGGCCCAAAAATGTCGAAGCATACTCGAAGCTTCACGCAAACTCGATCAACCTTTCCAAGGCTCTGGACCTACTCGGCCAACCTTACAAAGGCTCTGATCCGGAAAAAAGTCAAAGCACACTCTAAGTCTCTCGCAAACTCGGTCAACCTTGCCAAGGATCCGGACCTACTTGGCCAACCTTACAAAGGCTCTGATCCAGAAAAAAGTTGAAGCACACTCTAAGCCTCTCTCAAACTTGGTCAACCTTTCCATAGCTTTGGACCTACTCAGCCAACCTTACAAAGGCTCTGATCCAGTAGAAATTTGAAGTGCACTCTAAGCCTCTTGCGAACTCGGTCAACCTTGCCAAGGCTTTGGACCTACTCGGCCAACCTTACAAAGGCTCTGATTTGGCAAAAGGTCGAAGTGCACTCTAAGCCTCTCATGAATTCGGTCTACCTTGCCATGGCTCTAGACCTACTTGGCCAATCTTACAAAGGCTCTGATCCAGAAAAAAGTTGAAGCACACTCAAAGCCTCTCGCAAACTCAGTTGACATCACCTTCAGGTAAAGAGTCTCTGATCTATCTAAAAGCCCAAACGTACTAAAAGCCTTTGGCATTAAGCCGGTTAAGCCTCCGAGCTTCTGACCACATCCGTTAACACTCCCTTCATAACGGTCGAGTAGAATTAACACTCCCCTCATAAGGTTCGAGTAGCATTAACACTCTCCTTATATGGGTTGAGTAGCATTAACACTCTCCTCATAAGGGTCGAGTAGCATTAACACTCCACTCATCAGGGTCGAGTAGCGTTAACCCTCGCAATAGTCAAGTAGCATTAACACTCCCCTCACAAGGGTCGAGTAGCACTAATAAACACTTCCCGCCATAAGGGTCGAGTTCCATTAACAAACACTCCCCACATATGAGGGTCGAGTATTCCAACACAAGGGAACTTTAAAGTTAACCGGATAGAGCCTACTGAGGAAATTCTGAGAACACAAATAGTTCACCCAAAGCTCATTAAGCCCGGGAGATGAATAGGCAAATCCCAGAGAATAAATTTACCGCCAAGAGACTCAAAGACCCGGTATGACCGTGTTTTAAGAAGTACTCCTAACGGCATAAAACTACATAGAAAAGTTGCTTGAGCTCTTATAAATTAAAGATAATTTCCGAAACTACATGATCGGACACATTCAGCTTGATAGACTTTGTATCCGAGGGGCTTATACATATATCGTATTATCTTCAAAACCAAAAACGCATAAAAAATGCAAATGGAAAGCTAAGGTAAACGAAAACCAATGATTACATAAAGCCACAAAAGGGAATTCTGAAGTACAAATCCCAGAGGAAATAGTTTAAAAGTAACAAAAAGGATGGTGAACCGCTCCTTACAAAAAATTACATAAATGTATCCTTATCGGATGACTAACGGAAACACAAACATTATTCAGTCAGGCCCTCTTTCCTGTCACCATCATTGTTGGCATTCTCCCCAGCAAAAGGATCTTCAGGATTCGGTTGAGGAGAAGGAGTCTTCTCAACCTCTTCAAGATCTACAAAGAGGCCATCATGCACCACCTTAAAGTAGTCCATATTTGATATGGCTAAGCTGGGGTGAAGACAAAATATCTGATCCTTGGCCCGCTCAAAAGCCTCATCACCAGCGGTTCCACTTGAGACTTTTTAAGATCCTTCCTCAGCTCATCAGTGGTGACCTTCAACTCATAATTAGTGGCCTTATCCACCTTCAACCTCTCATTGAGTTGGGTAAGAGAGGCTTTACTCTTAGACTCCAAAGTATCCTTATGCTCTTTCTCCTTAGCCAAGCTTTGCTCCACATCGGATAGCTTCTCAGAATGAACCTTCCGAGCCTCCTTCAGCCGGTTTATCTCCTCCTTCAGCCTCTACTCCATCTTCTCACTATTATCACTCGACTTAAATAGACCGTGATTCAGAACCGCATACCTTATGAGGTAAGAGCTGAGATTCTGGATCATCTTCTGTCATCCTACAGACTTGACTTTGTTAACATCTTCAGTGGCATTGAGGTGATCGTAGAGAAATAAAATCCCATCAAAGTTATTGGACCAGAACTTAAACCCTCAAAAGCATGATTGTCCTCAGGTTCTCCCATCAGGAATGATATTTCCATATCGGCCAGGCAAACAGTGTCATTCATAAGGGTCTTTTGCCTCTTCGGAATGTCCTGCTGAACCTCCTCCTGGATGGTTGGGGCAGAACCTTGAGGCTCAGCCGCGTTGGAAGTAGCTTTAAAGCCTACCCCTTTATGCTTCTTCGAAGCCCGAATTTCCAACCCAGGTGGATCTGACTTGATCGCGGAGGCCCCATCGGCACCCCTCCGGGAAGCCTTGGCCTCCATCATCAGCTTCTTCTGCTCGACTACAGAAATATCTATCATCTTATCTATAGAGAAAGAAAAAGAAAGTATGAGAATTATATAAAAACGTGTCATAGCTAAACCAAAAACAAAGGTTATTACCAAGGAAACTAGAGATTTGTTCGACGGTTAGAGACAACGGGTCTTTAAATTTCATTATTCGGAAGGAATCAAGTATGGTCAAAGCTTGAACTTCTAAGTCACTCAGCTTCTCAAACGTAAACCCAAATATGGGAGAAGGATCCCGGGTCCAGTCAAAGGGAAAGCGAGGTTCCTCGCCCAAAGAGTATAAAACTTGGGGATACCTCAGCCCGTATTTCACCTTCAAGAACCTCTCTTTGAAACCTTTATACCTAGAGGAAACTTCTGTGGGGAAGGAAATTCACTTGGATCCACGAAATCTTTTTGGCCCCTTTTACCTCGTAAAAAGAGAACAACAGACTGACTGTAGGGACGATAACCATTGACTCACAAACTATTCCAAACACCTTTATAAAGCCCCAAGTGTTAGGGTGGAGTTACGAAGACGCAATATTCATGGTCTTCAGTAAGTCATCCTCGAACTAGGAAAAAGGTATTCGAATTCTAAAATCCTCCAGAACCCCAGCATAGAAGTAAAATAAATCTTCATCAGTGTTCCTCCTACGAAGTACACATACGCGATCCCCTAAGACGCATGATTCGAGGATAACGTTGGTTTTCTCCCCAGTTGAGGAGAACTTTATTAGAGAATGAAGATTGGTAATCTTTGTGTCATCAAGCACATTATTCTTGTAACCCATGACCTCAACGTCGAAGGCGCAAAACGCTTCCATCATAAATTCTACAGAACATGAGGAGGAAAAATCATGGTTAGAATCACTCAAAGAAGAGATGGTAAAACAATAAACCTCCCTTGTAACTTGATTAAACTCCTCCTGACCTAAAGCACCCTTCATCTCTCACATGAATTGTTTCCATAACTCTCTCCTTTCCTCGACATTAGAGGGTTTTATAATGTTTCCCTCATTTTCACACTCTCTTAGGGTAACCATAACCTAAAAAGCAAAATGAAAATGAAATAGTAAAAGAGAATACCTGGAAAAAATGAAGAACGCTTGAGGGAGATTGAACGCTCTCTTGAAAGATATAATGCCTTCTAAAAATATCAAAGATAGAAAAGGAAAGAAGAGGGTAGGGTTTTAATAGAGGCCAATGAAAGATACACTAGGCATAAGGAAATGTCACCCAATAAACAGAAGTTTAGGTGGAAGTCATATGTTGTACCCCAAAATTTGCCCTCTCATTTTTTACAAGATCTTCTCTTACATGGGTGGTTACAAACACTTGCTTGAAGAAAAACAACAAATTTTGAAGTTGGTCAAAGTGCCTTTCAATTGGCATCTCCAAAATGCCTTTCGATTGGCATCTCCAAAATTCCTTTCGATTGGCATCTCCAAAATGCCTTTCGATTGGTATCTCTAAAATGCCTTTCGATTGGAATCTCCATAGTGCCTTTCGATTGGCATGGACAAAGGTTCTTTGACTGGCCTGTTAACAAGGTCTTTTGATTGACATTTTAACAAGTACCTTTAGATTGGAATGGTAACAGTATCCTTCGATTGGCATTCCAAAAGGTTCATTTGAAGAAGCTTTCAAAATATCCATTCGAAGAACATGCAAAGGTCCATTCGAAGAAGCATCCAAAAGGTCCACTCGAAGGAGGCCATCAGAGCCATTCGAAGGAGGCCATCAGAGCTATTTGAAGGAGTTACATCAGAGCCATTCGAAGGATGTCATCAGAGCCATTCGAAGGAGCTGAATCAGAGCCATTCGAATGAACTAAATCAGACCCATTCGAAGAAGCTTTCAAAGGAGCATTCGAAGGAGGCCATCAGCCTATTCGAAAGGGAGCATTCAAAGGAGGCCATCAGCCCATTCGAAAGGGAGCATTCGAAGGACAGTTACATATCATTCAAATTCAAAAGAAAAAGGACAAGATCCCTTAACTTTGGCCAAGGTTACGTTTTACATTCATGGCATTCAAATGGCTGTTACCAACATTATTTCTCTTGCCCCCTCACACTCCTATAAATATGAGGCCAAGGATACATTACAAGGGGGAAGAATGAAAAAACATTGGAGAGAGGCTTCCCACAAAATCCATCAAAGGTTACCATAATTTTCCAAGCAAAAGCAATCCCTCAACAAAAGTAGCCAAGCCTAGAAACCCCAGATCGAAGGTGCCTACATCCAGGAAGTTCCCAAATCGAAGATCCAATCTGCTGGTAAGAAAGGGTAAATTGTCCAACTTTATATTTGCATAACACATCCATACTGGTTGTTACCTTCTATTTTCCATCCTAGACATGATCAAAGGGCATGGGTTTGGCACCCAGGTCATGTTCTTCGTTTCTTAACGTTTGCTGCAGAAATAGCCTGAAAAGACTCAGCAAGCACAGGATCGAAGGACCTGGGTGTCGATACCCAGGTCCTTCATTTTATTTCTCAAACATACTTTTACAGGTATAGCATCCCAGATCAAAGGGGCATCTTCCCATATCGAAGCTGCACATTAGCCTGCTGGATCGAAGGAGGCATCTCCTTCCTGGATCGAAAGCCATGACCTCCAGGATCGAAAGACAATCCCCTTCCCTGGATCGAAGGCTATTCACGCATACTCTTTAGCCCAATCGAAAGAAGGCATTTATTCTGAATCGAAAAGGCCATATCTCTCCCCGGATCGAAGGTCCTCTTTTCCCCTTTGATCGAAGGATGCCTTTTGCCTTTTATTTTTGTTTTCATTGACTGCTTTTTATTTTACATTAAAACCAAAATCACAAAAAATATTAGGCTAGTTGTTTTTCCATTAAAATAATTTTGTAAATAAATTAATTAATTAATTTAACATTGTTTTCTTAAAATTAAAATTAAATAGACTTAGGCCTTATTTTCTTTTATACCAAAAACAACAAAAAGATTTTCTTTTACTTTGCGCGTGTTTATTTAATTCAATATTTTACTATTATTGTATTTGTTCACTGGATGTAATAGATAAAAATTAGGATATTTAATGCTTTATTCCCCATTATCCTTGTAATATAAATCCCCTCCCCGAAGCACTGTAATAGCGTAGGACCTCTATATTCTGCATTTTACTGCTTTTCATATTAACTGCTAGTAATTAGGCTTGTACGATAAGACTAATAATCAAACGCTAGTAAACTTAACAAAAAGATAGAAAATAACTGAAACACAACACAATTGCACACAAACACCTCTAAGGTACGCCCACTTTGGTTGCCTTTAAAAAACAGTCATGGGGCAGGAATGCTTTAGCAAAGACCCGTAAAATTAAAAGATCATAGTCCCTCAATGACCCTACAGTTGCCTTCTCGGTAAATGATCTAGTCCCTAAAACAGAATTGCTAAAGCATCTCCATAATTGCCTTCGCGACTGCAACGTCCCTTCGATTGTCCCTAAAACATCCAACGATAGGGCTACCTACTCACTAATAGTAGGATAGCATTGTCTAAAGGAAAAGAGGAAAAGATCAACCTTTTCGAGTAATAAAGTAGATAACTGTTAGAAGTTTGCTCAAACATTTTGCACTTACACAGAAAACTACTTTTCAAAAACAATTTCAAAACATTTGCTTTGTTAACACTCTTGAGGACCGATACAAGAGTTAAACACAAAGCAAATCGTTGCACTAAGGCTTTTCAAAACATTTTCAAACACAAAGAACAAAAGCATCTTGAAAAATGAGAAAACCTCTAAGAGCCCATGGAAAACCACGGATGGAAAGGGTGTTAACACCTCCCCTTTCCATAATCTACCCCCCCCCCCCCCCCCCCTTACTCAGAAAATTCTCGAAAAGGTCTTTTTTTTGTTCTTTTCACCCTTTCGTTTGTTGCATAAAAGAAAAGACGGTGGCGACTCTTGCTTACCGCGACATTTGCAAACAAAAAACACAAAAACCAGTATATAAACAGTCGGTTCTGCCACCGTATCACATCATCATTACTCTAGGAAATAGAAAATGATGACTCTTCATTTTCACGCCACACAAGAAAAGATAAATGGAGAATTTGCAAACCAGAAGTACCTTCAATATTTTCTGTGACTACATGATCGAACACTGCATCCTCACGAAAAGAATTTGAATTCGGGGGGCTTATGTACATCCCAGAAATATTAGCCCCCGTCGGGTAGTATAATCGGCGATAAAATGATAAAACTAGTAGGCGGCTTAATAGAAGATGTTCCCAACCTACAACCCAGACAAAAGGGCACTGCACGGTCATTATATCTCCTAGAAGCAACCAATATACACCTTGGGTCCAGACAAGGATGGATACCGCAGACACCTGTCCATAGTCGGCTACCAACTCGGCTCATTAATGCTACTAACTGCCGAAGGTGCATTCATTACAATGTTACACATCATTAATCCTCTCTGTTCATAGTGATGTCGGAAGTTATATAGTTATGGAACTCAAGAGTCATTCGTTGATTGAGGCTCTTGATGACATAAAGAAAGAACTCTATAAAAAGGGATCCCGACAGAGGGATAAGCAAGACATTCTTCTTAGGACACACGCGTCACTGACGTAGCTCCCAAATCCCTCAATCATTCTATAAACTTACTTTGGTGACTCTCCCCAATCATAGAGGGAAGCCGACCAAATATTTTTTCCATGCAAGAACACAAGGGGAAGGAGGGTCAGCATAGTAAAATTTTAGGGGTGTAACTAGGAGGGGTGGAGAATTGGTTTTGTCAGAAGGTAATTCATCTGCTAGATGCTCTGAAAGAGCTTCTAGCATAGTGAATAGATTATAAGTTTTCTGAATATGTGTTAGATCAATGGTTTATAGATAGGGTGAAGGTTGATTAGGAGAAATGTGGGTTGGTAGTTTATGATAGCTAGATTGTTTGATAGAGGAGGGAAAGATATGTCGTTTGAGTCAGGAGATGAAGGCGTTAGGGATTTTCTCATTAATGGGGAGGAGTTAAAATTATAATTAAATAGAGAGTCAAAAGAGTTACCAGGTTTAGCTTTAATAGACAGAGGCTCCTATGCAACGAATCCCTCTTCAGCAACACGATCTTCAAAATCCATGTTTTTTATCACATGCCCTTCAGTACCAACTTTAGCTTCCTTACAAACACCAAATTTTGGATGAGCATTTGAAGAAATCATATCATATGATATCTTATCATAACCTTCGGGAGCATGGTGCTTAGCTCCAGTAGTAAACACTTGAACCAGTTGAAAAACTTCAGGAGATGTAGTAACGGACTCAAATCTTGTTCCTAACTTCTTTCTTAGAACTTTATCAGCACTCTAGTTTATTTCATCAGCATGATGTGTAGAGGCAGATGTAAGAATTTTGGCACCAACTATGATAGCAGATGACAAAATAGCATCCACATGTTGTCTAGCATTCCTTACTAGAGGCTCTTCTTCTATATATTCTTCTTCTGAAAGAATCATTATCCTTTAGTTCTTCTGTTTGGGAGTAGGTACAAAAGCGTTCTTCTTCTCAAGATTCTGACCAGTACCTTCACTCCTGGTTTTAGTAGGCATAACCACAATTGTGGCAGTTACCTTCTCAACTTCCTTTTGCAGGGCCTTTTGAGCATCACTTATAAGCTTCTTTTTAGCAGGCTTTTGAGTGATTATCACGTCTAATGAAAGAGTTGGTTTTATCTTCCCTTTTCTGATGGTGAAATTAGAAGCATTATCTGGAAGATCCTCCTTGGTCAAAGTTACCCCTAATATCTCTCTTGACCATCAAAAGGTATTCTACAATAGCTTCTTGTTTCACCTCTTTCGATTCTAATAGGATTTGGAAGTTATCAATGTAAGCTCTATTTTCACCTCTTCTGATTCTGATAGGATTTGGAATCATCACAACATCTTTCTACTTCATGACCTGCATGTTTCCCAAAACTCCTGTTGCAAGAACATTGCCATAGCAGATTTCAAGGTCCTGAGCATCTTTAAATTCCTTTAGAACATCAATCAGTATGCACTGATAAAAGAGCTCAGAGAGTACCTTGCATAAGGAACACTCTTTTTGTTTTTTTTTTGTGAATCCTTGATAGGTTCATAGAGATGATAAAAGATGTATTCTAAGAGATTCAGAGGTTGTTTGTTAATCAGAAACCATATGAAATGTTTGTGATCCCATGAAATTTGATCAAAATTGCCTTCTCTGAGAATCATACTGTGATACGGTGGGAGAACTGACTATGAGTTTTGTGTTTGTTTTTGCAAATGTTTCGGTTGAGAAAGAGTCGCCACCGACTTTTTATTTTATCCTAAGGAAAGGTTTAAAAAGCATAGCAAAAACCTTTGAGATTTTTCTTGGGTTCGGGGAGTAGATTATAGAAAGGGAAGGTATTAGCACCCTTTCTATCCATGGTTATCCATGGGCTCTTAGGTACTTGCTTAGATCAACTTGCCTTGGTTTTCAATTGTTTGAAATGGTGCTTGGTGTGTGGTTTTGAAAAATGTTTTGAAAAAGATGCCTTGTATAGGCTACCCTTGTAACAATTCTTTACTCGAATGTTTTACAAAAGGTGTTTGTCTTTTTGAAAAGATGTTCCAAGGTTTTTTGAAATTTTGTTTTGAAAGTGTTTGTGAAGTGTGGTTTGAAAATAGGCAAGTGTTTTGTTTTGCAAGTTTGACAAGTACTTAAGAGCTATCTACCCTAAAGTTCTCAAAGATTTTTGTTATGTTTTAACCCTTTTAACAATTTTGTTCCACCATTGAATTTGGTGGACAATCTTGTGTTAGGAGGTGAAAGGGACGGACGCGGGTCATCGTTTAGACCATAATTGAAATAGTGCTAAGTATCTTTGGGCAGTTTTTCTTTGAAAGGGACTTGATCATTTTAGGCAACTTTTTGAAAGCGTCATTGAGGGACTATGATCATTTGATTGTTTGTTTTTTACCCAAAGAAACCTAACATGCAACATGACCCATTTATTTGAAGGCAACAAGTGGAATACCCTAGGGGTGCAAGTGTGATATGTGTTGTCCATTTTCATGCTTGATTATCTTGAAATTAGGTCAAACTATTTTGTTCTTTTTATTTGTATACAAACCCTAATTCTAGCATGGTATATTTAGAAAGCGTTAAAGTGCGAAAAATAAAATTCTTACACTATTACAACACAATATGGGAAGGGGGTACAAATGTTCAAATGGGGGGACATTTAGACAAGGAATTTAAACCTAGCTATTACATCAATTTTGGAATATTTACAAGATAATTAATTGCATAAATTAAATGGAAAATAAAATAAAATAAAGATGCAAAATGCAAAAAGGGTTTTTTATATGTATGGAAAAAGGATGTTTTTTTATGTTCAATAAACAAAAATGAATAAAATAAAAAAAAGTAATATTTTTTATGTTTTAAGGGTAAAACCCTAATTTTTATTAAGTAAATGTATATCTTATTTAATTTATACAAGTATTTATTTATTATGTACAAAAAATAAAATAAAATGAAGTATGTTCATAAAAAGTATTTTTCATGTCAAATATTAATAAAATAAAAAAATATATATTTTTTGGTATTTTTGCCCTAAGTACATTAATATATATATATATATATATATATATATATATATATATATATATATATATATATATATATATATATATATATATATATATATATATATATATATATATATATATATATATATATATATATATATATATATATATATATATATATATATATATATATATATATATATATATATATATATATATATATATATATATATATATATATATATATATATATATATATATATATATATATATATATATATATATATATATATATATATATATATGAATATCTTGATTATTTACTAAATATATTATATATACAAGAATAATAATAATTAATATTTATGAAAAAAGTATATTTTATATAAAATATTTTAAGAAGATAAAACAAAATAAAAAATGAAAATAAAATGGTGTTTACATTATTTTCCTATTTATTCTAAATAATATGTTTTTGTACTTATTTACATACAAATAGCAATATAACTAAATAAATGCCTAAAAATATAAAAATGGTGTAAAAATATTTTTTATGTTTTTTAATATGATTAGCAAAAATAAATAAGTCAGGATAAAAAAAGAAAAATCAAAAAATCATGCAAATACACAAAATGGGCCTGGGGGGTATGAAAGAAAATATATGGTGTGAAAAGGAAAATCAGAACAGGCCCAGCCCACGTGGCTTCTTCTTCAACCTTCAGACAGCAAAAACGTTCAAAAAACGCGCGCCTGAACCTCCATTCAAACACCTGGATTCTTTGATCCTTTGCACAAACTTACAACATAAGAAATGTTAAGCATTGAATCACGATTCTAAATATATAAAGAACTCATCCTAAATCTCAGAAATGAGAGAGAATTTTGACATTCCCAAATCTTGACCTAACTTTTCTTCCATATTCAAACCTTAAATTCTCACAGCTCAAGCAAAATAAATGAAAAGTAAAAGCATGTACAGATTCAGGGGCATGAGTAGAACACTTCTTATTCACAAACCTAGAGCTAATGATGCCTACACTAAGAGTTAGAAGTTCAAAAAGATACCTGTTCAGTTGAAGTTCTATCTGGCAATGGGGGAGCTTTCAGAGCAAGATGATGATCTGTATAGCTTGCCTGAAGTGTGGTGATGCTATTCCAATGCTTACTTTGCTTTGAAACACCTTGAATCGAGCTATGGACCTCCAACTGTAAAACAAAAAAGTGAAAATGGTGGAACTGGTTAGAGGAATTACAGGTCGTGTTTTGTGTTTTGGTTAGCTTCAAGTGATGCTAGGGAATGTGTTTGATGAGCTTTGGGCAAGAAATCATGAAAGGAATGAGAGATGGGATCCAATCTGCAGACCCTGCCCTATTTCTGCAGTTTGAGAGTGATTCTGGGAATGGGAGTGTTTGAGACCTTGTTTCCTCGTGTACTAGCTTGGGTTTGATGATTAGAAGGTGTATACAATATTTGCTTAGGCTTCTTTTTGCTGAGATGAAAGTTATCTTGTGTTATGCTAAGTTTCTTAACACTTAAGCAAACAAAGGCCACTTGAGTTTCTAGGCAGGTAGAGGCCCCCTAAACATGCTGCTAACCTTGTCTGGATCAGTGTGTTTTGCTCATAATCTTGTGTCAAAGTGATTTGATCTGTACTTGTGGATTTGCAACTTTGACATAAAGCTTGCTTTTGCAAAAATGGCTATTTCACTTTTTCCATTTATGGCCTAATCCAACATGTAATGCTTAAACTCAAGAAACAAGGCCTTAGCACAATGAACAAGCATTAAATTATTGAGTGTTGGATGGTTTAGAGGCCTGTAATGTAGCACAAACCAAGCTGACTTGAAAATGGCATAAGTTATGAACATGTACATGACCAATTCAAAAGTGAGTTTTTGCCATATTGCAAAATTCGATTCTCTCAAGTTATGAGGTTGTTTGATGAGTTATTGGACATTTTGGAAAGCTTGGAATGTGTACTACAATCCATCTTTGAAATGCAAATTGAAATTCCAAGTGGAAGTGTAAGGAAAATGGTCTTGAAGTTAGGTAGAAAACCTTGCCAAAATAGGTTAAAATTTCACTAAGTTAAGAATGGTTTAGTACCCTTATTCCAAAAATTGTAACTTGAGATACAAGCCTCTTTTGGGAAAACTTTGTGAATCAAAGTTGTAGATTATGAAACAAGCTACAACTTTCATGTTTTGACTTTTGCTTGAATCCAAATGAATCTTGGTGAGAAAGTGGGGCAAAGTTGGAAATAAATTAGGGTTTTTCATAACTTAGAAAAATTCTAAGTTATGAAAAATTCTCATTTCAAACCCTAATTTGCATTTTTTGATTTCTTGATGAACAAGTTTCATGATTTGGCATGTTTTGATGAAAAATGAATCTTGACTCTTGATTTTGACCAAAAAGTCAAAGTTTGACTTTTCAGTATACAATCAAAATTGATCAATTGACTGGGAAATTCAACTGTCAATCTTGTGTACTTGGGATCTTTTGAACTTGTTGAGCATGTCAAGATAATTCCATGGGGTCCTTGAATCCATATGTGAGCTTGGTTTGCCATTGGCTAGGTCAAACAGTCAAAAATTGCCTTTGTGCAGTCAAAACCCTAAAAATGACCATTTTGCCCTTTTGGTGATCTGATCAAATTTCTTGTGGAATTGTGATCCAAACTTGATCAAATGGTCCATGTGAGTTCATAATGTTGATGTGGGTCAATTTTCATGAGATTTGACTGTCAATTGGCCACAGTTGACTTTTTCCCCAATACAGCTGATTTCTAGGTCAACTGTCCAATTGACAGGGCAAAACTTGGAATCAAGACTTGAAACTTGATATGGATAAACTTGGGAGTCCAATATGAAGCAAGAAAGCCATCTCAGGCATTTTAGGTCAAAACATCTTTGTGCAAACACAAACCCTAATTTGGGTCAACAGTGCAAGGAGAAGTCTTGAGCAGATGAAACCCTAACTGGATCTTGATCTTCAGGGACTTGGTGATGAGAAATCAATGAGAAATGGGAGGGCAAATTTTGGGGTACAACAGTTGCCCCTTTTCAATCTTCTTGAATCCGAAGAGTTAGATTGGCAAGCTTGCCTTTCGTGACTCGAGGGTAAAAGGAGATTGGACACTAGAGTGCCCTTAAATTTGCACTCGTCAAAGCAATGGATGCGGGAATGGGCTTAGAGATGCCATTTGGAGATGGGCTTAACGATGCCATCTGGAAGAGTGACAGAAATTTGAAGGGGATGGGCTTAAAGATGCCATCTGGAATGAGTATCAGAAAGGTGTCTATGTTTTGAACCATCTCTGAACTGGGGGTCTGAATAAGCAATAGATTGACATCCGTTGTTGGGAGGAATCCGTAAACTGTTTTCAAAAATTGTATCTGAACAAGTTGATATATTAACATCCGTTGTTGGGAAGAATCTATAAACTGTTTTCAGGAGTCTGGAGAAGAATCTGAACAGGCGATAGGTTAACATCCGTTACTTGGAGAACCCGTGAACTGTTTTCAGAAATCTTGAAGTTGAATAAGCAATAGAGCAGCATCCGTTGTTAGGAAGCGTCCGTAAACTGTTTTCAAAGGTTGTATCTGAACAAGTGATAGATTAACATTCGTTGTTGGGAAGAATCCACAAACTGTTTTCAGAAGTCTTGAAAAGAAACTGAACAGGCGATAGGTTAACATCCGTTACTTGGAGAACCCGTAAACTGTTTTCAGAAGTCTTGGAGTTGAATAAGCAATAGAGAAGCATCCATTGTTGGGAAGCGTCCGTAAACTATTTTCAAAGGTTGCATCTGAACAAGTGATAGATTAACATCCGTTGTTGGGAAGAATCCGTAAACTGTTTTCAGAAGTCTTGAGAAGAAACTGAACAAGTGATAGGTTAACATCCGTTACTTGGAGAACCCGTAAACTGTTTTCAGAAGTCTTGAATTTGGAAGAAGAACCGGTGTAGGGTTCCCTGATGATGAGCTCGTGTAAAACTGCATTTGGATAAATCTGGAATAAGCATTAGAATGCTGCCATGTCTGGGTCACATCTGAACTATTCCTGGAAAGAATCTCGGAAGATAATGATTTTAGTCCTTCGACTGATCTTACCTGAAAGGTAAAAAGTTGTTACATGCAATGTTATGATGCATGATGCAATGTATGTTATATGATATGAATGTAAATGGATGCGCATGTAAGCTGGAGAGCTGTCTTGCAAAGGATAGACGAATCCAAGATGGCTGAAGATAAGAGTATCTTTACTGCTGCCGGGAAGAAAAAATTCCTGGTTGTTGCTGGAGAATAAGGAGCTTGGGTTGTATACCAATCTTCTGGGGAATTCCTGATGACTTCTACTAGGGAGTGCCAATCTAATAGACTCATGCTGGGGAGGTAAGACCGAGAATCTTCAGTTTGGCGGGAAGTATCTCTGGCGACTTCACTGGGGAACTCAAGATTTGCCCTCCTCAAAACTCTGTGGGGAGAAGGTTCATTAGTCTGGCTTCGCTGGGGATACTGAAACTTAAATTCTGAGGGGAATTGAGTTATGGAGGATTCTCTGGCTGGGGATAACAAAGATAAACTCCTCTGGGGATCGTATTGATAAGTTATGTTGGGGAACTCTGATGAACTCCGCTGGAGGTGGGAAGAATTTTGGCGAGTGCGATCTTCCGTGGCAATAAACTGAGGATAACCCAGTTATAAGCCCTTGTGAGGAATAACTTTGAATAAAACTCGGGAGAGACATCCGTACTCTGCAGGTGATAAGCTTCTAGAATCTACTGGAGATAAGCTTCAAGGTTTGCTGGGGATATGGATTCCAAATCTCCTGGGGGTTTCCTTTGAAAGGGTATCAAGATATCCAACTGTATCCTCAACCTATCAGTAATCCTCTTTCTTGATTCATAAGGAAATGATTATGTTCAAATGCATATGCCTATTTAACAAAACATTGGACGTTTCTCAAAATAAACAATTAGTGCAAAAGAACGGAAAAGACACAAATTTCTGGGAAAAGTATTTGTATTGACTTTTTATGAGTATATTTGTACAAAGGAGACAACCATCCAAGTAAGAGGATTTTGTCGTAAATATTGAAAGATTTATACAAAATAAAGATGGCTATGTGAAATAATTCCATGGGATTCCATTCCGCTATAGCTTTTACAACTCTGAATATCTGTCCATTCAATGCTTCGTTTGCCGATGACTGGATTGATCAGAAACCTGGAACTGGTTGATGAAGAGATTGTCTTTGAAGTGATCCGACGAGACATAGTCATACGCTTTAATTCCCTAACTTTTTCCTGAATCGCCCTTCCGGGTTTTCGATCCACCGGGAAACCCCTTTTTGCCCAAGCCGCCCTTTCGGGTTTTCAACTTGCCGGGTGTACAGATTTTTTTGTTTTTATCCCTAATTTTTGCCTGAACCGCCCTTTCGGGTTTTCGGTTCACCGGGATGCCCATTTTTGCCCAAGCCGCCATTTCGGGTTTTCAACTTGTCGGGTTATTTTATGCGTAGTATCTTTTGACTATGTCTGCGTTCGCAGGATGCGGCAAATCGTCGCCGTCCATGGTGGTCAGAATCATTGCACCACCAGAAAATATGCTCTTGATCACAAATGGTCCTTCATATGTAGGAGTCCATTTTCCCCTGGGATCACTCTGCGGTAAGATAATCCGCTTGATTACGAGATCTCCGACTTGATACACTTGACGTCTGACTTTCTTATTGAAGGCCTTGATCATCCGTTTTTGATACGTCTGACCATGGCATATAGCGGCAAGTCGCTTCTCGTCGATCAAATTGAGTTGATCAAGTCGGGTCTGCATCCAATCATCTTCATTCAAACCTGCGTCCTTCATAATCCTTAGAGAAGGAATCTGGACTTCCATAGGCAAGACAGCTTCCATGCCATATACCAAAGAAAATGGGGTTGCCCCGGTTGAAGTACGTGCCATCGTACGGTATCCATGCAGAGCAAACGGTAACATCTCATGCCAGTCTTTGTAAGTGACTGTCATTTTCTGAATGATCTTCTTAATGTTTTTGTTTGCAGCTTCAACAACACCGTTCATCTTCGGCCGATAGGGAGATGAATTGTGATGATAAATCTTGAACTGTTTGCACAAAGCGGTGATCATTGTGTTATTCAGATTTGTACCGTTGTCTGTGATGATCCTGTCTGGGACACCATACCGGCAGATGAGATTTTGCTTGATAAAGCGGGCAACCACATTTTTAGTAACAGAGGCGAAGGAAGCTGCTTCGACCCATTTGGTGAAATAGTCAATGGCAACCAGGATGAAGCGATGTCCGTTGGAAGCTGTGGGCTTGATCTCTCCAATCATATCAATGCCCCACATTGCAAATGGCCAAGGAGCAGTCAGAATGTTGAGAGGAACCGGAGGGATATGAACTTTGTCAGCATAGATTTGGCATTTGTGGCAAGTACGGGAACGTTGATGGCAGTCAGCTTCCATGGTAGACCAGTAATAGCCTGCCCTTAGGATCTTCTTAGCCATTGTATGCCCGCTCAAGTGAGTGCCAAATGTGCCGCTGTGTATATCAGTCATGATCAACTCTGCTTCAGCTTTGTCTACGCATCGGAGTAACACACAATCATGGCTTCGTTTGTAAAGGATGTCGTTGCTTAGGAAGAATTTGGCAGCGAATTTCCTTAAGAACTTCTTGTCATTTACGGAAGCTCCTTCGGGATAATCTCTAGTCTCGAGATACCTTTTGATCTCATGGAACCAAGGTTGTTCCACTACTTCTTCGGTATTAATCTCGTGACAATGCGCAGGTTCATCCGTTCGCTCGATGGTGATTTGGGGGGCCTCGTTATCCCAGTTGAGTTTAAACATGGAGGACATTGTGGCTAGAGCATCTGCTAGCTGGTTCTCTTCTCGCGGGAAATGCTCGAAGGTAATCTGCTCGAAATGAGGTAACAATGTCAGGACATGTTCTTTGTATGGGATAAGATTAGGATGCTTGGTATCCCACTCTCCTTTGATTTGACTGATAACCAAAGCTGAGTCCCCAAATCCGATCAAAGATTTGATCCCCAGGTCTATAGCAGCCTTGAGACCAAAGATGCAAGCTTCATACTCAGCCATGTTGTTTGTGCAGCTGAAGCAAAGTCGGGCCGTGAAAGGTGTGTGACAACCTTCCGGAGAAATGAGTACCGCGCCGATACCGTTTCCAAGTGCATTTGAAGCACCATCAAAGTACAGGGTCCATCGGGATCCCTTTTCGGGTCCGTCATACGGTCCGTTACTTTCAATGTTGTCCAAATTCATGATGTCCTCGTCTGGGAAGTCAAATCTCATGGGTTGATAATCTTCGATAGCCTGATGAGCCAGATGGTCAGCTAGTACACTCCCTTTTATAGCTTTTTGGGTGGTGTACTGGATGTCATACTCTGTAAGGATCATTTGCCATCTAGCTATCCTTCCAGACAAAGCGGGCTTTTCGAAGATATACTTGATAGGATCCATTTTGGAAATCAACAAGGTAGTATGAGTCAACATATACTGTCTTAGTCGGCGAGCAGCCCATACCAAAGCGCAGCAAGTTTTCTCGAGCAGTGAGTAGCGAGTCTCACAGTCGGTAAACTTTTTGCTAAGGTAATAAATAGCATGCTCTTTTCGACCAGACTCGTCATGCTGGCCCAAAACACACCCCATTGAGTTATCCAAGACGGTCAAATACATGATCAGTGGTCTTCCTTCGACGGGTGGCATCAGAATAGGAGGTTCTAGCAAATACTCCTTGATTTTATCAAAAGCAGCTTGGCAATCGTCGTTCCATTCAACTACCTGATCTTTCTTCAAGAGTTTGAAAATTGGCTCACAGGTAGAAGTCAGATGCGAGATAAATCTGGCAATATAGTTCAAGCGCCCCAAGAATCCTCTAACCTCCTTTTCAGTACGGGGAGCAGGCATCTCTTGTATTGCTTTTACTTTTTCTGGATCGACTTCAATGCCTTTGTTGCTTACAATGAATCCCAGGAGTTTACCAGACCTAACTCCAAAAGTGCATTTACTTGGATTCAGCCTGAGTTTGTATTCTTTCAACCTAGCAAACAGCTTTTCTAGATGTTCAAGGTGCTCTTCCTCTGTTTGTGACTGAGCTATCATATCGTCTACGTAAACTTCAATCTCATGATGTATCATATCATGAAACAAAGCTACCATGGCGCGTTGATAAGTTGCCCCTGCATTCTTCATCCCGAACGGCATCACCTTGTAACAGAAAGTGCCCCATTGTGTGACAAAAGTAGTTTTCTCCATGTCCTCGGGGGCCATTTTGATTTGATTGTAACCCGAGAATCCATCCATGAAGGAAAACACTTTGTGCTGAGCTGTATTATCGATCAAAATGTCAATGTGAGGTAGCGGAAAAACATCTTTGGGGATGGCCCTATTCAAATCCCGGTAGTCCACACACATCCTGACTTTGCCATCTTTCTTAGGTACTGGCACGATGTTAGCGACCCATTGAGGATAGGACGTAACAGCCAGAAAGCCAGCGTCGAATTGCTTCATTACTTCTGCTTTGATCTTTTCAGACATGTCATGCCTCATTCGGAGGACTTTTTGCTTGATCGGTGGACAGTCCTCTCTTGTGGGGAGACGATGAACCACGATGTCTGTGTCTAAACCCGGCATGTCTTCATAAGACCAAGCGAAGATTTCAACATATTCGTTCAACAACTGTATCAGGCGTTCCTTGACACTTGATTCCAGATTGGCACCCACTTGCACTTCCTTCCGGTCTTCCTCGGTTCCCAAGTTGACAGTTTCCAATGACTCTTCATGAGGTAAGATGGCCCTTTCCTCTTGCTGTAGAAGTCTGGCTAGTTCCCCTGGTACTTCACAACCTTCGTCGTCTTCATACTCGGCTTGATTGACCAGATCTTCAGAGTTATTGAAGGATATAGCAGAATAGTCACCCATGGAATCCGGAGTGGATGGGTACCTGCATTGGTGAGTGTGGGTGTGTGTAAGGGATAGCCATCCTTAAACAAAAAATGCAAAAGGAAAGAAAATGAACACAAGCAGTTTATCACATGAAAAACGTCCAATGAATCATTAAGCATGGCATATGGATATGAAGAATAATCAAAACCCTTACAAATGGACCTACATGCCCCGGGCAAGTCATGAGGTGAAAAGATAGTGTACGGATTGTTTGAAAATAAATATTACAGACCAAATAGGAAATGTTTAACAGATAAATTACTGATGAATAAAAGTGATGGGGACAAAGTCTTTTGCCTCCCAGTTGCTCAATCCTCCTTTGACAGTTGGATAAATCCACTCTTCGATGTTGCTTTCTTTGTCTTCGTTCTCCAAAGCATTGATTCCGTAGGGAGAAATTTTGACAGGTGCTCTTTCAATCTTCGAACGGCACATAGCTTTCTGGCCTGCGGTAGTGAACCCTAATCCAAATTTATCCGTCTTATGTGGAATATCAGGCAACTGCCCCCATGCTGAATTCTTCCCTTCCTTTATTGTGGCCCTTGCGTCCTCCAGAGATGCCATCCTGGCCATCTGCCTCGGTGTCTTAGCTGCCAACTTTGCTACTGTTATCTCAGGAAGGACTTCTTCGAAATGCTGAAAAGGCGTCTCAATGAACTCCCCTTCAACCTCCACATATCGGAAAGAGTTCAAGTGGCTAATCATGTACTCCTCTTCGCCATGGACAGTAATGATCTTTCCCTTGACAGGATACTTCAACATCTGATGTAAGGAAGAGGTGACTGCCCCAGCATGGTGTATCCAAGGCCTACCCAGCAAGCACGAGTATGACGGACGGATGTCCATCACATAGAAAGTAGATTTAAATACCTCAGTGCCTATCTTGATGGGAATTTCAACCTCCCCATGGACCATTCTCTTTGAACCATCGAAAGCTCTGACAACAATATCACTCGGCTTCAACTCCAACCCTTCACAATCTAGTCGGTCCAAGGCCTTCTTAGGCAATACATTCAGCGACGAACCAGTGTCGACCAAGACATGTGCGAGAGTAGTTCCTCGGCACTCGACTGAAATGTGCAAAGCATCATTGTGATTTCTACCTTTAGGAGTTAGGTCGACATCAGAGAAACCTAATCCATTGTCCGCAGTCAGGCTAGCCACGCAATTTTGAAATTGATCTGCAGAGGTTTCCTGGGGAACATGAGCTGCCTTCAGGAATTTTATCAGAGCTTTAGCGTGCGCTTCCGAGCAAAGCAGCAGTGCCAGCATGGAGATCTTTGAGGGGGTTTGCCCCAGCTGTTCTACCACATCGTAATCACTCCTTTTGATTATCCTCAAGATCTCATCCATTTCCTTCTTGGAGGTTTCCAGGATGACCAAGGGTTGAGCCCTCGTCCTGACGAGCTCATCTTGGATTCCCTTACCCTTATCAGCAATGGTAGGAGGGACAGTACTAGGAACAACAACATCTTCAATCACAGGGGTTCTAGCGGAGAGTTTTATTGGTGCAGGGATGACCTTGTCGGCAGATGAGGGTCCAAAGGTTGCTCTTGGAGGGGCAATCTCTGGAGAAAATATTCTCCCGCTCCTAGTGATTTTGCTAGTGCCTGCAATGTTACTAATGCTGGCTTCTTCATCATCCGAACTTTCTTCAGTTATTTCGATTTGTTTAATACCATGGTAGTAGACGTCGCCGCCGTAGTTCCATGGTATCGACTTCTCAGAAACATAGGGGACAGGCCCTGGCATTGTTATCTTCAAAGGAACAGATTTCGTAGCTGGTGTAATCTTAACAGGCTTTTTGACGGCCTTGGAAAGATTGGCGTGAATGGTTATGATTGAGACATCTTCAGTATAGGTTGGAACAGCAGAAACTTTTTCAAACAAAATTTGTCGACTATCCATAAGGCCTTGGATGCCTTTCTTCAGTAACAGACAATCAAACGGCAGAGAGTAACAACAATAGCAGTCCTCTTTACATCCCGGGAAGATCCCGGCCCTTAACAAATTCAACTTGATGGTTAACAATGGAGTAGTCAGATCATTGACATCAGCAACATACAAATCTTCTTCAATGGCATTGACATTTCGGCCGTGCTTCGGCATGGGTGCAGATATCACATTAGGCTTCTCCGGAGCATCAAACTCCACCTCCTTCGCCTCTATCAGGTCTTGGATCTTATGCTTGAGTGCCCAACAATCATTGGTGTCGTGTCCGACACTGTCAGAGTGGTAGGCGCATTTAGCATTAGGATGATAATGTGGAGAGGACGTATTCACATTCTTTGGTGCCTCCTTGATGGTGGCGAGATTCAACTTTAACAGATGGGGAAGCACCTGCGCTGGAGTCATATTAATACGGGTGAACTGCCGTTGTGGCCGTTCCACTCGTTGTTGATTTGGTCTGGATTGGTTATAGCGAGGCTGCTCACTTGAAGGATTTTGAATCATCACGGCCCCCACAGTTGGCCGACGCTCCGTCTTCCCTGCTCTCCTCTGAGAATATACCACAGTTGTTTCCTTCTTAAAAGGCTTCTTCTCAACACTTGCAGCAACACCCTTCTGAATCTTTCCTGACTTGATGCCAGCTTCTATTCTCTCGCCTGTTAAGATCAAATCGGTAAACCCCGCGGAAGAGTTACCAATTAGATGATTGAAAAATGGCCTAGATAGGGTCCCAAGAAACATATCAACAAGTTCACGGTCGGTTAAAGGAGGCTGCACCCTGCCAGCCAAATCTCTCCATTTTTGTGCATATTCTTTGAATCCCTCGCCTGTTCCTAGTGACATACCCTGAAGTTGGGTACGAGTAGGAGCAAGGTCAGAATTATACTGGTATTGTTTATAAAAAGCGGTGGCCAAGTCTTCCCAATTTCGGACGCTGGTTCCCTCTAGCTGATAAAACCATTCCAACTGAGCTCCAGAAAGGCTGTCCTGAAAGAAATGAATCCACAGGTTTTTATCTTCCGTATAGGGTTGAATCTTTCTCACGTAGGACCTGAGATGCATTTTTGGACAGGACAGCCCATCATACCTCACAAACACTGGCACTTTGAATTTTGGGGGAATCACAATCCCGGCGACCAAACCCAAGTCTTCAAAATCCAAACCCGGTACTCTTTGTAGCTCCATGGCGGCCAACCTGTCTTCTAGCCCTTTGTATTTATCATCAGCTGGAGGGTATTGCTGATCAGAATAGTCTTCATCCTCTTCGACCTCTTCTTCTTCCGCATCGGACTCGGAAGGTACCGCAGCTCCACCTCCTTTGCTGGTTCCTTCATCAGAGGTAGGAGGAAATTCAAGCACTCGCCGAGCTTCTCCGTCAAATCTTCTCCCCAAAGTAGCCACCCCGAGTCTCTTTTTCTTCTTTTTCACTGGGTCTTTGTTCCCCAATTGAGTTTTGATATCCTCCTGACCCTTAGCCAAGGTCATCAGGAGTTGCTGGAATTGTGCATTCTGAGCTTGTAGGTCTTTGACTGTTTGCTCGAGATCCATCCTACTGAAATAAACAGCAGACAGATAAGGAAACCTGGAGTCAGACCTGCTTATGCACATAATGAATGATATGTTTGTGTATGCAATGCATTCAAGGATTTGGAACATTCAAAATTGTTGCAGACAAAGAAGAACGCACGTCATATTAATAAGAAGAAATTTGTTAGTACATAAATGCCCCATGGGCCAAATATTACAAAAATAACTTCTCAAGGTAAAAAGACATTGCGCATCCTCTTTGGTGCTATGTAGGTATTGAGGGCCTCTTGCTCATGGAGTCGGCGGGTAAGCTCTAGAACCTTCTTCTCACTGGCGTAGAAGCTAGCTTCAAAAGTGTTTCGTTCCTCCTTGAGCTGAATCCAACTTTTCTGTATTTCCTCCCACAATGTAGGCATGTCAGGATGTAGGATGGTGTAGGGTACCTCTCCTTCCTTGACGGGCTCTTTAATCACAGGGAGAACATGAGGATAAGGCATCATTAGACTTTGGGCTCGGGCTCGTACCCACTTGAGATAAGGCTCAAGAGGGATGGAGTTCTTGTGTCCTAGAGTCTTGCTATCAACCTTGTTGAGTCTTCCCCAAGCTCTGATGAATCTTTGGCGAAGTCCTTGCGCATCGTTGTCGAAGTCAAAAACTAGGTCAGGAATCAACATGTCATGAGGGCCATCCCTCCGTGCATATCCAAATTGCCTCAAAGCTAGACAAGGGTTGTAGGTGATACCTCCTCTGATTCCAAGTAAAGGAACATTAGGAAACTCTCCACAACGATCGACGATGATGACATTTTCTCTGGACCGAGAACACCAATGTACATCAGAGTAAGTAAGAGTCATCAACCGTTAGGACCACCTTGAGCCTTGGTCATTCTTCAAGACAGATTGTGGAAGGTGCGAAATAAACCACCTTGCAAGGAGAGGAGTACAGCACATGAGAACACCCCTCTTTCTCATTGTTCGTGTGTAAAATGAGTGAAGAATGTCCCCAAGCAATGTTGGTATTGGATTTCTGGACAAGAAGATTTTGACGGCGTTGACATCTACCAATTGGTCAGGATTTGGGAACAAGACCAACCCATAGATAAGGAGTGCCACAATTTCTTCAAAGGCTTGTAGGTCCAATGAGTTCCAACATTCTTGTGCCTTCTCAAACAAGAATTTTGCTAAGAATCCCTTGACGCCGCTTCTGGTTTCCCAATGCCCCTTGATGTCGGATGGTTGTAGATGTAATGCTCGAGCAATATCTTCCGGCTTTGGTTCCTTTTCCGTACCGTTGAAGGGTAGTTGATTAAGGATAGGAATTCTCAGGAGTTGAGAAAACTCCTCCAAAGTGGGCACCAACTGATAATCAGGAAAAGTGAAACAGTGGTGAAGAGGGTCAAAGAACTGGAATAGCACTTTCATCATGTCCTCTTCAATGTTGGTGTTGACTAAGCTGAGCAGTCTACCATGTCTTTCACTGAAGGATGAATTTTTCGGAATTCTTGAGGTGAGCTCCTTGAGTTGAGGAGAAATTCTCACAAGGTTGACTTGGATGGTGTTTCTGCGAGGAATTTCCATGACCTACAAAACAGGAACAAAGATGAAGATCCAAACCCTTGAAATGGTTAGTGAATGCATATGATGTTTTATGATGTTTATGATGTATGCACAAAACATATGTACAAGCAAATCACACCAAACCCTAGTTTCAGGCTTGCATGGGGTTTCATAGGTAAGTACCCTCTTGAGTGTAGTTGGCTTAAAAACCTGTCCTATAAATAGTAACCGGGTTCTAAGGAGCTCAATATCACGGGATTGTTTTCATTGTTCATTGTTTTGGTTTAGCCACTTAACTAGCGACCAAAATATTCCAAGAAAACAACCCTCAATGAGTGTAGTATCGAGTATCTACCAACTTCGGACTGCACCAAAGCCGGTCATCTCACTACCCCTAATAAAAGGCCAAGATGGTCAAGTAAGGTTCTAGGTCATTAGTGCTTAGTGACATCACTCAGCGGCCCCGTACTCTCCTTGATTGAACTCAAGGGTTACCTGTACTCACAAATATGTCGCACTAATATAGCTATTGCTTTGACCGTGTCGGTATACCCCGCACAGTTTCCACAACGTATTGCTACCTATGAAATGTTTCCCAAAATCCAGGTGTAGGATTGCAAACCCAAACAAAAGAGCCAAGATATAAAGCAATCAAATCAAACAATTAGTCATGCAAGAGGGTGATCTAAGCCCTAAGGTTACTCCACTTTTAAATTTATCCCCAGCAGAGTCGCCAGTTCTGTGATACGGTGGGAGAACTGACTATGAGTTTTGCGTTTGTTTTCGCAAATGTTTAGGTTGAGCAAGAGTCGCCACCGACTTTTTATTTTATCCTAAGGAAAGGTTTAAAAAGCACAGCAAAAACCTTTGAGATTTTTCTTGGGTTCGGGGAGTAGATTATAGAAAGGGAAGGTATTAGCACCCTTTCTATCCATGGTTATCCATGGGCTCTTAGGTACTTGCTTAGATCAACTTGCCTTGGTTTTCAATTGTTTGAAATGGTGCTTGGTGTGTGGTTTTGAAAAATGTTTTGAAAAAGATGCCTTGTATAGGCTACCCTTGTAACAATTCTTTACTCGAATGTTTTACAAAAGGTGTTTGTCTTTTTGAAAAGATGTTCCAAGGTTTTTTGAAATTTTGTTTTGAAAGTGTTTGTGAAGTGTGGTTTGAAAATAGGCAAGTGTTTTGTTTTGCAAGTTTGACAAGTACTTAAGAGCTATCTACCCTAAAGTTCTCAAAGATTTTTGTTATGTTTTAACCCTTTTAACAATTTTGTTCCACCATTGCATTTGGTGGACAATCTTGTGTTAGGAGGTGAAAGGGACGGACGCGGGTCATCGTTTAGACCATAATTGCAATAGTGCTAAGTATCTTTGGGCAGTTTTTCTTTGAAAGGGACTTGATCATTTTAGGCAACTTTTTGAAAGCGTCATTGAGGGACTATGATCATTTGATTGTTTGATGGAAGTGTTATCCTCTTGAAGTGATTTTTGCTTACTGAGAGAGTTTTCGTTCCTCCGAACATTCGCTGTATGAATTTCTTCGCTGTCAAACAAAAGGGTCAAATGCAGACAGTGATATTCGAATAATGCAGAGTTTATGTTTGTCTCGAAATTTTGAAAAATGCATTTTTAGTAGAAAACTTTTCATAAGACAAGTCAACACAAGATTTAGAGTAAGCCCTACTGGAGTCGGGATACCTTTTGTAATAGTATGATTTCGAACTAACTCATGCTTCAATTAGGACTTTTAAAGGGTTGTAACGTGGCCTGGTTCACGGTTTAAGAAACAAAGGATAAAGGCTCAAAGTATATTTGTACCCACCCGCTCTTCATGATGTTCTTCAACCTAAGCTCAGTCAATTGTGCGTCACACTCCGTTTTGAGTTTCGAACGACTTTCGGGCGATGGTTCACCAGTTTGAATTTTTGGGAGACAGTCATCATCTCCTTTTTCTTTTTCAACACTTTTCATGTTGTTGAGGATTTTGTAATGACCTCACTATTTTGATTTTGATTTGTTATCCCTAACTTTTGCCTGACTGTTACCGTTTTCCGAGATTACTGTCAGCGGGATGCCCCAGCTTTCTTAAGCCTCCTTTATAGGTTTTGGCTCGGCGGGCTTTTCTCTTTTGAGAGATTCACAGTCTACGTGATAGGGAACCACCCTTGTTTTTTGATTCCGAAGGAATGCTTTCTTTTTTGACGTCGTTCTTTGTATTACGAACTGAGAGTTTGCGACTTCAATGCGCATTTTCTCTTGGATTAACTGAGATACTACCCTGCCCCAGGTTTATATCAAGGGTTTTGATCGTTTTAAAACAGAAAACTCCTACTTCTTTGGCTCGAAGGGGTTGACTAGGGATTAACTTCCTTATAACTCCAGTGTTTGGGAATTGAAAGAAATGCTTGTACATCATCAGCAAGGTCTGTTCAAAAGCATACTGTATAAGATCACGGTATTGTTTCGTCATCCTCCCTCTAAAGGCTCGCAGCTTTTTATCAAGAGTCAAATATCATAAAGAAAAGCATAAGAGTAGTGAAACGAATGGATGAATTCAAGACAAACATATGCAATGCATTAATGAAAACAGAGTTTAACATCAACAGATAATTGTTTGACAGCAAAAGAAATTACAACTTTGAAAATTCAAAAAGAAGCAAAAGTCTTTCAGTTCGAGCTTCGTCGCTTCAAGTGGAGAACCCTTTAACAGAAGATTTTCATATCGCCGTCTGGCATGAATTCCAGAACCCCAATGTCGATCAGATCTTGAATCTTGTTCTTCAAGGCCCAACAGTCGTTGGTGTCGTGTCCCGGGCTGTAGGAGTGGTAAACACAGAATGCGTCGGGATTATAGTGAGGAGAGGAGATATTGGGCTTCTGAGGAGGGTCCTTTACGGTGAGCAAATTGACCTCCAACAGGCGCTTCAGTATGAAGAATGATGGTATTTCAGTCTCCGTGAACTGTCTTCCCGACTTTTCTTGTTTACGCCGATTGCCCCGTTGACGCTGGCGAGGTTGTTGATGGGTTCGTGACCCTGAAGCTAGCAAAGGAGCTTTCCCTTGTCTTCTTGAGTGGATGGAGGCTGAGCGGTGACTTGCTCTTCAACCTCAGATGTTTGCCCCAGTTGGTTGTTTGGAAGCAGTTGGCGGACAAGAACTCTGAGTTCCTCTTGTCTTTGAGATAGGTCTTGGATGAGAGCCATCTGGCCCACCAACTGTCCCATCATTTGAGTCCTCAGTGTTGTCAGATCAAACTGCAGCTCTGCAAGCTGGTCACTCCTGGCATTGTTGGAATTCCCCAAGCCCTTGGTGAGGAGAGCTTTCATTTCTTCTTGCCCCAGAGACAAGTTCAGGAACATCTCCTGCAGCTGAGCAGTCTGGTCTTGGATGTCTTTGACAGACCGTTCTAGAGCCATCTCTTGCTGAAATAAACAGCAGGAGAGTAAGGAAACCTGAAAAAAGGAAAAATTGTCAAAATGCAATGCATGATATGTGGATGCATGCTTTCAAGGATCTCTTGGGGTAAACACAAGAAAATGTTAGAGGTTGAACTTTGCTCTTGGATTGGAGATCTCCGTACCGGTGGACGTCTTTCCACGAGAATCAAGCTTACCATGTCGAGTGGGTCATAGCCCCTGATTCAAGTTGTTGTTCTTGAACTTTTGATTGGAGAGCTTTGCATCGGTGGATGTCTTTCCACGAGAATCAAGCTCACCATGTCGAGTGGGTCATAGCCCCTGATTCAAGTTGTTGTTCTTGAACTTTTGATTGGTATTGGTTAGAGGAGAAACCTCTTGCCCCTTGATAGATGTCTGGTTCAACGTAACCCTGCATCCACAGAATCCTCGAGATCCTTGAAATGGTTATTGAAAATGCTATGGTATGATGTCATGATGTCATGTACATGTATGCACAAACAAGTGAGTGTATATACAGGCAAACATATTCACACAAAGCAAACAAGTCCTTAGGTTTAGGCTTGCATGAGGTTCAGGTACTACCCTCTTTCAGTTTGTTGGTTAAAACCTGTCCTATCAAAAGTAACCGGGTTCTAAGGAGCTCAATATCATTGGATTGTTTTCTGTGTTCATTGTTCCGGTTTAGCCACTTACTGGCGACCAAAATATTCCAAGAAAACAATCCTCAAAAGAGTGTAGTATCGAGGATCTACCAACTTCGGACTGCACCAAAGTCGGTCATCTCACTACCCCTAAAAAGGCTAAGATGGTCAATTAAGGTTCTAAGAGTTCGTTAGTGCTTTATGACATCACACAGCGGCCCCGTACTCTCCTTGACTACTCAAGGGTTACCGGTACTCACAAATATGTCACACTAACATAGCTTACTGCTTCAACCGTGTCGGTATACCCCGCACAGTTCCCTCGCAGTTTTTTTGCTATTTACCTAAAAAGGTGCCCTAAATCCGGGTGGAGGATTTACAACAAACCCAAACAAGAACCCAAAAGATAAATCAATCAAGGCAAGCAAAGCAAGAATGTAAAGGTGATCTAAACCCTAAGGTAACCCCACTTTTAAAAACTTCACTCCCCAGCAGAGTCGCCAGTTCTGTTATACGGTGGGAGAACTGACTAGTGTTTTGCGTTCGTATTCGCACTTGTGCGGTTGAGCAAGAGTCGCCACCGACTTTTTATTTTATCCTAAAGGAAAGGTTAAAAAAGCACAGCAAAAAACCTTTTGAGATATTTCGTGGGTTCGGGGGGTAGATTATGAAAAGGGAAGGTATTAGCACCCTTTTCATCCATGGTTATCCATGGGCTCTTAGTTACTTGGTTTTTTAGATCACTTGCCTTGATTTTCGATTGCTTGAAAATGGTGTGTGAGTGCTTTTGAAAATGTTTTGGAAGAAGATTCCTTGTCTTAGGCTAACCTTGTAATAATTCTTTACTCGAATATTTTACAGAGGCGTGTATCTTTTCGAAAAGATGTTTCAAAATGTTTTGAGAGTTTGTTTGAAAGTGTCGTGGATTGTGGTTTTTGAAAAGAAGGCAAGTGTTTTTGCAAGTCGATCTCAAGTAACTAAGAGTTTTGTCTACCCTATTGTACTCAAAGGTTTTTGTTATGTTTTAACCCCTTTTAACAATTTTGTTCCACCATTGGATTTGGTGGACAATCTTGCATTTAGGAAGTTTATTCGGGACGGGCGCGGGTCATCGTATGGACCATGAATGCAATGGTGCCAAGTGTCTTTGGCAATTTGCTTCGAAGGGACTATGATCATTCCGTTTAGGCAACATTTCGAGAGACTTATGATCATTTGATTTTGTTTTGCCAAAGATACTCGACGTGCAAGCATGGCCCATTTTGGAGGGCAACATGTGGGATTACCCTAGAGGGTGCAAGTGTGATTGTGTATTGATTTCATGTATTTGTCTTGTATTAGGTTATCTAGCGTTTGATTTTATGTACCTGCAAACCCTAGGTCTAACCATGGTATAATTGGAAAACTGTAAATTGCGGAAATGTAAAATCTACGCTATTACAAAATAGTATCCGGGAGTGGGGGTATAAATGTACAAATGGGGATGAGACTTATAGTATCCAATAAGTTACAACCAAATCGAAATTGCGATCAAATGTAAATATCGAATATACAAATATAAGATAAACAAATGCGTATAGGGCAATGTGAATGTATTTGTGTAAGTGTACAAGTATATGCGTATATGATTATTTACAGGTGCGATAATGTGAAATTGAAGTGTATTAGGGTATTTGACCTAGATATGTGTTTTAAGGAATCTTTGATTTGTATATTCGAAATATGTACAAAAAGAAAATTGTTTTAATCGTATGTTCAAGTTCTAATTAAAATATGTAAAAAATGATGTTTTAAGAAAAGAAAATATTTCTAAGCTTTGATTATGTATATAAGAGTATATTTCATTTGCTATGTACAAAAATGTTTTAAGAATTTAAATTACGCAAAAATGTATATTTACTTATTATGTACAAAATATATTTTAATTAAAAGAATGGAAATGTATTTTCAATTTTAAATATATGATGTAAAAAATGTATTTTTATGTGTTTGATATTTCAATATGTATTACAATGTTTTCAAATTAATTAAGTATATAGGAAAGTATTTTAATTATATGCTTAAAGAAGAGACGTATTTTTTTACTAAATGAATTATATTAATTAAGAGGGTATTTTTTATTAAAACTATATTAGGTTAGAAAATAAGTACATTGTTTATAAAAAAAAGAAGTTAATATTAATATTATTTTTTTTGTTAAAAGAAGAGGAAGCATTTTAATGGGCTTAGGCGTGCAGAGTGGGCAAGGCCCATGTTGATTCAAAAACAATTTAGGGTTTGAAGCTTTTCTTGTTCATTTGGATACGCTTAGGTTTTGAAACAGCGGCGGCGTCCGTCTTGGGGTTTCGTCTTCTTCGATCGTTCGCTCTTTGCCCATGGATTCAAAGCTCCGACCTTCACGCCCTAGCCACCGTGCCATCTCCTCCTCCATTTGCCCTCCTCCATGAGTCGTTCACGTCAGGTACGGAGGTTCGTTTTCGTTTAAAATCTCATTTCGTTTTGCACGTCATGTTTTTTCATTCACTTGACTTTTACTTACTGATTTATGTGAGGTTTCGAAGAAAGAGTGAAAGAGATTATACCTTGGCGAAGGAGGAGGAAGGAGGCACTTGGGGGCTTGACGATGGAGGGGTGGTGAAAACGCTAACCGGCTTTGAGATCCTGGTAACTTTTATCTTTTTCTTCTTCCTTAGGGTTTGATGATGATTCTCGTACTGAAAACCTTGTCCTGAAACCTCACTTCTTTCTTCCTCTCTTTCGCCTTTACTGTCTTGACATTTCTGTATACTTGTGAACGATGTGCCTTTGGAATGTTGAGCTTGTTGCCTTGAATCGTTTCTTCTGCTTGTCTTGAATGTGTTTTATTGCCCAATGATGTTTTCTACTGAGGGCTCGTGGGTTTGGACACTGAGTTGTTTTTAACAGCTTTTTGTTATCTTTCTTCTTCGTCCCTGAATTGCCCTAGTTCTCGTATGCTTGCCTTAGATTTTGCTGCCTATTTTCCACCCAATGATGAATTCAGAATTCTGAGGGGTTGTACCTGTTGCCTCTTGATTGCCCTTTGGAACTGTTGATTATGACGCCTTGAGATGAACTTCTGAGGGCTTTTATTGCCCTTCTGAATGTTTCGGTATCAGTATGCTGGTTTCTTGCCCGATGATGTGTATAGTGAGGGTTTTATGCTTGAAATGTTATGGCTTTGAGCTGGTTTCTGTGTTGACAGTAGGCCGGTATTTGGTGATTGACAGGTTGTGTTGGCTATGAGGTTATGTGTTATGCTTAGGCCAGTGGGACTGGTTTTGTTGTTAGGCAGGTTATCTGGTTTAGCAGGTTTCAGGCTGATGCAGGTAGCAGGTTTTAATATGGAGGTTATGGCTTCTTTTGTTTTGCTGTATGCTCTGTATGTTTGTATGTTTGTAGGTTTGTATGTTTGCTTGGCTTGATGAGGCTTGGCCTGGTAACTTAGGCTTCAGCAGGTGGATGCTTGGTTTGATGAGGCTTGGCCTGGTAACTTAGGCTTCAGCAGGTTGATGCTTGGTGCCCAGGTTTTGAACTGGCTTCAGGTTTGATGTATGATTCAGACAGATTGTTGGTTTTAGGATGGGTTTGAATGGGTTGAGCTTCAGGTTATGTCTTTGGCGTTATGTTGTTTTGGTAAGTTTGATGCAGGTTTTTTTTCCTTGACAGTAATGTGAGGCTTCAGGCTTTTGTATCTTTTCTTCTCCTCTACCTTTTTGAACTGTGTTGTTTTTTCTTTTGTATATATTTTCTTCTTATCTATCCTTCCTGTCCTGCCTAAGCCTGAAAAACCTGCTTCTATCTCTTCTTTTTTCTCTCTCTCTAGTACAGTTGGATATTATAAATGTTTTATTTCTGTACTTTCTCTGAAAGGGCTATTGATGGGAAATGATGATAAAAGGAAGCTTGCTTGCATATAGGATTTCCTCTGCATCTTTATCTTTCTTTGACAGCTTGCTACACTTTGTGATATCTTCCATATCTTTGCCAAATCTTCTTTTGACAGCTTGGATAGATTTTGTATTTTGACAGTAAATTGCACTTTTTGGTCTTTGATAGAAAGTTGGAATTGGATTTTCAGTTTGGTTTGAACTTACTTCTGAACTATGCAGTTTGACATTTTAAAAAATATGCATTTTGACATTTTGCATTTATGATAAAATTCTTCCCTCTTTGTGAACCGGGAGAAATCCCGTGATTTGCAGAGAGGGTCAACTGATCCCAGTCAGTGGCCCTTAATGATGACTGCAAATTTTATCTGTCTTTAATTAATTCAACTGCTTTTGACTTTTCCTTTTCTTTTTGCAGATGAATAATGGAGCACCGGAGCGAAGTGAAGAATGAAGAATTAGAAATAGGATAGTTTTCTTTTTATTTAAATTTAAATCAATGTAAGACCAATGTTTGTAATTTAAATTCCAAACATCAATTGTACATTTAATTTAAAGATAAATAAAAGTTTCCATTATCCAATTTAATTCTATTTTCTCTTTATTGCTTATTTATTTATTTGAAACTCTTGGAATTAAAACAATTGAAAAATAAATTTCAATCACTCAATTTTAGAATAATAAATAACTTAAATAAAACAATGTCTTAGTAATATTGATCAATTAAACCTGTCTTTTCCAATATCTAAAACAAAGCAGCAGTTAACCAAAATAAATTGATCAAGCGCATTCCTTTTTTTCACTGATTCTTTGCCAGGCACTGTAATTCCAAACTGCACATCTTCTTTGACTGGCTCAAACAAAACAACATGAATTCAACCCAACTGCCTCTTTTACTGATTAAGTCAAAACAATGCGAATCCAACCCGAATCTTGGAAAATCTTGCAAAGTGCTGTGGAATTTTAATTTTGCTGAGAATATGCCCATAAAACCTTAATTCTTGATTAAATGCCAAATAACGCTCGCCTGATCAAAATTGAACCAAAAATCATCCAAAACCCTAAGCCAACTGTGAAACAATCCAGAGTCCTGAAAATCAGTAAAAACCCTAATTTCGCTTGACTGACAAGAAAAGTCCGTTTGTCCGATTCTTGAGTCAGTTTGAAAAATCAGGAAAGGCTTGAAGCTGAGATCTCTTGGGGAAAAATGCGAGGGCAAATTTTGGGGTACAACAGTTACCCTCCTCTATCCCCATATGGAGTTTAAGCCTCATGGACCCTTTTAAGGTGGTTCGGGATGGGGAGCTGGTGGACTAAGAATTATTTATTTCCCTCTTTCCTTTTTGGTTGTAATCTTGTTTACCCCTTTGAAGGCTTTTGTAATTATTTTAAACAACAACGTCCCTTTGTGAGCAGCTTTATATTAATTGCTTTCATTGTTAATTATTCTGTTGCCTTGCCTTATTTTGAAGATGTTTATACATATGGCCGCTTCTAAGGCGGTGTGAAGCCCTTCTCCTGAGGGATTCATCATTTTTACTCATACCTATGGGCGGAAAAGATCCCCTCCTAGGGGATCTGTTACTTTTAATTGCCTCTATGGGCGCCAAGGGTCCCATCTCAGAAAATCTAGTGTAGTAATTTCCTCTATGGGCGGCAAGGATTCCATCTTGGGGAATCCAACATATATAATTTCCCCTAAGGATGCCAAGGATCCCATATTAGGGGATCCAACATATATAATTGCCTCTATGGGAAACAAGGACCCTATCTTGGGGAATCTAGCATATATAATTTCCTCTATGAGTGACAAAGATCCTATCTTAGGGGATCCAACATATATAATTGATTCTATGGGCGTAAAGGATTCCATCTTGGGAAATCTAGCATATATAATTGCCTCTATGAGCGACAAGGATCCCATCTTGGGGAATCCAACATATATATTTCCTCCATGGGTGGCAAGGATCCCATCTTGGGGAATCCAACATATGAAATTTCCTCTATTGAAAGGCTTTCTCGTGAGCATGGATTTTCTGCAAAGGTATGACATATTGAATAGATATAGATAAATAAGGACGAGATGCCTCATTAAAAACCCTCGCTTCCCTAAAGACGTAGAGGGAAAAATGTATCTCAATTAACAGCTTGCCCTTATAATTGGCAGAGTTTTAATACTCGGCTATGAAAAAATGTCAACTAGGTAAACAAATAACAAAATATAAAATAACTACATAAATGAATAATAGAATCGGAATGACTACATAGATGGTTTCAGAAGAGAAGGGAACATTCCTTCTTGCTTTCAGGCTTTATCATGTTATGAGGTCGGATGGAAGGCTCTGTTGTTCTCGCTCGCTTCATCGGGCGACATTATCTCATGGATGACCTTTTTCCCCTACTCTTGGAAGGTGTGTCCTCTTTAACTTGAGGCTTTATGCGTAACACTTCTTAGAAATTTCCTTATCTCCTCAGACAACTCCCACTCGCCCATTGAGGAGCGGGTATTTTATGCATAAATACATGGTAAATAAGGCGGCTACCAGTTGGTTAAAGGTTGGCCATCGAATAATCATATTATATGAAGAAGGAGCGTCAATGACTATATACTTTACCTTTATCTATTTGGCACGGTCCTGCTCTCCGAACGTGATCCTCAGGGTGAGGTATCCTTTCACTTGCACTTGCTCTCCTAAAAATCCGACCAACGATCCCTTGAAGGGCTTCAAATCCTTGGGATCGAGACTTAGTTTGTCAAAGGCGTCCCAATACAGTATGTCAGCGGAGCTTCCTTGGTCCACTAGGACTCTTTTGATCTACCATTCTTTGCATTTGACGGTGATGGCCATGAGATTATCATTGTGATGGACGCCAAATAAATCTTCTTATGAGAAGCCAATCGTGACTTATGGCACTTTCATATGTTGACCTCATGGAGGTTTTTTATGCTCAAAACTTGACGGGCATATCTTTTTCGGGCGGAGCTGTCTCTCTTCCCCATAGAATCACCTGCTATGGTGATAAAGGTATGACATGTCATTTTACTGCCCTCGCACCAGATTGTTTCCTTGGATTTGTTTAGCCTAGGATGTTCAGTACCTTCCAGTCCGTGTGGGTTATGTCTCTCTGTTGGGATGGAAGGATGTCCCTTCACATATTCTTGAGGTGTTCCTCCTGTATCAGTTTCTCTATTTTCCTTCTTAAATTGATGGCAGTCATAGGTATGATGTCATTTGACCCTATGGAACTTACACCACCTTCCAGGTTGAGATCCTATTACCTTGGCCTTGGGGGTCGGTGGTGTTGGGATGTTGTGCAGGTGGAGTACGTTATGCTAGATATATTCTCGGTGAAAATCTCGGTTTCCTTCCCCGCTTTTTTAATACATACTTGTCCTTCACATGCGAGGTTGAACTATTTTTCCTAGAGGGATGAGAGCTCTTGGTGCCTGGGATGCTCTCCTTGACATCATGAGCCTTCTTTTCAGCATTGCTTTCCCCGCCTTTGATGTAGCACTTATCCCCTGACGACTACTTTGGCCAGTGTGAGTGTTGGCTTTTGGGCGAGGGATTCATTAAAGTGGCCCACCTTAAGTCCATTTTGGAATGCCCCCCGCAAACATTTCTTGGTTCGAAAGGACAACTTTGGTGGTGGCTTCATTGAAGCAGGAAAGATAGTCTTTTAGCGATTCTGACAGAAATTGAAGGATGTTAAATAGGCTGGTGACAAACATCTTTCGGTGGCGACTAGCGACAAACTGGTGTACCATCTTCCTTACCAATTCTTGATAGTTGTTAATTGAGGTACGGGGAAATCCCATGTACCGTCTAAGGGATTCTTTTCTAAGGGTGGTCGATGATAACTTACATTTTAGAGAGTTTGATGATCTTGTGATGTCCATTTGCGCGTTAATGAAGGCTATGTGTATGTAAGGATCACTGTGTCCATTAAACTTGACAAGTGATGGAGTTTTAAAACCTTTGGGGAAAAGGGCTCCCCATATTTCGTCCGAGAGTGGCTGGGGATCCAGCAATTCCACCTCTTTTGGGGGGTTGACCTCCTATTGGCGTTGTCTGATGTTTAGGACGCTGTCTTCCAACATCTGGTTGTGACATCGAAATTTATCCATGGTGGCTCATATCTTTGTCATGGCTTCGACATCGCTTGTACTGCTGGTACCTTCGGGAGTAAGGGATGAAGCTCTTTTGTTCACCAAGACCGATAATGGCTAGGTGTATGAGTTGAGGGTACGAAGGGGAAGGTGATGGTTGTTAAAAAAGGTGTGACCTAGGTTAGTTTAACTAGGCCCTACATTGGGCGTTAATGTACTAGTCAAAAAGTACAGGGTGTGTGTGTTCCCCCTGCAAGGGCAGAAAGACCCAGGGGCCCTTGTAAGTATATTACTCGTTTGGATAGTGATGGTGTGCTCACTGGGGAAATAATCCTTGTGTGGTGATTTTGAGGCAGTTTAAGGGACTCGCTCACGTGAGGTGAGAGACCTTATAAATGACCAACATTGCTTTGTTGCAGAAGAGTAGTTAGATTGGTAGAATATGTTACGGTGGTTAAGAGCGTAGAGCTCTTTGAGTAGTGGAGAGTGTATATGACTTAAAGTCTCTCGTTTATCTTCTTGAGGGGTATGTATTTATAGAGACCTCTAAGACCTAGGGTTTCCTCCAGGTCATGGTCTTAACCGCTCTCATCTTTTTGGGAGAGGTTATTGACTACCTATCTTCTCGGAGTCAGCATGAATTTTTTCTTGCTTGACTCCCACGTTGGTGGAACCTCTCGAACGATTTCCTTAAATTATACCTGAGTGGCCTAATTGTTGGGCGAAAGTCCCCTAATCTAGGGCTTTACCAAATATAACACTACAAATTATTATTTAGTTATTACTTCATTATATAATTCTCTAGTAAATATTTAAATATCTTCTTACCTTTATTGATGATAACTTTTATCAATTCACAAATAAATTTGATCATTAGCCTAAATTTTAGGTTCAAATTTTAGAGTTTTTATTTGATTTATTTATATGTTAAAATTGTGACTTAATACTCAAGTAACGTATAAATATTATAATTAAGAAATATAAAATAATAAGATTAAATATAAATATTGTAAAGAGAAAAAAAGATAATTGAATTGTGATTTTAAAGAAAAATTTCAGCTAATCTCAAGATACATCACGCCCGATGTAATTTGATTTTTAGATTATTAATTTAAAGATGTATTAGTAAAGGATTTCTACATTCGCACGGGTCGCGAAAAGTCAATATAAATATTTAATAAATACTATATAGTTATGGTTAAGAAATATATATTAAAATATATATGAATTAACAGAAAAAAGATTTCAATGATGATTGTCATACAAATATTAATTTAATTTATCAAGTTGTAATATTTGTCAGGATATACATAGAAATTATATTAAAAAATATAAGTATATGATATAGTACATTTCATACAAACATATATAAAATCGATTATCTATCCGTGTGCCGCACAATATCGTTATAAATAGTAAATATATATAGTATAGTGATGGTTAAAAAATGTATATAAAAGACATATAAATTAAGTAGTTTCAGTCTGTCGAAAATGTATATTTTAGTTAAAAAATAAAGAAAATAATTAAGTAGTCATCTACATGTGTGTTCACAAGGGTCGCATAATGCCATTATAAATAGTAAATTAATATTAATATAGTGATGGTTAAAAAAAATATATAAAAGATATACAAATTAAGTATTCTTGATCCATCAAAAATATATATTTTAGTAGAAAAATAAAAAATAAAAATAATTAAGTAGTTATTTACATGTGTGTTTACACGTGTCACACAATGCTATTATAAATAGTAAATAAATATAATATAGTGATATTTAAAAAATGTATATAAAAAATAAACAAAATTGCGTTTTCATAATTAAGTAGTTATCTACATGTGGATTCGTACCGGTCTTATAATATCGTTATAAATATACTATAAATAGTCATTTACCCGTGCGTTTACACGGATTTCGCAGTGTAGTTAAAAAATCATGAACAAATATAATATAGGGATGTATTGTACTTTACTATAAATAATAATAAAATTATAGTCGGTATTATGTATAAAATATTGAGACCTGTGCGTTCAATTAATTTTGATAACTCCTCATTATCTATAAAATCATTTAACCTACGATCACGTTTTAATATATTCATTTTTAATTAATTTATAATAAATATTAATTATTTATTTTTTAATGACTTTTCATTATAAATAAAAAAATCTGATACCCATGTTTCCAATTAATTCATTTTTTCAATTAATTCTGTTACCAAAAATTATACAAATATATTTGATATAACTTGGTAATTGCTAGTAAGCCAAATATATGGGTGAAAAAATAGGTTCGGCCCATCGCATGCCTATTAATTTTATAATTGTTTATAATTTTAATTTTAAAATTTTTATTAACAAATATTATACAATAAAACATATTATACACAAAAAAAAAACATATTGGTTTAATAACAAATTAAAATTGATAATAATTTGATTAGATTTAACTAATTGAATAATATTATGTTTGTAGAAATTATATGATATAGTAACTCAGAAATCATTAAATATATGATCTCTAATATTTGTTCAATTTAAGTAAATATTTTATTATAAGATAATAATTTAAAATTTAATTAGTGGAAAATTTCAATCCCTCCAAAAATGTTTTGTAATGGATTTGTTGAGATTTACAACCGTATAGTTTTTTTTTTTGAAAGATCATGCAACATAACTTTTATGTAACATAACTTTTATGCAGCATATCTTTTATTGGTCATTTTAAAAAAATAATAAAATTGTATATTCATAAAAAAAATTGTATTCATTAATCATAATTGTCTCATATTTTTTAAAAAATAAATAAATATTTATAATAATTTTTAGTATAAATATTAACTTTTTATCATTAAAAAAGTTAATATTTTTCAAATAAATTTTTAAAAAAAAAATTGTTATTTGTATTTATTATTTTATTCTTTTCGATTATTATTTTAAATAATATATTTATCTCATTTCAATTTTCATACAACCGTGGTATTGCTCAGCTAAGCTCCATGTTTCTAAATACCTAAAGAATAAACAATATTAATAATAATAAGTAAATTATAATAATAATTAGTATTCAATTAATTTTGATAACTTCTTGTTACCTAAAAACCCATTTAACCTACTATCACGTTTTCAAATATTTATTTTAATTAATTTATAATAAATATTAATTATTAAATTTTTAATGATTTTTCATTATAAAAAAATCTAATACCCACATTTCTAATTAACTCACTTTTCTATACTCGGTAACAAATATATTTTTCATTTAATCATCTATTTATTTAAAATATTTGAAATAATTAAATATAAACGACATAAAATAGAAGATCATAAGTATTTTTATAAATTAGAGTTTAGTTTAAAGGTAAATAAATCATAATCAAGATTTGTTTCAACTATTTACCTATCACACAATCAAATAGTATATATATATATATATATATATATATATATATATATATATATATATATATATATATATATATATATATATATATATATATATATATATATATATATATATATATATATATATATATATATATATATATATATATATATATATATATATATATATATATATATATATATATATATATATATATATATATATATATATATATATATATATATATATATATATATATATATATATATATATATATATATATATATATATAAACAAAACTAAAAATTAAACAAATATTTAAACATATGTCATTAGTATTTTTTTATATTGACAACTTTAAAAGTCAAACTAAAAAATTAAACACACTTTATTATTTGTTCATTTATTTTTAATTTCCATATTTATTAAGAAGAAATAAAGTATCAATGTTTATATCAATAACTAGAAAAGAAAAAAAAAAGCACGGAGAAGTAAGAATTATAATACATTTACAAATAGTAGGAGGATGAGTTCCTTTGAACTTCCTATCTGAAATAACTTTTAGGATTGAGGAGTCTTTGGTGTTGTTGCATATTTATAATACTGTTTGGAATACAAAGAGACTCAAACGGGATCATATAATGATGGTCTAATGTTTTGGAATTCTGAAAGATTAATGAAATATCGTGTTCCAATATATGAAGTATGCAATAACCAATTAGTAATAATTAATGATTTGAAATAATCTTCATTTTTTTCATGTTTTTCTATCTCATTTTTTTTTTCATACAAAAAGTAACTAGTGATCATTGACAGAGAATGATAGAGATGAAAATTTAAGCAATATTCATGAATTCATGATTAGACCGTAAACATTACAAAGAAAAAATCTCCAATTTAAAATTGTGACCGTTACAAAGCATGACATCTCTAATCCCATCCCTTATCTATTTGCACTAGTATTCGTTACTTGCCTCAATTTTCTTTTAAATCTTTAATATATTGCATTTTTTATTGAATTTAATTGAAATACACTGACAGTGTAAAGAAGTTTTACACCATCAGTGAATCATCACCGTTAAATTATGATAGATGTTTGACTTTTTTTAAATTATATTTAAAGTATTACTTATGGATGGTTGTGATGCACTGATAGTGTAAAATATTTTACACTGACAGTGTATAACAGTTAATCTCTTTTTTATTCGCTAAAATTTTCAACAATGTCGAATGTCCAATAAGATACACAGGTTACTTTCAATTTCTTCTTAGACTTTCTTCTAAATTTTAATCTCTAGCCAATATTGAATGACCAATCACTTTCATTTTTTCAACCACATACAAATTCACTGAAGAAATAAAACTAAACCAATATCTAAGAAGGAATGTAGGTTGGGAAAACATACATTGGAAAGTTACATAAGAGAATAGAAGTTAACCCATTTTTTTTCAAACATGATTGTCGTAGAACGTGGGAGAAGAAAACTAAAAATAAGTAACCAAGAAAAATAATGAGATTAAAAAACATGAAAAAAATGAAGTCAAGCAACCATGTTACCCAACTTCCGACTCCACCCCTCCTAAATCTTGACTCATTCCAAGCTTTCCTTTTGCAGTGTTGACTCAATTGAGTCAAGCAACACGGCATAATAGGAAAATGACTCAACCACATGTGCAACAAATGGAGCAATATTTGTGTTCATCTCTTACTCTAAGAGGGTAACTACATGCGGGGAAAGTGATTTCATGCACCAGAGAAGCTCGTCGTGTGGATTCTTAGTTGACACACTTTCATCAGGCATTCAGAAAAGTTTGAACGCGAAGTTCACAGAAAGAATATCCTCTAAGTTGAAACCCAACACTTGCGAGTTAACTCTGTGATTTTAAATATCACCACTTTTAATGCAAAACTGATTCTTAAACGCTTAGCTTGTAGACTCAAATTCTCTTCCACCATCTTCAACTTTTCGTCGTTGCCGTTATCCAATACAAATGTGATCTTCAACGTCTCCAGTGAACCTTTGAGACGCGCGTGTAGCTCTTGGAGAAGGTTAATGTGTATTTTCCCATGACCAATATCAAAATCCACCACACAAAGATTCTTCATATTGTTGGTATGCTACGTTGTTGTTTCATAGAATGCAGTTGTTGGTGCACAAAGAGAGATGATAGACAAAAGGAATATATTTAATGAAGGCTACAAAATAAGGAATAATGAATCACAATGACCTACCTACTACTAGGCTATTTATACACAAAATTAAGGTATAATAAAATACTAAAATACCCTCTAACAAAGATATAAAAAGATATTCCTATATATTCCTAAAATATAAATTATTTCCAACACCATCCCTTAATTTATATTTACACAAAATTGACAACACCAATTTCATCCCTCAAACGAATAAATTGACCAGTCTTGATAGCCTTTGTCAAAATATCTTCCAACTGCTTCTGGGTGCTACAGTGCACAACTTCTAATATTCTACTCTGAATTTGATTCCTCAGAAAGTGATACTTGGTCTCAATATGCTTTCTTCTCCCATGCAGCACTGGGTTCTTGGCAAGATTGATTGCAAACTTGTTATCAATCATCAGCTTCAGAGGTTTGTCTACCTCAATCTTCAGATCTTGCAGCAAGTTCAGAATCCACACAGCTTGGCATGCAGTCATAGCTCCTGCAATATATTCAACTTCACATGTTGACAGTGCAACAACAGGTTGCTTCTTGGAACACCAAGAAATATGACCTCTCAGAAATTTGAATAAGTGCCTAGAAGTACTTCTTCTGTCAACTCTATCTCCATGCCAATTAGAGTCTGAATAACTCATAAGTTCTTATTCGATCTTTCTTCCAGAAGGAAATAACACTCCATACATCAGAGTTCCCTTCACATACCTCAAAATCGTGACAACAACTTGGTAATGAGACCATTTTAGTTTACTCATAAACCTGCTAATCATTCCAACTGCATAGCAAATACCAGGTCTTGTAATACACAAATATCTTAGAGAACCAACCAACTGTTTGAAGGATGTAGCATCCACATCCTCTCCATCAGAATCAGGTTCCAACTTTTGATTCGTATCAGCAGGTGTGATAGAAACTTTGCAATTCTCTAGCTTAAATCTCTTCATAAGCTCAAGTTCATACTTCATCTGATGCAAGATGATTCCTTTCTAAGAACACATAAACTCCATCCCTAGAAAGAAACTCATTTTCTCAAGATCTTTCATCTCAAACGCATTCATCAGAACCTTCTTGAACTAAGCTATCTCTTGTTCAAAACTTCCTGTGAGTAATATGTCGTCAACATACAAACATACCAGAATCATATTACCTTCTGAAGTATGTTGAACATAAAAACCATACTCCATCTCACATTTCTAAAACCCTTGTCCCTTGAAAAATGAATCAATCTTCATATTCTAGGCTCTGGGCGCTTGCTTCAATTCATACAAGGCTTTTTGCAATTTGAACACCCCCCCCTTCTTGATTCTTTTTCTCAAATACAGAAGGTTTTGACACGTATACCTCTTCTTATAATGGACCATTAAGAAATACAGATTTTACATCTAAATACATTAGAGGCCAATTCATGTTAGCAGCTATTGCAATCACTAGTCTGATTGTTTCATGTCTCGCTACATGTGCAAACACTTCAGAGTAATCCAACCCAGACTTCTGTAGAAAGCCTCTTGATACTAATCTTGCTTTGTGTTTCCCAATTGAGCCATCTGGCTTTAGCTTCTGCTTGAAAACCCATCTGACGCTGATGGCTTTCTTGCCTTTTGGAAGTTCTGTCAGCTTCGAAGTCTTGTTTCTCTCTATAGCATCAAGTTCTTCTTTCATGGTCTGCAACCAGACTTGCTGCTTAAGAGCCTCTTCCGTACTCACGGGTTCAGAGTCTACTAACATTGCACACTGAATAACTTCTCCTTTGGAGTCTGCTTCAGTGTCTTGTAACATGTCAAACTCTGCAAATCTTCTTGGGATGTTTCTGACTCTTTATTGCCTATGAATTTGAACTTTAGAACATCAGGCACCAGAACTTTCCCCTTTAGAAGCTCTTGCTTCAGAAAATGGACTTTCTCCAGAACCTTGACTGTCTTCAGAGTTTGGAAAACTCAGAGTCTGAATCACCATCGGATTCAAAGTCAATCATCTTCACCTTCTGAATCTTCTTTAGAGTCAGAGTCTTCAGAAGCATGTGTTTCTGAATTTTCTTCAGAAGTTCTCTCATTAGATCCAGGACGAGACCTTTCCCAATTCTAGACTTCTGATTTTTTTACAATGACGTCTCTGCTAAACTCAACTTTGTTAGTTTCTGGACAATAAAGTTTGTACGGATCTGTACTGTGGTGCCCCACCAGTAACATTACTTTACTTCTATCATCCAGCTTCTATCTTCTGGCTTCTGGGACATGTTTGTAACATACAAAACCAAACACCTTCAGATGACTAACACTTTACTTATCTCCATTCCACTTCTGAACAGGAACTATTTCCTTCAACTTCTTCGTTGGACATCTATTGAGCACATAACATGCAGTGGAAACTACTTCTCCCCACAGAGTTTGAGGAAGCTTCTTCTCTTTCAGCATGCTTCTCACCATATCAAGCAAAGTATGGTTTCTTCTTTCAGCAAGACCATTGTGTTGAAGAGTATAGGGAGAAGTAACCTTATGATCAATTCCATTCTCCTCACATAAACTTTTGAATTATGTGGAGTTATACTCACTGCCACCATCAGTTCTAAGAATCTTCAGAGTTTGGCCACTCTGATTCTCAACCTTCAGTCTGAACTTCTTGAATTCAGCAAACACCTCGTGTTTGAACTTTATGAGAGATACCTATGTCATTCTGGTGAACTCATCAAAAAATGACACAAAGTATTTATTCCCTCCAGTTGATGCTACTGGAAATGGACCGCATACATCATAATGCACAACTCCCAAGGAATGCTTTACTCTTGGAGATACTTCTGATGAAAATGGTAATCTTGGTTGCTTCCCTTCCATGCACACCTTGCATGACTTCTCAGACTTCTTGATTGTAAGAATTCCATGTATCAGCTTCTTTGATTTCAGATGCCCTAAGCTTCTGAAATTCAGATGACCAAATCTTTTGTGCCACAACTCACTCTCCTTGACAACACTTATTGCACTAAGACATTCAGAGTCTGCAGTTCTAACATTCACCTTGAATGTTTTGTTCCTTCCCTATTCTGACTCCATTATCAACTTTTGATTATATTCATACAACTTCAGAAGATTTTCCTTCATGGTAACCGGAAAACCTTTCTCAATCAGTTGTCCCACACTCATCAGATTTCTTTTCATACCAGGTACATACCATACATTCTGGATCACTGCTGCTTTCTCATTGTTTAGAATGATTCTGACATTTCCCATACCTTTTGAATTGAGGTATTTATCATCAGCACATCTGATCTTTGTACTCTTCCTAGAGTCAAAACCAACCAACCATTTCTTGTTTCCAGTAAGATGGTTTGAACACACTGTGTTCATACACCACCATTCTGATGGATTCATATTATCGGGTTCAGAAGCCAACAATAGCACAGGTTCATCATCAGACTCTCCTCTGGCTATATTTCCTTCTTCTGACTTCCTTTCTTTGTTCGACCAGCAATCTTTGGCATAGTGACCAAAGTTCTTGCAACAGTAACACTAAACATTCTTCTTGTCAGACTTCTCATTTCCCTTCTGGACATTCTTCTGCCTATCAGAGTTTGAAACTTCTGACCTTTGACCACCATTAGTTTTCTTCCTGGCTTCTAACAAAGTCTGCTTCTGATACTTCTTACCAGAAGTTACTTTCAGAGCCTGTTGCTCTACTTCCCTCTCAAAAGTTCTCTCAATCATACACAACTCATGCGCCTCTAGAATACTTTGCAGCTCTTCAACTCTCATGGTGCTCAGATCTTTGGAATGTTCAATTGCTACCACAATATAATCAAACTGAGAATTTAAAGATCTCAATATCTTCTCAATGATTACTTTGTCAGAAAGAGTTTCTCCACAAGCTTTCATCTCATTAGTGATCAGAATCACTCTAGAGATGTACTCAGAAACCTTCTCCCTGCCCTTCATGTTGAGATTCTCATATTGCTTTCTAAGAGACTGAAGCTTCACCTTCTTCATTGATGTGTCACCACCGTAACATCTGACTAGTGTGTCCCACGTGGCCTTTGCTGTTTCAGAGTGAGCAATCTTCTCAAACACGTTCACATTCACACATTGATGGATGTAGAACAACGCCTTCTGATCTTTCTTCCTTAGCGTCTTCTGCGTAATCTTCTGAGCCTCTGTTGTGTCTGCTGCTAACGGAGCATAACCATCGGCGACAAGATCTAACACATCTCGAGAACCAAACAGCAGACGGGTCTGAATGTTCCAATGATTCCAGTTTTTGCCGTCAAATGCTGGAAGCTTGGAATTTATCCAATTGTTGGTGCACAAGTAGAGATGAAAGATAAAAGAAATATATTTAATGACGGCTACATAATAAGGAATAATGAATTACAATAACCTACCTATTGCTAGGCTATTTATACACAAAATTAGGATATAATAAAATATCAAAATACCCTCTAACAAAGATATAAAAAGATATTTCTAGATATTCCTAAAATATAAATTATTTCTAACAGCAGCTTCTATGATTGCGATGTTGACAACCATTAAAGCGACCTTAAAGTAGAGATAATTATCGAACATAAGCTAAGTTGACTTAGCGTATTCCTTACTGAACAGTCCCGCTACTTTGAGATTCGTGCAGGATTTCAGTGGTGAGACCATATGATATGTTAATCTACCATCATAATTCAGTGATGGATTCAGTGTCAGACCAAACGGTTAAGGATCTCTGATGCAACTTCGATTGTACCTTCAGAAATCGAGTTGGCAAATTCCATTAACGATTTTTTGGAAGAGAACGCAACAGGAAACAGAGGAAGAAGATGAATTGTTGCATGAAGTGGATGATGAAACGTGTATCTGGATCGGATTTTACTCGAAACTAATCAAATTCTGAATTATTTCAGACTATTCATTGTTCGTAATCACATAATTCACTACTTGGAATAGTTACCTTTCAGATTCTTTAGATTTCTCTAACCCCAACCTTTAGAATTCTTTGGCATGTGTTTTTTGGATTGAAAAATATGAAGTGTTGTATCTTATTTATTTGGAGGCTTTTGGAATGCAGAGAGTTATTAAAATCTTGGATGAGTGTTATGGTGAAATGTGAGGAGTTGTGAATGTTTCCAAGGCTATTTCAAAATATCTTTCAATGTTAAGAAGTGTGAACTTTCCAAGGTAAATGTGGAGGCCGACAATAATGGGATTGATTTGTTCCATATGTTAAAAAATGGTCTGCAATAAATAATATTAATAAAATAAGTTGTTCTTTTAATATTTCAATTGGAATTGCAGATTTTAAAACATAAATTATTGCATATTAATGATTATCATTCAATAAAAAAATTAAAAAATAAATAATAATTAAGAAATGTAATTACATTTAAGTTATGGATAATCTATGTCAAAACTGATTTTGTTTGGTTATTTAAGTAATTATGGTGGTAATTACTTTTATTATATTAAAAATAGATATTAAAAAGTAGATTTGAAACATATGAAATAATAATATAAAAATAAATTTAAATTAAAACTATTATAAAATATTAATTTTATTCAATTTTATTTGACTTTGAAAAATTAATCTAAAACTCAACATGATGTTCAATAATATTTACCTTTGTATGATTTTTAATTTTTTTATAAGTTTGTGATTTTAATTCGAAGCGCTTTGAATTTAAATACCTCTTCTTTACATATTAGTGATAAGAATTATGTAAAAAAAATTTTATAAAAAATTGTAAAAAAAAAAGTCTAAAATGGCTTTTTATTAAATAAAATCAAGTTTTGTTCACCATAATAAACTATTTTCTTAAAATATTGTTTACTAACAGTTTGATACGTTCCAAATTAAAAAATAATGCATTATAGACCAAAATAAAATCTCGCTTCTATAATGTGTTCCCATGCCTTGCTTAATGCCTTGTACACCATCAGTATATCATCAGTTCCATACACAATACCTTCATCACAAAATTAAGTTACAAGTAACACGATACATACATAAGAATACACAAGAAATACACTCCCAATTAAATTAAATAGACTAATTAATAAATGGATAGTAATAAGACACTACAACATGTAGATGTTACGTTTTCTTCTTGTTCTTTTGGTTTCATAGTTTGATATCAGAATCATCTCAATAAAGATCCTTTAAATCAGCTGATACCAATGAATCAATGTCTTCCCAATTCCAATACTTTGAAGCTTTTGTGTCAGTTGTCACCTCTTGTTGTCGGTAACCAAAATTTGAGAGTGCTATAACCAAAATTAATCAATTAATCAATTAATCAGAACTAGATAATAAGAAATTTGAACTTGAATCTTGATAAAAATTACTCCTCAATCTTAAAATTTTACCTTCGAAGTCATGCATAACTCAGCTCTTCCCTTAGCTTCAATAAGAACTGGCCTAAAACATTATAAATAAACACACATACTTCATGGACAGAATCACATACCCTACAAAAAAATCAGACACAAATCTCAACTAAATCATCAATTAAATTTCTAAACAAGTTGAAAAAAACCATACCTTGCAATCAACCACAATTCCCAAGCTTCTGTGCAAACAACATCAAGAACATAATCAATAAGTTTAACAACAAAAAATAAAGAATAGCTTGTGTGCTATCATGCTGCATACAAAATCGTTGCTTGTCAATTTCATCACCCTTGCCAAAATCGTAGCGTGTACTGTTTATCTTCCAACATTCTAGAACATTTTTTACAATAGGAGCTGGAGCACCCCAGCAACGCACATCGGCGCCTGTAATACAGCACTACAAATCCAACAAACATAAAATGAACAAACAATCTATCTAACCAAAAACTCAAACTAAATTGAAAATCTAAGCAAAAGCAAAGTTAAGGGACAAAAAAGATATTAGGCCAAAAAGTAATCTCTTAAATTAAAGGTGACAAAATAGGTGTGATCCGTTGCGCATGTCCGTTTTACCCACACTTTAGTGCGGGACAGGTCAAGGGTTTAAGCCCTCACCTTCTAATGTGTGTGCTCCGTCTCATTTTCTACGCGGACTTTTGCAGACACATATATTTACATAAATTTTTACGACTTAAAAGATGTAGTGTCCGCAGGCTTTCCCCGCTCCATCTCACTTTTTTGTGAAACAGAGCTAGATTTTATGCTTGCATCCTCAATTATGTCCGCTTCGCTCGGTCTCTAAACTTGATATATTTGAAGAAATGGAAACTATTTGTTTTGACAATACCGAAAATGCCCTTTCTATTGCTTGATATCACTTTAGTGTTTCCTTATGTTTCTCTTGTATTTAAATGGAAATACTTACTTTTTACTTCTTAAGTTATCTTGTTGTTGGATATTTGCAATATAGCAATATATAAGAGCACCAAACAACAAATAAAATACTACAAAAATAATGTAATTACATGTTCAAAGCTTTTTCCAATAAATTATGGTGCCAAATATATATTTGAATTTTGAGCATGTTGAATCCAAAAACTGTGTACGAAGCATAACTCCATAAAATTCACGTATACAGTGTTGCAACCATCAATATGTAACAAATATTGAGATTCTCATCATAACTAGCAAAATCTAGACTACAAAAACATTTACAAAATTATAATCCCTCCATTGTTAAAATTTAAAAGAAGAACTGCAGGATCGATATCGCCAGAGCTCAACTAGTTATATAGTTGAAGAATACTAAAAAGATATAACATATAAACAAAATTTACAGTGTGTTTCCTATATGATATCCTTCAAGTCCTGCATGATGAGTAGAATCAGAAAAGAGCCATACAATGAACACATTGTCAAATAGCAAGAACAAACACAACACGAAAAGCTTACATCAAGCACCGGGTAGTCTTTATGTTACTTTCTGCCTGAAGTGTCCATACAAAGTGAACCATAAACAGTGTTAATTATGAGAGCATGACAGGAAAAATGCCAGAGTGATAGATGCAACATAAGCTACAATCTGCATTCGAATTAGACGGGTTGATGAACAACCACCAGAATGTTGTTTTTTTAAGTACATCATAGTTTTGTTTACAAGAGGAAGCTGTGCCCCGTCTTGACGTGCTCCCAACACTTTTTGGCTGCGCAAGGTCATACAAGAAATATCTTAATATTAGTCAGAACAATAATATGCACCCTATTCAGAGTCGTCTAAGTTTTTTTGGAAGCTATGTCTTAATTTTATTGAGGCTTTATGTAAGTTAGTCAAAATTTAATTATGGCATAATAGATGTCTTATTTTGCTAAGATTCATCTGTGACAAATATTTTGTGAGAATGTATTTAGCCGCGAGTTAAATGTAAATAATTTGAATCTTTGTGATAGATCATCTTATACACCCTCAAAAATAGCTATGATTCTATCAAAGAAGCACATCAAACTCTTGAGAATATCTAATTTTGGTTGTTTCTAAATTTGTTGTCATGCCTACATCTAAATCAATAGATGCATCACTAATTCTAGTCAACAAAACAAATGCAGTTAGTCCACTCTAAAAGGAAAGGGAATTTGCCCCTACCATCCAACTGGCTTGAGCTTCCAAAGCACCCTAATTAAAAGACATAGTTACCCTTACTTTAACAGCAACTCATGCATATACAAATAACAAATCAATGCTAAAATAAAGAGTTTGAAGGAGCAAAGAGTAATTGTACCTTGTATAGGGTAAGGGACAAAACACGATCAAATAGTTAGCGGAGGCACACGTGAATGTGCTGGTCTTATCATCATACGCGTAGCTATATGAGCGTGGGCATGCATGCTTAAAAAACTGCGAGTATACAGAAGGAGCACACGTGTCAGGCGTAGAGTACGCCTCACTACAACAATAACGAGGATCCGCAAAAGCTTCACACGCGCTTCTACACGCAACGTTATCACCACTCCCATCACCACGCGCCACCTTAAGATCCGCCGGACAACCTCCGTTAAGATCAAGAAGACATCCAGTAGGACTGCAGCCTCCCTTAGTCCCACCTTTAGCCACGATCAGCATCGGAAGATTATAACCGTCGACCAAACTCACGTCGTAGAAGTCCAACCCGTCGGCTCCGTTCAAGGTGAACTCCGCCAATGATGCAGGAGGTTTAGCCCCACCGCCAGCACACTCTACTTTACCAGAGCCACAGTCAGCGGTGACACACGAGAATCTCTCGTCGGAGCCATGGTTGCAGAGAGTCCTTGCCCATAACCGACCCGACCAAGCTTTCGGGATGTTGACAGTCCTTGACTCTCCGCTCTTGAGGGTGAATCCGGTGGTGGGTAGCGGCGGCGAGGTGGCGCCTGAGAGTAATCCTGGCCATATTGTGTGACGGCACTTGTTTATAATCTTGAACGATGTTGAGTGTACCTCTGAAAAGAATTCAAGGACCAAATTGAAAAATAGTTAAAATTTAGAGACTAAAGTATAATTTAAAAAAAAAAAAAATAGAGAGTTTGTGAAGTTTACCTGAGAGGAAAGATAGTGTAAAGAAGGTGAGAACGATGAGAAAGGAAATAAGGCGACCCATGTAGAGAAGGAGGATGATAATTGATAACTAAAGAACAAAACTTTGAAGAAAGATTGATTCACAAAACACCAAATAATTTTGCTTTTCTGTTGAAACTCTAGGCTTGTGGTTTAGGCTTCTTTTGATTTGCTTTTCTTTTTCTAGCTGCTTCTTTTCTTTTCCTTTCTTTTGCTTACTTGTTTGTTACTTTCTTTTTCTGTTCATAGATTATAGTTGTTAAATTGTAATTCATAGTGTAGTTGTTTAGTTATTGGCTTGCATTTTTGGTAAAACCCAAGTGTGTGTATGAATGTCATGACTGTGTCATAACATTCTAGTTTATTAGGTACAAATTTATTAGGTACCTTTGCAGAAAAATATTGTCATACAGGTACTGATGTTTATGAGTGGGTATCTGAGCATTTTGCAAAATGATCACATTTACCAAAATCAGTAAACAGGAATTCAGACGTCATAACAAATGTTAAGACATCCTGTTCTGATCTAACAGGTTTGCAGTTTGGTTAATTCTGAGTTTTTTCAGGAAAATGACTCAGTCTTTCCAGAACAGAATCTTGCGTTTTCTTTGGGTTAACCTAGCTCAACCCTAACCTGGTTGATAAAGTCCTGTGACCTAGTCTTAAGGTCAAATGGAATTAACCCTAGCTTTTTGGGGAAACCCTAACTGAAGATGCAGCTGCTATATATTCAACAGAGCTGCTGTTTTGAAAGTAATCCCTTTTTGACAGAAGATCATTTAGAAGCTGTATAGTTTTAACTATTGTAATCCAAGCAATTATCATTGTGATAAGTGACTTGGAATAGGTTTTTAATTGTAAGGGTTGTGTAGCACTCAAAGCTTTGAAGCAAGAGTGTTTGTATGTCTCTTGATTAAAGCTGTGAAGCAGAGTCAAGTTAGGTGTGTGTATCACTCAAAGCTGTGAAGCAAGAGTGTTTGTGTTGCTTGATTAAAAAGTTGTGAAGCTTAATCAAGTGTATGTTTTTTGAAGAGTGTCTTCATCAATTCATTAGTCAAATTGTTTTATGTATCACTGCTGTGATTGAGGGGGAGTGAGTAGGAACTCAGGTTTAAGTTGTACTTAGATTGAAGTTGCATTGGGTAGGTCTTAAGTGAAGGAGATAAATTGGTTGGTTTATTCCTGAATTAACATCTCTTATAGTGGATTTCCTCCCTGGCTTGGTAGCCCCCAGAGTAGGTGTTGTTGCACACTAAACTGGGTAAACAATTGACTGTGTTCTTTACTGTTTTTGTATTTACTGTCTTATAGAAAGTCAGATACGGTGTCATAACATTGAACGTGACATTGAGTATCTGCAGCCAGAATTTCAATTGGCATCAGAGCAGGCACCCTGCCTGTATTACTGGGTGAGATCTAGGGATATCACTTTCTGGCACTATAGACAAAGAAGGAGTTTTTGGAAATAGACCACTCATTCTGGATGGAACTAATTATGACTACTGGAAACCTCGTATGATTGCCTTCTTAAAATCTCTGGACAAAAAGGCTTGGAGAGCTGCTGACAAAGGATGGAACCATCCCACCATAACTGAGAAAGATGGGACAATCAGTCTGAAGCCTGAGGAAGATTGGAGTAAAGAAGAAGATGAGTTAGCCCTGGGAAATTCCAAAGCTTTAAATGCCTTGTTCAATGGAATTGATAGAAACATTTTCAGACTAGTACATCAATATGAACTGGCCAAGGAAGTTTGAGACACTCTCAAAACTACTCATGAGGGCACTTCCAAAGTAAAAATGTCAAGGCTTCAGATGTTGACTACCAAGTTTGAGAATCTAAAAATGATGGAAGATGAAACCATTCATGAGTTTCACATGAACATCTTGGAGATTGCCAACACCTCAGGAGCACTGGGAGAAAAGATGTCAGAAGAAAAACTGGTGAGAAAGATTCTCAGATCCTTGCCTAAAAGATTTGCAATGAAGGTAACTGCCATAGAGGAAGCCCAGGACATCAGCAAGTTGAAAGTGGATGAACTTATTGGGTCTCTCCAGACTTTTGAGATGGGGATCACTGATAATGGTGACAAGAAGAACAAGAGCATAGCACTTGTATCCAACACTGATGTTGAAAACAAGGAGGATGAAGAAGAAAATATTTCAGAAGTCATAGCCATGCTTGGAAGACAGTTCAACAAACTCATCAAAAGAATAGATCCAAAGTCAAGGTCTAATGTTCATAACATTCCCTCTGACATTGACAGTTCCAGCAGAAGACCAAGGTCAGAAGAGAAGGGAAACCAAGGGAGAGGAATTCAATGCCATGGCTGTGAAGGATATGGGCATATTCGAGCTGAATGTCCAACCTTTCTCAAGAAACAAAAGAAAAGAATGACTGCTACTTGGTCTGACTGTGATTCAGAAAGTAATTCTGAAGAAGAATCTGCCAAACTAGTTACTGCTCTAACTGGTGTTTGTACATCTGAAAGTGACACCAGTGATGAAGAAGTGACATTTGAAGAACTGGCTGATACCTACAAGAAATTGTGTATCAGAAGTGCTGAAGTCTGTGTGCAGAATGAGAAACAATCAAAACTCATTATAAAGCTGGAGGCTGAAAAAAGGGCAGATCTTGAAACTATAAGTCATCTAGAAGGGGAAGTTCAATTGCTGAACTCACAACTGAACCAAATGACCAAATCTATCAAGATGCTGACCAATGGAACAGATAAATTGGAAGAGATTCTTCAAGTTGGACAAAATGTGGGAAACAAATCTGGACTAGGATTTGTGGAAGCTAAGAAATCTGGTGCAGACAAGAAGATCAGGCCTGTTAAACAATTGTCAAAGCAGATGTCTCAACACAACTCTCAACACCAGAAACAGAAATATATGAAGAAAAAATACCAAAGATGGAGATGTCATCATTGTGGGAGGTATGGACACATAAAGCCCTTCTGCTTCAAATTGCATGGATACCCTAATCAAAACTCAGGTGTTAAACCTAAGTCAAAAAGGGTACCACATACTCCTCACTGGAAGAAAAAGGCTACTGCCCTGATAGCCCACACTTCCCTGAGAGTGTCTGCAAAGGAAGGCTGGTACTTTGACAGTGGGTGTTCTAAACACATGACTGGAATAAAGAACATTCTCAATCATGTTAAACCTCACAACACTAGTTATGTGACCTTTGGAGATGGTGCTAAAGGTGAAATCAAAGGAGTTGGTAATTTGGACTGCCCTGAAGTTCCAAGTCTGAGTGAAGTACTGCTGGTAAAAGGGCTGACTGCTAATCTCATTAGTATCAGTCAATTGTGTGATCTAGGATTCAAGGTCAACTTCTCAAAATCTGAATGTCTAGTAATTAATGAAAAACTAGAAGTTGTAATGAAAGGAATCAGATCCAAAGATAACTGTTACGTGTGGCAGCCTGAGAACACTAATAACTCCACTATGTGTCTAATTACCAAAGAAGAAAAAGAGATGAAACTGTGGCACCATAAGCTTGGTCATCTTCATCTAAGAAGAATGAAAAGAGTTATCTCTATGGAAGCAGTCAGAAGGACTCCAAAACTACAGATTGATAAAAGAAGGGTTTGTGGTGAACTTAAAATTGAAAGGCTTGGTAAAAAGAAACATGTCTATGATGTGGTGAATAAACTTGAAGAAGGATGTGTTGTCAGAACCAGAAGTAATCATGACAAGGATGTTGGAAACAACAAGTCTAAGAAATTCTGTTTCCCTGAAGAAATGAGTCGTGAAGTCTCTTCTCCTATAACTCACTATCAAAATGGAGTAGACAAAAAGAAAAATGAGATCATTCAAGAATCAACCAGAACTATGATTCATGTCAAAAGAATGCCTTCCCAACTCTGTGCTGAAATGGTTGCAGCTAGGAATAACTGTTCTCAAAATATCTGGACAAAACAGATGCTCACTGAGTATAATGTCTCACAAGATGTTGTGACATTATATTGTGACAATCTGAATACAATCAATATTTCCATGAACCCTACTCAGCATAGCAGGACCAAGCACATTGACTTTGTAGAGAAGAAGTCAATTAAACTGGAACATGGTAGCATTAAGCTTCAGCTGGCTGATTCCTCTACCAAGGCTCTTGTTGGAAATAAACTTGAAAACTTGAGGGGCAGGTTGGGTATTTGCCAACATGAGAAATTATAGCAATTAATTTTGCTTAAAACAAGGGTTGAAGGAGTTAATTTTGTTAAGTCTATTTTTAGTGGGTTAATCATATGTTTTCCAAATTCTTTCAAAATACTTAAGAAGTTGAAAAGACTCTCTTTTGCCTCCTACCTCTCTCGACTTTGCAACCTGTTCCCTTCTCTCAATCAAAATTTTCTCTCAAATTGCTACTGGTGCTCTAAGTCAATCAAAATGTCTCAGACGTCATCTTCAACCAAGGCGACTTCATCATCCTCATCATCTTCATCATCTGACCAAGACTCTAGAGCAATCACCACATGCATAGAATCTGAAGTTCTTGAGGTCACTCCTCTCAGAGAAATGGCAACTGACCCCGCCAAAGTCAAAAAGCTGAGAACTAGACATGCAGGAAGAGCTCAAGCTGCACCCTCTGGTAATCCTTCTCATCCTTCTTCTTCTGTACCAAATAGAGAAGGATCAGTTCAAGTTCATCAAGCTATTGCTAGGTTTGTTACTAGTATACTAAGCGGAAACTAACCTGTATCGGGGATTTCTGTCCCTTTAAATCAATCAGGAAGCCCAAATGTGGACGTCTCTGAGAATGTAGATGTCTCTGAGAATGTTGTGACACAAAATGACAACATTCAGAACCCTTCAGAAAAGACTGCTGATCCACCTATCATTGATGTGGATGAGGATTACTCAGATAATGATCTGATTGCTAATGTAAACCCTAGCATAGCTAGGAGATTGATGAAAAGAAAGGGTAATCAGAATGATGCAAAATGTGTGTCCAAAGATAAACCTGCTGTTAAGAAATCCAAGGCTGAAGGCAAGGCTGGGGTAGAATCTGTGAAAACTGGTCAGTCCAAAGGGAAGGTGAAAGCCCAGGTGCATACTGATAGACAACCAATTTCAAAGAAGAGAAAAGAACCTGAATATTCTGATTCTGATGAGGAATCAGAGTTTGAGATTGATGCTGAAGAAATTCCTATCAGAAGGAAGCTCCCCTCCAACAAAATTGCTAGAGTTCCTGAAGTCCCAACAGACAACATCTCTTTTCATCATCCTGACAATGCAAACAGATGGAAGTATGTTTGCTTAAAGAGAATAGCTTTAGAAAGAGAGCTAAACAATGATGCCATGGAGTGCAAAGACATCATGGACCTGATCAAGAATGCTGGACTGATGAAGACAGTGATAAAATTTAACAAGTGTTATGAAAATCTGGTCAAGGAGTTCATAGTTAACTTGTCTAATGATTGTGCTGATGGAAGGTCAACTGACTTTGAAAGTGTTTTTGTTAGAGGAAGAAGGGTTAATTTCTCTCCATCAGAAATTAACAAATTTCTTGGAAGAACAAATGAGGATTGTCCTGATCTGGAAGTCACTGACAATGAAGTTTGTCAAACCATCACTGCAAGGCAAGTGAAGTGCTGGCCCTTGAAAGGCAAGCTGAATGCCAGCAAACTTAGCATGAAATTTGCCATCCTGCACAAGATTGGTGCAGCCAACTGGGTGCCTACAAACCATAAATCAACTATCTCCACAGGATTAGGGAGATTTATTTATGCTGTGGGAACCAAGACTGCTTTTGACTATGGCAGGTATATTTTTGAACAAACTTTAAAACATGCTGGTAGTTATGCTGTCAAAGGACCAATTGCCTTTCCCTCCCTCCTTTGTGGAATTATCCTTGCACAATACCCTGATATCCTGGTGGCAAGAGATACAGCTTGCAAAAGAGCTCCTGCCCTTGGGTTGCACTACAAACTGTTTCAGGGATCTCATGCTCCTGATATTGTCATAACATCAGCTGAGACATCGTCTGTGAAGACCCAGTCCAAGACATCTGATGTCATAGCTGTATTAAAAGAGACCTGCAAAGAGCTGGAAGCTAGGAAAAAGACCCTAGAAATCCTAATTGCCAGGTTAGAAAAGGAGGAAGCTGAAGGAAACAGAAGAGAAGAGGGTGTAGAAGCTGAAGGTCATCTCAATACTGAAGAAACTAGCTCCTCCGAGTCTGATGACAGTGCTTAAAGGTTGGTTGCTGTTTGGTGGAGTTGCTGATTGGTGGTGGTGATGCTGGTCCCTGGTGGAGTTTGGAAGTGTGTTCAGTTTTTTTGTTGCTGCTCTTATTACTTTTTCTGGATGACTGTATAATTTTTATGAACATGTATCTTTGGCCCATTTGTGGCTAAAGAGGGGGAGATATATTTTGGTACTTACTTAATTAGACATTCTATTTTTCTGCAGTCATTTCTTTCTGCTGCTATCTATCTCTGATTGCTTAGGGTCTTTAGCCAAAAATCTGCCAAAGGGGGAGTTTGTAGTTGTTTAGTTATTGGCTTGCATTTTTGGTAAAACCCAAGTGTGTGTATGAATGTCATGACTGATGTCATAACATTCTAGTTTATTAGGTACAGATTTATTAGGTACCTTTGCAGAAAAATATTGTCATACAGGTACTGATGTTTATGAGTGGGTATCTGAGCATTTTGCAAAATGATCACATTTACCAAAATCAGTAAATAGGAATTCAGATGTCATAACAAATGTTAAGACACCCTGTTCTGATCTAACAGGTTTGCAGTTTGGTTAATTCTGAGTTTTTTCAGGAAAATGACTCAGTCTTTCCAGAACAGAATCCTGCGTTTTCTTTGGGTTAACCTAGCTCAACCCTAACCTGGTTGATAAAGTCCTGTGACCTAGTCTTAAGGTCAAATGGAATTAACCCTAGCTTTTTGGGGAAACCCTAACTGAAGATGCAGCTGCTATATATTCAACAGAGCTGCTGTTTTGAAAGTAATCCCTTTTTGACAGAAGATCATTTAGAAGCTGTATAGTTTTAACTATTGTAATCCAAGCAATTATCATTGTGATAAGTGACTTGGAATAGGTTTTTAATTGTAAGGGTTGCGTAGCACTCAAAGCTTTGAAGCAAGAGTGTTTGTATGTCTCTTGACTAAAGCTGTGAAGCAGAGTCAAGTTAGGTGTGTGTATCACTCAAAGCTGTGAAGCAAGAGTGTTTGTGTTGCTTGATTAAAAAGTTGTGAAGCTTAATCAAGTGTATGTTTTTTGAAGAGTGTCTTCATCAATTCATTAGTCAAATTGTTTTATGTATCACTGCTGTGATTGAGGGGGAGTGAGTAGGAACTCAGGTTTAAGTTGTACTTAGATTGAAGTTGCATTGGGTAGGTCTTAAGTGAAGGAGATAAACTGGTTGGTTTATTCCTGAATTAACATCTCTTATAGTGGATTTCCTCCTTGGCTTGGTAGCCCCCAGAGTAGGTGTTGTTGCACACTGAACTGGGTAAACAATTGACTGTGTTCTTTACTGTTTTTGTATTTACTGTCTTATAGAAAGTCAGATACGGTGTCATAACATTGAACGTGACATTGAGTATCTGCAGCCAGAATTTCACATAGTATCGAAATTATGTATGTCGAAAGGTTTAGAGGTTGATCGAAGCAGGTTACTCGAAAAAAAGTCATTACCCAGTCGAAGAGCTTGTGGATGAAAATAGATTAGATTTGTTTTAGATTTAGATAGATTTGATTCAAGTCTAAAATAGAATAGATTTGATTTAGTACCAAAATATATATTTTGGACTTTTGTAGTTTTGGGCTTAGGGAGCAAGTTAAATCTATAAATAGAAGGAGTAACCCCTAATTTTGTAATTAAGTCAATTAAGTTGTATTCACAAAATTTGCAATTGCAAGTGAATAACAAAGTTTTTCACAGTTTGTGGGCAGAGAGAAACTCTCCAGAAAGTAATTGTCTTCTTTCTTTTCTTTTCTCATAATTCATTTTTATTGTGTGGTGATATCAATCTTGTTCATCAAGATTGGTAGAAATTCATCATAGATATTTTGGTGGATTTTCAACATCTGGTATCAAGAGTTCGGTTTTGATTCAAGGGAAGTATCAATCAAGAACGATTGAGGAAGAAAAAGAATTCACAATGGCGAATTATGGGAATGCAAATTATCCAACAACTCTATCAATTCTGAAAGTATACAACTATGAGAATTGGTGCAAACAGATGAAAGTTTTGTTTAGGTGTCAAAGTCTTTGAGATCTTGTAAAAGATGGATTCGAAGCGCTTGGAGAATACGCTTCAGAAGAAGAAAAGGAGAAACACACATAAATTGAGAAGCTGAGTTATAAAGCACTCTTTATAATTCATCAATGTGTGAGTCCAGAAAATTTTGAAAAAGTGAGTGATTCAGAATCTGTAAAAGAAGCTTGGTATGTACTTGAGAAGTCTTTTGGTGGTGCAGAAAATGTGAAATAAGTGAGGTTACAAACTCACAAGAGAACGTATGAATTGCTTCAGATGGAAGATAGTGAGAGCATATCTGATTTCTTCACTAGGGTTACAAAACTAGTGAATCAAATCAAGGTATGTGGAGAAACATTAACAACAAGAGTTATTGTTTTGAAGATCTTGAGATCTTTGGCTCCTAAGTTCGACCACGTGGTGGTGGCTATATAAGAGGGGAAAGACTTGTCGGAATTGACAAAGGAAGAGCTTCAAGGGACGCTTGAATCTCATGAACAAAGAATGACTGAAAGAGTTGCAGGCAAGTCGAAGAGTGATATGACTTTGCAGGCACATTCAGCAAAAGAAACCAAAGGCAAAGGAAAGTGGTTCGGTAGAGGTAGAGGCGGCTATAAAAAATTGACTGGTAGAGGAAACCAGAACGAAGGAAACGTGTCGAATCAGAGAAGACCGTACCAAGGCAACCAAAGAGGTGGTGTTGCAAATAGAGGAAGAGGTGGTGATCGAAAACCTGACAAGAGTCACATTGAATGTTATAATTGTCATAAGTATGGTCACTATTCGAATGATTGTCTAGAAAAATGAAAGTGTCGAGAAAGTGATGCAAAGTTTACAAAACATGAAGAAGAAGAGATGATGCCGATGGTCACAACAAGAGATGAAGATAGATTCAAGGACCAATGGTACTTAGATTCAGGATGCTCATCACATATGTTTGGAAGGAAAGACTAGTTTGTCAACATAAAGCCCTCAATGAAAATATGGTAAAATTCGCAAATGACAATATCCTAGCAGCTGAAGGTATTGGTGATGTTATGATTATGAGGAAAGATGGCAAGAGGTCAGTAATTTCCAATGTGTTGTACATATCAGGCATGAAGAGCAATCTGCTCAATATAGGGCAGTTGGTCAAAAATAATTATAAAGTGTCGATTAAAGATAAGATAATGAGAGTCGTCAACGTAAATGGAAGATTAATCTAGAAGGCTTCAATGTCTTGAAATAGAACCTTCAAGATTGAACTAAATGTGATGGAGCATCAGTGCCTTTCAACTGCAGCTGACAGAGATGAATGGATATGGCATTATCGACTAGGCCATCTCAACTTCAAAGACATCAAATATTTGAAGAGAAGAAATATGGTTTCAGGATTGCTAGAGATCGACGTTCCAAACGAGGTATGTGAGGAATGTGTGCAGGCGAAGCAACACAAGAATAGCTTAAGCAAGGATGCAGGAAGTAGGTCGAAGGCTATTCTTGAAGTCATATACTTTGATGTATGTGGACCAATCCAGGTGGATTTGATGGGAGGTAACAATACTTTGTTACATTCATAGATGATTTCAGTCGAAAGCTTTGGACTTACCCGATCAAGAAGAAAAGTGAAGTGATCGAGGTATTTGCCAAGTTTAAGTCTATGGTCGAAAGATAAAGTGGTCAAAAACTCAAAGTTTTGAGAACTGATGGTGGTGGAGAGTATGTGTCGAAAGACTTTGGCAGGTTATGTGAAAAGGAAGGGATTGTGCATGAGGTGGTGCCACCCTATACTCCACAACATAATGGAACTGCATAAAGGAAGAATCAAACCATCATGAATATGGTGAGAAGTATGTTGAAAGGCAAGAATTTACCTAAAGAGTTTTGGGATGAAGTTGTTTCAACTGCAACATACATTTTGAACAGATGTTCTATGAAGAAGCTAGAAGGAATCACTCTAGGAGAATGTTGGTCTGGTGTGAAGCCTAACTTGAGTCATCTTAAGGTATTTGGATCTATTGCACATAGACATGTGCCAGATCAGTTGAGAAGAAAACTTGATAACAAGTCGAGTCAAATGATTCTAGTTGGATATCATTCGGCAGGAGGTTACAAGTTGTTAGACCCAGTGAATAAGCAGATTGTGATCAGTAGGGACGTGATTATAGATGAGCTTAAAGAATGGGAATGGACTGAAAATGTCAAGAAAGATTCAGTGGGATCCTACTTGAAGAACCAGAAACTCAAGTCAAAAGAGAAGTTCGACAAGAGGAACCAAAAATTATAGATCAACCAAGTACAAGCAGGACTTAAAGAACAAGACGTATGCCTGCAAAATTGCAAGATTGTGTGATTACATAAGATGATGTGATACATAATGAAGGTGAGTTGGTATATTATGCTTTCAATGCAGATGTCGAACCTGTCAATGCAGCTGAAGCATTGAAGGATTCGAAGTGGGTGAAAGAAATGAACGAAGAAGTGAAGTCTATCAAAGACAATAACACTTGGTCACTTGTTGAATTGCCTCAAGGCAAGAAGGAAATTGATGTCAAGTGGGTATACAAATTAAATATGAATCCCAAAGGGGAAGTAACTCGACACAAAGCAAGGCTTATGGCGAAAGGATTTCAATAGAAAGAAGGAATAGACTTTGATGAAGTTTTCACACTTGTTGCTAGGAACGAGACAATCAGGTTGGTTGTTGGTCTAGCATAAACAAACAAGTGGCACATATGTTAGATGGACGTAAGATGTGCATTCTTGAATGGGCCCTTAGACGAAGAAGTTTATGTTAAACAACCAGTTGGGTTTGTAAAACATGATGAAGAGAGAAAGGCGTACAGGCTGCATAAAGCCCTATATGGATTGAAACAAGCTCCAAGATCTTGGAATAACAAAATTGATAATTTTCTAAGGGAGAAGGAATTTGTGAAGTGCACAACTTAACATGGAGTATATGTAAGAAGAAGCAATAGTGAATTGCTTATACTATGTCTCTATGTCGATAATTTGTTGATAACAGGTAGCTGCAAAAGTGAGATCGAAGACTTCAAAGGTGATCTCAGCAAGGAATTCAAAATATCTGATTTGGGTGAGATTTCATATTTCCTAGGCATCGAATTCTACAAGAGCGGTAGAGGTTTGATGATGCATCAAAGAAGACATGCAGGAGAAATTCTCAAGAGATTTGAGATGGAAGAATGCAACTCAACTTTGACACCTGCAGAACCAAGACTGCAACTGTCGAAAGATGCAGATGGAGATGATGTCGACCCAACCCAATACAGAAGACTTATTGGGTCATTGAGATACATTTGTCATGCAAGGCCTGACTTAGCATATAGTGTAGGTATAGTAAGTAGATTCATGCAGAAGTCAATGGTATCACATCTAGCAGCAGTGAAGAGGATACTAAGGTATCTCAAAGGAACTCTCGACTATGGCATTTTATTTCCTATAACTAATAAAGGAAAAGAATGCAAGTTAGTGGGATACACTGATTCGAGTTGGTGTAGTGACTCTGAAGATCGAAAATCAACAGCATGATATGTGTTTATGTTAGGTGGTGCACCGGTTGCTTGGACTTCAAGAAAGGAACCAGTAATGGCATTATCATCATGCGAAGAAGAATACATAGATGCTTTTATTTGTACATGTCAAGTAACTTGGATGGTGAACTTGGTCGAAGAGATAACAAGGAAATATTATGAAGCAATTACCATGAAGATCGACAGCATGTCAGCTATCAATCTGGCGAAGAACCTGATAGCACATGGTTGAAGTAAGCACATCGAAATGAGGTTCCACTATCTTCGAGAGAAGGTAGTAGATGGGAAGATGAATTTGGAACATTGTAGAAATGAGAATCGAATTGCAGACATCATGATGAAGGGTGTGCAGGTCGAAGTATTTCGAAGACTAAGAGCCATGATGAATATAGATATTTAGACACAATGAATTAGGTAGTGTGTTAAATTGTAATTCATAGTATCGAAACTATATGTGTCGAAGGGTTTAGAGGTGGATCGAAGCAGGTTGCTCGAAGGAAGCCATTGCCCAGTCGAAGATCTTGTGGATCGAAGCAAGCTGCACACAGATTAGATTTGTTTTAGATTTAGATAGATTTGATTCAAGTCTAAAATAGAATAGATTTGATTTAGTACCAAAATAAGTATTTTGGGCTTTTATAGTTTTGGTCTTAGGGAGCAAGCTAAATCTATAAATAGAGGGAGTAACCCCTAATTTTGTAATTAAGTCAATTAAGTTGTATTCACAGAATTTGCAGTTGCAAGTGAATAACAAAGTTTTCCACAGTTTGTGGGCAGAGAGAAACTCTACAGAAGATAACTGTCTTCTTTCTTTTCTTTTCTTTTCTTTTCACATAACTCATTTTCATTGTATGGTGATATTAATCTTGTTCATCAAGATTGGTAGAAATTCATCATAGATATTTTGGTGGATTTCCAACAATAGTGACTCGCTTCTTCACGGTTGTTGTTGTTGTTGCGGATTGCTCCCAACTTTTCTTCTTATTACTATTTTTCTTTTACCTGTTTTAATTCTTGAAATTATATGGATTAAATTATTTAATTTTTCAAATATATAAAATAATAACTCACTTATATGCTCATATGACACTTATGAGTTTGTCTCAATTTTCTGACTTAGTTAACATGAAACTCAAAATGTCTCGACTTATTTCAAATGATTATTTATTTGGATTTAGGTGTATATTATATTTTTCACAAATGTTAAAGTTTTTATTAAATCTTTGTCGTGTTGTCCCTCATCCAGGGTTTTAACTACCATATCATCAATGTAAATTTTTAAATTCCGACCTATTTGTTCAAAGAAATGAAAACAATGTCCATAGACCTCTGATATATCATCCCTTTGTTTTTACCTCGAATAAAAAGACTTTGTAGCAGAAGTTGTTGCGATTGGTCATATATGTTGTCTTTGGTGCATCACTAGAGCTCATTCTTATCTAATTATAACTCGAGTAAGCATCCATAAAGCTTAACACCAAAAATCTGGAGGCGCCGTAAAATAACATGTCCATGCTTGATAATGGATAGGGGTCTTTGGAGGCATACTTTGTTAAGGTTAGTGAAATCCACACACATCTGTCATTTTACGGATGTCTTCTTGACCATCGTGATGTTAGCTAACATGGTTGGATGTTTAATCTCTCGTATAAACCTGACTTTCTTTATTGTCTAACTTTTTTGTGATTAGTGCTCTTTTACCCCCCCCTCCTTGCGCTTCTTCGGAATGATAGAGCTTAAACTCATGTTGTTTTGGACTAGGCCGGCATGTGCCCCACTGTTGGGGAGGCCCAGTCCAGTGCCTCTGCCTATGGCGCAATAGCTTCAGGTCCAAGTAAGATAGCCGTTGAGGATTTCCCCCACGTGCCCATTAGAGAACGTGTCCCTAGCCATCATCAACCACCACCTGCCCTCTGAGAATAATTGGTCCAATGTCCCTATATTCTCGGAGCGCTTTACCAGGAAGAAGACTACGTGTTGGACTCTATTACCCACATAAACCCTGGAAGTCCTTTTTATTGGGCCCAAATCACTTGGTCCACTACATGGATCTTGGCCCAGCGCTGGGGGCTATAAATACCCTCTCACATGAGAGGATCAGGTATTCATTCATTCACTCATTTTACCTCACTTCTGCTACTTGCACTCTAATTGTTTAACCTATTACTTTGGTATCGCAGTATCTTGCAGGTCCCCCCTCACTTCACGTTCAACCGTTACTTAACTTAAAGCTCGTGAGCCTTGACGATCCCTTCTTATCACGTACAATCAGTGGCGCCGTCTGTGGGAACATGCTTCCCCATCTTTCACTAGCTGAAGATCAAAGCAACTCTTTTCAACCTTTGCATGGACGACTAAGCTATCAACAATGACCAAAACGTTCACTTCACCAATGTCGGGAACAACAAAAATGCCGCTACCCTGAGCAAGACCCCCGAGATGGGATGACCGCATCCTCTACCCACTCACAACCGCCCGACGATGCCCACCATCCTTGGCAGAATTATGAGCGGGTTGCATATCAGGAGATCCTCGTTTACGAAAATGCTGACGCCATGATCAGAGCCCTGTTCATGGTGATCAACCAGACGAATTACCCGATCTTCATGCAGGGAGAGTGCCTGATAATGGTGGAACATACTCATCTGTCCCCCAAAAAGCACCGAAGACCTGATTCTCAAACTCCTCCTCCCCGACAAAACGAGGACTGCTCCCGACCTCCCCTACAGAGACATAGACGGGACGATTTTTAGAGCCTAATTCCCTATCGTATTGGGTGAGCTCTGCATTAGAGAGGACCCAGCCCAAAGTTGTCAAGAAGCGCAATCACCCTCCCCCCTGGCACAAAGAACGACGATCCCCTGAACAGAAAAGAAACAGGGGATAAAAAGAGAAGTCTCCGTCGAGGAACCCTCTATGTGACCAAGACCGACACAAAGATCACCACTTCTACTGGTCCCCTTCTCTCTCCCCAGAAAGAAGCGACAAAGACGGCCCCCGCTCCACTATCCCAGGCCATCATGAAGGCCCTTATTCCTAAAGGGATGAAGAAGCCTTCCCTTCTGAAGGAATACGATGGCATTACTGACCCCGTCGACCACATCGACAGCTTTGAAGCCATGCTTCACTATCACAATGTCGGGGGTCCCATTAAATGCACACTGTTCCCCACGATGCTGAGGAAAACGACCATGGACTGGTATAAGAGCCTACCCCCTAGGCCGATCACCTCGTGGAGGAATCTGAAGAACCAATTCATCAGCAGCTTCACTGCATCTCGTCTGCACCTGAAGACTGAAGTCGCCCTCGAGGAAATCTTCCAGAGGAGCGATGAGACCCTTAGAGAATACATTTATCGGTTCAACCATGAGGCCATTCAGGTACCCTGCATCGATCACATGAAGAGATACTTGATAGAGATGAGACTCCTCTCGAGAACTAAGTTTAGAAAGGCCGTCGACATTGAGCCCCTCGGGTATTTTGATGCACTCCTCAAAAAAGCCCGGGCGTACATGGACTATGAGGAAAAAGAGGCCGCCAATAATGCCTGTGATTCGAGGAACTGCAGACCAACTAATTTCCTGTGGCATAATGACGTGGGCTCTTCTCGATGAACATGGGAGAAGAGAAAAGAGGAGAAATCTCGCGACCCCGCGAGCACAGAAGACCAACCAAGCAGTTCACCAAATACACCCCACTGACCGCTTCCCATAAGCGTATCCTTGCAGAGTGCTCCAATGCTGAGTTCAAGGACTGAGGGGTCAGGCATCCTTGACCCACCCCTACAAATCTTGGGGCCCACAGAACAAAGTACTGTAAGTACCACAGGAGCCATGGTCACCTGACTGAAGACTGCGTCCACCTGAAGGATGTCATTGAGAATTTCATAAAGGCAGGGAGACTCAGACAATACAAGAGGAACGACGCCCCTCACTGAGACACCCGCGAGGTTAAAGAAATTGGGGAGGATGTCCAACCATCCGATGACTCTAGTCCCCTCCAGGTAGCCTTCTGCATCTCAAGGCCCGCAGACTTCTACATCTGCGACAGTCTTGAAGATGATGAGCCTTTGTTCACCCACAGTAGATGGGAGAAGTTTCCCTCCGCCACGGTCATATTTGGCGGGGGATTCACTGACATCTCGGTAAATTTAACAAAGAGGAAACTCAACGAGCTGGTGGATGCAGTACTGATCCAGGTTGTAACCCTTGAAAGATTTAAGGGAAAATCTGAGCGGATCACCTTCTATCTCGAGGAGCTGCCCGACGGAGCCCCCAACTCCATCATTCCTCTACCAGTGAGGGCAAAGATAGCCAACTTTGATGTACATCGCATTCTGGTCGACGAGGGGAGTTTCGTCGATGTCATGTACACCCACTTGTTTTGCATCCTGCAGCTCGATGATACCCACCTCTCACCATACGTGGGGTCCGACCTACAAGGATTTAACGGTTCGACCTCCAAGCCATTGGGCTATGTTGAGCTGTTCGTCACATTCGGAGAAGAAACTACATCTTGACAAGTCAAAGTGCAGTTTTTGGTGATCGATTGCCCGTCTCTCTACAAATACATCCTGGGGAGACCAACACTGGCCGAGTTGACTGCCGTACCCTCCACGGTGCATTTAAAGATGAAGTTATACACCACGAGGGCCCGCGTCGCCACCATCCATGGAGACATCTCAACTGCCAGGAGATGTTTCAACATGACTTCCAAAGGGAAAAACATGGTCGACACTGGGCCACGATCTACTAAAAGAGAAACCACCTCGAAAACAGCAACTACCTCGGCAGACAAACCTGCTCGAGTTAAAGAACAGCAAGCTCCACCAAAGGTCGACTCTATTGACCTCGACACCTGCTTTGACAAAGATGAAGTCGAGGTCCCCAATGGCGAATATGATCCTCTCCGACCCATCACAAATGGAGACTTCGAGTTCATCCCCCTCGGCAAAGACCCGAACAAAGGATTAAAGATCGATGCTGGAGTCCCTGACCTGGCGAGGAGCAACTCAAAGCCTACTTGAGGGAGAACACTGACCTACTCACGTGGAGCGCTATGGAGATGCCCGCACTCGACCATGAAGTCATCTGTCACCAAATTGTTGTGGATCCACCCATTAGGGCAGTAGTACAACGTAGGCGTAAGCAATCTCCAGAAAAAGCGGAGGCTACTAAAAAAGCTGTAAAAGACTTTCTAGAGGAAACTTTTATTTCTAAGGCCCGATATTCAACCTGGCTCTCAAACGTTGTACTTGTTAAGAAAAATAATGGAAAATGGTGTATATGTGTTGACTATATTGACCTCAATCGGGCATGTCCCAAAGATGCATTTCCTTTACCTAATATCGACATGATGGTCGACAACTCGGCCGACTATAAAATTTTATCATTTTTGGACGCTTACTCGGGCTATAATCAAATCCCCATGCTGATGAGCGACAAACATTGCACTGCCTTCATGATCGGGTCGGGCAATTACTACTACAATGTAATGCTCTTCGGCCTAAAAAATGAAGGGGCAACTGTTGTACCCCAAAATTTTCCCTCCCATATTCCTCAAAGATTTTCCAAGATTGATCTTCAAATTGCTCAAGATGGCTCAAGGGTTGGACAGTCAAATCACCTCCTAAGGCAGTCAAGTCAAAATTAGGGTTTTGTGTTGCACTAAGGTCCTCATATCCAAATGGCCCCAAGTGATTCCCAATGTCATAATATGTTCTTAAGTTCATCCATGTCAAATTTCAAGCCTTGCAGAGGAAGTTTGGTCAGTCAATTGCTCAAGAGACCCAAAAGTCGACTGTGCTAGGGCAAAAGTCAACTGTGTCCCAAATACAGTCAAACCTCAAATTGTTTTGTCAACATTATCATTTTGAAGGATAATTCATCATTTGATCAAGGGTTGATCATGATTCATCAAGGATTGTTCAAGATTCATCAAGATTCAAAAGTTGCTAAATTAGGGTTTTGTAGGAAAAGTCAACTCAACTTTGACCAAGCATAACTTTCTCATACTTTATGAGAAATGACCCATATAAATCTCATTTTGAATAGGATGCAATTCCCTACAATCCATATTCACACCCCAAGATCAAGAAATACTCTCACAAAAAGTTACAAATTTGGACATTATAGGTCATTTTTGAAAGTCAACAAAAACACCTTTTTTTACAAAGCTTATAACTTGAGAATGGAACCTCACAATGCGATGAGACCAAAAGGGCTAGTTAGAGGACATCTCAAGGTTTCTAAAAAGTCCAAGAACACTTCCAAAAGTTCAAAATTGAAGAAGTTATGCATTGTTGAAGTTGGACATTTTTTCAAAATTGCCAAAAGTCAACTATCCTCAAAACTCCATTTTTTGACAAAAGGGCCCACTTTTTTCCACTTGATTTGGTCTTGACATGCCATACACGTGTCCCATACTTAATTTCATGACTATTCATTTATTTTTCTATTTTTATTGATTTAATTCATTTTAAATCAATATTAAATCAAATAAAATCTAAAAATTGATGTAAAGGGATCTTTGTGATTTGTACAACTTGCAATTATCATTATTCACTCAATCAAATCGCATCATGGCTCATTCAAGCATAAAAAATCAGATCTTGCCTATATTTGGAAATATGGTTATGGTGATCAAAATCAAATCCTAATTCTTCAATGCACATGGATATTGACCCATATTTTGACCTAGAATCATTCTATTATATGCAAGCAAGCCTCACAAACCTAGAATACGCATAGAGGACTGCAAAAACGGCCATAAGAATTGGAGAAAAAAAGCTTGAAAACCTTAGATCTGAAATTGCACTTAGAGACCTTTTCAGGATCAAACAAAGGTTCCAATCGCTTCCTTGGATCTCACTGAAGCAGTACCAGTCATTATCGCGTGCTCTTCTGCCTCCAAAAGTCCTGTAAGTATCGCTATGAACCGCCATATTCATGGAATCGTGAAGCTCCAATCTTGCATCCATTCTTTAAAATAATTGCATATTTGAAGTCCTGACATCATATGCAAAGTTTATGTATTATTCAATTTCATTATCATGCCCTATATCACAAAACGCCATGGTAGATTGTTTTAGGGTTCTTTCAGGGATTTTCATTACAGGGCAAATTGGTCAACAAAAGCACCATGGTTGGAACCAGGGCGGAGAGGCGAGCAGAACCATGCCTTTAGTTTGCATTTTAGTGGCTTGTGGCGGATTTTGAGGCAACATGATGTACAGCTACGGACAATCGTCCGTTGGTATAGGCCAAAGGATTTTTAGCCACAGTCCCCATGATAGGGACGATAATGTGGCGTGGCCAGATTGGCTTGTTTGAAATATTAGCGCGTTTTTCTTATTTTCCAGCATATTCATTGATTTGCCCATATATTATTTATTTCTTATTCCAATAACAATTGAACAAACTGGCTGGTTGGTGAGCGTGTTAGTGCAAGACCCCTTGGGACCTGGGTTCGAATCCCAGGTCCCCCAAAACTTTATGCAATTTTATTTCAGGTACTCAGGTGCAGCGCCCCAAAGCGTGGATCATCATGCTTCCTATCTCATCAAATGCCAAGTGGCCCACCAGGTAGATTCAAGGATCCAGATTGCATGCTTACCATACATTCTGGTCAACAAGCGCATAGGCAATCTGAAAGGTCAAACAAGGCTGAAATGTTGATGGGCCTGGAATTGTGCTGATCATACTCTCAAATTAAGCCCCCCGTGAGTTTGTTTATTTTATTTTTCTTTTCATTATTTTCTATTTCTATTTTATTATTATTAGTATTTTAATTAACCAATTAACTAATTAACTTTTTTTCATAAAATCAGAAAACACAAAAATAATATTTATTAATTTCACTATTTATTTTTGTAAATAAACCATTAATTAATTTATTTAGCTTAAATTAGGTTTAATGATAATATATTTTGCAATAAATTAAAATGGATTTAGAATTAGGTTTTTAATATTTTTACCATTTCTCATTTTATTTCCTTAATTAAAATAAAAAACCCAAAAAAAATTTCTTTTAATTAATTAATTCAACTATTAATTTAGACCTAATTTTTAATTTAAAAAATAACAAAAAAAATGTTTTATTTAACAAAAAAAAAGGGTCAAAACCCTAAGTCACTCCGATTTAGTTTTCTTGCGCGCGATTAATTTTTTATCCATGTTTTAATATTGTAATTGCTTCGAGGATGTAATAGTCTTAACTTAGGATTTTATTTTATCGTTTTATTTACTTTCCGCAATTTAATTTCAAGGGTTGTTTTTGGCGATGTAAATACCCGACGCCTTGTAATAGTTTAGATTTAATTTCCGCAATTTAATTTCCGCAACCATTAACTGTTAGATGTTTGAATAATAGGCTATGCATGACAAGATTAAATCCTTAATTTAAAATCAACAATAGCTCACCATTAACATGTACAAAGATAAATGAACTGAAAAACAATACACTCGCACATGCCACTCTTAGGGTACGCCTCACTTGGTTGCCTCGAACGTGGTCATTGAGTATAGGAAGTTTTAGAGGTCGCCCTTTTGTCCAAAGATCATAAGTTGCCTCGAAACGGCTGCCTCGGATAAAATGATCTAAGACATTAGGGTTACCGCTAAGGCATCCTAACATTGCTTTAGTGACCACATGTCCCTTAATCGAATTGACCCAAAAACTCCAATGACGATGCTTCCTACTCCTCAATAGTGGGATAGCATTGTCTAAAGGACACTTGTACAGATTAATTCCTTTTTGAGTAGGTAGATGTTCTTAAGTATTTTCTCCTTTTAAAACATAAACAAAACTTTTCGCACTTACACAACTTTCAAGCAAAAGCTTCTTTCAAATCCACAAACACAAAGAAAAGCAAACTTTTGAAAACATAATGAGCAAGTACCTAAGAGCCCGTGGATAACCACAGATAGAAAGGGTGCTAACACCTTCCCTTTCTATAATCTACCTCCTGAACCCGAGGAATATCTCAAAAAGGAATTTTTCTGTGCTTTTGTCCTTTCCTTGTTGGATAAAATAAAAGACGGTGGCGACTCTTGCTTACCGCGAAATTTTGCGAAAACAAACGCAAACGCGAACTTGCATTCCAAAACAGTCAGTTCTCTTTCCCACCGATCACAAAACTGGCGACTCTGCTGGGGAATTATTATATAAGTGAGGTGTACCTTAGGATTATATCACTATGTTTTCAATTGTATGCTTTGTATGCTTTAATTTTGTGGGCTTGTATCAGAGTTCTATAGATCCTAACCCGGATCTGGGGATACCCTTTAGGTAAGTAGCAATAAACTGTGAGGGATCTGTCCGGCGTAGACCGACACGGATGAAGCAGTAGCTATATTGGTGTGGCACCTTAGTCTGTACCGATATCCCTTGTGTTGGAACAAGGAGAATATGAGTCTTCTAAGGAGTCATTAAGCACCAACTGACCTTAGAACCTTAAATTGACCAACTTGGCTATAGAACAGTAGCAGTATGCTACACTCATTGAGACTAAACTCTCGCGATGATTCCGACCGCAAGAAAAGGTTGTTAAATTGGAATTATGACCGATTGAGGATAGTCAGTGATATTTAGATCCTCTAGAACCCGATTACTATTTTTTAGGACAGGTCTTAACCAACTGAAACTGAAAGAGGGTAGTACCTAAGCTTCATGCCGGCCTGAAATCTAAGGGCTCTTTTGTGTGACTTGTGTGCCTTTACCATGTTTTCCTTTTGTGGATACTTGTGGTGTGCCTTTACCATGACATCATGACATCATAACATTGCATACATCTTGCATAAGGACTAACCTATTTCAAAGACAAGAGGGTTTCATCTTTGCTTTGTTTTGTAGGTCATCATGATGCCCATGCGTAGGAATACCATCCGGATCAACTTTGTCCAAGTACCTACCCTGCTTAAAGAGTTGGTTGTCAGGATTCCAGACACTACTTCCTTCATCAGAAGGCATGGTTCTCTTCTCAGTTTGGTCACTTCAAAATTGGACAAACAAATGATGAGTGTCCTGGTCCAGTTTTATGATCCTCTATACCATTGCTTCACCTTTCAAGACTTCCAGTTGGTTCCTACCCTAGAAGAGTTCTCTGAGCTGCTTGGTATCTCTGTGTTGGAGCAGACTCCATTTACAGGTTGGGAAAATACTCCTAAGCCCGAAGAAATTGCTGCAGCCCTTCACTTGACTAAGGAGGAGGTAATGGCTAACTGGGAGACTAGAAGTGGAGCTAAGGGTTTTCTGGCTAAGTTTTTGGTTGACAAAGCTAATTACTTCTAGGACAGCTTAGACTTCAAGGCGTACGAGGACATTCTGGCTCTCTTGATTTATGGTCTAGTATTGTTTCCAAATCCTGACACTTTTGTTAACATTAATGCCATAAAGATTTTCATCTCTCAGAATCCGGTACCCACTCTCTTGGGTGATACGCTTCATCAGCTCTATGCTCCTACTGCCCGAAAGCGGGGAACTTTGATGTGCTGTGTTCCTTTATTGTCGAGGTGGTTTATTTCGCACCTCCCTAAGTCCGTGCTGAAAAACAAAGAAGGAATGGGTTGGGCTTATAGGGTGATGTCTCTTTCTGGTGATGACATTATCTGGACTCTCAAAGGTATGAATGAGGTGACTGTCATTGATCGCTGTGGAGAGTATCCTAATGTTCCATTGATCGGACTCCATGGAGGGATTTCTTACAACCCATGCTTAGCTCTCCGTCAGTTTGGAAGAGCCAGAAGAGAAGGGCCTCATGAGATGTTGATGCCTCATATCATCTTTGATTTTCAGGGAGATGGCGACGAGCTGCGTTGCAAATCCATAAGGGCTTAGGACAGAGTTCATCGATCTGACCCACATGAGTTGGGACCAAAGACTTCTCTGTCAATGGAGCCATATCTCAGATGGGTCTGCATCCGTGCCCAGAAGTTAGGTATGCCATACGAAGCTGTCAGGCCTGTTACTCTTGAAGTTGCTAACGAGGAGGGGGTTCCTCCAACTATCCTCTAACCTTATATGCCCACTGATATTGGGACACTGAAGAGGTCTTGGATGCAGTTGAGGGATGAACGGGATTCTTACAGAGAGAGGTTCAATGAACAGGAGCAGAAGATCCAGAAGCTGACTAGGAAACTGGAGAACAAGCGGATCCTGAATGATTATGTCCGCACTGAGAAGAAGAGACCATGGGAGCATTGATGGACCGCTGGTGATTTCTTTTACAGTTTTTATTTACTTTTCAGTATTTCCATTCTCATAACGCCTAAGGGCAGTTTGTTGAACAATTTAAATTTTAAGGTTTAAATCTAATAAAGTGTGTTTCCTTTCTTGTTTACAAATTTGAATCTCGATTGTCTTTGAAATCATAAATCATACGCATTTAATCCCATGCATCTCATAAACAGGTACCCCATTACAGGTCCCTTATCTTCTTCGCTGTTTATTTCAGCGCTCAATCATCATGTCTGCTGAACCTTCCACTGAGCAAGCTATCAAGGCCCTCCAGGCCCAGAATGCCCAATTTCAAGAGCTGTTCATGAATCTAGCTAAGGGTCAGCAGGACCTGAAGACCTTGATTCTGAAAGAGAAGAAGAATAAGAAGAGGACCATCCTATTCAATACTGGACGCAGGTTTGGAAATGGGTTGCAGAATGAAGTTGATCTGACCACCTCATCTGGAGGAAAAGATAGTCCACAAGAAAGGAGGGCTCCTGGCCCTATGGTCTCCGACAACGAGACGGACTATGACAAAGAACAGTATCCTCATGCTGAGGATAAGTACAAACAGCTGGAAGACCGTTTGAGCGCTATGGAAATACAGAAAGTGCCCGGTCTGGACTTCGGAGATCTGGGTCTATCATCTGGGGTGGTGATTCCCCATAAGTTCAAGGCACCTGCCTTTGCCAAGTATGACGGAGCTTCCTGTCCAAAGCTGCACCTCCGGTCATATGTGAGGAAGATCCAACCTTACACTGCTAATAAGAACTTATGGATCCATTTCTTTTAAGACAGTCTCTCAGGGACTCAGCTCGAGTGGTTCTATCAGTTGGACGGAGCCAGTATCTGTAGCTGGGAAGATTTGGCTACTGCATTCTATAGGCAGTATCAGTACAACTCCGACCTCGCTCCTACGCGTACCCAACTCCAGGGTATGTCAATAGGAACGGGTGAAGGATTTAAAGAGTATGCTCAGAAATGGAGAGACCTTGCCGGAAGGGTGCAACCACCTTTGGCTGATCGTGAACTTGTTGACATGTTTTTGGGGACCCTGTCTGGTCCATTCTTTAACCATCTAATTGGAAGCTCTTCAGCTGGGTTTACAGATCTTATTTTTACTGGTGAGAGGATTGAAGCTGGTATTAAGGCCGGGAAGATACAGAAGGGTGCCTCATCGAGCACCGAGAAGAAACCGTTTAAGAAAGAGTCCAGTGTTGTCTACAGTTTGAGAAGACAAAATGGACCGGAACACCGCCAAGCTGTCAATGCGGTTGTTATTTCAAAACCTGCTGGTGCTCCTTAGTATCACAACCAACAAAGGAACGAAAGACCTTGAAGGAAATTCACTCGTCTCAGCATGACTTTGTCTCAGATTCTGCCACAGTTGCTGAAGACCAATCTGGTGACTCTAAAAGAAGCTCCAAAGAATTCAAATACAACGTCACCAAGGTATAACCCTAACGCCCGCTGCGCTTATCACTCTGAGAGCCCGGGGCATAATACAGATGATTGTTGGGCTTTGAAGAACAAGGTCCAAGACTTGATCGATACAAAGGAGATTGAGTTTGAGGCGCCCGAGAGGCCTAATGTTATGACTGCTCCCATGCCCAAGCATGGAGTAAATGTTGTAGAGGAAGATTTATTTGTAGTTTCCATGGATGATATTGTTACCCCTCTGATGACTGTCAAGAAGAACCTGTTGCTAGCCGGTTTATTTCCGGGCTGTGGTGAAGGTTGCCATATGTGTTATGTTTTACCTACTGGTTGCCCATTGCTGAAGTCAGGTATCCAAAACCTGATGGATAGCAAGGAGATCCTGTTTGAGAAGACTGTTGTTCCCTCCACTCCTACTGAAGAAGTTGCCATTATCACCATTTTCGACAATTCTTCCAAGGCTCCCTCGAGGAAGCCTGTTAGAATTACATCTACTCCGAAGATCGCACATGTGGTTATCACTGTTCCGGGGCCCATCCCCTACACCTCTGACAATGCTGTCCCTTGGCACTATGGGGAAGATGTTTATGTTCTAGGAGTTAAGCAAGAGTTTGATGCTGATACCGGCGTCAGCAACATTACTGTACCTGCTAAAGTCACCCGCTGCGGTAGACTTTTCTCACTTGATATTGCTCCACCAACTGTTCGAAGACCTGTTGTCATTACACCTACAAGTGTACCTACTGCCATTCCTGATTAAGTTCCTATCCTTACCCCTGTCGCCGAGTCATCTAATGCTCGGGACAAAGGGATCACCACTGATGTGTCTGCCCAGACGGAGGCACCGAATACTATTACTGTTGAAGCTTCCAAACAGGAGATGGAAGAGATTTTGAAGATTATTAAGAAGAGTGATTATAACGTAGTTGAGCAACTGGGGCAAATCCCATCCAAGATTTCTATGTTGTCACTGCTGTTGTGTTCAGAGGCCCATGCTAAGGCTCTGATCACCTTCCTGAAGTCTGCCCACGTGCCACAAGAGACATTAGCTGATCAGTTTACCGATTGTGTGGCTAATTTAACTGCTGATAATGGTTTGGGTTTCTCTGACGCCGATTTGACTGTTAAAGGGAAGAACCATAATGATGCCCTGCATGTCTCCATTGAATGCAGGGGCACTACTCTTGCACATGTATTGGTTGATACTGGTTCCTCACTGAACGTCTTGCCCAAGAAAGCTCTGGACCGGTTGGATTACGAAGGGTTAGAGTTAAAACCAAGTAACATCGTTGTCAGGGCCTTTGACGGGTCTAAAAGGATGGTGCACGGTGAGGTTGATATTCCAATTAAAGTTGGTTCTCAGCTCTTCAATTCTACATTCTACGTAATGGACATTCGGCCATCCTATTCTTGTTTACTGGGTCGTCCATGGATCCACAGAGCCGGGGCCGTAACCTCAACACTCCATCAGAAGCTGAAATACCCAGTCAGAGGGAAGATTGTGACAGTACAGGGAGAGGAAGAGTACATGGTCAGCCACCTCAACTCGTTCAGATACATAGAGATGGATGGGGAGTTCATTGAGACCCCATTTCAGCACTTTGAAGAGGTTCCTCAGACACTGGCATCACCTGAGAATGTGGTTGAAGATTCTCCTATGAAGATGGCTTCCTTAAAGGATGCCCGGGCTGTTATTGAGAAGGGTGAGTGTACAAATTGGGGCCGACTTCCTGATTTTACTCAGAAGACTAACAAGTTTGGTTTGAGTTTCACTGCAGAAGCTCAAAGGGCTGTTCGTAGTGCAAGGATTGGAAGACCTCCTGTGTTCATCAGCAACTCGGGAGTAAATGCCATAGAAGATGATGTGGAGGAGTCTGAATTCGACAGCTGGATCTATCCTACGACCAACGGTGGACCAAGCAACTGGACAGCAAAGGACTTCGTCCCTATTACTTTTATTACCCAGTAATGAACTCTTTGTTTTGAGCTTGTAACAGACAATGTTTTGAAACTTTATGGCCCAGTGTCTTACCCGGGGCACTGTGGCTTCATTTGTGAGGACTTTTGTGTGCCATTTTCATATATCATTAATAAAAGCATTGGACGTTTCTTGCATTTCAAATTTTGCGCTCTTTGTTTTTCTTTATTATATATTGCAAAACAACTATTTTATACACACTCACATATACAGGTCCACATCCACTCTGGATCTCATTGGTAACGACTCTGCTACTGCCAGTTATGACTTCGAAAATCCGATCAACTTAGCCGAAGACGAAGGTGAAGATGATTGCGAAGTGCCTGGTGAACTAGCAAGATTGCTACTCCAAGAAGAGAGGGCCATTCAGCCACATGAAGAGCCGGTCGAAATAGTGAATCTGGGTACTGAGACAGACAAGAAGGAAGTCAAAATCGGTGCAAATCTGTAGCTTAGTATGAAACAGCGGTTGATTCAGATGTTGCATGACTATGTTGAAATCTTTGCCTGGTCTTACAAAGACATGCCTGGTTTGGATACTGACATTGTGGTTCATCGCCTGCCTACCAAGGAAGACTGCCCTCCCGTAAAACAGAAGGTTCGCCGTATGCGCCCAGAGATGTCTGAGAAAATCAAAGCCGAAGTTATGAAACAATTTGACGCCGGTTTTCTAGCAGTGACTTCTTACCCTCAGTGGGTTACCAATGTGGTTCCGGTATCGAAGAAGGATGGTAAGGTCCGAATGTGTGTTGACTATATGGATTTGAAAAGGGCCAGTCCCAAGGATGACTTCCCTCTACCTCACATCGACGTTCTGGTTGACAATACTGCTCAGCACAAGGTCTTCTCCTTTATGGACGGTTTCTCCGGTTATAATCAGATAAAAATGGCTCCCGAAGACATGGAGAAGACCACCTTTGTTACTCAGTGGGGCACCTTTTGTTACAAGGTCATGCCTTTTAGACTGAAAAATGTTGGGGAAACATATCAGCGTGCCATGGTTGCTTTGTTTCATGATATGATCCATCATGAGATTGAAGTATACGTCAACGATATGATTGCGAGGTCCCAGACTGAGGAGGAACACCTGGACCATCTACAGAAGTTGTTTGATCGGTTGAAGTTGTACAAGCTGAGGTTGAACCCAAACAAGTGCACCTTCGGGGTGAGGTCTGGAAAACTACTAGGTTTCATCGTGAGCGATAAAGGTATTCAAGTGGACCCTGCCAAAGTGAAAGCTATACAAGAGATGCCAGCTCCCAAGACAGAGAAAGAGGTCAGAGGCTTTCTGGGACGATTGAACTACATTGCCCGATTCATCTCGCACCTAACTGCTACTTGTGAGCCAATCTTCAAGCTGCTGAAGAAAGATCAAGTGGTACGTTGGAACGATGAATGCCAGGCCGCTTTCGAAAGAATCAAAGAGTATCTCCAGGAGCCATCCATCCTAATGCCACCGGTTGAAGGAAGACCTCTGATCCTATACTTGACGGTACTTGACAACTCAATGGGGTGTGTGCTGGGGCAGCATGACGAGTCTGGCCGAAAAAAGCATGCTATTTATTACCTTAGCAAAAAGTTTACCGACTGTGAGACCCGATACTCACTGCTTGAGAAAACTTGATGCGCTTTGGCATGGGCTGCTCGCCGGCTGAGACAGTATATGCTGACTCACACTACTCTTTTGATTTCAAAGATGGATCCAATCAAGTATATCTTCGAAAAGCCTGCCTTGTCTGGAAGAATAGCAAGATGGAAGATGATCTTGACTGAGTATGACATCCAATACACAACTCAGAAAGCAATCAAGGGAAGTGTATTGGCAGACCATTTGGCACATCAGGCAGTGGATGATTACCAGTCTATGAACTTTGAATTCCCGGACGAAAATATCATGGTAGTGACTGATTGTGAGATACCTGGACCGGATGAAGGACCTGAGGAAGGATCCCGATGGTCTATGTATTTTGATGGAGATTCGAACGCTTTGGGTAATGGCATTGGCGCTGTAATCATATCTCCTAAAGGCTCTCATACTCCGTTTACCGCCCGACTATGCTTCAACTGCACCAACAACATGGCGGAGTATGAAGCGTGCATTATGGGTCTTCGAGCAGCAATTGACCTAAGGATTAAGTTTCTAAGCGTCTTCGGAGATTCCGCTCTCGTGATCAGTCAGATCAAAGGAGAGTGGGATATGAAACACCCAAATATTATTCCTTACAAGGAGTATGTGTTGACGTTGCTTCCCCATTTCGAGGAGATAACCTTTGAACACTTCCCCAGAGAGGAGAATCAGTTGGCGAACGCGCTAGCTATGATGTCTTCTATGTTCAAAGTCAAATGGGACAACGAGGCTCCCAGGATCATTATTTGGAAATTGGATGAACCTGCACATTATTGTGATCTTGAGACTGAAGAGGTAACAGAAAAGCCCCAGTATCATGAGATGAAGAGATACCTTGAAGCTAGGAGTACCCCGAGGATGCATCTGTTAATGACAAAAAATTTCTGAGAAGGTTCGTGGCAAAGTTCTTCATCAGTAATGGTATTCTCTACAAGCATAACCATGATTCAACCTTACTACGTTGTGTGGATAAGACTGAAGCAGAAGCGATCATGGCAGAGCTGCATGAAGGTACTTTCAGAACTTATTCCAGTGGACATACCATGGCAAAGAAAATCCTTCGGGCAGGATATTACTGGTCCACAATGGAAGTCGACTGTCATCAGCATTCTCGGACATGTCACAAGTTCCAGGTCTATGCTGATAAGGTGCACATACCTCCTATTCCTCTGAATGTTTTGACAACACCTTGGCCTTTTGCAATGTGGGGCATTGATATGATTGGCGAGATCAGACCTACGGCATCCAACGGGCATCGTTTCATCCTTGTAGCTATTGATTACTTTACGAAGTGGGTTGAAGCAGCTTCCTTTGCTACCATAACCAAGAACGTCGTGGCACGGTTCATTCGGCACAACCTGATCTGTCGATACGGTGTACCAGAGAGAATCATTACGGATAATGGTACCAATCTTAACAACAAGATGATCACTGAGCTCTACGAGCAATTCAAGATACAACATCATAACTCTTCTCCCTACCGGCCGAAGATGAATGGAGCTGTAGAAGCGGATAATAAGAACATTAAGAAGATTGTGCAGAAGATGACAGTGACCTACAAAGACTGGCATGAGATGTTACCGTTTGCTCTTCACGGGTACCGTACCTCAGCACAGACGTCAACAGGGGAAACACCCTATTCCTTGGTTTACGGCATGGAGGCAGTCTTGCCGACTGAAGTTCAGATACCCTCTCTCCGGATCATGAAGGATGTAGGTTTGAGCGAAGATGACTGGATTCAGACCCGACTTGATCAATTGAATCTAATCGACGAGAAAAGACTTACTGCTATTTGTCACGGTCAGACATACCAAAAACGGATGATCAAGGCATTTAACAAGAAAGTCAAACGACAAGAGTATCAAGTTGGGGACCTGGTAATCAAGCACATTATCTTACCTCAAGGTGATCCTAGGGGCAAATGGACCCCTACGTACGAAGGGCCATTTGTGGTTAAGAACATCTTCTCAGGAGGAGCGATGATTCTAACCACCATGGATGGTGACGACCTTCCTCACCCTGTCAATGCAGACATAGTAAAAAGATACTACGCATAATCAAAGACCCGCTAGGTCGACTGGCCTAGGCAAAAATAAGGGCTTCCCGGCGAACCAAAAGGGTTCGGGCAAAAATAATGGATGAAAATAAAAAAATTTGTACACCCGGCAAGTCGAAAACCTGAAAAGGCGGCTTGGGCAAAAATGGGTATCCCGGTGGACTGAAAACCCGAAAGGGCGGTCCAGGAAAAAGTTAGGGATTAAAGCGTAACACTATGTCTCATTGAATCACCTCGCATCCAGACTTCGGTATCAACTATCAGACTCAGACAACACCAATCAATCAGATTCATCTTCAACTAAGCAACAAAGTGATGAGACGCTTGAAGATATAAAGGCAATAGCAGAGTTGGAACCCAGTGGGATTATTCACATAGCTGTTTTGTTTTCTTTTCACAAGTTGTATAAATTCTATTTGTTCGGCGGCGTTCTCTTACTAGGACGTCAGCCTCTTGTACAAAAATTCCTATTTACAGGCCAAACTTCAAAATCAATACAAATTCATTTTCAGACAAATTTCAAATTGTTTTTCCTTTATCCGTTTTGTTTTGCAAAGAACGTCCAATGTTCATTTTTGATATATGCATTTGACATTAATTGCTGCTCATAAAAATTTACATGCGAAACAAAGGACGAATTACGGGTGATATCAGAAACAGGGGCATAAGAAACGTTCAAACGGTGTAGTTACTCTGTCCACCAAGGTACCAAGGGAGGTTCAGCTGAAAAATATGACCAAGATACCGTCACTCCCCATAGAGTAAAACAGTAATGGTAGCTCTCCCCACTGAGACTTGCAATTATGAACAAATCGGCAATACTCTTCCCAAGCAGAGTTGATCTACCATCAGCCCTAAAAAGGTTGGGCATCCCCAGAAGGTCTTAATATTCCCCAACGGAGTATAAAGATATTCTCTAGCAAGCGTAAGAGCATCCCAAGCAGTCTTAATATTCCTCAACAGAATATAAGAATGTTCCCCGGCGGAATACAAGGTACAACAGTGGAGTCATTTCCCCAGCGCAGTCTAAAAAAGCTTCCCCGATGGAGTTGAATCATCTTTCCCCAGTAGACTCTGGAAGCTTATCCCCTGCGAAGCATAAATAAGTCTCCCCAGACAAATTCAGAAGGTTATCCTCACAAGAGTCTAACTGGGTTATCCTCAGCAAGTTATAACTGAAGGATCATCCCCAGCGAAATTCTTTCTATCCCCAGCGGAGTTCATCATTAAAATCCCCAACAGAGCTTATCAACAGAATCCCCAGCAGAGTTTATCGTTAAAATCTCAGCAAAGTATTTCTTCCCCACAGAGTAATTCCCCACAGAGTAATCTCTTCATCAGCTTATTCCCCAACGGAGTTCTCTTCTCTTGCAGGCTTCTTCTCACAATCATCTTCGTTCATCATCCCCAGCGGAAACGAAGAACTCAACTCTATTCTCCAGTGGCTCAGAGATTTATTTCCCCCAGCTAAAACATCATATTTCCATACATTATAATACATGCATGTACGCATCATGCCATACAATCTCATTTATGTTGAGAACATCATTGCTTGATTCATCTCATGCATTGCATGTGACTGACCTTTACCTTTCAGGAAAAATGCAGTTAAGTTCTCAGCTTAGTCGAAGATCTGACCAGTTCTTAAATCTCAATTGAATTATCCTCGGTTGAATTTAAGATAAGGTTCTCAATATCGACAGTTTCTCTACGTCATAGTGTGGATGAGTACTATAACCTCAACGGTATACTCCCCGTGAGCACGAGTCAGTTCCTAGATCTTGATGTTTTCCTCCGTCATAGTGTGGACAAGTTTTATAACCTCAATGGTATACTCCCGGTGAGCACGAGACAGTTCCTAGATCTTGATGAAGATGCTTCCCTACGTCATAGTGTGGACGAGTACTATAACCTCAACGGTATACTCCCGGTGAGCACGAGTCAGTTCCTAGATCTTGATGTTTTCCTCCGTCATAGTGTGGACAAGTTCTATAACCTCAATGGTATACTCCCGGTGAGCACGAGACAGTTCCTAGATCTTGATGAAGATGCTTCCCAACGTCATAGTATGGACAAGTTCTATAACCTTAACGGTATACTCCCAGTGAGTACGAGACAGTTCCTAGATCTTGATGAAGATGCTTCCCTATGTCATAGTATGGACGAGTACTATAACCTCAACGGTATACTCCCGGTGAGCACGAGTCAGTTCCTAGATCTTGATGTTTTCCTCCGTCATAGTATGGACAAGTTCTATAACCTCAACGGTATACTCCCGGTGAGCACGAGAAAATTCCTAGATCTTGATGAAGATGCTTCCCTACGTCATAGTGTGGATGAGTACTATAACCTCAACGGTATACTCCCGGTGAGCACGAGTCAGTTCCTAGATCTTGATGTTTTCCTCCGTCATAGTGTGGACAAGTTCTATAACCTCAACGGTATACTCCATTGAGCACGAGACAGTTCCTAGATGTTGATGAAGATGTTTCCCCCCAGTTGAATTATGGACAGGTTCTTAATACTCAGCCGAGGCATTATCTCCGTTGAAGTACAAGCCAGATTCCTAAATCTCAACAAAAGTTAGACTTCCCCAGCGGAATCTTTTATAACAACAGGTATGCAAGTTCTCGCTAAGGAATCTCTTATGCGACCGAAACTCCTGAAGATGGCATCTGTAAGCCCATCCTCCTACCAGTAATCTCCAAATGGCATCTGTAAGCCCATTCCCGACATCATAATGCTAATACTACACCATGCGAGTGCAAATTTCTGGGCACTCTAGTGTTCAATCATCTTCCACCTTCGGATCACGAAAGGCTCGAAAACCAATCTATATCCTCAGGTTTAAGAAAATTGAACAGGGGCAACTGTTGTACCCCAAATTTTCCCTCCCATATTCCTCAAAGATTTGCCAAGATTGATCTTCAAATTGCTCAAGATGGCTCAAGGGTTGGACAGTCAAATCACCTCCTAAGGCAGTCAAGTCAAAATTAGGGTTTTGTGTTGCACTAAGGTCCTCAAATCCAAATGGCCCCAAGTTCTTCCCAATGTCTTAATATGTTCTTAAGTTCATCCATTTCAAATTTCAAGCCTCGCAGAGGAAGTTTGGTCAGTCAATTGCTCAAGAGACCCAAAAGTCGACTGTGCTAGGGCAAAAGTCAACTGTGTCCCAAATACAGTCAAACCTTAAGATTTTTTGTCAACATTCTCATTTTGAAGGATAATTCATCATTTTATCAAGGGTTGATCATGATTCATCAAGGATTGTTCAAGATTCATCAAGATTCAAAAGTTGCTAAATTAGGGTTTTGTAGGAAAAGTCAACTCAACTTTGACCAAGCATAACTTTCTCATACTTTATGAGAAATGAGACATCCAAAGCTAATTTTGAATAGGATTCAATTCCCTACAATCCATATTCACACTCCAAGATCAAGAAATGCTCTCACAAAAAGTTACAAATTTGGACATTATAGGTCATTTTTGAAAGTCAACAAAAACACCTTTTTTTCCAAAGCTTATAACTTGAGCATGGAACATAAAAATGATATGGGACCACAAGGGTTGGTTATAGGACATCTCAAGGTTTATAAAAAGTCCAAGAAAACTTCAAAAAGTTCAAAATTGAAGAAGTTATGCATTGTTGAAGTTGGGCATTTTTCCAAAATTGCCAAAAGTCAACTATCCTCAAAACTCCAATTTTTGACAAAAGGGCCAACTTTTTCCCACTTGATTTTGTCTTGACATGCCACACACGTGTCCCATACTTAATTTCATGACCATTCATTTATTTTTCTATTTTTATTTTATTTTTATTGATTTAATTCATTTTAAATCAATATTAAATCAAATAAAATCTAAAAATTGATGTAAAGGGATCTTTGTGATTTGTACAACTTGCAATTATCATTATTCACTCAATCAAATCGCATCATGGCTCATTCAAGCATAAAAAATCAGATCTTGCCTATATTTGGAAATATGGTTATGGTGATCAGAATCAAATCCTAATTCTTCAATGCACATGGATATTGACCCATATTTTGACCTAGAATCATTCTATTATATGCAAGCAAGCCTCACAAACCTAGAATACGCATAGAGGACTGCAGAAACGGCCATAAGAATTGGAGAAAAAAGCTTGAAAACCTTGGATCTGAAATTGCACTTAGAGACCTTTTCAGGATCAAACAAAGGTTCCAATCGCTTCCTTAGATCTCACTGAAGCAGTACCAATCATTATCGCGTGCTCTTCTGCCTCCAAAAGCCCTATAAGTATCGCTCTGAACCGCCATATTCATGGAATCTTGAAGCTCTAATCTTGCATCCATTCTTTAAAATAATTGCATATTTGAACTCCTGACATCATTTGCAAAGTTTCTGTATTATTCAATTTCATTATTATGCCCTATATCACAAAACGCCATGGTAGATTGTTTTAGGGTTCTTTCAGGGATTTTCATTACAGGGCAAATTGGTCAACAAAAGGACCATGGTTGGAACCAGGGCGGAGAGGCGAGCAGAACCATGCCTTTAGTTTGCATTTTAGTGGCTTATGGCGGATTTTGAGGCAACATGATGTATAGCTACGGACAATCGTCTGTTGGTATAGGCCAAAGGATTTTTAGCCACAGTCCCCATGACAGGGACGATAACGTGGCGTGGCCAGATTGGCTTGTTTGAAATATTAACACGTTTTTCTTATTTTCCAGCATATACATTGATTTGCCCATATATTATTTATTTCTTATTCCAATAACAATTGAACAAACTGGCTGGTTGGGGAGCGTGTTAGTTCAAGACCCCTTGGGATCTGGGTTCGAATCCCAGGTCCCCCAAAACTTTATGCAATTTTATTTCAGGTACTCAGGTGCAGCGCCCCAAAGCATGGATCTTCATGCTTCCTATCTCATCAAATGCCAAGTGGCCCACCAGGTAGATTCAAGGATCCATATTGCATGCTTACCATACATTCTGGTCAATAAGCACATAGGCAATCTGAAAGGTCAAACAAGGCTGAAATGTTGATGGGCCTGGAATTGTGCTGATCATACTCTCAAATTAAGCCCCCCCTGAGTTTGTTTATTTTATTTTTCTTTTCATTATTTTCTATTTCTATTTTATTATTATTAGTATTTTAATTAACCAATTAACTAATTAACTTTTTTTCATAAAATCAGAAAACACAAAAATAATATTTATTAATTTCATTATTTTATTTTTGTAAATAAACCATTAATTAATTTATTTAGCTTAAATTAGGTTTAATGATAATATATTTTGCAATAAATTAAAATGGATTTAGAATTAGGTTTTTAATTTTTTTTACCATTTCTCATTTTATTTCCTTAATTAAAATAAAAAACCCAAAAATATTTTCTTTTAATTAATTAATTCAACTATTAATTTAGACCTAACTTTTAATTTAAAAAATAACAAAAAAAATGTTTTATTTAACAAAAAAAGGGTCAAAACCCTAAGACACTCCGATTTAGTTTTCTTGCGCGCGATTAATTTTTTATCCATGTTTTAATATTGTAATTGCTTCGAGGATGTAATAGTCTTAACTTAGGATTTTATTTTATCGTTTTATTTACTTTCCGCAATTTAATTTCAAGGGTTGTTTTTGGCGATGTAAATACCCGACGCCTTGTAATAGTTTAGATTTAATTTCCGCAATTTAATTTCCGCAACCATTAACTGTTAGATGTTTGAATAATAGGCTATGCATGACAAGATTAAATCCTTAATTTAAAATCAACAATAGCTCACCATTAACATGTACAAAGATAAATGAACTGAAAAACAATACACTCGCACATGTCACTCTTAGGGTACGCCTCACTTGGTTGCCTCGAACGTGGTCATTGAGTATAGGAAGTTTTAGAGGTCGCCCTTTTGTCCAAAGATCATAAGTTGCCTCGAAACGGTTGCCTCGGATAAAATGATCTAATACATTAGGGTTACCGCTAAGGTATCCTGTTGTAACCCAAAATTTGCCCTCACATTTCACCAACATTTTCTCATTACAAGACTCTTGGGGTTTAAGATCAAACTAGGGTTTGCTCTGCTCAAGACACCTCCTTGCACTGTTGACCTAAATTAGGGTTTGAGTTTTCACAAGGATGTTTTGACCTACAATTCCCAAAGTTACTTTCATACTTCATGTTGGGTTCACAAGTTTGCCCATACCAAGTTTTAAGCCTTGATTCAAATCTTTGCCCAGTCAATTGGACAGTTGACCTAGAAATCAGCTGTATTGGGGAAAAAGTCAACTGTGGCCAATTGACAGTCAAACCTCATAAAATTTGACCCACATCAACATTATGAACTCATATGAACCATTTGATCAAGTTTGGACCACAATTCCACAAGAAATTTGATCAGATCACCAAAAGGGCAAAATGGTCATTTTTAGGGTTTTAACTGCACAAAGGCCATTTTTGACTGTTTGACCTAACCAATAGCAAACCAAGCTCACATATGGACTCAAGAACTCAATGACATTGTCTTGACCCACTCAACAAGTTCAAAAGATCTCAAATGCATAGGATTGACAGATGAATTTTTCAGTCAACTGATCAAAATTTGACTGTATACTGAAAAGTCAAACTTTGACTTTTTGGTCAAAATCAAGTGCCAAGAGTTATTTTTCATCAAAACTTGTCAAATTATGAAACTTGTCCATCAAGAAACCCAAAAATGCAAATTAGGGTTTGAAATGGAAAAATTTCATAACTTAGAAATTTTCTAAGTTATGAAATTCTTATTTTTTCCTAACTTTGTCCCATTTTTTCACCAAGATACAAATGGATTCAAACCAAGCTTGCAACATGAAAGTTATAGTCCATTACAAAGTCTACAAAATTTATTCACAAAGTTTTCTCAAAGGAAGATTGTATCTCAAGTTATGAGTTTTGGAACAAGGGTACCTAAAACTTTTAACTTAGAAAATTTGCCCTAATCTAGGCAGGATTTTTACCCATCTTCTTGGCCATTTTTCACATAGTTCCACGTGGATTTTCAAGTTGCATTCCAAAGATGGATTGTAGTACTTGTTCCAAGCTTTCCAAATTATCCAAGAACTCCTCAAACACCCTTGTGGTTAGAGAGAATCGAATTCACAAAGTTGGTAAAACTCACTTTTGTTCATGGCCAAGGCATGTTCATACAAACTTGCATTTTCAAATCAGCTTGTGTGATGCTAGCTTACAGGCCTCAAAACCAGTTTACACTCCTTAATTTAATGCATAACCATTGAGTTGAGGGATTATTTTGTTCATTTGGACATTACATGTAAGTTTAAGCCTTAAGTAGTAAAAGGTGTATTGCCATTTTTGCAAAAGTTGCTTTATGTCAAAACAACTAAGCATTGAGCCTTGAACAAAGATCTAAGACTGAAAACCAAATCTAGGGATTAGAGGGGGCCTAGAGGATTATGTGCAGCATACAAGATGGCTGGTACAGGCCTGTGAGATACACTTACACATCTTTGCTTCATATACAAGAAAACTTGTAAAACACAACCAACTGGACATTCCTGTTAACACAAGCCAAAACAAACTTTGTGAACCAGTTCCATACATCAAAACAAGCCTGAAGCACGACCCTTCTACCTCTGAAATCTTCTCATACTAAGAATCCTTGTTTTGCTGCAAAACAGGGCAAGTTCTGCAAACTTCAAGCCATAACCAATTCCCATCGTGCGTTTAGTCCAAAAGAGTTTCAAACATCTTCCATTCCATCCACCTGAACTATCCCAGACCTTAAACACCAGCTGTAACACCTCTAATACACTTTGCCATTTTCATTTCAAAGCTTTGCAGGTGGACTTCTATAGCACGATTCAAGAGGTTTCAAAGCAAGCCAAGCATTGGAGAAGCTTCCTTGGACCTCAGGCAAGCTCAACAGAAGCTCAAACACCATTGAAGGTTGCTGCATTGCCCTAGTCGATTCAAGCTGAAACAGGTATTTCATGGATTCTATCTCTCTATTTAGGAATGGTTAGGCTTAGGTTTGTGAATGAAATATGTTGTACTTATAGCCCTGAAGCCATACATATGCTTAGTTTTCCTTTACATTAATCGTGCTGAGAGAATTTCATCCATGAACATGTGAAAAAAGTTAGGTCAGGTTTTAGGGCCAGAGAAATTCTCTCTGGTCTTTGAGAGTTAATCTAAGTTTTTTATATGTTTGAATTCGTTATTTGATGCTCTACAATGTTTATGTTATGAGTTTTTGTCAAAAAATCAAAGAATCAGGAGATGGCATTTTCTGTACAAAGCGCGCGTGTTGTAGTTCAGAGGAAGAAGATGAAGCCAGTGGGCTGGGCTTGGTTCTGGCCTTGCTTTTGATACCCCCCTTTTGCTGAATACACCCCCTGGC